>OY720675.1:26485913-27116538 GCA_963170755.1 Amphimallon solstitiale | reverse complement strand
ATATTTTAATATAGACATTCACTTGCTTCTTTCTTTAATTTTAGCACTTTATTAGGAGCGCCAACAAATTAACGGGCTTCTTCTTCCATTTATATAAGAATCACAATTAGCGAGATAAATTGGCTAACGTGAATTTCACTGGCCAGATTTAGAACGCGTCTATAAATAGAAACGCACATATAAACGGGCACCATGTCCGCGCTTGAAGAGATTCGTTCACAGAACAGAGGAGCCCCGCGTTACGAGGAACAAACCACACATACACAGACGCACACGTTCATATGTACACGCACAACTAAAGCATGACCTGGACCTATACTAATACCAAATAACCCGCATCGATAACATTGAAACTGAGAATGAAGTCAAGAATTTAGTAAATTTGCCTGGGAATTTCGAAGGAACCAAAGCAAAAAAAAATATTTGTATTCGTCTTGAATATTATGACTATGAGTATGATGTCATCGGTAAAATTGATGTTCTCTAAGATTGAGCGAATGTTGTAGTACCTATATTATACCACCTTTTGTTAGAAACAACAAAATTAGATTTAGATTTAATAGCATAATATTTTCTAAGAAAGTTTTGAGTACAACAAGCTAATATGATATTTTTCATACACCGAGTGATTCAACGTTCTGACAAAATAAAATTCTAGGCTGATTTCTATATCACAGGTACTAAAAAATATTTTTTCTATTTCAGTGCTATATAGTTCACTTTACGATAACTGTTTTGGTTGCATAAGTATTACTTTATCGCACGCTAATTTTATTTTTTTCAGGTTGGTAACACAAAGAAAAGGAAACAAATCATATTTAAATATCAAATATAAGACTTTAACAAACATGTGCAACAGAAGTTGTACAAAGAATAAAAAACAAAGTTGCTACGGTGTTATTGGCGCTAATTAGCAATATAAGGTGGATAAGTTTTCTGATGCTACTTTTGAAATTTACTTCCCATGTTGAATAGTACAACTGTTATAAACGTTTACTGAACACTAGATGATTCGTGTGCATTAATGGAGATACCAGACAGATTTTGGGAACACACTATGTTTTGTGTAAATTCCTGTTGATTCGTAGTGATTGTCACATTACTGCCAATTGTATCATAAGTCAAGGGATTATGAATGTTATTAGTGGATGTATTGGGTGCACTAGATAGTATTCGAGCAACCTCAACTTTTTTCTTGGTGGAATTATCAATGTAACCTTCGGCCACTGCTGAGGATGTCCATCCTTCGTGGCGCTTAATTGATATTAAGTCACCCCCACTATTAGCCAACTGTGTCACACTGGCACGTCTAAAGCAATGTCCAGTGAAGATCTCAGGATTATACAAGTTTAAGTAAGTAACAATATTTCTTGGTTCTTTTCCTATAGTATTAATTCCAATTGGACTATTCACGATTTCTAAAATCAAGGATTTCTTAGGCTCGTAACCTTCAGATATTCTTTTTAAATATGCATTAAGCCTAGAAAATTTTTAGATATTTATAATTTTATAAATATTTAAACAACATCGTAACATTGAACATGTAGATCACAAGGGCGATGCCTTTTTTATGTTGCTTTCATTATCAAAATAAGCAATTACTACATTTTCGGTAATATTCGCGATATTATTTTCATTACACCAACTTAAAAGGAACTGGTATTGTTTTTTGATAAATATGTCGAGAATTTGTAGGCAAAAGATTTTATCTATTGTTTCTTGCTATTTTGCGAATCTATGGAGGCGTGCAATTATTTGTATCGTCCATTTTGTTGATAATTTGAAATAATTTATTACATAAATCAGTCTAAACTTTAAACAAAATGACATATAACACCGCCAATATTCAAATATTTAAAATGTTCTACTTAAAAATCAGAGTAACCAACTTCTAAAAAACAAAATTTCTAAAATGTTCGAACAAAACATGGCTTCAAAAAGCCTGTTTGAACTTTTAATACCCGAAATAGTATAAAATACACGTTTCATAAGACATTTTGCGCACTTGTTCTTTAGAAAACTCTCCCCGCGGCTCGTTTTCTAAATTTGAACGCGTGCGCAAAAATCATGTCTTATGAAACGTGTATTTTAATATACTATTTTTTAAATGGAATATACCGTACATAAATTCAAATTTAAATTTAACCTAAAATAAGAATATTTTTTATTAAGACTAAATAATAGCTAAAGTTAAAAGTTTTTGAAACCAGAAAGTCACATTGATGTCAATTTTTTCATTCTTTGCCCAAGATATAGACTATGTCAATTAACTGTTCCTTTGGATAGTTAATTATTAATGGGTAAATATAATAACAATATAATATAACAACAAAATGACTGATAACTGATAAAAATAACACGAAAAAGAAAAAGAAAACCAATAATAACAATAATACGTCTACAGATCAATAAGAGTACTTAGCAAGTAATATAGATGTTTTCTCATTTTGCAAAACCTTCGCAAACATCCAATATACATTCTGCATATAAGTATAAATTTTCCCGAAAAAGAAATACTCATCCTTTAACATAAAATCCAAATTTGAACTTATATATATGGGGTGACAAATTAAAGAAAATATCTTTCTTGTGGCAGTAATTTCTGGATCATTCTGTACCTATAGGTTTATATGTATGTATACATCGCTTAACACCCCGAGTAGGGAAGTGCCGCTTATTAAAGCTTTCTGGATCTTTTTCTTACTTTGGACTTCTTTAGGACATCCTTCACCTCTTTATCCAAGTTGATCCTGATCTACCTTTGCGTACAAGTTTATATATTTTTAAATTATGAAGTAATAGCAATCCTATTAACACCAGTACGCGATTTTTTTTGTATTATCTTGAGAATTAAGGTACCTTTACTTTATCAGATCATTGAATCACCCGGTACATATATTTTGTATTACTCAGCTAATTGTATATTACAAAATTAACAATGGACTGGTAATCGGTTTGTTTTTAACATTTCAAACAAACGCCTTGTGCCAAACCCGATTATACATTACTAATGCAGTTGTGGTAGATAAATTGTGTTTATTTTTATAGTGTTAGATATGAGTAATAAAACTGAATAACGAAGCTTAAATAAAACATCTTAATTTATCGTTGTTAATTTTTATACTAATAGGGAACGTGACTAGAGCAGAATCCATTTTGTAACCGACATGTATTCAAAAATTAAAATGCCATCCAATTCATAATTTTATATGATAAATAATATAACCTACAAGTCTTTTGACATTAGCCATAATTGAATTTTGACGTTTCTTGTAACTGTCCTCAAAACAACACAAATCTGTCAACAATGCTTACCTGCTACACAGAATAGCCGAGTATGAAATAAAATATAGTTATAGAAAAACAATACTTACTGACTTTATTTCTAATATTCAATTTGTAACTTTGGCTTTCATATAACATTATTTAAGTATCAGAAGTTATACATCCTTAAATATTAATTAATTCATTAGTTCTTCACAAAAGTCGTAGCATTACAAGTTGCAATTTAAATATATGTATTTGTGAAACGTGATGACAACATTTAAGTCTCTATAAAAGTGCATATATGACTGGATGTGATATCCACTTGTAAATATTTGAAGATGATTTAATGCTAATACTGTCTGCTATAAAGTTTCACAAATAAGTTAATACAGCAAGTCAAAAACCTAACTAACGTGTTCCGAGAGGACCCTGTAAATCGAAAGCATTTTTAAGAACGATTTTACTACAACCAATAAGGTGGTCCATTTCTTGATTTACTGTTTGGCTGATATTTTTGCATATGTAGGGCATCTTATATTTTTGGTAATTATTAGGAAATGGTCAAAACGGAGGCCATTTTTCTGTTACAACATGGAATGCACGCTCACCTTTGAAAGCTCATATCTCTGCACACACTCCACTAATAAGGAAAATCTCTCCGTCCACCGGAAATTCAATGTCGCTCGTACCCTCACGCCAAAGGGCAGCCTTTAATTCCCCATATCCGGAGAGGAGTTCTTTGCAAAGGTTTGCCGACTTTTGTCTATTTTGATAGTTCCGTAAATGCTCGGTTAAGCGCTTTCAACTCAGGCGGTTAACAACAGAAGTCTATGCGCTATTATTACATATAATGAGATAATGTATTTGCAAAAAACTTAATACAATCAAAAAATAATATAACAAAACAAAGGAAATTAAAAAGCTAAGAAAAAGAATATAAAAAAATGATAAATTTAAAGTTTAAAATAGATATGTACATTAATTAATACTGTGTCCACCCTCCGTTATTTTCTATTATTTCGGCTAAACAAGACGGGCATGCTGTATCTACAAGTTTCTGGTAATAGTCCAAGGTGACAATTTCCCAGGTAGTTTCGATAATTGATTTGTGATGTTGTAGACAATATCAGAGATTCTATTTTTCTTTTATGGGTTTAAATATGGACTTTTAGGGAGCCAGAGTAGAGTTTCAATATTTGCAGTTTGGATCCACTGCTGAACCACAATATATGTATCGATGAGTTATCTGAGATTAGCTAGTGTATATCCCTATATTGCGTACAGTTTAAATGATCCTCTATTTCCTATATAACTCTTGGGCCGTCAAAAAACGTCCATCCCCAGCGCCTACAGAAAACCGGCCACTAATCCAACGTTCATAAATACATATTGGATCATATCTTTGTCCTCTCTCACGATTAACCGTTTTCTTTCTGTAGGAAGACAATTGAAGATTGAATTCATCAGAGAAAATTACTGACCGCCAAAAATGTCTGTTCATACAGTGTTACGTTTGCGCAAATATTAATTTATCATGCCGATGTCTTTCCGTTAGTGAAGGTTTCACCGCCGCAGTATAACTTTTTAAGTCGATAGAGACCTTCTTCGTGCAATACTCGTACTAGCAGTAAAACCACTTTCGTTGACCGCGGGACGGAAGCTGGTAAAAGGATGCTCCCGGACATGTTGTGATAAAGTTCTGTCCTCTTCATTTGTGGTAGCTCTTAGTCTGCCTGATCCTGGCTGCCTTCGAATTGTATTCTCAATGGTCCATTTACGCAGTAATTTATTTATAGATGTATAGCTAACCTTTAATTATCGAGCAATAGGTTTTGCGGAAAATTCGTTGTCGAAAAAAGTTATCGCGCGCACTTTTTCCGGAATGGTCAACATTTTTTTAACGGTTTTACCTTCGTTAGTTGGGATATATAAATAAAACCAGGCGATATTAAATATAATAGTAACAATACAATGAAGACACTAACACTGATTGATTGAAATACTCTTAAACGTACTAGAAATACGACTGAATTCATATTTATTACTTCATATCTGATGTTCACATTACTAATAACAATCTTCTCCTACGTCTGGAAACCCCTTTTTATACACATCTTTATCTCCGCGATAATTCTCGTGGTTTCTGGAATTACGGTGACCAGTTCCCCCTTCATTCTTTTTGTGATTGTTTTCTAGTACTTTATGTCTAAAGAATCATGCGTTTAAATACTCACTACTTCTTTGTTCGATAACTAAAGTTTATTCACTTTAGTGTTGTAGAAAATGTTGTATGTATTAGGTATTAATATTTACAAAATAACGGGATGAATATTAGAAAGAGTAAATTTCTTTTATATATGTGCATATTGAATCAATGGAACCATTCAAATATACTATGTTCATTTTCTGTCTCTCATATAGTCAATACTTCTTGGTCTTCACACAGGTGATATTCAAAATTTTAGTGCAAATTTTTTTTTGCAACTAAGTGTACCTCGTGAATCTTCTGGTAATTCCCATACATTTTAAATCGACTAGGCCATAAATAACTTGTTATCCCGCTCTGGTGCTCTTGCATTTTATTTCATTATTAATCATTTCTGTTCTGTTTTCATGTTATTGTATTTTTTCTACTCCCATACTTTAAGTGTATTATTAGATATGCTGAACCTGTACTTTAATGATGTCCATTAAGGGTCCTCGATATTGGATCTGTGAATAGTTAAAAAACATCAGATTTTTGATGCAAGATATTTTTGTTGATTTTAAATTTGGAGAAAACCTTTCATCGTCAACTTATGAAGAATTTAGAAATCTACCCCGCTGAATAATCACACTTAGAAAAGAAATATCTGATTAAAGAAAATTAATTAATATGTCAAAATATTTAAAACGAGTTTTCTCAAAAATCCTTTGCAGATTTGTTTGCTTTTGTTCACGTTAAAAACTGAATAAAAAGCAACCCCGCTCTGCACTCATTTTTCGTTGTTTACTTTTGTTCACGTAAAAACTGAATAGAAAGCAACCCCTGCACTTATTTTTCGTTTAACTATTCATTACTTTGTTCTAAATTAATACAAAATAAATTAAAATTAGACAACCCACATTACAGTAAATGTTGTTCTGGTAAAAATCTTTCCCGCGGTTACAAATGTGTGAATATTTGATCATAAAAGAATTTTTATTCGCTTAGATATTGAGTTATTATTTCAAATATTTATTATATATTCCTTATGTGTAATATGTACTCCGACATCCTTCGGTTATTAAAGTATGTGCTATGCAACCAATATTGCGATTGCCGTTTCAGTAGTGAGGAGCCCTAAGATACAGATTTTCATTATGATACAAGTTTATATCCAATAGGAATACAGATTTTTCATTAAGATACAAATTTATATCCAATAGGAGTGCGACAATCCAATATTCATTAATATTCAATGCCGTCACTTCATATCTGACAGATATAAAGATTAATTAAATTTGACAGTTCTCTGCAATTTACTAGTAAGAAGTTAAAATTTGTGCTTTTTTGAAAATATAAACGGTAAAAATGAGGGATAATGACAGTGAAATGTAAAATTTGACTTCACTAGAAATTATGGACCAAGCCTTATTAGCCACGAACAATTTATTACCAGCTAAATTCGCAAAAACGTACGGAAAATCTTACGCTCAATTGATGAAATGGAATGTTCAAAATATAATGTTTTATTATGAAAAAAATAGTGTATTCAACTCGCATTTAATGGCTATTAAGACACTCGTATTAATTACGATACTCGCCTTCGCCTCGTATCGTAATCTTCATTCTCGTGTCTTAATAGCCATCATTAGATGCTCATTGCATAATATACTATTATAGTTCCGTATTATTATCTATTATGTAACTGCCTTGTTTATTAGATCAAACTGTTGGGCACTAAACATTTATTTATTTATATAAATAAAAAACAAAACTCATTAAAGAAACATTTTCATCTTGTTTACTTTAATCACCATACTAGTCCGTACATAAAAGTGTTTAACTCTTTAATACAACTGGTATACTCAAATATTTATGAAATATTGACCAGAATAAAAGCTTATTACGAGTATAATTATCTAAAAACCAGTACTACTCGCTATTTTTCGTTGAATCTGCTTTTCAAATTGTCGATGGAATATTTTTAAGAACACTGCATAAACAATAATCGAACAAGCAAATTGGTTCCGTAAATATTTATCGTGAAATGAGTAAACTTCAACGTGAAGGTCAACGACTTTAAAAATAACACACTGAATGAACTAACAAATCACAATCTTCGATGGCTGTGTTGGTGTAAATATTCGCACTTCTTATACGGTACTCGAAACAAACCCGTATAAATGGAAGATGGTGAAATAGGTACATATCTCTGCACGTGTAACCAATAACTTCTCGATCTTGGCCCTATTCTTGAACCAAAGAGTTCGTGTGCAAAATTAAGACAAAATTAACGAGCGATAACAAAGTAAACGGGTCAACACTACTTCTTTCACGTTCGAAAAGCGAAAATAGATTTTGTAGTTTCGGATGATATTTTGTTTATTTGTGCGAACTTTCAAAGGCAGGCCGTAAAGATGCGTGTTAACAAAGATATATAAAACAGGAGACTATTTCCATATTTTTTTTTAGCTGAGAAAACAACATGAATTAAAAGGCACAGTAGGTGTAATAAATATCTGAAGAACTACATTAACTTACAAAAATAAACTCTGGATTGTTTAAAAGTTTGCAGTTCATTATTTTATTGGGATTACATAAATTTAAAGCTTTGTTTGGCAAAGCAAGTAACATTATGTATATTGCGTATATACGAGGGGAGTTTTTTATGTTATCTACCTAGGCTATGAATGAAACGAGTTAGAAGACGAACAAAATTTTCCTTTTCAACGTAAAACTAACACACTCATTCCAACGTTTCTTTAATAACGAGCTCTGCCTTCGAAAAAGAATTCTTTTGGTAATTCCACAAAATACGATCCTAGAGCGTTTTCCACGTTTTCATTCGATAAAAGTCGCAAGTTTTGGAAAAAGATAATAGTCACAGGGGGAAAGGTCTGGACTGTAGGGTTGAGTCCTTGAAGCCGCATTCATTGATTAGTATTGATTACTGCTTGAACAATTAGTGCCTTATGCACGAGTTTTCTGAGGAAAACTGTGGTGTCTTTTTCGCGTATAGCAGTGTTCAATTTCTTAATTGTGTCATGGTAAACATTTCCCGTTACTGTAGTCTCTTTTTGCATATATTCAATTAAGAGAATCCCCTCCGCTTCCCAGAAGACTATGGCCATGACTTTTCCCGTAGAAAATTGCGTGTTTGCCTTCTTGGGCGGTGGAGAACCCTTATCAAACCATTGCGTGGAGGATCCCAATCATGTACCCAGGTTTCATCCCCAGTTACAATTCGATTAAAGAAGTCTTCATCTTGAGATAAAACAGTCAAATTCTCTTCACAAATTTCTCGTCTACACAATTTTTGTTCGGGACTGGGCACCCTGGGGAACCATTGTGCCGACATTTTGCTCATTCCCAAATTTTCGTCTAGAATTTTAAAAACACTCATTGCTAGAGAAATGGGAATATCAGAAACAACTGAAACTTTTACTCAGCGGTTAGTCGAACCAGATCTCTCATGATGTTTTCTTCAGCTCGTGCTTCTAAAGGCCTTCTACACTTTGGGTCACCACGAATAGATTCTCTGCCCCATTTGAACTGCTTACACCAAACTTTGACTTGAAAATAGGACGGGGTATTTTCTCCATACACTCTCACCATTCTCCCATGGATATTCATAGATATTTCATGACACTTCTGTGTTCAAGTTTTAATTCACTCATCTTCTCTTGTAAAAGTAACAAATGTTAAGCGTTTCGAACCAAATTTCGAGATGACACTATCAAATGTGACAAGTGATAAATATAAACGTTTGAGCAGACTTAGTAGAAGTGATATCATACACCAGTTGAGTTGAAGAAAATGATATCCTATTATTCTTCCATAGCTGGACTACCTCCTTAAAGTCTAAAGGGTTGAAGTAAGACGCTCACGAAAATAACCATCAATTTATAATCTTTGAAATCAAATAAAATTCAAATTGAAAATTCACGAGTCACAAATTCCCACTCAAAACAATCAAAATCTGTTTATGATGCTTATGTCTTACTCAATAATTAAACTTTCATTCGTTCACTTACGCAGAAAGTCCTAATGCCGCTCTCTACTTGCTTATGTCTTACCCAACAATTAAACTTTCATTCGTTCACTTACGCAGAAAGTCCTAATGCCGCTCTCTACTTTTACAAAGTAGGTCAAGGGTTAAACACTCTATTCATGATTGTCTTAAAGCGCTACCTCACAAATCAAATACTGGACTCTCCGAAGGATGTACCTAAAGGTGAGGGATCTATCTAGGGGAAATAGACAGGTAAAAGTCAGAAAACCAAATACGTTGCAGGCTATATTAGCAGTTACGGTAAATTCTCTAAATGTTCTTGCTTGAGAACTAAATACATCGAACTAAATGTCATTTGCGGTTAAAGAAAATTGATCGAAAATTAAATTGCATTTAGACAAAATACTATAATATCAAAATTACAAAAGGTAGGTGACCATGAAAGTTTTCACTGCCATTACAAGTTAACACCGGTATTTTTAAAAAGTTCCACTTGACAACCATTGGTCGGTTCATTCTTATAATTTACTTTACTGTAAATAGGCTGTTTTGCTGGTGATCGTTTTATCTAAGTTCGGTAGGCTAGCACACCCTTAAATATATTAATTAACTTATAAACAAAGTCCCCAGGCTTTTTTGTATGTCTGGTTCGGATGCTGGAGTAGGTGGCTATTGTATCATATCTTTTCCCATTGGACTCCCGTCATTCACTGCTCGACGCAGATAACATGCAATTGTGTGCATGTGAATACGGAGATCAATTTATGCCCTTTTGGGGCGATTCTATCGGAGATAAACTCTTTTCCAGATAAACTAGCCATTTATTTTACTCTTTTCCTTATTCTGCACACTTTTCCATAAAAGAAACAACAACATTAACGACAGAATTTTATTCACCGATCATTTCAAGTGTATATTACAAAAAAATATAAATTAAAATTATATTCTTCCGAATGTAATAGCCAATCTTAAAACATAATGAACAAATTTACTCAAATTGTTCACTAACACGTCGACAAACTCTGACTTATCAAATAATAGCGATCGCGATTGCTCGTATCGGTCGGTGCTTCTATTAGTTTTCAGGCATCAAATAAACAATATTATAGGAGACAAGATATTTTTCTTTTTTACCCAAATGTATAATTAAAATGCAGGATTGTTTGTTATGAATGATGAAATGGGACGGATTTAGTCAATAAGTCATTAGCGACAGTTGAGTATGCGGGGAGAATGCAGGTCTGTAATGACAGCATTCATGCGGGCGGATGTAATCAACAGGTCATTAGCGACAGCTAACTTGACGGGGACAGCGAGCTGTAAAGCAGTCCAGAAGGCAGCATTTAAAGCTTTAGGTGAACTATGATGCAGGCTAGGAAGCAGCATTCAAAATCCAGGGTTCTTTATATACCAACTTGCGCATACGAACAAAATGTATTTTTCCGCCCCCGAGCATGTATTTATCACGTGAATAAGTGGTTATTTTTAGCACTTGAAATAAGTGTACTATCGATATCTATTTTGGGACCTACACTCTGCCTACTTTTCATTAATAGTATTGTTCATTCAACCACTATTTTCTTCTCTTTCAGGTTACAGCAGCAGAAGACAAGAATAGCCTAGAGGATGACACCGTTTCAATTTGAAATCCAAGAAGTACATAATTCGTAGCTCCTCCTTCTTGGGAATACTTGTCGATGTAGTAACATTATAGTTGTTAATGTAATTTCTAAATTAACTACAACATGTCTGCAAATTCAAACTTCAACAAAGTCATTTGACTTTGTTGAAGTTTAGTAAAGACTGCTTTTAGCAATAACTTGTTAGGGTTTGTCAACTTTAGCTGCTTCTTGGCAATTAAAATGTCAATTGCGGGATACAAACCTTTTTGCGTTAATTAGATAGTTTAAATATATTAAATAGTTATATGTATACAATTGATGTATACATTCAATCCTAAACTGATTAACTGTTTTCTTTTGTATTTGTCGTGGATATTGTGTCAAATATTTATTTCTAAGTGTATATCGCTCATATGCTCGTACTGACTTATCCTTTGGACAGTGCGTACTTCTGAATAAATATACATATATATTTATCAATCTAGGAGTTTCTGTTGTTCTTTTGAAAAAAGAGAAGTCAATAACAGGATACAATTCACAGTAGTGTCAAAAATATAGAAAATGTCACCAGGCATGATGCAACGCCGACATTTCAAAGAGTTCACATCATTACACATTGACTCGATTGCACAATATGAGAAGACTATTAATTACATTGGAGGAAAGGTACAAAGAAAGTGTATAAAAACACTTAATTGTCGTAAATCGGTATACATCCTGATCGTGGATGTCTATCTACTATTAAAAGGTCAATTTTGTTGCTTGCTGGTTAGAAGCAAAATGCTCCCATTACTAGTCGTTGTACACAATTTGTTTACTACACGTGGAGCGGAAGGTGGGAGTTATTTCTCCGGTCATTTTAATATTTTTTGCTTTTGGATGAATTTCAGAATGACGCTTTCAAATACCACAGTTTTAGAGCAAAGTGAGCTATATTTTCTATCTAACTAAATCTGAAATGCTGATAATAATGTAAGGGTTCATCAATTTCAAAAATTCGTGGAGTCTTTGGTTAATAAAAAGAGTTATAATATAATGTTTACCAAAGTTTAAAATTTATAATTTTCTTTTATATCGTATTCTTTCTTTCAAATTATTCAATATACCCACATCAATTATTTTTTTTACATTATAAAATTATATTTATATTATATTAACACTTGTGAGATGCCTATATTGGATATATATTAATTTAAAAAAAAATTAACATAATACTCTATACAAATATATACCACATCTACAATACAACCCAAGTAAATTATGAAATGTAACGATAAAAACAAGAAAATGAAAAAAAAGCTGTAAAGTGTGTCTATAATTGGTTGCCGGATTTACATTCTTATTTTAAGCATTCGTGGGTCTCTTATTTTAATTAATTCTAGTTAACTCCTAGATATGTTACGCTATTTTTTACAGTTTAATTTTGTTTACAATTAATGTAATTTGTCTTAAAGATGATTAGTACTGAAAGAGCGAGTTATTTTATTCCTGAAGCTGTTGGTTCGACACCATCTAGTTCGAATGATTATTTGTGCTACACGAGCTATGTGATTAATAGTCCTATTCTATATTTTTCATTCTTTGCACACGTCTAGTTGGACTATACAGGCTGTACCGCCGCATCAATAATTTATATAAATATTATTTAATATTTAAACACCTACCTGCTTGAGGTTTGAGACACAGGCGGTGTCACAATAGAGGGTTGCCATATAGTATTGCGTAATTTTGGATTTTGGCCAAGTTTCAATTCGAACCTCTTCCGTAACTTTATGTGTGGAAGGTGCAGAGTATGTTTTACTACCCTTTTGTAGCTTATAATCAATTTAATCAATTTTAAATATCTCATAAAATATAATTTGTTTTTTCGAATTTCAGTTTTCATTCAGATTGTTTGAAAACAAATATATCGTTTTAAAATGTGCTTTAGTTTTGCAGCTAGTTAACACCACTTTACATTTTTCTCAAATACAATATTTTCAATTGTTTCCATTTTAAATTTCTGCATGCTCTTCCTTAAATTTTTGTGGATGATATTTAAATAAACTGTAGTTGTTAATTGAAATTTGTATTTTATTTTTTGTTTTATTGTTTGTTGTTCCAAATATAAATTGTCTTCTGACCCTACTTCCCTACCTCATTCGCCATTTAGTAGTCTCATGCACGCTTGACCCTGACAGACTTTAGCGGATGAGTGGCGCTAATTAGTACACCAACTTCGGACCCCCCCCCCGACCATCTTCACCTGAACCGGCGGCAGTCTAACTGATTACAGGTAGGTGGACAAGAAAAAGATTTGAAGTTTTTGATTTTATAAGTAACGTTTAGCTTAGCGTAGCAGAAAGGGCAAAACAAATGTTAAAGTAAAATAACATAACCACCCTTAAATTTAAAGAGAATGTTGCAATATCTGTAAATACCTAGAAAATAGAAAAAGGAAAGTTCTGGCCTAAGAGTCATTTAAATATTTGTAAGTAAATATTGAATTATAATAAATTTGAATTGCAAAATATTAAATTTCTATAATAATATTAAATTAACTATGTAATATTTCTTTTATATCATTTTTTTTTAAAAACTTTCAAATATATAATTCTTTAAGAAATAACACTACACTATTACTAATTACTCAGTAAGTAATCAGCAAAAGGGATATTATCTTAAAATGACAAAAAAAAATTTACACTTTCAGTCAATCTCCAATACTTATTTTCCCCGAATATATTAAACCAGAGTATATGCAAAAACAACATGAAGTCTTGATTAGAAAGCATATATGTTGTAAAGATAAACTAAAGTATGATATGAACTTAAATATTTACTGGTACTTGACAGAACAATTATGAACAGAACTTCAGAGACATTTCGTAAGCATTCAGCATTACAAAACTTACTCATCCAAGCTTTAGTCATACATTTATTATTTTGTCTATAAGAATAACTTTATATTCGTGTTCAATATTTATAAACAAATTCAAGATTATTTTCTATATTATATGTATACATTAGGCTTATAAGATTTATTTCTTAAGCATGACCTTGGATGTGTTGACATTGAATTTTAAATAAATGATGTAAAAATTATAATTAATGGATTAGTCACTGTAAACACGGTTAGGTCATATGTATATTGTTGTAATGATGAAATTTTCAATTTTAATGAAACAATTTTGCCGACAGCGTTTAATTTTAATTCACCCATAAAATGAGGAATAACAATGAACCTGAAGTACCGATCTAACACAAAGCCAAAAAACACAAACTATTCCGATACACATTGAAATAATCCATAAAGTGTCGAAGCTTTTCATTGGAAAAAAAACAGACCTGTTGCATACACGTATTTATTTTCAGTACAGGGCTATGTGAAATAATAACATTTAATGATATATAAAATATATACAGCGTTAGTAAAAAGTCCCGGAACGGTCGAATAACTTTGTTATTTGAAAATTATGATTTCTTAAATTTGGTATGGGGGTATAGTTAATATAAATGCATTTTATGCAATACAGTTAATATTTTTTTCACTTCCGGTTTAATCGGCAATACGTCCAACTTTTTTTTTTAAATGGAACGCCCAGATTTTTTTAACACATTTGAATGCAAAATAAAAAACTACGTTCGGGAAGTATTAATATGTTTATTTTTATTCACAAGAAAACAGTTAAAAAATTAAAAAAGTGTCCTAATATAGAAAAATCAAGGTACCTTTGAAAAAAGTTGTTGTTTATTTAGTGTTTGCATTCTTTTTGCCGTCACATTTGACAATTTTAAAAGCGTTTTAACTTTTGCATCGCTATAAATTTACTTATTTTAGACATTGACACATTTGAAAATGGCAGTAAAACTTACTGAATCAGAACGAATTGAGATATTAATGACGCGTGGGTACGGTAATCGTCAACGTTCTTTTGAAGAGGTTCGTATTTTGTTTAATACTGTTTATCCGGATCGTCACATTAGTAAAAGTACGGTATGTCGAACAATTCAAAAGTTTGAAGTCTTTCGTCAGGTGAAGGATTTACCTAGAAGGGGACGTCCATTAACAGCAACAGATGAAGAAACTAGTTTGAATGTGTTACTTACAGTGGAAGAAAATCATCACGTGTCCACAACAGAATTAGGTCAAATTCATGAGATCTCTCAAAAATCTGCTCATAATATTCTTAAATCAGCAAGAATGAAAGCCTATAAAATGTATCCCGTCCATGAGTTAACTGAAGATGATCCAGATCGTAGACTACAATTTTGCGAAACAATGACGGAATTGATCGAGCAGCAGCCTAATGTTTTAGATCACATCATTTTTTCAGATGAGGCAACGTTTTATCTCAACGGCACTGTGAACAGACATAATTGTCGCTACTGGTCAATTGAAAATCCGCATTGGATTGAAGAAGTCCATACACAGCGTCCTCAAAAGGTGAATGTCTGGGCTGATCTTGTTGGAAACAACATCATAGGACCATTTTTTATAAGAGGAAATTTAACTGGCAACGTCTACTTAAATTTATTGCGAAATGAGGTTGTTCCAGCACTTGCGGCCCTCTTTCCAAATGCAAACATAGGTGATCACCCTAATGCACATTTTGGTTTCAACTAGATGGAGCTCCCCCCCCCCCATTTTGCCCATAATGTCCGCGATTATTTGAATGAAATTTTTCCGGGACGTTGGATCGGACGTAGAGGAGCAATCAAATTGCCAGCACGTTCGCCAGATCTCTCGCCATTAGATTTTTTCTTTTGGGGTCACTTGAAATGTCAATTGTACAAAAATCGTCCCCATAATCTTGAACAATTGGAAGAGAGAATAGTTCAAGAAGCCAATCGCATCACTCCAGAACAAATACAAAATTCAATAAGAAATTTTACTGACCGTTTACATTTTTGTCAAAATTGTAAATGGAGAGCATTTTGAACAATTATTGTAATCGCAACCTGAATAGACAGGTATCTTGAGTTTTCTGTATTAGGACACTTTTTTAATTTTTTAACTGTTTTCTTGTGAATAAAAATAAACATCTTAATACTTCCTGAACGTAGTTTTTTATTTTGCATTCAAAAGTGTTAAAAAAATCTGGGCGTTCCATTTAAAAAAAAAGTTGGACGTATTGCCGATTAAACCGGAAGTGAAAAAAATATTAACTGTATTGCATAAAATGCATTTATATTAACTATACCCCCATACCAAATTTCAGAAAACATAATTTTCAAATAACAAAGTTATTCGACCGTTCCGGGACTTTTTACTAACGCTGTATATGTAATAATATTGATTTGGATAGTTTTCCTTTAAAATACTGTTGGTGTATTGAATAATAAAAAAAAATTTAGTGCCGGACACGTAAAGATTTCAAAACATTTAAATACAGCAACTAGTAAATACAGTGTACTAGTAATGTTGGTTTCGGTTACTTTTCAGCACTTGTAACTATCCCGTTACTTTCGAATTCAATATCCATTACTTTTCATTTGTTACCGAGTCTCGTTCAAATGTGCGGTGCAGGAGTATGTATAGTTAATATATGGTGCAAACAAAATGTTCACTTATATAGGGTGTTTCAAAATTGTACAGCACTATTGTAGGTACTTGTTCTCTAACATAAAATAAACAAAAAACTCCATATAAACATATGTCTCAAATTAATTTATTACTAAAATATTGGAGCATAAAGATATTTATTTAACAATACAACATCCAAAAGAACTGTTTAAAGTGGCCAACGTTTTGTTGAATGCAGCATTCAGCACGACAAATTCATGCTTCTTTGGCACTTCTTATAGCATCAGGACGATACTTGATAGTTGCTGAGGCTTCCACGATGCGATTACTAAACTACCGATCTAACGGCGTTAGATCGGGCGATCGGGAGTCATCAGAGTTTAGTAATCGCATGGTGGAAGCCTCAGCAACTATCAAGAATCGTCCTGATGATATACGAAGTGCCAAAAAAGCATGAATTTGTTGTGCTGAATGCTGCATTCATTTTAATTTTAAAAAGAAACTTGTATTTGGATCACCCGGTATATGGCTTTGCTAATAAAAATGTTCCTTTTAAGCCGACTCCCTCTTAAATGGACACGGATGGTGAATTACACGGTCCAACGTCTCGCGACGGACTGTGTTTTTGTATTAAAGAAATGTGTGGGTACCTTGGTCGGGATTTCTCCTAGAGTAAGCTGACGAATTGACCTGTCCGAAAACTGCGTGCAGTACTTTTACTCGAATAAGCAAATATGTCGCAACAACAAAATACGTATCTTTACGTCTAAATGTTATAAAATTTTATGATTAAATTTCGAATTGGGAAAACACAAACGCAGCCAACCTAAACGGTTTTGATCTTCAACGAAGAGGTGCTAGTATTGAACGATTTATTTCACTGTTAACGTAGTTATTACTCTTATTGTTATTACTAAGTGATTTTCTATTTCAGGCAAAATTATTAGTATGGGCGGAGATAAGAAGATATTACAACAAAATTTGCGAACTGTCATTACGAATGGAAGAAATGATATCGCCAATTATTTTAATAGGTATCGTTTTCGAGCAATTTATATTTTATATTAATACAGTTGCATGCTAGTGTCATGTAAGTCTTATATTTTATAGAAATTCATGACTGATGATTTGGGTAGGTATGGTATATACAGTAAAAGGAATGAACTTTTACAAAAGCGGAATTCCAATGGAAAAGTCCCATAAAAACAAATCTTTTTCAAAACGGAAGGGTTTAACATTGACGAACTCACTTAGAAATGGTTTGTTAAAGCAAGAAACAAAATGACCTATAATGAGAATAAAGGCAAAAGACGTTACTGATTCAAAATTCGAATATGTCGTCTCGATGGTATGGGCGATTTAAAAGTAGGATAACATCATATTTACAACAATTTCCGGAAAAATTGCTAGTGTTAATCCTGGAGACGTTAAAGTTTTGTTTTCAAAACAGTCTCACTGGACCAATAGATACTTTGTCGAACATCGTAATGAAATTTCGGAGTAACATCCAATATTTTCTGGGGTGCCCCAAGTAATGTCCTCTGTCCTACTTTGTATTTAATATAATACAGCTGGCATGCCTAAAACCAAAATGATAATTTGGCTACTTCTGCTGATGGCCAGATATGGCCTCAGCATATTTCCAACGACAAATTAATGCAATCCAAAAATTGTTGGAAGACAATAAAAGCTAATGAAAATAAACCAATCTATATAACATTGCCAACAAAAAAAAACAAGAATGTCACGTAGTAACATTAAATGACCAACAATTGAAAGATGCTAACTCGGTCAAATACCTTGGTGGGCACCTTGACAGGGAGTTAAACTGGCAGAAGCATATATTTACAAAAAGAAAGCAACTTGCAATACAATTCAGTAAGTATTACTGGAAGTTGGCTGGAAAATGAAAGTTATCAGTTAGCAGCACACTCCTAGCATAGAAAGCCTACCCATATGGACGTACGGCATACAACTTTTCTAATATCGAAATACTTCAACACTATCAAAACAAGGTACTACGCTTAATAGTTAGTGCACCGTCCCTAGTAGCCAACTTCGTTGGCCTCAAAGCGGGCCAATGTCACTCCAATATTCGATCGGTAGAACATCAGTGACCTCCACCCAATGTCGTACGAATATAAAATTCCTATATCAAGTAAATGTCAATTTATGTCGTTGGGTTGATATCAGACCAACGTTGTCTACATTGGTAATATATTAGTTAAATATCTGATACTGATATTTTATTGACAACAAAAATCTACATACTATTAACATTAAAGAAAAATGTCTACATAATATCAAGTTCACAAAATCACTGTGATGTTGGTTGTCGGTCAGTGTCCGATATAAATTTAGATTAAAGGGGATGACGTCACAATTTGTTATTCTGCGATTAAACGCCAACATCGTATTAACTTTGCAAGACAATATTGATATAGTCTATATTAATTTCTCACAGAATTTATTACACACTGTACCATGAATAATTGTTGTTGTGTGAAATGAAATATGTAGATCCTCAAAGTTAATTAAGCATTTGCAATAATGATTCTCACCAAATTAACATTAAAAGTACTACGCACACTTTTATAAATAATTTTAGAGATCGGACACGAGAGGCCCATGACTCATCGCCGCATTATTGAAATTTTGTATTTCAAAAGAGTTTTTTATTTTATTAACATAATTGGCTAACAAGTGGGTTGTGATCTATCAAATACAAAACACATTTTTGTTTGTTCATTTTGTAGTTCGAATCAAGTAAATTCTCTGTACTTTATTTGTCTTATGAAATATAAGGTAAATGCTCAAATCGGAAAAATATGTTCGCAAGATATTGCGCCAATATCATGCAGTGATATTTATCCAACGTTGTAAAATGTTAACACTTGTACATCGCATTGATATCAGACGCCGATGTCAGGCCAATATATAAACGACCGACAGCCAACGTTGGCCCGATATTGTGTGCTACTAGGGGTGGTATGTCCCAAACTCAACGATATCTAATAGTGCCATCAGTGAAGAGTGAAATTTCGAAGTATAGTCAGAAATACAGCAACAGTATCAAAGTGCATCCTCACGTTCTTGTCAAATCATTTTTGAAACGCTTCGAGACTAACTTGCTCTCTAGATTTAGTTAGTAAATACTGCTTAGTTGTCACGTTAAAAAAAAATTATTATTATTTTTGATCATAGACTTATTATACAGGATATTTCTCTAGCTGATAAATAGGGAGGAATTCCTTGAAATTGCTGACCACTGAAATCCAAAGAAAAAAACTTAATGTCTGATATTAGGACAGACTGTATGTAAATAAGGGATAAATAAAAAAATCAATCTGTATTACCCAGAAACATTCATAATTTGCATTTAAATGTGAGAAGTACTCAGAGTGGCTGCAATCAGAAATAATAAAGTTTCACGCCCTTTGGCATCGACAATTGTAGCGCCATCTATTATATTTTATGAGAATTGTGAGTTTACAATACAACCAAGCTTTAGCTACCAGCATCTTTAATTAACTGGAGATGCTTTCAGAAGCCTTACGTACTTTAATAGACTCGTTAAACTAATCCACTAGCTAGTTAACGTTAAGTTAAAAATGTCTTTCAGAAACCAGCCGTATCTGTTGAAATTGGGCGATTTTGATTATGTTTTGGGTAATTGTGAAAAAAGCAATTTAAACAAAATTACACGCATATTTTAGGTTGTTGTCCTGGTAAAATTCAAGAGAATCTTCTATTTTCAATTCTGCTGCAGTATTTTTCAAAGTTTATTTAACCATCCGTGGGACGATCGCTGTGTATCGAAAAGATCAACTGTCCTATTTGTTTCATGTTCTTAGATCAGGCGCACCCGATGAAAGATTAAAAATCTCTATATTGATTTGTTGTTTTTTGTAACGCGATTTACCACACCTGTATCATTTATATAATAAAATGAGAACAAGGTACTGTTACTTTTATTCGTGGAAATTACGGATATCTTTGTGTCTTATAAATTTGTGAATAAAATATTCCAAACTAATACTTCAGACTATACATAATTTATTCAGATATGTTCTCTGAAAAGATTATAATAGTATTATTATATGACGACATTATTTTAGTTAACAACCGCTGTAGATATTCGTATAATAAAAATAATCTGATTAACAAGTATTTGCATATATAATATTTATCAAATTAGTATTATAAATTTGACATATTCCATTCATGTATATAAATAAATATTGATTCATATTATTTCTACTTTATCTAATCTAGAGCCGTTGGTCTTTTTATTTTGATGATTTAATACATTTTAATATTATTTTATAGAGTGTGAAAATAATCGTAATAACACTTACATCACTGCCGAAATATTTATTTTTCTTAGTCAATCAAAGTATCACTGACCTCTATTTGTAATTAGTACTTCTTATAAACAAATAACATTCAATAGGCGAGTGAGTTTTGTATAAACCTCTTATGATGATTTACTTAGAACAGATTAGTATTTACTTCTCTGAAAGTCTAAAGGATTTAAAAATGTAATTGAATGAACAAGATAATTGTTGTTGATGTCAATAGTACTCGAGTTGTTTATCGTTGATGGTATGCTGACAAACCATTAACGATATTCTAAAACAAGAATTAATATTTCTTGTTTTTTATAAATACCTGGTAACATATAAATAAAATGATCCAATACTGACTTGCTAAATTAACCTAAAAATCGTTAGCACGTAGATTATTATAGGACCTTGGAAATATATTTTTTTTTGCAACTAAGTGTACACTACAACCTTCGAACAAATGACAGCAAGGCAGACCAATGACGACAAACAACCCGATCCCACCAAGAAACAGTGATATGCTTTTAACGTTTTTATCGCTTCTCGTTGATTGTTATTCTCTATAAAAAACGTTATTTTCGGTTTTACTATAACTCATTCTGAGAGAATGATCCTGAATGATGAATTTACTAGTTTGCTATTAAAATAAAAGACATTAGATATGCCGTGTTTCATGAAAATAAGAAATGCTTTAAATGGGAAATGCCATTATTTTGTCCTTTAGAGTTTACTGTTAATAGAAAGAGTTCCTCAAACACTTAAAATTAGTTAAAACACAAAATTTCAAATCCATATTTAAATTGTTATGTGGCTAAGTTTAATTAAGATAATTTCTTATCTTTTCTTGAAACATTTTTATGTTTACCTATTTTATTATAACCCTATATATCAAATGTAATTTATTTTAAGAGCAATTTAGTTAATTCGACACGCAGAATTTTATTTATGAATGACTTTGTAGTAATATTCAAAATAAAGTTCTTTTTGTCCTCTTGTAAACTACATCCGGGGACATACATATACCTTAAGCAGGCTTAAAAGATTATAGCTATATTAAAAAATGAGGTGTGGCCACCACACGACTTTCTTATACGTATGAAAGTGTTACTTCCGGTCCGAATTTTGAAATTTCATTTATACAAAAAATATTCCAAATCTAACTCTAAATACTTTTGTACTCTTCATAAATATATATAGAATGCATAATTTACGACATAATTGCAAAAAATCGTTATTCGGTAAGAGTAAAAGTGACACTTCCGGTCCGAATTTTGAAATTTTTTTAATACAAAAGATATTGGAAATTAAGTTCTAAATACTTATGAATTCTTTATAAATTAGTCTAAACTTAGTAGTTGACGAAATATTGGCAATATTGATTTTTTCACTGAAGTAAACTACTACTTCCGGTCTGCCGATTCAGCTCAAAATCTAATCAGTTCTCAAGAGGGAGATTATATTCGTAAATACAAAATTTGGAATTGATATCTGTAGCAGTTTGACCGCTATCGTGGTCACATACACACACACACAGAGAGAGAGAGAGACATTTTTTAAAAACCACTTTTTTGGTATCAGGGGACCTCAAAACGTGGACATCTGCAAAAATCTCGAGGTCGAACATTTTTATCATCACAATACTTCCTTATACTACGTATAAGAATGTGATATGGTATAAATTCAATTTTTACTTTCTTATACGTAGTATAAGGAAGTATTGTGATGATGAAAATTTTCGACCTCGAGATTGTTGCAGATGTCCACGTTTTGAGGTCCCCTGATACCAAAAAAGTGTTTTTTAAAAAATGTCTGTGTCTGTCAGTCTGTCTGTGACCACGATAGCGGTCAAACCGCTACAGATATCAATTCCAAATTTTGCATTTAGGAATATAATCTCCCTCTTGAGAACTGATTATATTTTGAGCAAAATCGGTAGACCGGAAGTAGTAGTTTACTTCAGTGAAAAAATCGAAATTTGCAAATATTTCGTCAATTACTAAGTTTAAACAAATTTATAAAGAATTCAAATATACTCAAACTTAAATTTGAGAAAAATTGTGGAAATAAAGTTTTTACGAAATTCCTACCGGAAGTAGGTCTTTTACTCTTATCGAAGATCAGTTTTTGCGAATATCTAGCAAGTCATGCTTTCTAGGCAGGTACATTACGAGTATAAAAGTATTTAGAACGTACTTTTAAATATCTTTTGTATAAAAAAAAAATTTAAAATTCAGACCGGAAGTAACACTTTTACTCTTACCGAATAACGATTTTTTGGAAATATGTCGTAAATTATGCATTCTATATATATTTATGAAGAGTACAAAAGTATTTAGAGTTGGATATGGAATATTTTTTGTATAAACGAAATTTCAAAATTCGGACCGGAAGTAACTCTTTCATACATATAAGAAAATCGTGTGGTGGCCACACCTCATTTTTTTCACATACATATTATTCAAAATTAAAATTTCTTGAAATATGTTTATTGAACTGTGTAAAATGATGAAATTGAGAGAAAAAGCAAGTTCTCGATAATGGTAAAGGTTTTACTTCCTGTCCGAATGTACGAATGAAGCTTTCATAAAAAGGTTTTCTATATTCGTTTCTAATAATTGTTGTTGCAGGCTTTATAAATTACAGTTGGCAAAATATTCACAATTTATGATTTTCGCGGCCAAGTAAGGTACTACTTCCGGTTTATTGATTTGGCATAAAAATTAATCAGTTCCTCCGGCTAAGATTTGAAGCTGATGTTTGGAATGTCGTTTTAATAACTTTACCAATTCAAGCGCAATAGTGTTTTCTCAGGGACACAGGAAAACCTTTTCCTCCTTTTTTAAAGCTTCCAATGCTTCTAATTTAAAAAATATTTGTAAACAGAAACTGTTCACGATTCAGTTTCGAATACTTTATAAAAATTCTTTATAAATTTTATAAAAATAATAATTAACGAGATATTGCCTAAAACTCATGGCTCATGGTCTATAATAGTTACTACATACAATAAAGTAGTCCTAGATTAGTGATAAGTATTAAACCCTTCGTGCTATGTTTTTCTCAGTGCTCCTATGCCTTTCTTATTCTATGGTCTGACTTCATACACTTTCCTTGTTCTTTTATTTTGGTCAACCCTTTGGGCAATCCTTGATGCGTTCATTCTATCTCGTATGATTTTCCGCGATTAAATTCGTTATAGATTTGGGTTCTAGTCTTTCTTTTTATTCTTCATTCTGATTTCGATATCGCATAGATATCTTGTTTCTGTCGTTCTGAGTTTATGTCGTTCTGAGATGTAAGTTATCATAAGGGCCACCACCTTTAAAAATACCTGTGTTCTAACCACTTTTTGGATTTCCTTAATTCTCACGAAAGATATGTTTATACGATTGATTATTTCCTCATCTCTCCTACCCAAATATTTGAATTTGTCCAATCGCTTCAGGATTCCATACGTTATTGCAGTTGTATGTGGTTGCTCTTTCTGTTCATAAACAGTGTTTGTGTTTTCATTGTGTAATGTTTCTTAGTTTTTAGCTATTACCACGATGTCGCTTGCGTAACCTATTTCAAATACATCTATATTCTGCATATGGAGTCACAATATCCCTTTTCTTACTTCTGATGTAATTTTTAGCATATTTGATATGTCCCGTATTATTCTAACGCTAACAGAAAGTGCCAAGCATTCTTAGATTTCGACTATTAATTACTTAACAAATAATTAAATGAAGTGATTGAAATCTCTTGGTGAAATATATTGTCAAAATATAATTAAGTAACAACAAATAAAACACTTGGTATTGTTTCATAAATATGTATATATAATTACACACTCAATGTACATTTCGCCTTGCGGTATCGTCAGGAGTTCTACAGAAACTAAACTAAAGATCAATATACTGTACCTATCCCATACAAAAATGTAAGTACAATAAAATAGAAATTACGAAAAAGTGACCGGTGACGACTTATGTGGAAAGACCGATTTTACAATACTATGGTTTAGTAACTGTGAATTTGTTAGCTCAGTTTGGTCATTAAGAACATTCCCTCGCTGTAAAAGTAAACGTTCTTTGATAAAATTACTTAAAACAATTAATATAGGATTGTACTTTGTTGAAATGTAAAGATGAAATACACTATTCTTTATTCTTACTTTAAATCCAAGATATCCTAGGCCGAGAGTCAATCAGATAAGCCGGTGTTCTTAGTACTTATGATATTTTAAAATACACGAACTTTATGTCATCAAAAATAGTTTGCTGATTGCAAAATTGATTTAACATAATTTTATAAAAAAAACTTTCAAATGAAAGCCATCGTTTGATTATTTTAATACTTGTTTTGGCAATGTTGTAGACGTTTAGATACATCGACTTACTTTATTAAGCAAGAGTAGACATATTTTTACAATATTTTAGCAAATCAATATAATCACAAGATTCTTCCTCTATATATTCCAGATAATATAAACAGGATTCGACAGATTGTAACAATATGTAGGTACATACTTCTATGAATATAAATACGCAACTCACTAAAAATACGAATTTCATCTAACAATAGATTTATCTAATAATAAACATCCACTGATTTATTTTTAAGATATTTTGGCGCGCATATTAATACATTTTATGCTTAACTTATAATAAATAATGAATGTAATCTACATACTTTGCACGATTTATTTATATTTTCTATTCACCAATATACAAGAAGTAAGAGCAGACAAAAGACATACGCAGATGGAAAAATACAGAAATAGATTCTCAAAACACATTTGCTATAGACTGCGCGTGCGTTGGAAATATTTATATCGTAAATATAAAGCTTGGTATTGATAGCTATATCCGGTTGGCGCTATCGTGGTCACAGTGAGTGAGAGAGTAAGAGAGGGGGAAATAGAGAGAGAGCGAGAGAGGGGGGGAGGGGAGGGGGAGAGTGTCAGAGAGAGAGAGATGGCAGCAAAGAAAGAAGTATGTGCAAAAACCACTTTTTTGGTATCAGGCGACTTCAATACATGATGGATATCTGCAAAAATTTCGAGGTCAAAAATTTATATTATCACAATCTTATACTGTGTATGAGAAGGTAAAAAAAACAAAGCTTTTTGGTTCTTCCTTCAAGAGGCGTTCCGCATTTTCGGACATTTTCTCACCTCATCAAAATTGTTTGAGCCAAAATTTCTGCATAAAATATGAGGAAGATGCATTTTCTTCAGACACATTAACCATTCTGTGGTGTATATATTCTTGGATCTATTTTCTTTTCACGTCAAGAAATTGATAACACTTGTATATATGTATAGCAAAATTTTGCTTTTTTCCCGTTAGTTAAGACTAGACAAAAACGATAAGCCTTTTTGAATATGCTCTAAGTATTGTCAAAACATCCAACTGCCAAAGCTACTTGACGAGAAAAATTTGTGATCGTCACTTGTTCTCGTCATGGCTAGGTAGATAATATAAAAATCATACCACGTATAATAATTGGAGTAACTAATGAAAGAGCGTTAATGCAATTCTTAACATAACCTTGGTCACAAATAAGTGAGTGTGAGATATTAATGTGTGAACGTTGAAGTTTGATTAAGTGACATTACTCAATTTTTTATGATCAAAATGCCTGCGATGTTGTATTATTTGTGGGCAGTCGCTTTTATTTTCATGATTAAACTTTGGTATTACTAAAATATATATATATATATAATAGTTTTGGACTTGGGCACTGCTTGTACTAAAATTAAAGAAAAAATCTTTATACTGAAATGAGAGTTATTGTGTAACGCCATAAGATGGTTGTACAGCACTATAAGGCATGCTTGAATGCTTGCAGCAAGTATTAGAACATAATAGGGCTGTTTAATTCTCAAATACTCATTACCATAGGCATGCGTGAATTGGTTGCGAAGCTTACGGCTCTGACCAGCATTGTGAACTTTCATTAGTTTTATAAGGCCATAATAGGTTGCACTGAGCTGAGGATGCTCATCAAGCAAAAATTTGGAGTGTGCAACTTTCGACTTTCGCACATTTCCTTTTCTATAAGCATCTAATCATGATTTCCAGTGTTTCACTTCTATTGCAATGGCTTCCTGATCCCAGCGAATGGTATGCAAATATCGCATTAAATGGGTCTCTCATATGACAGTCTTAAAATAGAATTCCAGATTGCCAACTTTGTCGTATTACAATCTTTGTTTTTCAATCACAGCGAAATCTCTCTCATCAAAACTATAATCGACACCAAAAAAAAAATTTTTATACAATTTTTTATGTAACAGTTGTTCCAATTTAAATTCTAAATAATTTTATCCTCATAATAAACCTGTGGGTAAACGAGTTACTTCTGGTCCGAATTTTAATTTTATTTATTTAATCCAGCTTGCTTTTGTACTCTTAATAAATCTATATGGAATGTTCGAAATATTGGCAGAAAACCTTAATTAGATAAAAGTGATAGTGCCACTTCCGGTCCGAATTTTGCATCTTTTTCATACATACATTATTCAAAATCAAGCCCTAAGTACTTTTATACTCATATCTGTCTAGAAAGCATGACTTGCGCGATATTTACAGAAAAACTGTTTTTCTATCGGAGTAAAAGACTGATTTCCGATTGATATTTCCAAAAAAAATTTATAAACCTGTTTCAAATTAAGTTTTGAGTATTTTTGTATTCTTTAGAAATACATTTAGGTTCAGTAGTTGACGAGATACTGGTAAATTTTGTTCACTAAACTACTACTTCCGGCCTACCGATTTCTCTGAAAATCTTAGCAGATTTTAAGAGGATGACTATACTCATAAATATAATGTTTGAAATTGATGACTGTAGCAGTGTGGCCGTTATTGTGGTCACAGACACACAGAGAGATAGAGACACACAAACAGACGATTTTCAAAAGGCGTTTTTTCGGTATTGAGGTTCAAAACGTGGACATATGCAAAAATCTCAAGGTCACAAATTTTCATCATCACCATATTTCCTGATATGCTACGTATAACAAAGAAAAAAATCTGTTTTTGAAATGGCTAAACAGCCATCGCCTAAAAGTTGTAAAATACGATGTTCTGGCTTCTAGTGTTGTCTATGTAATCCTCCAGGCATGTTACTGCCTTGTTTGGACCTCTTGAGCGAACTTGTTAAGCAATTGTGAATCCACAACTAAGGCAAATAATATTCGTCCCCAATATTTGTCACAAAAATAGGCAAATTTTGTTGATATGGAAAAGATAAATAATTAATTCTTACAAAATTATTTTGGAACTATTCTATAGTATATCTTAAGAATCCATAGGGTATTTCCTGTACTCTCCCTACCTGGCACAGTAACGCTTTTAATAACAAGTACGTTTGTGTAACATTATTTAAATAACGTGGTCTAAAGCATATGTCGCATTGTGCTCTCAAATTGATAGCTTAGGCACTTATTATATTGAAAACTCCAATCAGAAGGAATATAAACTCAGACACTTAGGCACATTATGTTGCCAATTTAAAAATCGTATGTGAAAGCTTTCAATATATTTCAATATAAATGTGACTGTTAATAATTAGTACCAGTATACAAAAGTATTGATCTCGCCAGATCCCTGTACTATTTCTTCAAATGAGGCGCTCTATTTTAAACAAAATCTCGGAATTATATTCACAAAATCATGTTTAAACAATATTCAGTTCAACATATTTAAAGGTATCATGTTAGGGCTGCCGGAAGTCCGTTCGAAAATGTACCGATATTTTAGTTGAAAAAGTACTGAATTTGGTAGAAATGTACTGAATGGCGGGAAATTTAAAAAGTTTGTTATAAAAAGATATTTCTTTTATAATGTAATTGTAAAAGAGGTAGCAGAAATACAGATTATTGTAATATAAAAGAGAAATTAATATCTTAATCACAGAAGGGATATTTACAAAATGGAAAATAAAACGCACAGAAGTCAAATGATTTATAGAGACATATTTACATATTTATTTTGTCTTTAGTAATGATGATTTTGTTTATACGAATGCATACCATGTGTATTTGTATCAATTTGTATTTGTATGGGTATCTCGGTATGCATGTTCTATGAAAGGAATGTATAGGTACAGACCTATAGAAGCAATAATAATATATAGAGTTGGAAAAACAAATACGTATTAATATTGAATTTCAATATTAGAATGACATGATTCAAAGCGCCTGTTATTGATATGTTTTGTTTTTTTTTCTTCTCTTAATTACAACATACGACATAATTCTGTTTGCTAAGCTGACCAAGTATTGTGTTTACTTGCAAAGCCGCCGAATGATTTAGGAACATATTTTGTTTGTTATGTCTACTAATAGTGATTTTGTTAATTGTATACGTATGCACATTAACAAATTATTTAGTAACGATAACAAATACATATAGTATAGTATTATAAATAGAATTAATTTCAAAATAAATGTGTCATATAATCATAGATATACGTAAATAATTACATATCTATGGATATGATTCAAACATTGTCTAACGTCATTAAAACGTTTTGTTAATTGCTTTAGAAAAAACTATTTTCTATTAACTTTTATCTTCGTAATTTCGTACTGTATCTAACATTTTTACAGAAAGTAGTACTGGCGTACTGAATTTTAACGTTTTGTACTGAATTCAGTACAATTGTACCGAAACGGCAGCCCTTATGTTAAACCGTATTATATAATTCAGAGTAATCTCTTGCATTTCAAGTATGAATTTAGGGGGACTCCTAAAAAGTCATGCTGGTCTCAGTTCAGTGGATCCAGTAGTATACATTTATTATTGCCATTTACGTTTATAGATATGTATATGAATCATATGATATACGTATATAAATAACGTCATCATATACATGGTATAATATCAAATTTTAAATACGCATGTATAACTCTAGCAATAAACTATCGATAATAAAGTACAACATTTGCATGGAAGACTGTAACATAATATTTTTATCTGCTGGGAAAACAATTGTAAACTAAAACAGTGTAGATAACTGGGTGATTTAAAATGTTTAAAGATACAAGCATTTCCTATATGTACAGCCATGTGCAGTAAAAAGTAAACGAGTACTGAAGCAGTTTTCCGATATATTCGATAGATTGTAACGGATTTCCTAAAAATACGGAGTGTGGATGCTATCGCTGTATAGTTAGTAGTGGAATAGAGAGAGGTCACTCCATATTTTTATGAAATCCGTAACAATCTATCGAAAATATCGTAGGACTTCTTCAGTACTCGATTACTTTTTACTGCACACAAATAAATTCAAACCTTGAACCTACGACGAAAATTAAAGAAATTGCCCGACTAGCAGAGTAGGGTTTATTTACTTCTGTTCGACAGAAAATATTATCAATTATCAGGTCTCTAAACTTGCATTATTCCCTTCAGAAAGAAAACATGGTTATCATTCCAAATCTAACATATCTAATGGGGTTCCCGTAGAGAGAATTGGCGAAACTGGGTTATGAAGATTTGAGGGGCTGGGCGGTTATGGGCGCAATCGGGTTATACGATTTCTGGTACATTTTAAAATCAGCTCAACTCGGCTATGCCCTTGAATATTGCTATCAAATCAGTGGGAACAAAATGATAGACAAATTATTTTCATAATGTGACACATCACTTTTATTTTTAGCTAATTTGATTTTTTTGACGTATCTGTACTAATCACTTGAGTACCTCTACGGTTTATACCGCTTTACAATGTTATTGTTTGACATTTTCTCTTTTAAATCGCCTAACCGCCTAATCGCCGCACCGAATTTTACAAATATGGTTCACATCTCATTACTACTTCTTGAGTATAAATGCAATAGGACATTTTGACTTTGAGATTGACTTTTATGGTATTTATAACTTCTGAATAACACCGGTCAACAATGAAAATCTTCCGGACCTGAAGATAGCTGTACTTGATTAATTTCATTTTAGAAAAAACATTTTAAATTTTCCAGTTAGAAAATACTTGAGAAAAGAAACTTTTTTTTCTTCAACCAAAAAAATAAACAGCTTGGTTCTAAGACAAAATTAGACCACTATATATTTTAAAAGGATATAACTAAACTTGTAGTAAAGGTACACGTCTAAAATTAATAAAACTCTCTACAGATAAAACTTGGATTAATAAATAGCTTTGTCAAGGGGATGGAATAGGACGGAGAAGCTTTTCAATACCTCAGAGAAAAATTTCCACAGATCAGTGATGCTAAAGTTATAGAAGGTATCTTCACTGGCCCGCAGATTCGTCATCTTCTTAAAGATGAAAACTTTGACCAAGTTCTCCAGGCTCATGAAAAAGAAGCATTTAGATCTTGTGAATAGCTGGGAAATCGAAGAATTAACAATAATAACAAGAATAATAACAAAGTGATTGTATTGCAACAGGAAACGAGGTATAGAAGTATATAATCAACATAAATACACTGATATATAATTTGAAAATTAAAATCATAGGTTAAGTTAATAGTTAACAGCTGCAATTGCAAGGTGAAGTTCAGCTAATACTGATTTACAACTTAGCCTTGGATATTGTACCAGAAAAGATTGTAATTTAATTGATTTACAACTACTTTGTATAAGTTTAGTCTGAAAAGTACCATCAATTAGGCTGCAGCAATGCACTTAAACGCGACTTCGTGCATTCTTACCTGCACCTCTTTCCTGAAAACTGCGGTGCTGTAAATGACGAACAGGGAGAGCGATTTCATCAGGACATTACGCAAATGGAACGACGGTATCAGGGAAAATGGACCCCTTCTATGCTTGCGGACTACTGCTGGAAAGTGACAAGAGATGACCCAGGGCATGAGTACAAGCGACAAGCAAAGAGGAATTATTTGAGATTAGTGAATCTATAAACCCAACATCTAAGTCAACTAAACTAATCAATATTTTATTTTCGGAAAAAATAAAATTTCGATTTGTATTTTTAGTATTTCTACTTGAAATTAGTACATCTTAAAAACCAGAGCTAACAAACAAAATCTGATGTCATATTCGTTTTTCCCGGCCCAAAATTATGGTAATTTAGCTATTTTGATCAATGAATGAATTCCAAAGTGCATTTTTGCTGAGCAGTGTAACTTGCCAAACTAACAGGGCAGCTTTTAAGAGAACTCAGATTTGGCAGACTAGTCCAGTATAGGAACACTCATATTCATAACTAAAATAATAGTTGAAAGTTAAAAACTTTTTGATGACTTCTTTTAAAGTTAAATATCACCAAAACTGTCCCAGCAATTTAACTATAAATTTGAAGGCATAATTTGGTCGTTAAATGAAGTGATTTATTATTATTACTTCATGTAACCTGAAAAAAAAGAACTCTGTTAGACATTTAATACTTACTTCTATGTGGCATAAATCAAGCTTTATTAAGTCCCAAGTCCAAGTAGATATTTTCAAAATAAAAACAAAGCAAAGTTGAACTTAAAAAGTGCCGTCACATTGCTTTAGTTTATTAAGGATAACTGCAAAGTATATTTTTCTATTTTTCGACTATTACTACGTATACTTTCAAGTTGAAGTTCTCTGTTATAATCTTGTCAAAATTAAGTAAATAAAGACATAAATTAGGGTTTTTAAAAACTTCGACAAGGTAAATTTTTCTTGTCATGTAAGTTGGGTGTCTAAGTACACTAATTCTAAATAGATATAATTTTAATATACATATAAGTAAAACTTCTCGGAGATTCTTATCGAAACTTATTCTTATCTTTAAAACTTATATTAAATATAAAATATTTAGTATGAATGAAGATAAGGTATAAATTCTCCACATAGTTATGTAAGCTAAATATTATTGTTATACTGATAATCGAGTGCTAACTAATGTAATATATTCCTTAAATCTGTTATATATTTCTTTCCATATAAATTTTTAATAACCGCAGGTAGTGTATAAGATATAAAATTACAATAATTGTTGTTATGTAAAGAAAAATGCGAAGCATTGAAAAATTTCAATTGATTTATTTACTTTTAAGTAGCGTCGGAATTTAAAATAACAAGTTAGTATATATTCAGTACTGTGATGTTTATGTCCATAACAGTAATAGCTGGAAAATATAGGATATATATTATGATGCCAACATATAAATTAAATAATAAAATACTTTGTTTCTGCCACTTCATTAACAAAATATCATAGCTAAGAAGCAAAGACGACCCCGGTAGGTATTTCGATGGCTGCTTGGGAAGATGGTAGGGTTGCTAGTCCGACGCCCGATCTGTCATATTTGTCGCTATCTTTTCTATAAGATGTTTTCAGTCCAAACAATACTTATACCGGTTGTGTTAAATACTATTAGTCATAGAGAATCAGTTTATACGTATGTATATACGATGTATATGTATGTACGTAATACGTCGCAGCGCAGTGTCTATACATTGTACATACATACATAATGCTGTGACCCCTGCAAATTAATAATGTAATGAAATTATTATTCTTAAAATTATGAAGGTTCACGCATATATACCAGAAAATTAGCCTTATGCTACTCTGAGATCTTACTTCTTCTGCATAAATATGGGTTGGGCAATTTCGTACTTCTATAGCTCAGTTAATGGTTTCTCTAATTATCTTTTATCTCAGGGGCAGAAATGTTCTTTGTCCAAAGGACTGTACTCTTAAGTTTTAACAGGTCAGATACATGAAATAAAAATGCAGAAATATTTTACAATATAATTTATTAAACATACTGAGAAAATACTGATAATAAAATGTATTCGCTACAACAAAAACCGATACTAAATAACTTATTTACAAGCCACCATATATGGCATTAGCATATAATAGTGCATATAAACTAAAGTATAAATCAAAATCACTTATAGCACACGAGTACGTGCTTAGTTTAAAATTGTTCGTGCAATCAATAAAACAAAAGAAAATTTCTCATCATTAATCTATACTGTGACTTATATTGATTGTGATTATGAAACAAAAAATATTATTCTGATTATTGTTCACACACTAGAAAATTGACTTTGCTTTGATTCTAATCCTGTCCAAATGGATTTTCTCGCTTCTAGACAACATTCCCAAAGCAAATTCACGTTAAAGTGTCAGTCAAAGTCCCATCTATGAGTCTATCTTTTAACTTATTGAACGCACCCTTAACTTACGTAATAACGTGTCCAGTCTCTAATGTTTATAAGAAGGAATGAGAATCATTCATAAAAAAAAACTTAATTACAAGTGTTTAAATATGCAAGAAAATGCTGACTTTGTGCTGATATTAATTTCACTCACATGCCTTTTCTCGCTTCTGAATGCGATTCTCATCACAAATTCGTGTGAGAGGTTCAATCAGGGCTCCATTCTACAAGTTCATTGATTGCATAACTTGTTGAACAGATCCGCAATTCATAGTCCAAAACTCGTCAGATTTCAATGAACAAACAGAAAAACAAAAAAAAATCATAAACTCTAAACAGTAAAATATTCCGGTTCTTAACTAATATCCTAATCTCCTAACTATAATTTAAGTATATTTATTTAATTCAAAAACTTATTCTAAATTCGAATTAAATCTTTTAATTAGAATTTATTACTCCATGATATTATTTCTTGAAAAATTTTACAAGTTCAGATTTAAAGTTATTAATACAGACACCTAATGCTTATTTGTATTTTGAGCGGTTCTCACCAGCTATAAAGACTATTGAAAATCGTTCTACATGGGCTTTTATAACAATCCTCCGAAGATAATAAAAATTCAGGCATGTCTATTTAAGACTCTTTGAGATGTACATTACTAGCATCGCCCCTATCGGCGCGTATATAATATTACCGCTTGAAAAATGTAAACAAACAACTGCATCTTTAATATCGATGTGATTATGTCAATTTAGTATACAAGATTTAAAGAAAAACCAATATATAAGTATGAGAAAACGTAAATTATTGCAATATCTTGATTCAACACGGTTAATAAAACCAATTCAACTGTTATACAGGAATTATTCCAATAGTAATTTTATAAATAAAAATTATGATGACATTGTTACCTTGTTTTACTTAACTATCATAAATGAATAAAAATAAAATTAAATGAATTAAATCTGCAATACTTAACACATGCGGTATGTATATAAAATATGTATATACTTGGAACAGTATATTACGAGCATATCTCTTTGGTTTTCTGGAGCACAGATATACAAGGTTTACAAAGTTGCGTCAACAATTGCTCATTGCTAACAGAATTACTAATTTTGGAACAATTCGAGAAATAATCAGAAATGCAGGTAGAAAAATCTAATGAACATAAAAACTTTATATTAACTCGCTTGTTTAAATAACAATGCCAATTGGAGCAAGTCCTAAATACGGAAACATTCCTTTTAATTTCTATTCAGTAGCGCGCTTTGCTATATTCATAATTTTCCTAAATGTATTTCTGGAATTCATAAATACATACTAATAATTTTGATATTTTATTTCTATATTTAGATGCATACGCGAGCTCATTAACAAATAGTATTTACGAAACGCATAATATTATTATTATATCAGAAATTTGTAAGACCCAGTACAAAGACCGGGTAAAGTGTATATAACACAAAAGTAAATATTATAGAACATGAGCAAAGTCTATTTTTAGGTATTATATGAACGTTTATCTAAAAAAAAAACCGCTCAAGGTCAATACAAAAATAAACTGAAAGAATTAAAGAATGTTAATCAAATTTCACACACCTTACACTAATAAATTCGATTAGATATTAACCATGCTTAGTACATAAACATGTACTGAATGTATCCTTCCTCAATATAGTAAACGTAATCATGTTCCGCTTTCTGAGCTTTGTGATATAATAACAATTATTATTAATGGCAACAGTAAAAGTAATCTATATAATTTTATAACTTTTGTGTCTTGTAAGACAAGCGATTAACAGGAAATAAACCTTTTATTAAATTTTAATATTCAATATTACGAGCATAAAATATTTATTGACTATTATACATATTTATTTAGATAACCTCATATCATTAAAGGACTAGAACAATATTTGTATTTCTGGGGTTACACATAAATAATAAATAGTAACATTAATTATCATTTAAGGCCAGTTTTTTCCAACTATGATTAAAATACCGGTTAGCGATAGTAGTTGATTAAAAATGTCGTAAATCGAAGATTTTTTAACCAGTGTTTCGAGTACCTGATCAAGTATTAAACAGTGATTTGATTTCTTACGTATGCGTATAACGTAGGAGATTTTTGTTATTACTGACAGCGGTTATGTTAACATATGCTTTTGTTTTGCTGTGTAAATGTATTTTTTTTAATTACTTAATAATTATTTTCGTCAGAGATTTAGTAATTGTATTGGTTCTTCTATAAATGAAATGAACAGTATAATTAAAAATTAAAATAACATAACATTGAATATGTGTAACTTTTATCTTACTACAAAAATAATTGATAACCACAAATACATTATCTTTTCTGATGGGGACTATTCGGTTTTGAGAGTTTTTAACATAGTATATTTTGGACTCATGTATGTCAGTAATATTAAATTATATTGAAAAATTACAAACAATATTGAAAACATTGAAAAATTCTACTGAAGCTGGCAGATTTACGTTGAGAGCTTATGCAGACACTTTAAGTACTTTTGACTGAACAAAGTTTGGGTGAATAGTGTTGCATTCTTGTAAAGTTGGCATGCAGTTAAATTCTACACTAATAATTAATATTATTGGGCACTGTAAAGCACTTTCCAATTCCTCCAGAACATGACATTAAGTTAAAATCATGACCAATTTGGAAACAAGGTTTTCTCAATCAATCTTCTTTGATTACAGGAATTTGGATATAAAATTAGTTAGAACGTATTGTTTTTAATAAACATCTCATATATGATCTTTCAGTAAAAATATCTGGCTTTATTCATCCTCAAGATATATGGTGCAAGTTAAATTGTCTCAAGTATGGCAGTGGAAAGTGCAATATATTATACTATTGGAAGGAGTTTGTTCCACGATGCTATTTATTTCATAATAGAAATTTGAAATAAGTGCTACAGACAGAAATCCTTAGATAATATATTCACAAAATAAATGCATAGAGTTTATTTACAAAAATAAAATTTCCAATGATGGAGAATACAATCTTTAAAAAAATGTAATGAAAGCAAAAACACAAAAAACAAATTCAGTAATAGAAAATGGTGTCGAATTTACTAGAACAAAATATATTAAAAAAACTTAATTTAGAACAACTATTGCAAACACATACGTGTAATAAATTCATGAGTAGGGAGCGGAATCGAGCGAGTCATGACTCATCGCCCATGGGCGCGCTATTGATATGTTGTATTTTTAAAGAGGTTTTAATTTTATTTATATAATTGAATAACAAGTGGCTGGTGATTATAAAATACAAAATACCCTACTATTTGTTCATTTTCTCTTCTGTAAGGTTTGTTCTCTTTGAATTAAGTACATCCTTGTAGATAGAAAACGTCTTTTCTACATCGCAACTGGTTATATTTACGTAATGGAAATATTCTTTTATTTCAGCGTATTTAGCATACACAATTGCCGCAATGTTATTAAACCTGGATTTCTATTAAAAACTGCGTCTAAGTCACTTGGAATTATTAATAGCCACATCTAATGTGGTTAATCCATTTTTACTTTCTTATACGTAGTATAAGGAAGTAATGTGAAATTTTCGACTTCGAGATTTTTGCAGATGTCCACGTTTTGAAGTCCCCTGATACCCGAAAAAGATGTTTTTAAAAAAGTCTGTGTGTCTCTATGTGACCACGATAACCGCTGTAGATATCAATTCCAAATTTTGTATTTACGTGTCTAATCTCCCTCTTGAGATCTGAGTAGTTTTTCAGTAAAATCGGTAAACCGGAAGTAGCAGTTTACTTCAGTGAAAAAATTTAATTTTGCCAATATTTCGTCAACTACTAAATTTAAACAAATTTATAAAGAATTCATATGTACTTGAAATTAAAATTGAGAACAATTTTATTTAAAAAGTTTTTCGAAGCTGCTACCGGAAGTAGGTCTTTTACTCCTATCGAAAATCAGTTTTTTGCGAATATTTCGCATGTCATGCTTTTTAGACAGGTACGTTACGGGTATAAAAGTATTTAAAACGTAATTTTCAATATCTTTTGCATAAAAATAATTTCAAAATTCAGACCGGAATTACCACTTTTACTCTTATCGAATAGCGATTTTTTGCGAATATGTCGTAAATTATGCATTCTATATGTATTTATCAAGAATACAAAAGTATTTAGTGCTAGATTTGCAATATTTTTTGAATATATGAAATTTCAAAATTCGGACCGGAAGTAACACTTTTACTCTTAAGGAGTAGTCCTTTTTTCGAATATCTTGCTACGTATGCATTCTATAGCGATGTATTAAGAGAACAGAAGTACTTAGAATAGGATTTTGAATAATTTTTGTGTAAAAAAAATATAGTATAGTTTGAAACGCTCATACGTATAAGAAAGTCGTGTGGTGGCCACACCTCATTTTTTAATTTGAGATTCGATTTTCAAAATATGTCATTAGTTTAGGCAAATTTCCAAAGTGTTCCTGAAGGAATAACAACTGATTTTTTAAATTTGGGATTTGTGTTAGTTCCTTGCACTCAGAAATACTTCGAGCATCGTCATTTAAACATGTAACGAAATTTTGTAAACTATCGAAATTCTCTGCATGAAAACTATTTCTGTGTATGTTTTAGCAAAGCTAAGTGACGATATTTTACAGACTTTGCAATAAATTTCGGAATCACTGACAATTAATTTTTATCTCAGAAAAAGTAACATAAACAACGTTCTAGATCTAAATAAATGATAACTAAAAATGTACGCGTATGTTATTGAAACATACATATTACATATATTGCGAAATATAAGGTAAATATAATAAATTTTAAAAAGTCGTCACCCTTGTACCTACGCCGATGAAGAAAGGATTTTATTCATAAAATTCCTTATTTTATGGCACTTTTTTCTCTGATTCTCGGGCGTAAACAGATGTTGCAGTTCGCCCTATGAATTAGTGCTATTCAGATATAATGTAAACAACACGCAGTTGTTTACATTATTTCTTTTCACGGTTATGGCTCCGTGGTAGTTTAGCTCGCTCGATTCCGCTCCCTATTCATGAGATACCCACACTTCATTTTTCTGTAGTTAGTGCTAGTGTCTCTATATGTGTGCGTGTGACCATAATAGCGGCCAAACGGTAACAGCTATCAATATCAAATTTTGTATTTAAGAGTAAAATTTTCTGTCAATGCCTGATTTGATTTTCAGTGAAATTGGTAAACCGAAAGCAGTAATTTACTTCAGTAAAAAAATCATATTTTACCCATTTCTAGTTAGCTATTAAGGTTCAACAAATTGCTAGAATAAAAAAAAAACTAGTCAAAACAGAATTTGAGTTTTGAATAAAAAAGTTTTTCAGAATTCTTACCGGAAGTAGGTATGGGAATATTTACAAGTTATATATTTTAAACAAATATAAATAAGTCAGTCAAAATTTGATATACATCGTGTCTAAAGTTAAGTTTTCACCATTGTTGACTTTGTTATTATTCAAGCTACAAAGTCGGACTTCTTTTGCTGATTAACTTAGTCAAAACAGAGAAACAATTGAAGAGCTAGTTTCTGAGATATTCACAAAAGCAACAAATTTTTAAATGAAACACCCTGTATATTTCGACATTTTTTGAAAGAGAGTTGGATTCTAAACAAAGAGTAAGTAACACACTATCGTCCTAAATCTAAAAATAAGCGAATAAAAAGCACTTTAACTCTTTGATTATTATTGCTTTAATATGTAAATAGGCGATGGAAAGTAATTAACTAGTTATAAATTTTAGTATGTACATTAAATTATATTGTACACTGAATAACAAAACGGTAAGCAACAAAAAGTGATAAATTTATACATTTTTTGTCTTCGAAGGTATGGCCTTGTTGATCAATACACTTCTGAGCTCTTCTGAGAACACTTCTTGTCACTTTTAGGATAGTTCTAGCGGGAATATTATTTATTATGACTCTAATTTTGTTTTACAACTTCACCACATTTCTATATTGATGTTTATAAACTTCGTCTTTGATGTAACCCCACTGATAAAAATCTAAAGGTGTTATTAAATCAGGGGATCGTGGAGGCCAAGGAAGTTGTGCGTTTGTTCCTATCCACCTATTATCAAAGACTCTACCTAGCATAGCAGCAGAATCATGATAATTATGAGCAGGCGCCCCATCCTGTTGAAAATGTATCCGCTAGTAATCAACTAATGGCAGGTTTTCTAGAAGATTCTCGAGAACTGGCGCTAATAATTGAACATAACGTAACCATGTTAAGATGCCGTGATAGAAAATTGGACCAATAACTCGAGAACCTATACTATATTCACCGAACCAATAGAGTAGCAAAAAACGCGTGAACAACACGTGATTTTTCATACTGCCTTTCTATTGGCTCTGAGAGTTACATACAAATCCTAAAACACACGATATAAATCATCTGCTTTCTGTGATTATGTCACATGATTGTGACTATACCCATGCAGCAAAATCACAATTTTAGAGAAGGATAAAAGTACGTATTTGCTAATGTAGAACAAGTGAGCATATAGTGTGCTAGTTGAGATAAATAACTGTCTGTAATTTTAAAATATTCGTTATATATGTATACTTTTTGCTTTGCTATATTGTATTTTGTATTGTTCCTTGTGTTTGCGCTTTTTGTATTTGTTTAAGTTGTTATTATTATTATTCTCAGTATTTTTAAAGAGTCTATTAATGATTAAAGATTTATTGAAGGTAAGATTTATAAATGGTAAACAAAGCAAATGGTTTATAGGTTAATTATGTTTCAGCTTTCTAGAAGTATTGAATTTAAGTTACTGTGTTCACCTGTTTATACAGTACTGTGCAAAAAGCAGCCAGAACTGACGAAGAAACGAGTAAAGAGAAATTTTACAGTGCTAGAAAAAGAGTGTACTGAATATATTTGGCAAACATCAACAAGAATGCCCAGCTGACTCTAAGACAGTGGACTTCACAGCCGAAGCTGCAAGTATCTGCTCTGCAAGTCTTTTTAATATTTTGCAAGAACACAATGCAAAAGATGTCAAACCACCAAAGATGAATCCATTCATTCTTGAAATTACATAATTTAATAGTAGTCCGGTCAAATTAGACCAAAAAATAAGAGTAAAGTTACCTAAATTCCCACCAAGCTGAAAATCGGTAAGATTGTTTGAAATATCATTAAAAACAAAATTTGAAAGTTCCCCATCTTTCCCCTGTAAAGAAAAAATTTTATTCAAGGTCAAAGGTCAAAAAAATGAGTTTTTCGCGATTTTAAGCAAAACGGTAAGTTTTATCATAAAAATATCTCAGACAAAAATTGTAGATCATAAAATTATCTACAAAAAATCGCTATTAATGCAGTTTACATCCACTCAGGATGAAGATGAAGAAGAACAAGAACAAGAAGAACAAGAACAAGACGAACAAGAACAAGAAGATCAAGAAGAAGATTTTGAAAGTTACGACTCGGACGATTAAATTTCACTACTTTTTTTTAACTTAAATTGCTTTTATCTTTTCAATCTCTGCTAATATCCATTATTTTTCAATAGTTTCAAATTAAACAAGATCAAAACTGACCCGTGGAATAGGCCTACTGGGGAAACCACAAAAAAAAAACGCGCTAAGTACACTACCTCATAGGTGGCGAGGAAACGTGTGCATATTATGACGATTACAACTTTAACAACTTTTTGAATCGTTATATCTCAAAAACGGTGGCTCGTAGAAAAAAAAGAATTAATTAATTTTTTGTAGATAATTTTATGATCTACAATCTTTGTCTGAGATATTTTTATGATAAAACTTACCGTTTTGCTGAAAATCGCGAAAAACTCATTTTTTTGACCTTTGACCTTGAATAAAATTTTTTCAAACAATCTTACCGATTTTCAGCTTGGTGGGAATTTAGGTAACTTCCAATGTCTAATTTGAGACCGGACTAATAGATGGTATTCCACCTGTGCCAAGTACGGTTATTATTGTATATTTGGTTTTAATACATATTTATTACACTAAGGACCGAATGACAGTGTTCAAGAGTCTCACCGCTTACATTTCTTAACAACTTATTTATTTTATGTGGAAAAGTACGTTTTTGACTAGGTGAAACATTTATAAGAAGTTAATTAAAAACCAATGGATGTGTAGTGCATTATTGTGAAATGTGAATCAATACTTTTGGCTCACTCTACATGCATGGCTGATAACAGCCGAACATTGTAGTTATGTTGGTGCATTATTATCTCAGTATACGAAGAAAAACAAAGCCAGTCATGCACTGATTAAGGATTAATTATTTAAACTTGCCTTTAAACTTACAATACCTTTACAAAACAATCAGAGGTTTGTTTTACAAGATTTATTTATTAAAATAGTTTCACTTAATTATTATAGAAGCAATAGTTAATAAATAGTAATAAGAAAATAAGTTTAATCATACAGAAATATTATGTGTAAGATTATAAAAGTTTATTATAAATATTTAGCGTACAATGTATAACAGTGTAGGACTTAAGAAAATGTAAATAGATTTCAAATATATTAATAAATAAATTTAACTCATTATTAAAGTTTTATGTTTTGTCTGTAACGAAATGCCTATTTAAATTCTAAAATAATGGCCACGTTGTACAGGAATAAATTAAGATTATATAGTGCCATAAATAATTATAAATACAAAATCATTTATGACTTACATATGTTAATTAGAACATTAAATAGAATCACAATTTTATCTACACTGTTTAATTTTTGCATATTATTACACTTTTTTAACACGATACTGGAATGAGATATTTTAAGGTGCTAACGAGTTCTTCCATTAGTAAAAGCTGGAATAACTAAAATTCTCTTGCAGAATTCCTAATGCTTCCTTTATTAAAAATGATCTTTCTCCTAGAACATATCCTGGGTTAATATTGTTGCAAAAATTACTTCTTCCATTCATTTTTCAGATGTATGTCATCCCGAGTTTCACTAATGTAGCACATACTTCCCTGAGGAGTTATTGATATTAAAATTTCTATCGTGCTTATAAATAGAACAGTACTGCTGCTGAATTAAATTATTATCTGGTTTTCCAATGAAAACTTCAAAGCAGGCAATAATTACAGCTGTTTTTTTCTTGAAACACTTCTTCAAGCATACTGCAATACAGAACGTTCTGGTCACATAATTATAAGTTTTAGCCTTTGATAACTAAATAATGACCTTAGCAAGTTAATTTAATAAGATAATTGTTTAATAAGAGCACTTATAGTCAAATTTTAATGATACAAATCTGTTTGTTTACCAACAACGGCCATATTGAATTTGATTTAACAGGTCGTTGAATTGCCCTATTTACGAATATTTTGTTGATATGGGTTATGTTTGAGATTTGCTTAATTCAGTTATCTAAAAAGACAAAACAAGCATTTTTTGTAAATTTAAATCGGTTTAGTATTTTATATAAACTAGTAAATTGTTGTTTTCCAAAATTTGAACATGTAATAAAAGATTTTATAAACTTCATTGTTAATATAAGCACTCTATTGTAAATTGGGCTGTGCACGTGTTACGGTCGTGGACAGCTCGTGATTACTCTATATGTTGAGTGAACAGAGTATAGTACCTATGCCACACCAAATACTTAAACTATACCGATGCTGCGGGTGTCGTGGATTCTCTATCATGGGATTCTGTCGACACCAATAATGTTGGTCTCCTTTATTACTCATAGCTTTGGTTGAAAAGTTAGATTCGTCTGACCACAAAATAAGTTTAAAATTATCTGGATGTTCATTGATGAAATTAATTAGCCAGTTACAAAAATTAATCTCCTGGTAACGTTGTGTGTACCCTTCTCTCTTTATAGGGGTGTAGTTTATGTTTCCTTAAAATAAGTTCGACAGTGCATCTATTGACATCCATTGAATTTTGAGGAAATGCTTCAAAATATGCTAACACTCGTAATTCCGTATCTTCGTTTATTATAAATCCTTTCCTTTTTCTAAATTTTTTAAATGTATCTTCGTTATTCCTTAGTTTTCTGTACAATTTTAAAAAGATTTGTCTATTTAGCGCTTCACGGTCCGGAAACTTGTTACAATAATATGCCAATGCTTCCACGGTATTTCTTCTGCAAAACAGATAAGCTTCAAGTATATCGCATTTTTCTAGATGTGCGAAAGGCATTTTAGTAGAACTAACAACAAGTAATGAACTGGTTGTTACTTCTACTGAACTGGTAACCGTACACTACCAATTAATTTCAAAACAGATTAAGTTTACAAACTCGTTGACGTTTCAAGTAATCTTTTATTTCATTTTATATTCCACGCCTACTTACATATTAAAGCAATAATAATAAAAGAGTTTAAGTCCTTTTTATTCGCTTATTTTTACATTTAGGACGATAGTGTATTACTAACTATTTGTTTAGAATTTAACTCTCTTTCAAAAAACGTCGAAATATACAGGCTGTTCTATTTAAAAACTTGTCGCTTTTGTGTATATTTCAGAAACTAGCTCTTCAATTGTTCCTCTGTTTTGGCTAACTTAATCAGCAAAAAAATTCCTGCTAGTTTGCTAATTTAACCGACTTCGTAGCTTCAATAATAACAAAGTTAGAAATGGTGAAAAGTTAACTTTAGACACGGTGTATAATAAATTTCACATACTTTAAATGTTCAGATTAAAAGTCTGGGGAACCAACTTCAAAGAAACTAAATTAAATTAATTACTAATGCTAAAATCTTCCAAAAACACATCTCTTGTTTCAAGTCCTTTTGAACTTTTAATACCCGAAACAGAAAAAAATAACATAAAATACACTTTTCATAAGACTTTTTACGCACTGGTTCGTTTTATTTTAATATAGGTACCTACGTAAGTACTATTACTTCACTATAATTAATCCATAGCAATATGAAAATATACCAAAAATAAAATTGGTTCTGCCAGTAATATATCTTAGTTATTATATCTCTAAAGTGGAAATTTTGCCTCTAAAACCATAATCTCAAGTAGTTTTCTGTCATTGACAAGAACTTGGCTGAATAAAATAAAATCTGTACAAATCTTAAGGAAATAATCTAGTAATATGCATATATGACATTGCATCTTATACTAACTAAACTGATTTGTCGAATTCGTAGAATAACCATACATTTAATGCTTAATAATATTTATTTTGACAAAAAAAATAATTAACTAGGTATCCAGAAGTAATTTGGCCTTGGAAAAGGCATTTAATACGTATATCTATACATATCTGCACTGGTAGACACTACATAATTATATGCCTACGTGTTCTATATAAGTACTTTTTTTATATTGCTAGAGCAGGGACTTGCATAAAAGACGTTTTTAATTCTTGGAACCTAACACCACTTCATTAATTCAACAGGAAAGTAATTACGAGCACCTAAACTAACTGTATACGAAACATAATTAACCAACAATGAATAATGAATTTAAGAAACAAAATTAACCTACCTGCTACTAAATATAAATATTTAAAGATCAACGGAGTTTGTAAACAAATGTTAATGTAAAGATAAACATAATAGGTATATTTTCGTTTACGTTTACACTTTTTCAAATTTACTTTCGCTCAGATTAAATTAAGAGAAGGAAACTCGGAATTAAACGCCATCCACTTCTGTACAATACATTCCACAGGTGATTTTGCCTACTTCCCGCTTCTAAATCGATCAATAAGATTATGACATTGAAACTTTTCCGGTCTCTAAATAAGCACATAAGCACTGACAAGTTAACGTTTGAATTTTTACGAACATCATTCGAATTATAATAGAATTATTAAACGTTTTTAGAGGAAAAATATGCAATAGAAACAGAAGCAACCTACCTGACAGAACGATGTTAATAAACGTCAAATAAATCAAGGCACGAAACATTTTCGCACAGAAAATACCGAACAAAATTTAGTTTCAAGTACACTTCAATAATATCCCGTCTATATGGCACAACACATACGAATATCGTGTAAAAAAGACGGCAACAGAAGAGAGACTTCAAAATACCGGTCAGATTTGCACGGAAACACGACAACGCGTGTATAAACGTTCACAAATAGTTATACAACACTACCGTCCCCACAGACGAACAGCGGAGCAAGTACTGGCGGTCAAGTAAGGTGTACATGGATGATGAAGTCGTATTCTTGCTAGATTAATACGTTTGATATGATAAATTGGTTGCATCAGATCAGGCGGTAACCAGCGAACTTTATTTTTAGATGGTCGTTAGCGGATTCATTTCCTATAGTGGTTCATGCGGATTTTTGCAAAGCGACGATTGCCCTCGAAGAATGCGAAAAAGATTACATAGTTAGTGCTAAACGAGGTGGTTTCTTCGAGAATGCGGCGGAATCTCGTCATTACTATGCTAATAGGATTGGTTTTAGGTTAATTACTGCGGTTTTCGGAGTTCGATGATGATAAACGCCGCTAAATGATTCTCTCATCTACGAAAGTGCACAATTTTGGATATGCACGAAATCGATGTATATTAATATGGAATTAAGATTATTTTAAGTAATTATATCACTTCTAGCTTCAGTTTCTCCGATTTATTAATATATAATTAAAAATGTATTTGTTATTTCTTCCTAAAAATATATAATATGTATATATTAGGGTTTGTCCAGTTTATTATTCAATGTTATGTAAGAAATTTGAAATAAATATAAGAAGTGCTGTTTTTAATTAGCACTGATTATGCAGTATGCTTTTTATCAAATATAATAATTAGGGCGCGGACATGTACGGTTGATGACTCATCGCCCATGGGCGCACTATTTAAATGTTGTATTTTTAAAGAGGATTTAATTTTATTTATATAATTGGATAACAAGCGGCTGGTGATCTATAAAATATAAAATACCTTATTATTTGTTCATTTTCTCTTCTGTAAGACTTGTTCTCTTTGAATTAAGTACATCCTTGTAGATAGAAAACGTCCTTTCTACATCGCAACTGGTTATAGATGCGTACTGGAAATATTTTACTTTAGCGTATTTAGCATACACAATTGCCGCAATGTTATTAAATCTGGATTTCTATTAAAAACTGCGTCTAACTTTTGCCGAAGGCCACATCCGAAGTCACTTGGAATACTTTTGAAATTATTAATAGCCCACGTCTAATATGGGTAATCCATCTTTTAATTTGACATTTCGATTTTCAAAATATGTGATTAGTTTAGGCAAATTTCCAAAGTGTTCCTGAAGGAATAACAACTGATTTTTTAAATTTGGGATTTGTGTCAGTTCCTTGCACGCAGAAATACTTCGAGCATCGTCATTTAAACATGTAACGAATTTTGTAAACTATCGAAATTCTCTGCATAAAAACTATTTCTGTGTATGTTTTAGCAAATCTAAGTGACGAACGTGCGATATTTTGGCATTCTGTAACGATATTTTACAGACTTTGTAATAAATTTCGGAATCACTGACAATTCATTTTCATATCAGAAAAAGTAACATGAACAACGTTCTAGATCTAAATAAATGATAACTAAAAATGTACACGCATATTATTGAAACTAAAGGAAATCCAGTGCACACTTACGTCTAGATAATTGGTAGAAATCGATTCATAAGCCGGTATTAAACAGACTATTAAAAAAATTACGAAGTACGTAATTAACAGTCAAAACAATGAAAAACGAAACTAACATACGTATGAATGAAAATTTTATTTCTCTTGCGAAATATAAGGTAAATATAATAAAGTTTAAAAACCCCTCACGCTCCTATCTACGCCGATGAAAAAAGGATTTTACTCGTAAATTCCTTATTTTATGGGCCATTTTTGCTCTCATTCTCGGGCGTAAACAGATGTTGCAGTTCACCATATGAATTAGTACTATTCAGTAAGCGTGTGTTGTTTACATTATTTCCTTGCTCCGTTGTAAGTTCGTCGTAGTTTAAACCGGTCATGTCCGTGCCCTAATAATAATTATAGACCGGACGCATGAGACCGAAATTACGACGGACAAAAGAAATAATGTATAATATCAGGCAGTTACTGTTCAGTTACAGTTCATATGGTGAACTGCAACATCTGTTTTCGTCGAGAAAACGGACAGCAAAAAAGTCAATTTTACTATTAAATTTCTTTCTTCATGAGCGTAGGTAGAAGGGTGAGGAGTTTTTAAAATTTATTCTATTTACCTTATATTTCGTATGATAAACAAAGTACGGAGGGTTAGTTTCGTTTTTCATTGTTTTTACTGTTAATTACATACTTCGTAATTTTTGTAATAGTTCCTGTTTATTACTGTTTCATTGAATCTACTTCTCCCAATTATCTTAACGTAAGTGTGCATTGAATTTTGTTAAATTTCAATAACATACGCATACATTTTCAGTTATCACTTATTTAGATCTAGAATATAGTTTATGGTATTTTTTCAGATATGAAATGGAAGAACGGCGAGAATGGCATCGTGAAACAATGGCGAGTTGGATTAAGGGTCATACTCATTGTATGTCCATTGTCAGTGATTCCGAAATTTATTGCAATGTCTGTCGTTACAGAATGCCCAAAAATCGCACGTACAACGTCACCTAGCATGGCTAAAACATATACAGGAACTGGAACTGTTGGAAGCTGAAAATTTTAACGAAGAACTCTGAAACTTTAATGGGGGCTAATATCCCATTAAATATACGCGACAATCCCATTTCTCCATAAATATATTGGTCGAAATGTTCCTGATGAATCCACCTTACGCAAATATTATGATCCAAAGTGCTTCACGAAAACAGTAGAATGCATTAGAAGACATCTTTCAAATCAGTACTTATGGATAAGTGCCGACGAAACTGTCGATATATTAGGATGCTGTGTGGTAAATGTCGTAGCTGGTGTATTACATCCAACTATTCCATATAACGCATATCTCGTAATAGCATCAAAGTTATAAATGCAGTTGCTAAAACCATTGATGAGAATTTGCACAAAATGCTTCATTCGGACAACCCATAGAATGATAAATACTTTTATTTGTTAGTGACAGTGCCGCATATATCTTAAAAACAGACAGACTATTAAAGGAAACATATCCTTATATGCTGCGCATTACTTGTGTAGCACATGCTCTCCACAGAATCTGTGAATATATCAGGGACACCTATCCGGAAGTTGATAGACTTGTATCCGCTTTTAAAAAAGAATTTCAGAAAAGCACCACCACCCTTGCCAGTAATAACTAGATGGGGAACATGGTTGGAAGCTACTAGTTTTTATGCAGAGAATTTCGATATTTTACAAAATTTAGTTACATGTTTAAATGACGATGCTCGAAATATTTCTGCGTGCAAGGAACTAACACAAATCCCAAATTTAAAAAACCAGTTGTACTTCCTTCAGGAACACTTCGGAAATTTGTCTAAACTAATCATATATTTTGAAAATCGAAATCTCAAATTTAAAGATACATTAACCACATTATATGTGGTTATTAATAATTTCAAAAGTATTCAAGTGACTTCGGATGTGGCCTTCGGCAAAAGTTAGACGCAGTTTTTAATAGAAATCCAGATTTAATAACATTGTGCCAATTGTCTATGGGGACAATGACACAAAATCTAACTGCTAAATACGCTGAAATAAAAGAATATTTACATTATGCACCTATAACCAGTTGCGATATAGAAAGGACGTTTTTTATCTACAAGGATGTACTTCATTTAAAGAGAACAAATCTTATAGAAGAGAACTTTGAGAAAGTATTGATTGTTAGGAAACAGTAATACTCGTTTACTCGACTTGATCTACAAAATGAACAAACTTGTTATCCAATTATATAAATGAAATTAAAAACTCTTTAAAAATACAAAACTTCAATAGTGGGCGATGAGTCATCGGCCGCTCATGTCCGGTCTCTAATAATAATACTAATGGTTTGAATTATTAATACAGAATATTTAAAACGGATTGTTTTTAAATTTAATATAGATTTTATATACAAAAATAGTCTTATTCTGATTCTTAATTTCTACAATGTATGTAGATTCAGTTAAGTCTATCATTTTCTGTATACAGTGGAACTTCCCTCACTGTATCATCAAAGGACTGAAAGTGGAATTCGAGTTATGGAAAATTCAGTAGAGAAAATAAAACATTTAATTAAGGCTTTTCAATTTACATACGTAAATATAGGAATGGCAGCAGTTATTTCATGAACTTCTTGATCCTCGTAGTCTGGAACAATATTGCACACTTTTGTGTTTGCTAAATCATACCTACATACTAAAAAAAAATTTTTTTACTGGACAAACCCATTGTCCATCATCAACAATAACGTAATATTCAAATAAAACTCCATACATGTTCATTCCCATTTAGTATAAGGTCGAAAACTGTTTTAATTCAGACAGTGGAAGGTCATTTTTGTCATCCTAGTCATCAGCTTTCAGTATCAGTTCATCTTTAATAAAACCTACTTTTTGGAAAAATTTGGTGGTTGTTTGTGGTATTACATAGAGATGCCACGTTTTATTGAAATCTCTAATTGCATCAAGTATTGAGGTAATGGAATTGCCTCTTCCATATGGGATAAAATTTTCCTTACAATTCTTTTCCCGTAATGGTCTTTAATGTGTTTTATGATACCCTAGTCCATTGGTGGTCAAAGAACAGTCAGATTAGGAAGAACTTATTCCACTTTACATTTCCTTAATTTTGCTTGAAGATTGTTAGGATATGCCGAACAATTATCAACAAACAAAGAATTTTCTAAAGCGAAAGTAATGCAAAAACTGTATTAAAGTGAAATTTATGTTTCTCGTAAGAAAACTGTTGGTAAGCAATATACATATATAAAATATAATAATTACATATTTAAGTACACTTTGCACAACCAATAATTAGTTATTTGTTGTTATTATCTTAGTGCTATTCCTGCTCTTCAGGGAATGCAGAGGAGTATTGGGAAATTCTCTTTCGAAACTAGTTCCAAACTTTTATCGAAAGCAAACAGATTATCGCCACTTAATTTGATGCGACTCCTACCTTTAAGCAAGTTTCTCACAAAATTCCTTTCCGCTTATCTTGACCTCGCAGTCTCGGTGTAAGTACCGCTTGTACTTACGCCGTGTGAACGTTCAATAAAATACTTTTCCTTATCGTCCCGTTTATGTTGCAATATTTTATCGCTGTCATTGTTATTTAATCGATCCATTAAACCGTTATTAGCGAACAATCCTCGGCCTTTTTTACATTTCGTTGCGTCCGAATAATTTTGGCGCACCGATACTGAATCTCGTTTAGTACATCCACGTGTTGTGTGTGTAGAAACAACTTGGAAAGTTTAATTTAAAATTCAATTTGAAAACAGAGCGCGTGCATTTGTAAAGTTATCTAGTTTGCTTTGCAGTTGCGAAAAATGTGTCTGTGTTAAATTTGTGTTCAGGGATAATTTTCCAATTGCAAGAGTAGTCGGTTTTTGCCGGATTAACAATCTAATTTGAAACTTTCCGGATTATTAAAAGCTTCTGCAACCGGAAATGAGAATTACCTTGTATTGTTATTTTTAAAATTTTAAATCCCTCTCCCTAAAAGTTTCTTAGCGGGTTCACTGCTGATTCTTTTATAACACTTGAAGCAGCCGATTTTATTTTACTTTAATATTTCTAACTGGGTATTTATTAAGTGCTTTTCACATATCAAATTGACATATTGTAATTTCAACTTTCTTATTGATTAGATGTTTTGTTTGAATTGGGTGACGATACTTCGATTTGTTTTTGAACTCGCTAATGTTTTAAGGGAAAATCAAAGGACGATGCCGCTGCAACTCATTAGTCACCGCGAAAAGTGTGAGTCGTGAAAACATGAAAACAGGAGGACCTTATAGCTGCAGCATTCAAACGCAAGATGTTAGAGTATAATGAATAAAAAGTAATCCAATAATTGTACCCCGAGATTAAAAATTATATTGATAAAGGTTTGCCATGGAATGTAAAACGTCTGTCTTAAATTATATCACTAAGTGTCATACTGTTATTAATATAATGACAAATATTAAGGGTCCTATATAGTGGATCTGTCAACAATGGAAAAATATTAGATTTTAGATGCAAGATATTTTTGTTGATTTTAAATTTGGCGAAAACCTTTCAACGTCAACTTATGAAGAATTTAGTAATCTACCCCGCGGAATAATCAAATTTATAAAAGAATTATCGGATTAAAGAAAATTAATTAATATGTCAAAATATTAAAAACAAGTTTTCTCAAAAATCCTTCGGAGGAGATTTTTTGCTTGGGTTCACGTTATAAATTGAATAAAAGGCTACCCCGCTCTGCACTTATTTTTCGTTCAACTATTCTTTACTTTGTTTTAAATGAATATAAAATAAATTAAAATTAGGCAACCCACATTACAAAAACTCATACTTTCTTCAATAATGTAATTACCCTTTCTACTAATATAATACTAATTACTGAAACATGGTTAAATGACTCGATTCATGACAATGAACTATTTACTAATTATTATAATGTTGTTCGTAAAGGTCGCAACTTTCGTGCGGTGAATCGCTCCAGGGGTGGAGGAATTCTAGTGGCGTTTAGACGTGATATTTTGTTTGATGTTGTTGATACCAGCCGGGTTAGTTCATTGGTGCCATTGGTGGATTTGCTAATCTGTAAATGTGTTGTGAACAACACAATATTTCTTGTTGGACTGGCTTATCTTCCTCCTGATCTGTCGTGTGAGGATCTTGAAGTTTTTTGGTCGTCCCTGGAGCCACTTTTAATTAACAATTCATTTGTGGTATTTGGTGATTTTAATCTTCCTAGGCTTTGCTTGTCATCTCAGCAGCATTGCAACAAAACTAATATTTTCAAAAACTTCTTAAATACCCTTGGTGCTAAGCAATATAATGATCTTAGAAATAGTGATGGAAAAATTCTGGATCTAATAATATCTAATGTTGATCGCAGTATTGACATATTCCAGTTGGAGAATCCGGTAGTATCAGAGGATCCTTATCATCCTAGTATTGAAGCTTTGCTCAATCTCTCACAACCCACTCAGGTGCGGCGTTTTCCATCTGCTAACAATCAGCGATATAATTTCAAAAAAGCTGATTACTTGTCATTATACTCTCATCTGCAGGAAATTGACTGGTCTTTCTCGATGGACTTTCTGGATGTTAATGAGGCATTGGACGCCTTCTATAATACTTTATATTCAATAGTAGATCTCTATGTTCCATATACAAGACAATGTAACTCCACTTATCCGCCCTGGTTTTCTTCGGAAATAATAACTAATCTTAAAGTCAAAGATCATTACCATAAGAAATGGATAAGGACCAAAAATATAACATTCTATAATGAATTTAAGCGTCTGAGAGGATTAATCAAAGCACAGATAAACATTAACTATCACCGTTATCTTATTGATTCCGTTAAAACATCTCCCTCTAATCTGTGGAGTTTTTTGCGTGCTATGATGGCAACGATTTTTCTGACCCGAATGAAATTGTTAATACTTTTGCACATTATTTTTCATCAGTGTACGCTGTTGTCAGTGACACTACATATACTGGAATGGTCTATAATTCCCTACATTATCGCTTCCTACCGGTAACTGAGGATGAGTTACTTAAATTAATGGCTAATATTCCTAATAAACAAACAGCAGGACATGACTTGTTACCCAGTTTCTTGATTCGTGATTGTAGATACATTTTAGCAGTGCCTTTGAGAATAATTATCAATATGTCCATTACAACATCTGTTTTCCCTCAAGTTTGGAAGAATACTAGAATTGTTCCCGTACATAAGAAAGGAGATCGCACATCTCTGTCTAATTACAGACCTATTTCCATATTATCAAATTGTGCAAAGATATTTGAGCGAGTGCTGTATATTTGCATCTATATTCATACAGGTTCTTTTATTGCACCCAACCAGCATGGATTTATGTCGGGTCGTTCTACGGTTACGAACCTAGCTACGAATCTCAGTTTATTTGCGAAACTCTAGACAAACGTGGACAGGTTGATGTTATTTATGCGGACTTGCCGAAAGCATTTGACATGATTGATCATAAAATTTTAATGTCCAGAATCAGTTCTCTGGGTTTCTCTCCCTCCTGTGTTTCTCTACTTACATCTTATCTGCATCAGAGGAGATGCTATGTAACTTACAACGGCTACTCATCAAATGACTTCGTTCTCACCCCAGGAGTGCCACAGGGATCAAATCTGGGTCCATTATTGTTCATTTTATTTATCAATGATTTGCTTCTCAGGATGGATTGCCCTGTTCTTGGATACGCGGATGACATTAAACTATACTCAGATATCTCAACATTGGATGATATAAATAACTTCCAACACAATTTAGATGTGCTAGTTGAATGGTGCGACTCTAATAAACTCATGCTAAATGGAAACAAATGTTGCGTAGTTTCGTATACTCGTGGTTTCCTTAATAGTTCATCTGCGTACTTCATTAACGGCACTAACATAAAAATGGTACCAGAAGTTAAAGATTTGGGAGTCTTATTTGACTCAAGCCTTACTTTCAAATCACACATTTCAAGCATATGCTCATAAGCCTTCAAACTCCTTGGTTTCATCATGCGGATTTCTAAGTACTTCAGAGATATGTCACTGCTTAAGTCATTATACTCTGCATATGTTGTGAGTAAAATAGAATATGCCGCCTTGATTTGGTATCCCATATATGCCTGTGATACCTTACCTTTGGATCGGATACACAGACTATTCTTGAAGTTTCTGTCTTTTAAACATGATGGAATTTATCCGGAGAGGGGCACATCACAGGAGGAGCTACTAACGCGTCATGACATGACTTCTTTGTCCGGCCGGAGAGGTACTCTGTGTGGAAAGTTTTTATATAAGCTCCTATCTAATAAAATTGATTGTCCATTACTACTTCCGCGGTTGTCCTTTCTTGTCCCGCGATTTAACACAAGATATGGATGCACTTTCTTGGTACCATTTGCACGGACAAACATAATGAAACGTGCACCAATTTATACGTTCTCCCGTGTGGGCAATGGACTGTTTGAGGATGTTTTTGCCTAAATATGGATGAACATTACTGCGTTGCTGAATATTATATATACATATATTTTTCTTTTTTCTTTTTTTTAAATTCATATTGAGAATTTCATTTAAATTTATATTACATTGTATTTAATTGTATACACGAATGATTATAATTATTCTGTTATTGGGCACTGGCCTGTTGGGTAATAAAGATTATTATTATTATTATTATTATTACAATGAATTGTTATTCTAGTAAAAATCTTTCACGCGGTTACAAATGTGTAAATATTTGGTCATAAATGAATTTTTATTCGCTTAGATATTGAGTTATTATTTCAAATATTTATTATATATTTCCTATGTGTAATAAGTACTCGGACATTCTTGGCTTATTAAATTATGTGCTATGCAACCAATATTACATTTTCGATCTACTATATAGGACCCTTAATGACAGTATAATAGTTAATGATATAACTTAAGACAGACGTTTTACATTCCATGGCAAACCTTTATCAATATAATTTTTGATCTCGCGATATAACATAAACAGGCTATCACAAAATTAACTGTCAAGGCCAAATCAATGCCCTGTATAAACAAAAATGGACAGTCGGAATACAGTTGAGGAGTTTGCGTGCAAAAGCGGATATAACTATTTTCTTGCGAAACATGTCAAGTTACTTTATACTTATATTTTATAGACGATATTTATTTAACAACTCTTTGTTTGAAATTTATTTTGACAATCTTTCATTCTTGATTATAAAAAAAAATACATTCATCAAACAATAATCGTTTAAATAATACCTTATTTTAACTCTTCTTATTCAGCTTCTTTTTTATACTATTTTCAGCGGGAACTTCGGGCTGCTTATTATCGGCGAAATCTTCTTTATTTCTACGTTGTCTTCAACGGAATCATCTGTTTGTTCTGCCAAGCGAAGTACAATATTTATTTTGACAATATAACACTTTGCACATTTACTGCTTATATGCAACTTTGAACACTATTTTATTACTTTTTTACACATAACCACGATTCTTCTGACCGTGTACGATTATCTCAGTAATCGATTATTTATTTAAGTTATATTAACAATGACTCGTATGAGTAGCCTATTGTTGGGGGTTAGCCTTTTGATACAATATTTAACGTATCTTGCTTTCGACTCTCTCATTCTTAAACGCGTATTTTCGTTTTATATCAGAATGTCTGGGGTTCCCCGCGTTCTACAAAGTTCGGGTGTTTCCATTTATATTCACGCGCACGTACACGTTCTTTTAGCTGTTGAAATGTTTATAACTCTCGGAGTGTTTATCACGTTAATATAAACTGTTGGCGTCACATTTCTTACTCTTAAATATATACTAAATCTACGACTAATTACGACTTAATAATTCATTCATGCATTCATTGATTTTCAATATTTCTTTTTCAAAATATTAATAAAAAATATACTTAATAAAATTCTTAAAATATATAAAAATTATAAAATTAATAAAGGGAAATGGGCTGTACCATTACACAAAACATAAAACTAGCATTTTAAGCTAAGATAAATAGATATTGCTGTGCAATAGAACTTCAAATCGAGGATTTAACTGGGTTTGCTCCAAAACGTGGATTTGTCAGCTTTTGCTCGCACTCTTCAACTTTAAAATTAGACGCGTTTTTATTAAGTTTTGCTCACAAAAGCCTACAAAAATGAATAGAGCAGGTCAACATTATACGATTAATTTGTATAAAACAATTTCGTTTAAATATGGATTTATCGGGTTTTGCACGCATGCTCCTCAGTTACTTATTTGTTACAGCCCTTATAGATCTAATTGCATCTTATTCTGCTACGCAGCAGCTGTTAGTGTACACAGGAAAGAATGTTTCCACCCTTCACTACGTAAGGAGAACATAACTGAGTTACCATCGAAGACGTAACCTTAGTTATAACGACCCAAGGGAGTCCAATATATTACATCCCCGTGTTGAACAATGATAGATAGATACAGAATTTCACAATTACGAACACATTTATCACGGCTGCTTACATAGTCAATTTAATAGTTGGCAAACAATGAGTGATTCGTTAAATGCATTCGTTAAATGCATCTCAGTAGAAAACACAAAACACAAATGGCCTCAAAGATAAACTGCCAATATATGTACACATATGTTGTCACTGGATTCCGGGTTTTCTTCCGCGTTTCCATTCCAGAAACCAGCAAGACTTGTGCTGGTTTCTGGACGACCTTTTCGCAAAATCACACTTGGCATCTTCAGGTCTACGATAACCGTCTGCTTCTGCTTCTTCTTATTATATTATATTATATTGGTGTAACTCAAATTGTTGAATTTAATACAAAAAAATGAGGTGTGGCCACCACACGACTTTCTTATACGTATGAGCGTTTCAAACTATACAATCTTAAGAATTTTTGTATACAAAACTTATTCAAAATCCTATTCTAAGTACTTTTATTCTCTCAATAAATCGCTAGAGAATGCATACTTTGCAAGATATTCGAAAAAAAGTGCTACTCGCTAAGACTAAAAGTGCTACTTCCGGTCCGAATTTTGAAATTTCATGTATACAAAAAATATTGCAAATATAACTCTAAATACTTTTGTACTCTTAATAAATATATATAGAATGCATAATTTACGACATATTTGCCAAAAATCGCTATACGGTAAGAGTGAAAGTGTTACTTCCGGTCCGAATTTTGAAATCTTTTTTATACAAAAGATATTGAAAACTATGTTTTAAATACTTTTATACACGTAACGCACCTGTCTAAACAGCTTGACTTGCGAAATATTCGCAAAAAACCTATTTTCGATAAGAGTAAAAGACCTACTTCCGGTAGGAATTTCGAAAAACTTTCTAAATAAAATTGTTCTCAATTTTAATTTTAAGTACATATGAATTCTTTATAAATTTGTATAAACTTAGTATTTGACAAAATATTGGCAAAATTCGATTTTTTCACTGAAGTAAACTGCTACTTCCGGTCTACCGATTTTACTGAAAAACTAATCAGATCTCAAGAGGGAGATTATACACGTAAATAAAAAAATTTGGAATTGATATCTCCAGCGGTTTGACCGCTATCGTGGTCACAGACAGACAGACAGACACACACACAGAGAGAGAGACATTTTTTAAAAACCACTTTTTTGGTAATCAGTGGACCTCAAAACGTGGACATCTGCAAAAATCTCAAGGTCGAAAATTTTCATCATCACAATACTTCCTTATACTACGTTTAAGAAAGTAAAAGTCTGAATAAGTGAACACTAGGGTACTTGAGGGCTGATTTAGAACAATTTTAAAAATGATACATGTGGATTTATTATGAATATTTGAACATTGTCAATTTTTGTTCTGTAATTAGGCTTGCGCCTGTTGAATAAATAAAGATGCTACAGTAATTTTAAAATTCTCTAATTACCAATAATGCACCTTGTTATCATTGTAAGGTTGAGAAGTGCCAACAAGAAACTGTTTAGTGTTATAAGCAAATAGCAAATTGTAATAGTGCCAAAATGGAAAAAAGTACATCAAATATATACCGAAATACCTTTTTAACCAGTGTCATTTGAAAATATTCTATTACGTTAAACAAACACTTTACAACGTAATTGAACACTAATTAGTGTTTCCCTTTCCCGAATTGTTATAAAAAATTAGAAACGTAAGTAAAATTGTAATTCTCGACACTACCCAACAATTTTATTACCAGCAACGCTTATATAATTATTTTAGCATTATTAATATTAATTACCCATTGTAAAATTAATGTTTAAAGTGTTATTTTAAAGTTTATTTCAATAAAAATTCAGAAATTATCTCATTTGGGTACTACTAGATGGCGCCACGTAAGGATCAATATTTTGATGTTACAAGAATCAAATTCATCAGTGTAAATCGAAGTTAAGTGACGGCCTTATATCGCGCAGCAATATCAGATACAGTTGGCCTTGATTGATCATATGTTACACCCCCTAGCGGTTCATTTTACAAAAAATGGAAAATAATTTCGAGCATTTTCTCACGGGCACTTACTTAAAAACATTTTATGCGAAAGCAATTTATTAATTTCTGAGATATAACTAGAGGGCATTCTTAGTTGGCCACCCGGTACATAAGTTAAAACGCAAATAGTGTACATAACCTGAATAAAGTCAATACATATTAATAATTAAGTAAAGCGAAATGTGAAAACTTGTCATTTGTGTTTAGCTATGTCCCTTTATTTCTCTTGCAAAAGTGGACGAAATGTCATCTTCTACGTCTAACATGCTTTGCGCTAATAATAAAGTCTTTAGAAATGTGAAAAACTGTCATTTATGTTCAACTATGTCTTATTTATTTCTCTAGCAAAGGTGGACAAAATGTCAGCGTTTACGGCTAACCTGGTTCAGTACCAACCCGCAGAGCAAGAACTACATTTTGATAACGACCCCGGAAGTCTTTTGAGGAATTGTGATCACGTCGAACATACTGCATTACTTTCTTAGCGCTTGATATATTTTGAGTACGAGAATAATTTTTAAAATACTTTATATTCTCATATTTTTTATTGCAATTACAATGAACATAATTTCACGTGCTAGTTCGGAAAATATATATTATTACCCAGTCGGAAGATCATGGCACAAAATTGCGTATGGCCACTTAAAAATAGCGGGTTGTAAAGTTTCCTTTGGTGTCAGTAATAATCATAAATAAACCAAAATGTCGCCCATTATTTCTTCGAGTGTAAATCCTATTTTCTTCCTTCGATATTAACGTAGGTGACTTATAATTTACGTACGCACTGGCTTGAAATGTACTTCTTGACCCATGTTCAAAAAGCGTTATTATGTTCGAACCTTTTGTGGATAAAGAGATAATTTAATTGCGACATCCATTTGCTGGGGCACGTGTACAATATGGAACTAATAAAATATATACGAGCGATGGTTTTGGGATTAATTTACTCAGTGTTATGATATATTCATATAAAGTCCCACCTAAAATGTATGTTCCTATAAAAGTGTTATTGTTCAAAACTGCTTTTATTTAGTTGAATAGTCTAGTCAGTAGAGACTACAAATTATCTTTCCCCAGTGGCGCGCGTGGTTCGATACTTTGGAGGGTGCACAACCTTAGCAATACACAAGGTGATTCTTTTAAGAAGGGTGTTTGGAAATTTTCAATTTGACATTAAGCTAGGGCTTTTACACTCGGCATAATAGATATTTCCAATTTGGGGGTATATTCGGAAATACCAGAAGTCATCTTCAATATTCCAATGTCATTCTCCTATTTTAACTTTATTTTTTTCAATTTATTTTCTAATTCTGAGTACAATGGACCGAAATTATCAATACCTGCCTGCATAATTTTTAAAATAAGGAAATTATTGTCAAAAAATAGAAATGAATTATTCTGTAATAAATAATAACTCTCAAGCAATATAAAATAAAAAAGTAATCTTTTTGTGGACGATCCCTTATAGTTCAGGGAAGCTTAAAAAGCTAACCTGCTGTGTCGGTTAAGTTTCCATGGCTTGCTGGGATTTATAAACATGCTCAACAAAGAGAAAAACAAAATTTTTTAATAAGCAGGATTGAATATTAAGGGGCCCACGCCCAGCATGTTTTACACCCAAGTCAAGTACTTTTTGAAATATTTAATTTTTTTCTTTTTTGGAAATATTATTGTATTTAAGAGAAAATTCAAGTAGTTTCTGGGAAAAAAAACGAACAGAATGAGCACCTAGACTGGCACTTTGAATAAGGTTCAGAAATCAATTAAATTGTCAGTGTCTATTTGCCAACAGAAGATATTATTCTAATTAATTTTCATAAAATGTCTCTTACTCTAATAGAAATATTACATTCATGTTTTATATATGGTAACTTTCAGCAAGTTATTGATATAACTTATAGTGCATTTAACGGTAAGTATGTTTGAAATTTATTAATGTTGGAAATATTAATTCTGCAAGAAGAAGGACCAAATTAGTTATTGCAAATCAAGAAATCAAACTAACATTCCTAGAAATGTTGGTGCCTATTCAAGGTGAATTTTCACTTACTTCCCTCACTTCTTCTAATACTGCAGCTCCATTCACCGCGTTATTAACTAATTTTATCTACTTGATCGTTTTTTATCGGTAACTCATCCAAAATAGGGTCCATTTATCAAACAATGTAAGGCACCAAATTTTCTTAATGCATTGGAATATTATATTCATAGACAATATTCAATGATTGAGACCAATACGAACTCGTAAAGGCCGAACCATTGTGTATGACAAATAACAGTAACCACGTAAACAAAATAAATATCGTAAAAAGACCTCTATTATACCATAGAAAAACGACTATCACTGATAGACACATAATTTGTGACATGAAAATTTTTAGGTGTTTCTAATGCAGTTTGATACCCTGAAGTCAAATCTGAAAAGAGAATTTTTCTATCACCCACAGATATTCTGTACCCTGCGGCTTTATAATTTACAATACGTAAAAGTTTATTATATTGCATCATCTCATACTTTCATATAATTAGGGATATATCCGGTTTAGACAGGTTTCTACCTGCTTGTTCGAAGTAAACAGCGTGTTTTCCAATCATTTTATTTTACAAACTTTATCATTTATCAGTAGACTAACAGTATCCGAATCGGTTACGTCTTCTGAGTTTGGATAGCAGAGTTTTTGAGTTAACATTCTTTTACGTTTTTTAAATTACTGTGTCTAAGATTTTTACGTACAATGCCTAGACAGTGCGTAAATAGTGCCAACAGTTTTTGTTATGTGTGCGGAGAACTAACTTTTAAATCACAAAAACGTAATTTTACACCGCTTGTGCTAAAAGCTTACAAACTGTATTTTGGTGTTAAAGTTGGGGACCAAGACAAAGCATGGGCCCCTCGTATCGTTTGTAAAACTTGTATAACATTGTTAACAGCTTGGTTAAAAGGTTCAAATCGTAAAATGCCTTTCGCAGTGCCAATGGTTTGGAGAGAACCTAAAGACCATGTTACAGACTGCTATTTATGCCTCACGAATATTAAAGGTATTGGACCGAAGTCTAAACATACTGTTAAGTACTGTAATTTACCATCAGCTTTAAGACCTATCAAACACAGTGAACAACTTCCTATTCCAAAAGCACCAGAATCTTGGAGTCTCGATGAAGAACTAGAATCGACTACTTCTTTAAGTGATGATACAGAAACCGCAAAGGAAATGACAACCGATCCTTTATTTGATTTACCAGGATGTTCAACAGCGCCGCATCTAATTTCACAGGGTGAACTTAATGACTTAGTTCGAGATCTAAACCTTCCAAAATCGCAGTCCGAACTTTTAGCATCCAGACTAAAAGGTTGGAATCTTCTCCAAAGTGATGTAAATATTACTTTTTACAGAAAAAGGCAGAAAGACCTCACGCATTGCTTTCTTCAAGAAGGGGATCTTGTATACTGTTCAGAAGTCAACCTTTTGTTTAACGCACTAGGACAGAAACATGATCCATGTGATTGGCGTCTATTCATTGATTCCTCTAAACTTAGTTTAAAGGCGGTATTGCTTCATAACGGTAACGAATATCCATCTGTGCCCTTAGCTCATGCGGTTCATATGAAGGAATCATATGAGAATATGAGAGTTCTTTTAGAGCATATCCGTTATCCTGAATATGGTTGGCCAATATGTGGAGACCTAAAATTAATAGCCCTTCTTCTTGGAATGCAACTAGGTTATACGAAATATTGTTGCTTCCTTTGCGAATGGGACAGCCGTGCGCGAGACCGTCATTATGTACAGAAGCAGTGGCCAGTACGTCAGGCACTAACTCCGGGTCAAAAAAACGTTAGTAATGAACCTCTAGTTGATCCCAAAAAGGTATTACTTCCACCTTTGCATATTAAATTGGGTTTAATGAAGAATTTCGTGAAAGCAATGGACAGAAATGGAAGAGGGTTCTTGAATCTGAGACAAAAATTTCCAAGAATCAGTGACGCAAAAGTGAAGGAAGGCATATTTGTGGGTCCGCAAATAAGAGAAGTAATGAAAGATGAAACATTTGAGGAAATGCTGAATGAAACTGAACTACGAGCCTGGGGTGCTTTTAAAAACATTGTTGCAAAGTTTCTTGGAAATGTGAAAGCTGACAATTACAAAGATCTTGTGACTGAACTACTTACTGCCTATAAGGAAATGGGTTGTAACATGTCCCTTAAAATTCACTTTCTGGACTCCCATCTGGATTTCTTCCCCAAAAATTTAGGGGCTGTAAGTGACGAACATGGGGAACGGTTCCACCAGGACATTTCTGCGATGGAGAAACGGTACCAAGGCAAGTGGAGTGCCAGTTTGCTTGCCGATTACTGCTGGACATTGTTAAGGGATACTCCAAAAACAAAATATCGCCGAAAAGCATCGACAGTAACATTTTAATGTACTCTTTGGTTAATAAAATAATATAACAATAATATATCTATCGCTGTTTGCTTAAAAAACAAAAATACCTCATAGCAAAAAAAGTATAGGTGATAGAAGAAATCTGTAGCTATTTTCAGCTTTTGTGTCAATTTTTACGTAATAAACACTTTGTTTTGTTCATGTCACAACAAACAACTGGATTTTTGTCTACCAGATAATTGAACAACACGATGGTGGTCATACTTAACTTTTTTCTATGTCTTCTTGTTATATTAAAATCCCATATCTCTATGAACAGATTAGTGCTTTCATTTCTGTACATATTAAAAATTTGCCAACCTTATTGCCATTTCAAACTGGGAACTTACTTTAGAATAACCTTATACAGTGTGTCCAGATTTCGATGCTCACTATTGGTATATCGGTTATTAGAAGAGATAGAGGAGTGGTTAAATGGATAATGTTTTGCAGAATTCAATATTCGCAACAAATCTCATTTCAAATTCATTCGGACTTTTTACAATTTTGAGATATTTTGAAAAAACCAATATTTGCCGATTTAAATTTTCCTCAATAACTCGATAAGGTTTAATGCGATCACTTTTAAACTCTTAACATTGTTTAGACACTTGTTTAAGACAAATTTTTTGGTGTTAACAGTAACCCCCGATTTTCATTTGTTTCCACGTTCTTAGCGTTATCTTCTGTTTTTCTTATAGCGGCAATATTGGATTTTTAATTAGTTAGATAGTCCTTAAGAATAGATTTTCAATAATGTACAACATGCCTAATAAATCTTTATTTACACGACAGATATGAACATTTGAATAAAATTTCACTCTAATACGGAATTAGTTGGCTATGAAATTAAATATTAGTGTAAAACAGAGGATAAATAAGCTCTGTCATTAGTTACATGTAAAAGTGCAGTGTAATTGGTGGAAGATTTAGAACTTTGTGTAGTAATTATTGATAAGTAATTCATTTGTTGCCTCATTCTTAGCGCCATCTTTTGTTTTTCTTATGGCGACCATATTGCAATCTCAATTAGTTAGATAGTCCTTAAAAATAGCTTTTCAATACTGTACAACTTGCCTAATAAATCTTTATTTGTATGAGAGATATGAACATGTAAAATAAAATTCACTCTAATACGAAAATAAAAGTTCAGATTTACTTAAATAAACTGTTCAATATGGCGACCATCCTGCTCCACACACTTTTGGTACCTTGTTTTGACAGAGTTACAAACTCTACGTAGTGTGTTTTCGTTTAATGATGTTAGCACATCCAGCACTCGTTGTTCTAAAATTTCCCAATTCTCTGGTGGTTCAAAATTAAATACTTCGTTTTTAGTGGCACCCCACAAATAAAAGTCAAGGGGGGTAAGGTCGGGCGATCTCGCAGGCAATTGTACTGGTCCATTATTTGAAGTAACTCTCTTATTGAAATGTTCTCTCAAAAAATGTTGCACGTCACGAGAATTATGGGCGGGGCAGCCGTTCTGCTGAAACCAGAAACATGTTTGTTTTCAGGGTTAATAATTTGTCTTACGGCAGGCATTATCTCGTTCGTTAGTAGCTCCAAATATCGATTACCAGTTAAATTGTAATCAAAGATGAAAGGACCTATTAAGTGATTATTTAAAATGAAAAAACAAAAACTCAAACAACAAAGAAGATGTTAATAAAAGTTCGCACCAATCAAGCCACACCAGAGATTAAAACCAAATCGAATTTGAAATCTCCTTTGATTTGGCAAATGTGGATTATCAACTGATCATCTTCACAGTTTTGTAGATACCACCTGCTAAATTGTAATCTTCGCTGATAGTCATTATCGCTTAAACCCTGTACAATTGTTGGTTTGTATGAGTGGTATAGTGAAATTCCCCTTCGCGGACACCCCTCTTACACGGACACCTCCCTTAAACTGACAGTTTCTCATGGTCCCGACCGGCTCTTATATAATTTCCATTGTATTAACTCTTTCTTGAACGAACATTCTCTTGAACGGACGCGGACACGAGAAAATGTTCTCTTAACCGGACAAAAAATAAAATAAAAAGAAACGCCTTATCTTATTTTTGTATCCAGAGTATTGCTATTGCATTTCTCAATCGCGCCTCGCGCCAATTACACTGGGACTTCCCCGAGTTCGTCGGGGATTTACCGTTCTTATTCTTTGGGTGCACGCTTTCGATTGAATCTGCATTCAATATTAGTTTGACGTCTATGCGGAAAAGACACAGTGGGTGACACATTCATTGTAGAAATGGCTCCAAATAGAAACATTCTCACGCTTAAACAAAAAATTGAGATTGTTGAAGTTTACAATAAAGAGAAACTAAGTGTAAGGAACTTATCCAAGCGTTTTAATATTGGAAAAACACAAGCTGCAGATATAATTAAACATAAAGAAATCCTTCTAAACAAATGGATGTCGAACAGCAATTTGAATGAAAAAAGGAGCTTTTTGACGGGTGATGGTACTAAAATTGACAAATTGTGTCATGACTGGTTTATAGCAGCTCGCCATAAGGGGATTCCTTTAACAGGTATGCATATGATTTTTTTAGATAAGGTTTTCTTGTATTGATGCGTTGATTTTCTTTTCATATTAAAGTCTAAAATAAGTATGTGTACATAAAAAGAGTGAGATTACCAATAGGTTTGTCGTGACAAAAACGCAAAAAAATTATTATTTTTTTAGGTCCGCTAATATGATGTAAAGCAAGAGAAATAGCCGCTTCTTTGGGACATTCTACATTCAGTGCTTCTTCTGGTTGGCTCAATAAATTAGGAATCCGTCACAATATAGGTTTTAAAGCGATTTCGGGAGAAGGAGCTTCGGTTAATGCTGAAGATGTTTCATCGTTTTTAAAAAAATTTCCTTCTTTGATTAAGGGATATTCACCGAGAGACATCTATAATGCCGATGAGACAGGCCTTTATTTTAGGGCTCTACCCGACAAAACGCTCACATTAAAGAAGGAAAAATGTGTTGGGGGCAAGTATCCCAAAGAGAGGTTTACAATTTTGCACTGTACAAATATGGCGGGTGAAAAAGAAAAACTCCTAATCATTGGTAAGGCAGCTAAACCCAGAGCTTTTAAAAACATTAACATAAATAACCTGCCTGTAACTTGGAAATACAATAAGAAAGCTTGGATGACAGGACAAATTATGACAGAGTGGTTGCAAGACCTAAATTGGAAAATGGCTAAAGAAAAAAGAAACAATTTGTTATTTTTAGACAATGCGGGATGTCATCCGAAAGACGTTCGCTTAAATAATATAAAAATATTATTTTTACCCCCTAATTGTACATCAGCTTGTCAACCACTTGACCAGGGGATTATAAAGAATTTTAAAACTTATTACCGAAGTCTAATACTCAAACATCTGCTAGTAAACATTGAAACTGCTGGTACAGCTTTTGAGTTAATAAAGAAAATTACACCACTGGATGCAATTTATTTGGCAAAAACCGCTTGGGACCAAGTAACCAAAGAGACAGTTCAAAATTGCTTCGGCAAAGCAGGATTTAATCATGCAAATATGCAAAGTGAAGACCAGTTAACTGAGGCTGATACATCTGGCCTAGAAGATGATTTGCCTCTTAGTGTACTTTCAGATATCCTCAAAAATTAGACTTTATTGAAATTGACGGATAATGAAAACCTTAATGATTTTTTGAACGTAGATGAAGATTTGTATGTTGAAGATCCAGATTCAGAACAAGAAATTGCAAATCTAGTTGAAATACAAGAACTTTCGGAAGATTCTGATGTCGATGAGGTTTCAGTGCCAACAGAAGCTATCCAAAATTATAGTGAAGCTATTACCCTGACCAAGCAGCTCAAAAGTTTTGTCGAAAATCACGGAGAGACAGAGTCTTTGGAGCTTCTTTCTAAATTAGAAATACGATTTCAAGACGCCATTTTAAAGAAAAAAGAAGACAAACAACAATATATGAATTTTTGCGTCCTTAAAGTGACTATTCATTTCACTATTTTGTATTACATACTACATCTATGTATCTATGTACATATGTATTATATTATACTTTGTATATGTATATCTAAAGGAAATAAACTTTTTTTTTCTTAAGTTTAAAGTTTCTTCTTTATTTTAAAAAAAATTATATAAATATACGATTTAAATGTCCCAGTTTCTTTAATATATTCATTTTTCGTTAAAACACGATTTTTGTTGTATCTACTACATATTTCTTTTATGCGGACACCCCTCCTGAACGGACATCTTCAGTTGGTCCCGTTGGTGTCCGTTCAAGGGAGATTTCACTGTATTTGTTTTTCCTCAACGTTTCATAAACACTAGATTTCGGAATTCCAGTTTCTCGAGCCACTCGACGTACTGATGTACTTGGATTGTTTATAACATTTTGCAAAATATTATTTTGACGTACATCAGCATTGTTGGATCTTTTTTGTTCGAATCTTCCATAGTCCACTAAATTTCTGATTATTCTGTTAAAAATTGTCCAGTGTGGTTGTGGTCTTTCCGGAACACGCTGAGCGTAATTTGTGCAAGCATTTTCAGAGTTTCTATTTGCTTTGGAATAAACTTCTAACATATCAACCTTTTCTTCATTTAAAAATGTATGTGCCATTATCAGTTCTTACCTAATCTATTCTAATCTCAATGCTTAATGGTAATTACATATCAATAATTACAACACAAAGTTCTAAATCTCCCACCAACTGCACTGCACTTTGACATGTCAACAATGACTGAGCTTATTTATCTATTTATCGCCTGTTTTACACTACCATTTAATTTCATAGTCAACTAATTCCGTATTAGAGTGAAATTTTATTTAAATGTTGATATCCTTCGTGTAAATAAAAGATAGCGCTAAGAACTTGGAAACAAATGAAAATCGGGGGTTACTGTTAACACCAAAAAATTTGTCTTAAGTATGAAAGCGATCGCATTAGGCGTTATCGAGTTATTGAGGAAAATTGAAATCGGCAATTAATGGTTTTTTCAAAATATCTCAAAATTGTAAAAAGTCTGGATGAATTTGAAATGAGATTTATTGCGAGTATTGAATTCTGCAAAACATTCCCAATTTAACCGTTCCTCTATCTCTTCTAAAATAACCGATATACCAATAGTGAGCATCAAAATCTGAACACACTGTATATTAAGTTCCTGCTACTTCTGATGAGTAAGTAGAGTGTCTGAAAAAAATTTCATTGTGTTCTTTTAATTAAAGCGGTGCTTATTGACACACTTAAAACCACACTTTATGTTTATATAAAGCACAAATTAAAAAAAATCTTCTCCGCATTAATTTTTTATTAAAATTTCAATTCCCCCCAATACCAGGAGATTTCTGCCGTGGAATCGTGCAAAATCGTTTAGTGCGTTAAATTTTAATCGAGTACCTTCTGAATCCAAAGAAGCAATTACCCGGCAATCCCTGCCCTGTTCTCTAATTCAATCCGAATCGCATTTCGCCAGTAAATTAATGTCTCCATTAATAAAGTGATGCGCACTCCGTTCGAATTATGTTCCCGCACTGTCGTTAATTGAAAACGCGGGTGCAACGAACCGCATTTGACTGTGAACATGCCTAATCTATTCGGTGTACTCTCCTGTGAGATAGATACTGTGAACCCGGACAAAATACGTGGACTCTCTCCTACAATCTTCCGTATTCAACGATTCTTTTTATGTGTTCATTTACCTTTTTATAGTTCTACACAGAGTCGGTGATAGTATGGAAACAGAGAACACTTCCATTGTTAGCTGTAAAACTTCACTCGATATGTATAGCTGTTTTATCGAAGTGGATTAATTCGATAAGGAAACGGAAATAAAATTTATTTATTTTTCTGTACCAACCAGAGGTCATGAAGACACTACAACTATCACGGTGGACATATTCTATTCCAGTCCACAAGTTTTGTTACACTAAAGTAGAAAATGTAGGTGAAATACGTAATTCTTAATTTATTTATTTATTTTGAGGTATCGATTAAATGCTAGCACGTTTGCGGCATGTGTAAATAAACTTTCAGTACGCATAGAAAGGAGTAATTATTTTCATCGCAACCCTGAAAATATTCGCAGATAAACTTCAGGTAGAATGATTCTACGATATATTCTGAATCAATAAGTCTAATACAAAAAACCTATACGGTCTTTAATTAAGCCATCGAGGCCATCAATGTTGAAAATACACCGTCAGAAATAATTGAAATTTTTGAAATATATTACGAATAAACATTGCTGTTTCCAATAAAATAGTTTTGTGTCGCACAGCGTTGATTTTACTAATCGATTCATGTCAGTACTTGGCATTTTCAATATTTCGTCAACTGCATTTTTTACCTTAAAGTACATACGGCAACCTTGCACTAGAATAATGTTCGATTGCAGAAAAACGCTCTTTGTCAAGGCACCAGGCCCTAATCTACAAACTATACGCAAGAAACTACCCAACCCACTTAGTCAAAACATCCAATCCTTTTTATCCCACAGAACATGTTCAGTCAAGATTCAAAACTCTTCCTCCACTCCCATACTCCTCACCGCAAGGCTCCGCGCTCTCCCCCCACCTACATGCAATATTTACATCAGACATCCCCAGAACCCCAAACACCCTGCTAGCAACATACGCAGACGACACAGCCATCCTCATATCCTCAATTAATCCTACCACAGCAATCTCCACACTCCAAAAAACCATCGACAATAGCCTGGTGCCCTACTTGGCGTATAAAAATAAACGAAGACAAAACTCAAGCAATCATGATCAGAAGGAAGATAAAACCACTTCGTGGAAATGTTTACATAAATCACACCTTGGCTACCGAAAGTGAAGTACTTAGGGATCAACCTGGATAGGAGGCTAACATATTCATACCACCTAAGAACATCATTAAAGAAGAAGACGAAAATAGGCAGGGGCAGCCTCTGGCCACTCCTGGGCTCCGCAAGCTCCCTCCACCCGAAGCTCAAGCTGAGAATATGCAAGCAAATCCTTAGACCCTCGCTGACATACGGATCACAGATATGGAAGCACGCTGCCCCGACACATATCAAAGCTATACAAAGGTTCCAAAACGTCTCCCTGAGGATGGTACTGAACGCCCCATGGTTCGTAAGAAACACACAAACGCACGCCGAAACAGACACTCCCTCCCCTATCTCAGAATTCATCGAAGACCTCTCCGAAAAATTTTACAACTCCATCGACAACAACGAAAATATAAAGCTCACTCCTGAAATGACATATGACCCTGAAATATATCTGCCCAATAAAAGACCTAGGCTCCCATTAACTTAGGCACTCACCACTATAATCCTCTGAAAGAGCACATCTCCTCCGAGTCACATCCAGATAACATACATCAGACTAAAAGTTAAAGACCCTAGGCCTGACTTGTCCATCACCATAAGAAGAAGAAGAAGAAGCTCTTTGTCAAATTTTGACGTTTGTAAGATTTACGTTTAGCTTTTTTGTTTTATGTAGTTATACCATTTTTGTGCGATTTTATGATGTAAACTTTCAATTAATATGATGATACGTATATGTTATTCGGAATTTGCAATGGGTATGCGAATATAGCTAAACAATAATATGAAATACGGTCTCCACATTAGCGGTATCCATCTATTAACACTTTCCGAAGATTAGATTAGCGTCTTCGTGAATTTTGTACGTTTGTCATTAATGCAGGTATTTTCCGTTGATGTCACTAGGTCAAGGTTCACAATTGCGTGTAAAGTATATCGAGTTAAAGAACACACTATTTCAAAGAAATGTTTATAAAAGTTTTTTACCTAGATTGACCTTTTTTGGTGTTAGGTATAATATTTGAAATGTATTTGAACGATTTATTATAGTTTAACACATAAAATACTTGTATTTGTAGATTTATAGACAATATATCTTTGTGTTTACAACAAACAGTTACTGTTTTTTCTACATTATTCTATTGAAAATCTTTATGAACTTGCAAGTTTAACTATATCAATAATACAAAGCAATATACTTCACGGGAAGAAACAATATTTAAATTGTATGCAGCATAGAAAATTATTTTAATAAAGATTTTGCTTGTACAAGTTCAGTAAAATTCTTTGATAATTATAAGTTCATGTTTTTTTGAAGAATCTAGGTGTGAAAAGATTACATTACTTACTAGGTAGATATAAATAAAATCTTTCAGGAAAAACAGCCACAGTTTGTTGTAAACACAATTTTGTATTGTCTATACATCTTAAAATACAAGTATTTTGTATGTTAAATAATAGTAAATTATTAGAACGCATTTCAAGTCAATTTATGTATGCAAGGTCTGGTGATCGCGCTCGACAAGATGAAGGAAGTAATAATTCGTATTCTTTCTTGTACTTAATGTGTTATTCTTGTAGCTTGGAATCCTACGTTCCTGATGGTTATGAAGATACTTCAATCCTCTCTGATGTTTTTCTGTATTCTGGCTCTTGATAGTTCCTTCTTGAAGAAATCAGCAAACCTCTGGGTTCTGGATCTCGATAATTACCTCTTCAAGAAATTGGCAGACCTTTTATATATCTCGTTCAGTATCAGAAAATTCTCAGCAACTTGTGATGTACCTCTGGAGTTCAGGACCTCGACAGTTTCCTCTTGAATAAATCCACAATCCTCCTGTCTCTTAAACCAATATGGTAAGTAATTTATATTTTTATATTGTATTGAAATTTATACTTTTTAAATTTTTACAAATCACTTTTTCTCCCACTAAATATGTAGATTTGTGTTTGAATATATTATTATAACACTTTTTAACTATTTTAGAATTATTCTAGTATTAATATCGGAGAAAATCTTCAATTTTTCCATAAACACATCCGCTACTTTTAAAATTCGAAAGATTCTCTTCTTATTTATTTTTTATCGCCTTGACGATTTCATAATTTTTACATTTAACCAATGAACGTATTACACAAAACTTTCTTACACAACATGATTTTAAATCTGTTTGAATACCTTAAATACTCTCTAAAATTAAGTAATCTTATTATTTTAATTCTCTCCATGTTTTTAGTAAAGATTTCAAGTAATTTAGTGTAACAAAAATTATTTCTATCAAAGTTCTAATGAAATGTCACTGAATTGTCAGTTCCGTATTATGAATTTTAAGCGCGAACTTTTAATCAATTCATTCGACTCATTTTCCAAGATTGAGTTCTTATTTCTTTTTCACATCATTAACGTCAATTACACAAGTTTTTACAAAATAATAATACACATCATAATACAATGATTAATATTTAAATCTCTTCTTTTCAGATTATGGTGAAATTCAATGGAAAATGAAACTGATCGACAACTCCCTATACAGGATGTCCACAATATAAATGTTTACTACTTAAATAAATATCAATTCTTTGTGTAGTAAGAAATTCTCAACTAGATCTCTAAATAAATTATTCAACATCTGAATTACTAAATACTCAATAAGCAAATTCATTTACATTACGCTAACAATATAGTATCATATATTATACTATATTGTTAGAGTACATAACCATACTATTACAATATATATATATATATATATAATGAAGTAAAGAATTTAATGGGTTAACTCCGCTGAAAATGCAACTGCGGACACGTGTTTCGAACTACTTAGTTCTCGTCAGCGCAGTGTAGCCAAGGAATAGGATGGGATAACCTTGGAGCTGAAAAACATCAATCAGAGACATACACAGGGGACAGCCTACCAATTGAGGCTTCAGCTAGAGTGTCCTCGATATTGAGGATGAATCTAACGTCGCCGCGAGGTAGACATTTGTCCACCTGCACGCCATCTGAACCCATGGGATAATAATAAAGAAAAGAAATATTGCGGATAATGGAATAATGAAGTAAAGAATTTAATGGGTTAACTCCGCTGAAAATGCAACTGCGGACACGTGTTTCGAACTACTTGGTTCTCGTCAGCGCAGTGTAGCCAAGGAATAGGATGGGATAACCTTGGAGCTGAAAAACATCAATCAGAGACATACACAGGGGACAGCCTACCAATTGAGGCTTCAGTTAGAGTGTCCTCGATATTGAGGATGAATCTAACGTCGCCGCGAGGTAGACATTTGTCCACCTGCACGCCATCTGAACCCATGGGATAATAATAAAGAAAAGAAATATTGCGGATAATGGAATAATGAAGTAAAGAATTTAATGGGTTAACTCCGCTGAAAATGCAACTGCGGACACGTGTTTCGAACTACTTTTTTCAGCTCCAAGGTTATCCCATCCTATTCCTTGGCTACACTGCGCTGACGAGAACCAAGTAGTTCGAAACACGTGTCCGCAGTTGCATTTTCAGCGGAGTTAACCCATTAAATTCTTTACTTCATTATTCCATTATCCGCAATATTTCTTTTCTATATTATTATCCCATGGGTTCAGATGGCGTGCAGGTGGACAAATGTCTACCTCGCGGCGACGTTAGATTCATCCTCAATATCGAGGACACTCTAGCTGAAGCCTCAATTGGTAGGCTGTCCCCTGTGTATGTCTCTGATTGATGTTTTTCAGCTCCAAGGTTATCCCATCCTATTCCTTGGCTACACTGCGCTGACGAGAACCAAGTAGTTCGAAACACGTGTCCGCAGTTGCATTTTCAGCGGAGTTAACCCATTAAATTCTTTACTTCATTATTCCATTATCCGCAATATTTCTTTTCTTTATATATATATATATATATATATATATATATATATATATATATATATAATTTATCTTGAAATCATGGGTGTATCGGCCTTGCATTTGAATAAGTTTTGTTTATACAAGAAAAACAAACAATGGTTTTTTAACGTTTCGATATCATTTTAATATCTTTTTCAAAAATGTATAAATGTATGTTATAATAAATTGTCAAGTAAAATGTATTTAACACTGTTTTTTTTTAGTAGATTTTCCCACTTGCATAGTACTCATAATTCTTTCCTTTTTTATTTTTTATTTTGATTAATTGGAGGGTGCACAATTTTTATTTTATCTGTTTTCGGTAATTCATTTACTATAGTGATTCCGTGTGCATTTCTGTTGCTTAGTGTTTTAGTATATTATAACATACATTTATACATTTTTGAAAAAGATATTAAAATGATATCGAAACGTTAAAAAACCATTGTTTGTTTTTCTTGTATAAACAAAACTTATTCAAAGGCAAGGCCGATACACCCATGATTTCAAGATAAATTACTTAAATAACGGCCAAGAAAAAAGAAAGAAAGAACAAAGAATAAATAATCTTTACCTTTTTAAATAATATATATATATATATATATATATATAATCATCTTTTACATAATCTATATGCATTCTTGTTTTAAGGTTAATAAAAAACTGCTGCTATTTGTTTGTACTGCATGGAAGACGTATAGAGAAATTTAAAAATTTGTTTAAGCTCACTTCGTCACACACCAGTGAGCATAAAGTTCATATATCATTTTGTTTTTATTGTCAAGTTTTCCTCATAACATATACAAATTCAAAATACTAACTCTAATATTAAGCGAAGCATGAATATTCATTTATTATAGGTTCAGATCAATATGTATGAATCAATTATATACAATTTCAACATACTAGTTGATGGGAAGTAGTAGAGTGGACCAGAGATACCTAAGATAAAAGGAATAATCATGTAATCATCGTCGAAAAATCCATATAAAATAGCGCAATCTACAAAAAAAAAACATATTCAAAGTATTGCACCTCTTTGATGAACGAGAAAAGTCGGGACAATGCATGCAAGAGGGCGTGAAGTTCGATGGAAGATCATATGATATCGCGTCCACGAGCGTCACGAGCGACCTCATGCGGATGTCGGTAGTTGCACGAATTGCATACGAAAAAGATTGGGATTCGTGCTTGACTGCATGAGATTTCTGGTCGTAATAGAAATTCTACGCAATTACCGAGCGAAAATCCATTACTAAGTGGAACATGCTTTTTGCTCGTACTACAATGTACGCAGAACGTTAAAAAAACGTCAAAGCAAACGTGAATGGCCTTTTCTTCACGCTTTGATCGGCACTGGAAAAGAGCTCTGAAAATGTCTCCTTTGTTATATTTCAATATGTGAATTTCTGACTGTGAAATTCTTTTTTTCCGGTTAAGAGACACATCGATACATTTTGAAACGTGTCTGCAAAAGAGAGAGATTTTTTTTTATTTTCTACATCGTTAAATCAATTTTAATAGAAAAAATCGATTTAACCCTCTCTATTGCATGAATTTTTATTTTTTGATGAAAAAAAATATAGGATAAACTGTCTGTACTAAATATGACACAGTAAGCATTTATAACAAAGAAAAAATCCTCATTCTATATGCAAACGAACAAAACAATTTCGGTCCTTATTTAAGCAAAGTGGCACTAGACACTTTAAACAGCATATAAATGTTTGGGATTTACAATCTGGATATTTACAACGATTGCTCCATTCAGCCATATCACCAGCTGGCCCGTTTCTCTTTTCTTTGTGCATAGGCATTCTTGAGGTTGTTAGTAGGTCTGCCTTCATTCTTATAGACGCAAGCTTCCTACATTCCTTACCTACTTTCATACTCTCATTTTCTTTCCATTCAGCCATATCAGCAGCTGGCCTCTTTCTCTTTCTTTTTGTGCATAGGCATTCTCGAGTTTGGTAGTAGATCTGCCTCCTATTCTTGTGGACGCAAGCTTGTTTTATATAAAGCATCAGCGACAGCTACCTTGAAATATATTAGTGGCATATACACGTCATGCTGTCTCCTCAGTAGTAGCTACAGATAGTGTCTGAAATAGAGAAATTCTCTCAGCACCACCGCTAGCGCCCCAGACCTAGATTCCATAACCATCCACATCATGGAATTTGGCGAAACATTCCTGTTTCACAGTTTCGTAGGTGAATATGGATTTCATTCTTCGCATACTATAAATTAAAATAGATACAGAATAAGAAGCCACTCAAAACTCTACAGAAGTGACACCTCGAGTAACACTATCTTAGTGGATACATACACTCAAAGAAATAGTGAAGATTAATTCAACCAAAATAAATGTTTAACAAACAATATCGTTAATTTTGTTAAATTAAATTAGATTAATGTTGTATTCTACTATTTTTAAACAAAACTTCATTGTTATTATAACCAATAAAAAATTGTTGATCAACAATACCAACAATAACTTAAAAAATTGTTGATTCAAACTATAAAATAGTAAATATTATAGTTCAAAATCTATCAAATTGTAGTTCTAACCCAGTATCAGTTTGATGTAGGTACTATTATAGTTGTATCCAAACCAATATCATTGCAGAATGAACCCTGACTTTTGTTTACATAAACATAAAATTGTTGTGTAGTCCACTATGGTCAGTTGACTATCACCGTCTGCGCTTGCGCACATCCTTGGATATACAAATGATTCGGTTATAACACAATTATGCGTTGCAATCAAACGACAACCTCTGTCAAGGAAAATAGAGATGTTCATCCTAAGAGGAAATGTGACAGAACATTTATCATGGACCATATTGAAAGTCATAATCCCTATGCGGCTCACTATCGTAGGGCTAACGCACCCAACATAAGATATATACATCGGGAATTAAACATGCTTCAAGATTTTTGTTCTAAACATCCAGGCGTTTATGAGATTAAAACATACAGATTCAATCTGAAAACTGTGCATATCTCTTTATGCATGCCTGCCTGAGTCGGATATGTGTGAGGAGTGCTGTGTGTTTAAAATGAAGGAAGCAGAGAAAAAGCGGTAAACTAAATGATATTTTAAAACAGTGGAAGTTACATATAACTAAAGCAGATAAAACTATATCGCAGTATAAATTGGATGCGGCCGTTCTTAATACTACTGCAACACGGTCTATTCAATTGACTTGCAGAAAGTTTAGTGATACTGATTCCTAACATGCAATACATGATACAATTTGGAAAGTTATACAACAAGAACGAGCTGTAGAAGAATATGTACTATGGGCAGATAACTGCACTGGGCAGAATAAGATCTGGATTATTTTTATATCACGCCTCACTATCATCAATAAAATTAATGGGCCATCCACCATTGGAGAAAGACAAAAGAAGCACAAAAAAGATGACCCTCTGAAATCATTCCTTCTAAACCCAGTTGTAGAAGATAAATTTGAAAAGAGTTCGCGAAAATTACAGTATAAAATAGATTTGGAGCACGAATTGGCCAAATTTGACTCTGCAAAAAAAAAGAAAAATTTAACATTGGGATATAGCCTGAATTGATTCCAAATTCGCGTGAAGTAAAGAAACAAAGAAAAGAGACAAAATATTACAAATTCTGGTGCTGATGTCAGTTCTAGGCATTTATTTTGGCAAACCCTTCTTGAAAGTGACACTGCGGCGGATATGACTCATGACATGGACGTCAGTGACGAATAAATATGTTCTGTTTTATAAAATATTACAGTGTTATATACAGGGTGAGTCATCTCCGCGGGTAAGGCCGATTGTGCCTCTACGAGTAAAGATATTTCAAAGCGGTTTGTTTCTTGTGATGGCTGCTCATTAGGATATAAATATTTCATAAAATATTATAGTAAGTGCAGAAACAGGAATTAGGAGGATATATCTACGGTAATTAATGAAAAGAACCTAAAATAACAATAAATATGTATGCCAAAATAAGCAAAAATTATCAAGTATTCAAATGAGTTTCTACTCACTTCTAAACATTTTTCCTGGAAAATGGATAGGTCGTGGAGGCCCTAGTCACTGGCCTGCTTGGTTTCCGAAAATCACATTTTTTTTTTGGGGGGGACACGTAAAAGAGGAACTGCGTACAGAATACCTGTAACAACAAAAGAAGCTATCCCGGAACATATTCGAGAAATATTTAAAAACATAAGTACTCAAGTTCTTCTTAATGTCGATATATCATTTCAGAAGCGTATTGAAAATGTTTAGAAGTGAATGGAAACTCAAGTGAATACTTGTTGAAATAATTTTTGTTTATTTTAGTATACATATTTATTGTTATTTTGTTGTTTCTTTTTCACTAATTACTGTTGATATAACCTCCTAATTCCTGTTTCTGTACTTCCTATAATTAAGGTATTAATTTGTTTTGTTTTAAAATTTGTTTATTGTACCATATTCTATATATTTTATGAAATATATTGCTGGCATAGATTGTATTGCAAGTACAGTATATCAATTTTTTGTATAAATATGTAGATATAGAAATGAAACACCAAGATTATAAAAGTAAAAGAAACAAGAAGAGTAATGTTATATTATATATTTTTGGAATGCAGTTTTATAAACAACTCAAAATCTTAAGCTAGAACATTTTTTTTTGTAATTCCCCCAATATTTATAAAAATCAAACCTCTAAACTCTAAGCCATTTTTTAGAAAAATTCATTATACAATCATTCTTATCAACTGAGTAACAACTTATTAAATGGCATGCATTCAATTATCAATGTTACAATAAATATCATGGCTCACTGTACCTTACTCAAATAAAAAACATGAAGTTTGCAAAATTATACTAAAAAAAGACATAGCTCTGTAATAGTCACATTTAAAGTATTAACATGTTACATGTTCTTGATGTGAAATTAAATAAGCAAGTAAAATATGAACTGATATACAGGGTGTTCCATTTGAAAAAATGGACTTTTATACAAAAACGTGTGATGTAATTTTAATCCAATTTTTTGCACATGCAATTAGTAACTGGAAAAAAAATAAAATAGGCTTCTATTAGGACCTCTTATTATGAACAATACTACAATAAACTGTGTCAATCTAATACGTCGTTTTCGAGAAATATAATTCTACAAAAACATTGAATTTTTCAGAAAAATGGGAATAAGTCAATAACTTTAGATTTTAGGCCTATACTATCTTATGACTCTTTGCCTAAAAACTATACGGGGAATACAAAAATGTAATAATATATAGGGTGTTCCATTTAAAAAACTATAACTATGGGTAGTACTCTGTATAATATTAAATATTTTTAAAATGTGTTCTTAATCTTTACTTGTAAAGGCACAATCAGCCTAACCCGTGGAGATGACTCACCCTGTAAAAATGTCCTCCTCGTACACTTAATATTGTATTCATTTCTGAAGGAGCCACTCTGTTGGCGAGACAACTGTCATATTAAATATTAAATACTAAATAAGTGAAAATCCAACAGTTGTTATTTAGTAATTAATTTACAATCATCTATTCACCATCTCCAATATCCCCACAAAATTCAATTTTTTCAATAGACAGGTGTTTAGCTCAGTCTCCTAATAATTACAGTATTCAGAACCATCTTATTCTAAACGACAATATTATTCTATTATTTCTTAGGCTTTGTTCTAAAATACGATAAATTACAATTAATGATTTTTTGTTTATATTTTTATAACTGTTTAGTTACTAAAACATTTCCTAAAATATTTCTAAGTAAATAAAAATATTTCTTGCTAATAAATTCTTTCAATGCTTCATATATTTAAAATAGGTAGTGTTTATATCACGTTAACGGTTTTCATGTTATTCTAGGATTAAAATTGTTCTCTTTTTCATAAGAAACCCATCAAATTTACCTTCGCTGTATAAAATTCGGATGATCACCCAAAGTGTTGGCTTCTCTATTTGATTTATTTCAGTTTGTTTCAGATCACCAACTAACAGGAAGGACTTATTATGGTACCGGCTCTTTAAAACTCATTATGTGCTGCATTAAAAATAAAAAAAGCCACATTTCGAGGAGCGCCTTAATCATAGTAGATTAATAATATAGCTCTCAGATAATAATTATCTACGTAATTATACCTCTGCATTTCTTGCGTATTTAATTGTTATTCTCGGGATAAGCCGATTTAAAGAGGAAGAAATATTGTTTCTCTTTGTATGAATACGACTGAAAAAAATTTTTTTAGGTCTCAAGGATAAGAGAAGACAAGTAATTTATACGTCTGCATTCGTTTCAATGGAAGATAAAAAAAGAAAGTACAGATGCCAATTAGTATTTGTAATATTTATGGTAACTTAATAAACATAAGGAACAGAAGTTGTTTAGTTTATAAGTATGATAAAGAATTGTGAATATGACTCCCTTTTCAGCATAGTATTTTTAATACGTTTTTATGTTTTCTTAATATGAACAACTAAACACTAAATATTATTATTATATAAAAAATAGAAAATTACAAATTTTTTTACAATTGAATTTATTACACCGGAGATGATGAGCTGTTGGGATAAATTAGACAGGAATATATGTGTATGTGTATGTATCTTTTTAACCAGTGTTATTTGGAAATATTCTATATTTCTTTTAATAAGTGTACAATAGTGTACAGTACACAGACTGAGTCTTGACCGATGGGAGGAGCCTCGACCTATAAGTCGCGTAGATTTATAAGTCAGTGCGAGACAGAGAAAGTATTCGGAAAAAAGAAATGATAATATTTGTTCCTCATCGCATACATTAGTCGGACGAACGAGTAAATGCAGATAAGAAATTGTAATATACTGATAAGAGATACATATATGTGTAGCGCTTGACAATTTTTCCAGACTGCTCGTGCTTATCCTAATATTATAAGTAAGGATTCACTGCGCACCTTGTGGGAGGGGCATCTCATTGGCCAGGTCTCAGTCTGTGAGCTGTACCGGGTGGCAAACTAAGAATGAATTTAAAAGTGACTATTACTGAGCTATTGTCTCTTTTTGATATAATTTTGTCAGTTTTGTGGTTTTAATTAATATAGTATAGTACTGACAAAATTATAACAAAATATCAGTAATAGTCACTTTTAAAGTATTAACGTCTTACATGTTTCTGACATGAAATTTAATAAACAATTCAAAAATGAACTGATTGATATACAGGGTGTTCCGTTTAAAAAAATGGACTTTTATACAAAAACGTGTCATCCAGTTTCCTGCACATGCAGTTAGTAACTGTAACAAAAATAAAACATGCTTCTATTAGGACCTCTTATTGTAAACAATACTGCAAGAAATTTTGTCCATCTAATACGTCGTTTTCGAGAAATATAATTTTATACAAACATTGAATTTTTTAGAAATATGGGAATAAGTCAAAAACTTTAGATTTTAGGTCTATACTATCTTATTACCTTTTGACTAAAAATTAAACGGGGAATACAAAAATGCAATAATATATAGGGTGTTCCATTTAAAAAACTATAACTATGGTTAGCCACCAAGTTATGGAACACTCTATATCATACAAAATATTTTTAAAATGTGCTCCTAATGAAGTGCTATCACAAGGAAGAACGCATCGAAATATCTTTACTCACTCATAAAGGCATAATCGGCGTTACCCGCCTAGATGACTCATCTTGTATATAGGTATAATAAAGAGAAGACAAAGCAAGAGAATTCATGTACTTTTACCTATTTTTGCCAATATCTCCTGTTCTAAAAAACATACAAATTTGGCTTTTTACTGAAATATGGAGGTTTTAATTCTTTATTAGCTTATGTAAAAAGAAACATATCATTGTATTTAACTTTTTTGAAAAAAGGCTTAATATTTGGTTACATTTCAGTTAACGTCATCTACCGGTGACGGCAAAAGTCCGATATACAAAAACACAAGTTCAGTTTGTAGAGCAAATAAGGCTCTTCTAAGTGAGACCAAACTTATTCAAATCGGTTAGGCCAAACGGGAGTAATCCTAGTTTATATAAAAAAAATATTTGAACAGCCCCCACCACTTTATTTCACTAAATAGTGAAAAATCTGTAAGACTAAAAGTATTAAAGGATGTATAAGGAATAAAATTTAAGAATTTTCAGTACCCCTTAATTAGTAAAGATATGGAGAAATTCTAAATTTTAACATTGATCCAGACTGTTACGCCCCCTTGCGGACATTTTACAAACTCCAAAATAATTTCCAGCATTTTCTCTTGGGCACTTTTACTTAAAAAATTTTTACCCGGAAGCAATATGACTACTGGTTTCTGAGATATAGCCGGCGGCCGTTCTTAGTTGGCCAACCTGTACATGCATGAATATCTGTTTATTTTAATATTTGAGTATAGTGTACAACAAAGTTATTTTGTGTTAGCTAGATCATTAGTTGCGATTCTGTCGAGGAAATGTTTCTACATGTTAGGCCTAAAGGATATGCAAACCGCTACCAGAGTGGCTGAATATTTTATGACGCAAATATTGCCATGTGGAATACTAAAGTTTCAAAATCTTCCAATACAGTTGAAACCGTCGATTACACTAGTAACGTAACATTTTTTTAAATCCAAGATATCATATACAAAATCCAAACAAACACTTTACAATGTAATTGAAGCTTAATTAGTGTTTCTTTTGAATTGTTATAAGAAATTAGAAATGTAAGTATAAAATTGTTATTCTTGGAACTACCCAACAACTTAATTTTCAGGAACATTTTTTAATTTCATTTCGTTCTATTTAATTATTTTAAAATTATTAATTAATTGTAAAGTTATTGTTTAAAGTGTTATTTTAAAATTTATTTTAATAAAAATTCAGAAACCATTTCTTTTGGGTACTACTAGATGGCGCTACATAAGGATCAATATTTTGAGGTTACCAGACTCAAATTCATCAATGTAATTATGTGACGTCATTATATCGCGCAGCGATAATGATACAGTTGACCTTGTTTATTATATATCGAAGTGTGTGAGTAAATTATTCAAATAACAAATTAAATGAATGTATTATTGAAGATAGTTATTATTCACACATACCATTTCAATATATAAAGATTAATTACTTAAGTAATATCATTCATAACTTGGACAATCTAAAACTACATATAAAGATACTTTACTAGAAGGTAGATTCTTTACTAGAAAAAATAGAAGGCACAAGGTACATAAAATACACATGTTTTGATTGTGGTTGTATACAATTGCGATGAAATTGAAACTATGTATTAAATATGGTTACGTGTGTCTGCCCCATTTTGATAAGGTACGGGAACTAATTAGTAATTTAATAAAGTTAAAAATAATCTGTTTCCTCTCCCTATATTGATTCACAAACAGTCGCGAACTACCAAAATGTGAGTTGTTTTTTCTTCTTGTTTTTTCAATTTATGAAGATATAATGGTTAAGTTTGCTATTTTAATATTTTCAATAATCGCCTCGGCTTCGGCTCAAGTTTATGTAAGTTGTTAGAATTTATTTATATACAAATATTTTTAATTTATATAAAAATTATTATTTTCTGAGTACGTAGATTATTATTTGAAAATATATCCTTTCTACATTTCTGTGATAAAAATAATTAGGTTTTTTTTTATAAATAAACATTAAGTTTGGCATACATATATGTTTTTCATTTAAATGAAAATTATTAATTTCTAGGGGAGAAAATTTGTATTTGAGTGTAAATAAATAAACTTTTAATATATAAAAAAATCGCCTTCAATGTTTGTAGCTTGGTACTATCTGCCATTTGTGGTAGCAAGCGGATGTGTTTTCATGAATTTTTCTACGCCCTTTATCATATCACGAAGCTGTTGTTATTTTGCATTATATAAATGATTCTCACTTATAATTACAGGAGAGCTTTCTTTTTTCCGGATAAGTTTTCAGCTTTTAACGAAAATTTTTGTTACTAGGTAACTGTAAGAAACAAATTGCTACCTCGATAAAACGACTAGTCCAGTTACCATTTAACAACTAAATTTGAGTTGAAAACAGGAAAATTAAAAAAAAGCTCCCGTGTAATTCGGTAAAATATGTGTAAACAATTGTTGAAACTTTTATTACATATTGTTGGAAGAATGTAACTCATTTTAATACTGTTTGTGGAAGCGTTATTAACCCTCGTCTAAGAGCATCTTACTTGTAGTATTGTTCGCAAATATGTATTACAATCAGCAAAAAAAGCCTTTACCTTGAGATTAATATTCAAGGATTAAAGAGTAATATGCTGTCCTGTAATTCATTGAAATATTAATTTTATAAACGTAAATACTAAATTTTTCTAAACTTACTGTTTTTAAACATGTCATGTATTCTGCCCATATATATAACGATTTCACTCCTTATATATCACTCCATCTTCACAAAAGAAATTAACCTAACCCATCTAATCCCTTTCAAGCACGGGTTGTTCACAGGGATGTATTCACAAAGATTATTATACTAAAAGTCTATAATTAGAACATTGATATTCGAGTGTATGATATATTTATTTTTTATTTAATTTGTAGGGTAAATATATGTTTAACACAAAAATCAAATAAAGTACCATAATTACTAAATTCCTGCAAGAAATTGTATCTTATCGGCTCTAATTAATCATATAAATTATCTGTAACTTATAACTTAAATAATGTTTCAGTCATTAGAATCACTAATTTCATCATCATCTAAATGTATTATGAATTTCGGTGTGGACTTCGCAGACAGTAAATACTCGTCCTCTATACCGGTTACATGTTGTACATAATTTCTCCGAGTATGTGATGTTATTAATAATTAATAATATATCTTCTTGGATCGTATTTATTGTTGTTTCGCTAAATTTGGGGGCGGCATTTTTGCGACGAATGTGATGCTTTAATGAACTCCAGATCAACTCAATGGGATTGAAGATACAGGAATATGGAGGTAGACGTAGTACTGTGTAACCTGCAGCAGCTGCAGCATTATCAATAAAATACTGCTTTTGAAAAATTTTCGTATTCATGATTTCCATGAGTTGTTTCTACGAATAATCTGCTTCAAAATGAAGCTCCTTTAAAAAATTTATATTTCAAATTTTGTACTTGACCCATTAGGTAATTTAATAACTTGGAAGTGGTAACTAGCATTATCTATAACAATGACAGTTTTTGTAGGTAGAGACGGTAGTTGCTTATTCACGAACCACTCTTCAAACAAAAAACTTGTTATTTTTTCATGAAAATCCAAGGACGACGACTTTGTGTTCTTTGCAGACAGAAATACACCATCAACTCAGCCATCCACAGATTCCGCATGTGCAATAATTACTCTTTTCCCCCTTGAAGCAGGAACATTAGCGGAAAATGTTTCCAAACCACCATTTCATACTTTCTTTATAGTATCATGACTGTCACACCCAGTTTCGTCCAAGTAGCAAAGAAAACTTTTCTCTTCTCCAAATACCTTCACATTCGTCAGGGGTTTATCCCGTAGTAGCTGCAATATTTTCGATTCCATAATTGTTCGTCGCTTATTAAGTATACTAAATTGAAGCTGTTTTCCTTCATAACGCGCGACAACCTGAAACTACAATCTATTTTCTTTCAAGGAGTTGCACGAACTTCGCAATGTAGAAACGAATCAAATCGCACATACGAAATGATGATAGATGGCGTTGACATCAAAAAATTACAGTTTTCAATAATAGTAAGCAAATAGCGGGCGATTCAGAATGTATTTGGTAGCGGGAAATTCTAAATAAAATTTATTACAAATTAGGGTTTAATACATGATCACAACACTGTAATTTAATTGCGTACCATTTACTAGTTTCCGCAGTAATGAGGGCTCATTGCTAAGGAAAACAGTATACAGTACGATATTTAATTACAATGCTGTAACCACACAATAACGTTTTAAAGGAAGAAATGACTTAAGTAATTACACTTTAATACTGACACATAGAAAAGGTACAAAGTACATTTATGATTATTAAAGTTAAAGTACTATTAAAGCTTTTAAAGTATAAAAATTCAAAATGCAACTAATTTAACCGGTCGCCACAGTAATAATTATTTATTGCATAAGTGTTTTAGATAGCATTTTATCCACGCAAAGAATGTTAATTTTATTACCTACAAAAAATACTACAAAGTAGGTAAGTAAGCCTGATAAATAGCTAAACGATGGTTTAAGCCCATGTTTACTAACATTTACAAAATCTTGTATTGCATAAATGATGAACATATAATAAGGCAATAAGAATATGGATACATAAGATACCTAACAAATTTAGTACACATCTTATCATCAATATATAACTAAAAGAGTCACAATTTAGGCTTTAAAAACTAAATAATGTTAATTACATACCAATAGAGGAAAATAAAAAAATAAAATTGCAATAACTAACACCAAATTGATTAATTTATTGTTGTTATGTAACAAATGACACTTCCAATGATATGGGTGCCTTAGGCTCCGTGGGTGGCCTTATGAGATGGAGTGTCGGCACTGCATTTCTGTTGAGGTGTACTGATTGAGGGTGTGCATAGCAGGTTGTGTCAAAATGTAGGCTGCAAAGTTTTTTATTACACATTATACTGGCATCCATTTGCTGTTTCGCTCCTAAATAGTAAAATATAATAATTACAACTTTATACTAATAAATAACAATGAAAGTATAAAGGCGCGTTTTCATTATAGTAAACTGTCTAGGAAAATCATTAGGAAAAATCATAAATGCTTCTGTGCAAAGAAATTTGATGTTTGTATTAACACTGCTAAACATCGATTGATTGCTTGTGAAAAAACATAATATAGAAACTTAAAAAGCAAGTAGTAAGTTTTTCGTGTACTTTAAAGGCTTTCTTATACACTTATATTGTACTCCTAATAATTATACTATTAATTGCCAAGTACTTATTTAATTGTCACTTAAATTTTAATTAGTGCAATCGGGAACCAAAAAAATTGTTGGTACAACCAGGTGGTCTTTATTTCACTTGGAATCAGAACTACAAACAAAAAATCTCGCATTCTCGGAATATAATACATCACTCTTGCTTCCTGCCTGTACGCCCCACACACAACGCAGCTTCTATCCATCCTTCAAGTCTAAAAATGCGTTATGTCAACTTAATAAAATTATCAGATTACTCTTTACAGAACTTACGGTACGATTATAAACACCACCAACTAATTACTAGTAATCTTAAAAAAAATATTTTTACTTAGTTTAAAACACACAAATTAAAACTTGTTGACGTTCCTGCAAAGTGACAGCGCTATAGTAGCGACATCTCAAGTTATTCGATTAAAGTCACGATTCAAATTTACTTATAGGTATCTGTCTGTGAACCTGTGGGGCCACCAAACAACGCCTTTTTAACAAGGATTAGTCGGATAAAACCACCCATTTAACTAAACAATCTCATTCTAATCGGTGGTCTCTGTACACCAATGATTTCTAGCATTATCAACATTATCTTCTGTCGCATCACTACTTTCACCTAGCAAAATATTGCTATCTGCATTGTTTCTTGCGTTTTTATCGGTACTCCACGGTCTCAACATGTTTTTGTTTCACAAATTTAAACGTCTTCACTTTGCGACGACTGTCTTTCAACAACATCTTATTTATTATATATATTGAACTGGTGTTGATTATGTGACAACACCAGTCAAATACCCACAAACACATACAGTCACCCTTTAAAATCCCTTGAATACAAGCAACCATATATACATCGGCGATGCATTATGTTTGGACCCTTGTATAAGAGTACAGGTAAAAATTCCTAAAAATTAATACAGATTTTACTAACAAATCTAGTAAATTCTGAGTAACCCATCAAATTTTAAATATTAGAAAGAAATTCACCCCCAAATTTAGAAAACCAAACCAATGACTACTCTTTTCAGGAACCCCAACTGAAACCCCCGTATTAAATACTTAAAATTGGATTTAAATACCTGATTAGTTTAAAATACACATTAGTCTTATTTTTATACTTATATTTAGCAAATTTCCACAATACAACAATAAGTAGTTAAATGTTATATAGGCAAAGTAATTATATAAAATGAATCTGACAGCCATTACAAATGGACAATTTTAAATTACAAATTTCAACATTTATTACCACACTATGAGCATATAAATGAGTACCATTTTATAGTGTGATTTATCAAGAGTAAATTGTCACAAAAAGTCACAGGTTCAAGGTTAAAGCAAGGTTGATAGTATCGAAAGCATCATCTCAAACTTTGGCAAAAGTATTGCACATACATGACAAATTGTTATCTAAAATTGCATAACTTAAAACTAAAATAAACTAATGGTGAACATAAAAAACATTTAAACCATAAACTAGTTTACAAGTTACAAGCATGGTAACAAACAATAAAACTCTTAGATGCGCACATTTAAGTTAAGCATCATTTTAATTTTCAAATTTCGACGCGCCATTTTGACAAAGGCATATTTAATTCCAAATATTTCCTATAAGTAATCAAAGTAATTATAAATTCACTCTAGCAGTTACAAAGTCTAGCAAGACGCTTTTATGTTGGAATATTTTTCAATGTCACATTTACTAGTTGAGTACAGATATTTAAATAAGCATTTTGAATAATTTGACAGTTGTCAACATAGGTAAAAGAAAAGTTTTATAACATTAATTACAAGCTATTTAGATAATTTAAAAAAGGTGGTTTAGATTAAGAAAAGGTCATAGTTTCATGTTATAACAGTAATTCGTAAATAAATTAAAAGACCATTTAGTTATTACACTTCAAAAACTAACCACACTAATTTTTTGTATAAAGAAAGATTTTAAAAAGGATTAAAAGACGAAAAAACATTGTATGTATTTATAAGTTTAATTTGTAAAGGTAAAGTTCTACTAAAAAGGCATTTTAAGCCAAAATTCTGATATTTAAATTTATTTTATTAGCGTCATTGACGTCATCAAATAAATGACAGTCGAAATGCTAAATTTGCCCTTTAATTTTTAAAAAAATGTGTTTTTCTAAAAGAAAACGAATTAAAGTAATTTTATTGTACCGATTGAAAGACGATTTAATTTAACTAAGATAAAACATGATTCCACCAATATTCAAAAATAAACTTGCCCGTAAATAGACTTTGTAAAATTCTACCGTATAATTCTCCATGGTTACGGCGTCCACAACAGAAGATTAATATAAAAAGGCACATCCGACGAGACAGGCGATTATTATTATTCAGATCTATTGATTGATTCTTCATTGTTTCGTGAGCATTCATGGTTATGCAAGCGGATTATTCATTAATTGATTATTCATCGATTGATTTTTTTTTGTGAACCGTCATTAACGAGCCATTCACTTCGATTCATTTTTTTGCGATCATGCAATCATCAGTCGATTAAGTATTATGCGATTTATTTTATTTGTGATCATTCATTGAGTGATATACGCCTCATTATTTATTATCGACCCATACCGATATCCAATCGCTGTCAAAGTTGATACATCGAAATAAGCCGAAGAGTGTCTGCTGAATCATTCCCACGCACGAGTCAGAAGGTCATCCATTGAAGAAGTCGACCTTAAACCGAGCCGAACTAGGTCAAGGACACACCGAACGCCGATACCAGACAACTGGGATGCGAGCTGCCTCCACAGGGATTCACTCCATTAGAACAAGTACCTGTCCTTAAACAAGATAAGGAATTAATACACAGAAGGTACCAAGTCTATTATTAGTATATGCATTTTTTTTTTGACACAAATGTGGGTCAAATCTAAATCTATGTCACATTTATGTAACGTCTTTTAATTCGATCATCTCTATCAATTAATAAAATTCAAATCTAGATACATAGCTTATATAAACACTTGGAAAATCAATTTAAAATTTCAAACAATATTATGCTTATTTAAAATAAATATCAGGATCTACTTATAGTTAAATTTAATCCTATCTCATTTGTCATGCGGTCCATTTTAATAGTTGGTACATAAGACCAAACTCGTATACTGTGCCTTGATTTCAATATATCAAATTTGTAGAACTTCTGCCTAAATAACTGCTGTGCTTATACACAACAATAGTGTATAGTTTTATATAAATATTTTATGGACATTGTTGTATTGTAGTAGATATTCAGTGTTATGTTTTAAATAAATTCTGATTTGTTGTTTTCTTGTATAAAGTGTTTGTTTTCATCACTGTTAAAACTCATTCTTCAACCATAAGAGGTACACATATTCTGTTGAAGCTCCAGCATTGGAGCTCTCTCTCCAAATTGACTTTCTAGGTTAGATTCTTCAAGATCGTCAAACGACAACTGGAAAGCTTGGTATACCGGACTAAGGTAAATCACATTTCGAACCTCAGTAACGCCCTGTAGAGAACACAATTAGAGTCACTTAAATATCACCCACTTAGTTAATCACATAACTTTTAAATTTCTTTTTGATTACTTAATCTATACACACGTACACATTAAGTATAGCGTCCTCGCGCGAATTTCAGTGTTCGTTCCACCTCTTGGATAAAGTATATCCCGATCTTGCGCAGTCATACGTTGAATGCCGCGAAATTTTTGAATTATTAATAACGGTATTTATCTATTAGGAAAATTTTGAGATACTAATTGATACATAAACGAAATCGATAATTTCTCTCCGTGTTCATAGAATGCAACCCCCATTAGCTAGCCGGCAGAATTAAAATTGAAAAGTTAATAATTCAATAGATTAGTGTGTTTAGTAGTTTATGTTTTAGGATAAAGTAAATTAAGCGTTCTAAGTCTCATTAGCTCTCCAGTCATTATTATAACATTGGTCATTGTAAATTAAGTACCCCCATTACATTTTGGCACCGCAACTAGGGAATTTGTAAGGGCACCTACCCCCCTATACACGTACCCCCCCCCCCACAACATTTTGGCGCACCAACGATTTGGGGCCGATTATTAAACTTTAGCCGGATACTTACTGTATTTTTCAGCTACTCCAGAAGACTAGAAGATCACCAGAAGCAGAGGAGTCTTATAAATTAAAAAAAATAGTTGTACAATAAAAATATAAAAAGCAACATGTGTTTTTAATTTTTCTCTATTTCTTATATATGTGTACTTCTATAAAGTGATGGTAAACAAACAAACACTGACAAAAGTAAAATCATTTATTTGTCTTTATTAAAAATAGCAGAATCAAATACAGGTATTATTATTATTCAAATAGTAGGTACAATACATTATACAAGGGTCTTATCATAAAGCATTATCAAATTTTTATTATTATTGTGTGTATTTGTAAAAATATAAACCTGCAAGATGAATACAAGATCCAGAAGCGTTTCTAATGTCCATCAGGAATCATCCAGCGAAGGCGAAGATGTATCTCCACAAAACCAAGGTGATAACACTCAAATTACAGCGACGCCCACAAAACAAGGGACGGGTTCGAAGTTAGATGAAAAGTATTTGCTCGAACAGATTAGTTTGATGTTCCAAGAATATAGGAAAGATATGCAAGAACTAAGGGAAGGATTAGAGAACAAAATGGATGAGTCGAAACAAGAAAATAAAAGGGACTTGCAAGAACTAAAGGAAGATAACAAAAAGAATATGCAAGAACTTAAAGAAGAGCTGGAAACGAACAGAATTCGAGATAGAGAAGAGGACAGACTAGAAAATAAGAAAAACTTAGAAAATTTCAAGAAAGACCTAGAAGAGAGCCTAGCACTAAAAATGGAGGAAAGTTATGGAAAATTATTTAATAAGAAGGACACAAAGGAAAATGAATCAGCTGTAGAATCAGTACTGGCAGCATCAATAAAAGAAAAAGAAAGGGAAGAAATAACAGCAGCGACACCATTATGCGAAAAGGACAAACACAACCTAGCTGAAGAAATAATAGTAGAAATACAAACGTGGGAAAACAACGAACAAAATACATGCGAAGAAAAGGCATTAGAAAAGATGGAGAAGGATGTACCAAAGGGCCTAAATAATGAAAAGGACACAGAAGAAATCAAGGAAACCTCCGCAACAATACTTATACAATCCAAAACAAAATATATGGACTCTAGCAGGAGGATCTTGAGGACGCACCTGGACGCGCTTCTAACAGAAGAGGAAGAGGACAGATATTTATGGTTCTACACCCCAAGGAAGACAACAAGCAGGTTTACAGAAGCCGTAAAATATACAAATTCAGGGAAACAGCAGGTACTTACAACATAAATTGGTAAAATTAGCAAGACATACAAAGAAGTTATCACATTTAGGGGCATGGAACAAAACACATGGACAGACATGCGAAGTAAGTTAATTCACACACACATAACAAATTCAAACACACATACACAATATTTACAAGGTTTGAAGGTACACACACAAACTTTAATAACACTAATCTATTACACATGCGAAATGCACAACAATTTCAAAACTCTAAAGGGAATGCAAATAGCAGCAATCTTGTATGAAGGAAATCAGGTAACACTTCGCCACTTCGCGAATACACACACACATTCAGGTAATCAACCAAATAGGGAATTTACCATACAAACTACTAACACCGATGACATCCTTCGGGACAACAAAAACATCATCGACTTTCGCCTCAAGATTTTAAGCACATAGACACACGGAAAAATATATCGGAGCAAGGCGAAGGGACATTGTAGGCGACCTTCGATGGGAACAAGGCGACCCCACTCCTACCTGAGCAACCCCAAAGTACAAAGGCCTATCAACCTCAAAATACATAGCCTAAATATATCGGAGCAGGGCGAAGGTATTTACAGGCGACCTTCGATGGGATAGCGACCCCACTCTTACCTGAGCATCATCAAGAATCAATAGCCTAAATATAACGGAGCAAGGCGAAGGTATTTACAGGCGACCTTCGATGGGATAGCGACCCCACTCCTACCTGAGCAGTATCAAGTAACGAAAGCCGAAAAATATATCGGAGCAAGGCGAAGGGATATACAGGCGACCTTCGATGGGATAGCGACCCCACTCTTACCTGAGCACTAACAAGATACAAAGCCTCCACACATAACCCCATGAAACAAAGCCTAAATACATCGGAGCGATACCAAGAAATTAAAGGCCTATCCACCCCACATAACATTGTAGGGGCACCACGAGTCCCGACACCCCAGGAGTCATTTGGTCGAGCCCAAACCAAAAGGAGCCAGGAATCTAAACAAAATGCGCTACATCGGACGAACCCAACCCTATGATAGCGGAATCATCCCATAACCACTACAGACGAGCCCAAGCTGTATATCCAAAAATGTAAATACACCCGGAATTTAATATTATAAGAGTTTGCCTATAGAAGATAAGAAGTTCATCCATAAATAATCTTAAGACACATAGTAAATAAGTTTTAGTTTTTCCCATTCCTATATCAAGCAAGTAGCAACGCATAAGGAGGTAATATAAGTTGAAAAATGTCTGGAACACTTCAGTAAGAAAATAAAGAAAATGTACAAATACACAGCAAGATGATGCAAACATGTTATGGAAGAGGAATAAGAAACACTAGGAAGAACAAATCTTTGAAAGAAAACTTACAACAAAGCGTATGGAACCACTACCATTAGAAGAAAGTAAAATTACTACTGCCTTTAGATAAAATACAAAAATAATGTTACAAGTCAAAAACCAATCAAGGAACATATTCACCTACAGAACAAAAAGGATTCAAGAAGAATTGACCAAAATATGAAGGAAAAGAAAATATTTAAATATGAAGAAAGGGCCTAAGAATTAAAATATACCACGGAGCGAAAATAACGCTTTTATAAATAAATAAAGAATTGAATCCATGAAGAAACCCATGAAAAGATATGGTATCGTGGAAGAAAAATAAATATAATTAGAATTTACCTCATAAGTAAACCCATGAGAAGATATGGTGTTATGGGAAGACAAAAGGTGATGTACAACCTAAAATGGGTACATCAGCACGAAAAAGTACGATATTAATTGAAAATATGTTCCGCAAATAGGAAGATGAATACATGACAAAATATCAAATATAATAGGTAACAAGAATAATTATTTGAAGCAACAATGTTAATTTAAGTGTAAGTACACTCGAGGTATATTAAAATAGGCCACTATTATCACAGTATAGAATTTGAATCCGAGACACTATAGGTAAAAGAAGCATAGAAACAAAAGAAGCAGAATTGGTACATAATAAAACTTTATAAAGGCAACATTCATAGAAAAATACAAGAAGGAAAACATACGCGCACATACAAAGATGAACTAGTGCTCATATTTATCAATAAAAATATAGGTACACAAATACATAACATATACATAGCATCTTACACTAATACCCATATACAGGGACAAGTCATTAAATAAATATTGTTAAAAATTCAATTTTGTTAGGAAAATTTCCATATACACATACAACTTATATTACAGACATATGACAAAACTACAAATACCAAAAACTCAGATAATTAAGCCCTTAGTATAATACAAAATAAATATATCAGTTTGTTAAAGAAAAATTTTGTCACTTAAAATATATAAGTTAGTTAATTATTACAATTACATTATAAGGTTTATTTATAACGAACGCATTTTTTTTTATATACATAAAAAACTACCTTCGTTAAGGGGCAAGTTGAACTGGTGTTGATTATGTGACAACACCAGTCAAATACCCACAAACACATACAGTCACCCTTTAAAACCCCTTGAATACAAGCAACCATATATACATCGGCGATGCATTATGTTTGGACCCTTGTATAAGAGTACTGGTAAAAATTCCTAAAAATTAATACAGATTTTACTAACAAATCTAGTAAATTCTGAGTAAACCATCAAATTTTAAATATTAGAAAGAAATTCACCCCCAAATTTAGAAAACCAAACCAATGACTACTCTTTTCAGGAACCCCAACTGAAACCCCCGTATTAAATACTTAAAATTGGATTTAAATACCTGATTAGTTTAAAATACACATTAGTCTTATTTTTATACTTATATTTAGCAAATTTCCACAATACAACAATAAGTAGTTAAATGTTATATAGGCAAAGTAATTATATAAAATGAATCTGACAGCCATTACAAATGGACAATTTTAAATTACAAATTTCAACATTTATTACCACACTATGAGCATATAAATGAGTACCATTTTATAGTGTGATTTATCAAGAGTAAATTGTCACAAAAAGTCACAGGTTCAAGGTTAAAGCAAGGTTGATAGTATCGAAAGCATCATCTCAAACTTTGGCAAAAGTATTGCACATACATGACAAATTGTTATCTAAAATTGCATAACTTAAAACTAAAATAAACTAATGGTGAACATAAAAAACATTTAAACCATAAACTAGTTTACAAGTTACAAGCATGGTAACAAACAATAAAACTCTTAGATGCGCACATTTAAGTTAAGCATCATTTTAATTTTCAAATTTCGACGCGCCATTTTGACAAAGGCATATTTAATTCCAAATATTTCCTATAAGTAATCAAAGTAATTATAAATTCACTCTAGCAGTTACAAAGTCTAGCAAGACGCTTTTATGTTGGAATATTTTTCAATGTCACATTTACTAGTTGAGTACAGATATTTAAATAAGCATTTTGAATAATTTGACAGTTGTCAACATAGGTAAAAGAAAAGTTTTATAACATTAATTACAAGCTATTTAGATAATTTAAAAAAGGTGGTTTAGATTAAGAAAAGGTCATAGTTTCATGTTATAACAGTAATTCGTAAATAAATTAAAAGACCATTTAGTTATTACACTTCAAAAACTAACCACACTAATTTTTTGTATAAAGAAAGATTTTAAAAAGGATTAAAAGACGAAAAAACATTGTATGTATTTATAAGTTTAATTTGTAAAGGTAAAGTTCTACTAAAAAGGCATTTTAAGCCAAAATTCTGATATTTAAATTTATTTTATTAGCGTCATTGACGTCATCAAATAAATGACAGTCGAAATGCTAAATTTGCCCTTTAATTTTTAAAAAAATGTGTTTTTCTAAAAGAAAACGAATTAAAGTAATTTTATTGTACCGATTGAAAGACGATTTAATTTAACTAAGATAAAACATGATTCCACCAATATTCAAAAATAAACTTGCCCGTAAATAGACTTTGTAAAATTCTACCGTATAATTCTCCATGGTTACGGCGTCCACAACAGAAGATTAATATAAAAAGGCACATCCGACGAGACAGGCGATTATTATTATTCAGATCTATTGATTGATTCTTCATTGTTTCGTGAGCATTCATGGTTATGCAAGCGGATTATTCATTAATTGATTATTCATCGATTGATTTTTTTTGTGAACCGTCATTAACGAGCCATTCACTTCGATTCATTTTTTTGCGATCATGCAATCATCAGTCGATTAAGTATTATGCGATTTATTTTATTTGTGATCATTCATTGAGTGATATACGCCTCATTATTTATTATCGACCCATACCGATATCCAATCGCTGTCAAAGTTGATACATCGAAATAAGCCGAAGAGTGTCTGCTGAATCATTCCCACGCACGAGTCAGAAGGTCATCCATTGAAGAAGTCGACCTTAAACCGTGCCGAACTAGGTCAAGGACACACAGAACGCCGATACCAGACAACTGGGATGCGAGCTGCCTCCACAGGGATTCACTCCATTAGAACAAGTACCTGTCCTTAAACAAGATAAGGAATTAATACACAGAAGGTACCAAGTCTATTATTAGTATATGCATTTTTTTTTTGACACAAATGTGGGTCAAATCTAAATCTATGTCACATTTATGTAACGTCTTTTAATTCGATCATCTCTATCAATTAATAAAATTCAAATCTAGATACATAGCTTATATAAACACTTGGAAAATCAATTTAAAATTTCAAACAATATTATGCTTATTTAAAATAAATATCAGCATCTACTTACAGTTAAATTTAATCCTATCTCATTTGTCATGCGGTCCATTTTAATAGTTGGTACATAAGACCAAACTCGTATACTGTGCCTTGATTTCAATATATCAAATTTGTAGAACTTCTGCCTAAATAACTGCTGTGCTTATACACAACAATAGTGTATAGTTTTATATAAATATTTTATGGACATTGTTGTATTGTAGTAGATATTCAGTGTTATGTTTTAAATAAATTCTGATTTGTTGTTTTCTTGTATAAAGTGTTTGTTTTCATCACTGTTAAAACTCATTCTTCAACCATAAGAGGTACACATATTCTGTTGAAGCTCCAGCATTGGAGCTCTCTCTCCAAATTGACTTTCTAGGTTAGATTCTTCAAGATCGTCAAACGACAACTGGAAAGCTTGGTATACCGGACTAAGGTAAATCACATTTCGAACCTCAGTAACGCCCTGTAGAGAACACAATTAGAGTCACTTAAATATCACCCACTTAGTTAATCACATAACTTTTAAATTTCTTTTTGATTACTTAATCTATACACACGTACACATTAAGTATAGCGTCCTCGCGCGAATTTCAGTGTTCGTTCCACCTCTTGGATAAAGTATATCCCGATCTTGCGCAGTCATACGTTGAATGCCGCGAAATTTTTGAATTATTAATAACGGTATTTATCTATTAGGAAAATTTTGAGATACTAATTGATACATAAACGAAATCGATAATTTCTCTCCGTGTTCATAGAATGCAACCCCCATTAGCTAGCCGGCAGAATTAAAATTGAAAAGTTAATAATTCAATAGATTAGTGTGTTTAGTAGTTTATGTTTTAGGATAAAGTAAATTAAGCGCTCTAAGTCTCATTAGCTCTCCAGTCATTATTATAACATAGGTCATTGTAAATTAAGTACCCCCATTACATTTTGGCACCGCAACTAGGGAATTTGTAAGGGCACCTACCCCCCTATACACGTACCCCCCCCCCCCACAACAATATATATAGTCATAGAAAATAGTGGGTAATCCCGCTGTGGAGCAACCGTAGACACGCGTTTCTGACTAATTGGTCGTCATCAGTACGGTGTAGCCAAGGAATAAGGTGGAAAAACCTTGGAGATGTAAGCGTAAACGGAAGACCATCAGGTGACAGACCGCCATTTGTAGCTTCAGTTGGAAGATCCTCAGTTTTGAGGACAACAACCAACATCGCCACGACGAAGACATTGTCAACCTGCGTGCCAACCGACCCTGGAAAGTTAAACAAAAGTGGAAATAGCCAATATATATATATATATTGGTTTGTATAAATTAATTGAATTAAAGGGATGTTAATATATAAAATACATTTACAATGTTATTTAATACAGTTACAGGTATATATTATCTGTTAAATTAGAATTGTTTCCTTTAGAATAATAAAGTTTAAATTGTAAATGCTGGATTATATTACACGAAACATAATTACTTCTCTACTTAAGAAAATCCGATTTCTCCTAATACGGTTCATTACTTCATTTACAAGTTTTCTCGCTACCTGCGGCAAGAGGTAGCGGATAGTCCCCGATATTCCTCTTAAATTCTAAAAAGTCAAATCGTTATATCGATGGACAGACTATACTATATTCTTAATTGCAAACATCATTATTCATTATTTACAACAGCCTCAATTCAAGGCCGTTTTCGCTATGAACTATAGAGTAAACGCGTTACATTCAATTGTACGTCATACTAGATCCATGACTTCTCATCTTGTTTATGTTGCCGGATCTATTTTTATTTCTGTCAGTGACATTTGATATAACCAAAGAAAAAATTTATTCACTATACAATAACTATAACGTAATATATTTAGTAATTGAAATGCTTTAAGACTTCAGTCTTTCTCCACTTATTTATTATATTGATTTAGATTGTCGAAAAACCATAAATGTTTCATAACGTATGCATAATAAAATTTAAAATAACCATTACTTACGCTATTCTCATTAATCAGATGATTATAGAAAAGTTTGTACAGTGATGTACAGTTCTAAGAAGAACTCTTTTTATACATCTATATCAAAGCAAAAATAAACACTCAAATTTGACAGGCAAAATACACACAGCACACGCCTTTTTGACAGATGTGATTTATCTGACAACACCGAATCCAACTATTAGTCTATTTAAAATAGGTAAGAAAGAAATTTAATATTGAAACGAAAATTATGTGTTTATTTGTCATGAATGCGTGTATTAGAATCAATGTATACATTTTCTATCAAAACTAATGAAATAGAAGCCCTCAAATAAAATTTAGCTAAGTAACTTTTTTTGGTTTGACTAATACAGTTATGACAGCATGTACACATCGTCAATGACGTGCAATTGAATATAACGCGTCTCCTCTATTGGTGGTTCAACTTACTGCTTTGACGTAGATAATATTTTTTTTATTGTTGCAATATGAATATTAAACGTTTTGATAATAAAAAAATATTATTATCAGAACGTTTATGATATAAAATATAAATAATATAAAATACGAGGGCGACCTGAAATGTTTCCGGAATCAACAGGAAAAACACGGTATTGGTGTGGGCTTTTATTTTTATTTTTCGATGTAGTCTCCTTAAAGATCAATATACTTTTTCAAACGGTGCTCCAGTCTCTTCATGCCGTCGGAAAAGTAGGATGTTTCGAGGTCTGCAAAATAGCCATCTTTAGCGGCGATGACTTCATTTGAGGCAAATCTCTTTCCTGCTGGCGATTTTTTCAAGTTTGGAAATAGGAAAAAGTCGCTGGAGGCTAGGTGCGGTGAATATGGAGAATGGGAAACTAATTCGTAGCGCAACTCATTCAATTTGGATAAGACGATGCGGGATGAATGAGCCGGTGCATTGTGGTGGTGAAAAAGCACTTTTTTCCGCTGCAAACGAGGTCGTTTCTCCTTCAATACTGCATCGAATCGGGTCAATAAATCGCTGTAGTATTACTCCGTGATCGTCTTTCCCTTCTGCAGATAGCCGATGAGGATCACACCTTGGAAATCCCAAAAAATGGTCGCCATGACCTTTCTGGCAGATGGAACGGTCGTTGCTTTCTTCGGAGCTGGTTCGCCCGGAGAAGTCCACTTCTTCGATTGTTGCTCGGTCTCCGGTATGTAGTTGTGGATCCAAGTCTCATCTACGGTTACGAAACGCATGAAGAAATCTGTTTGATCTCAATTTCGTTTTTGCTCTGGTGTGAGCAAACGCGGTACCCATCGCGCCGAAAGCTTTTTCATTCCCAAAATTTCGTGTAGGATATGACCAACACGTTCTTTTGATATGCCTGTTGTCTCTGCTGTCTGTTTCAGCTTCAATTGGCGATCGCCTAACACGACATCATGAATCTTGTCGACCATTTCATCGTTGGTAGCGGTTTTTGGCGTCCACTCTGTGGTTCATCACTTGTGCTTGTGCGACCACGTTTGAACTCGCTCACTCAGAAGCTGATGGTCGAAAATGACGGAGTAGATCCGCCATGAACCTCTAGCAAAATATTTCGAATTTCCGTGGCCGTTTGCCCAGCCATCCAGAAGTGTTCTGTCACTGCACGAAATTCGATTTTATCCATTTTTGCGAAACCGCCTGACTTGCTACACAAAACACACTCTTAAATAACAACTGACAGTAAACGTCTGAAATTTAGACAGTTGCTATAAAAGGGGCCGCCCTTGCCGACCAATGAATCCACTTCAACCTTCGTGCGCCACCTCTTGCCGATTCCGGAAAATTTCAGGTCGCCCTCGTATTAGCTCTCGAACTGGTGCTAGCGAGAGGTGTTGCCCATTATTATCATGTTCTTTTTTAAAATAACCAATTAAAGAGAGAACACCTTCCTTTGCAACCGAACTTCTTTATATATAATATCGACGTGTACGTATAGTGAAAATGAATTTATAAATATGAAAATGAGCTAGTAGTTAACAACTAATCACAAATAATATATGACAGAATAAAATGCTTCCAACTTATATGTTCCAAACACTTACAGTTCTGGCTATATAATGTATTTACTTAATTATTAGGTATTATTGTAATTTAAGGTTGCTTGTCTCGAAGTAACTCTTTACGATATGACTTGTCTGTTTTGTCAAAAGACTTGCAATAGATTAATCTAAATGATGTGCTTGTTTTGAAATATATATCTTATAGATTCCGGCATCGGGAAGAACCATGGAAGAGGAAGAAAAGTGCTGGGTTCCACTTGAATATCTCAGAAGCGATTTTCCCGATTGCCTTGAAATTTATAGCAAAACATTGGTAACATCTGAAGCAATTTCCATGAAGGAAGGCAGTCGAGTTCTACGTCAATCAAATATTTTCAAATTCTATTACATTACACCTATTATTAATAGTACCCATTTAAAGTTGATTACTAACAATGCTCATAGGCTTAAGCCAGAAGATTTGCATCTTGCAGTGTTTTGCTTGGTACATATGCCAGTTAATATTACCTTTGACGAACTGGAGAATATTGTGTCTATCATAAGTAATGTAATTGAAGTACCTGTATTTAATAATTTGCAAATTTCAATTATTTATAATATCCTTGCAAAATATATAAACAATTTAGATAAAATTAGTACGCATTTTCAAATAATTAAGTCAAATTTAATACTGACGGCATGGCATCCGTTCGAGGAAAATTACTTAGGATGGTTTTGGTTGAAAGAGAAGGAGTTTAGTCGATTTCTTCCTGTATCTAATGATTCGCTAGTTCCGTCCAGGGTAGCAAATCTGAATTATCTATATGCCTATGTACCAGCAAATTTTTTAAACAGTGTTCTAATGGAGGTATCTTTGTCTAATTATGCAAATTTGTATATCGTCATGATGATGTCAGATTCTGATGTTTTGGTTCGTAAATTTCTACCTCTTCATTTAGAAAGTCAGTACAGCAGAAAACAAATCGTCGGGGTCAGTATACCTGGATTTTGCAAGAAAAATAGTCTTCCCATGTTAACAGTATATTTTGATGACACCAAAGGTGATTATTTTGGCGAGCACTACATAGATGAATTCACACGCCCACATCAGAGATGTACCTTATCGCAAATGTCTTACTTTACAAAAGTCAACGTAAATGGAACCGTGGGGCTTATCAAATCGGTTGAACTAGAAAATTGCTTAGCAAAAATATACGGCGAAATATATTGGCGTCAAACTCCAGTTGGCTTTACAGCCTATCCAGAGGCATTTTGCATCAACCAAGAAATGCAGTTACCCCGTTTGAAATGTGAAGGACACGCAGAGTTTACACTTCCGAGAATTTCTGATTTGATGTGTTCTCCTAAACATAAAATGTCCAATTTTTCCGAAATAATCTACAGGTATGCAACAAATTGCTGGAATTATTCTCTAAGTGATATTTTGAGAACATTTAATTCAACAAACCTAACTTTTCTGGACATGAAGTTACTGTACGATATTTTAAAATGCATTCTGGAAGATAATCTGTTGGATGATAATCAATATTTTAAATTAAATTTGGATGAATTTTTTTATGTAATAGAAGCGGGTATCGAGTTTTTGGAAAAATTACCTACATTGTATACTGATGCAAACATTCTGCAAACATTTATGATACGCTTCTTCGAGAAATTAAATAGAATTCCAACGATTTCTTCGAAAATTTTCAAAACTTTTATTTATCAAAGATTTGCGATGTCGTCTGATGTACAAGGTGTAGCTATTTATAAGCGTGGAAGTAATTCTTTCATAAATTATATAGTTGAACCAATATATCTCGTGAATGTAGCTAAGAATTATGCTTTACTTGATACAGTAGAAGTTGTTATAAACCTTAAAGGTGCTGGTACTGTCTACTATCCATTTGATGCTTTTTCCTTTTCTGCAATAGTTGTGTACAACAATATGTTCCCAGAAGAAGACAAATATGTTAGTAGAAGTAGAACACTTTTTGTTGTTAGTACCGAAAGTACGCATTTTGACATAGATTTATATTTAAGGGTTATTGATTACAAGGAACATTGGAGAATGAATTATTATACTGGTGAAGGATACTGGTTTAATGTAGAAGGAAGTGGTTCATTAATAACTCATCTTGGTGAAAATAGAAGTGATTATTGTGACACTGAAACTTATTTATGGAGGGGCAACTTCGGATGGTACAATTTGCCCGAAAAAATCACCAGATCTTCAACAACAAAAATGGATATATTATCAATGATATCAATGTCGGTGAACAATGCAGAAGGGAAAACGGGTATTGAAGAAATTTATAACAAATATTCTACTGCTCTAAAAATTCTTAGGTTAACTGGAACTATATTGTCTTCTATCGGAATAACAGTAATTTTATTGTCAGCCATGATAATCAAAGGATGGCGCGAAAAGAGGTTTTATACAATTCAATTGTCTATTTCTTTAGTACTTGAAATCATATTTTTTGCAGTAGATAGCTTTGTAAGCGAAATTCCTCAAGTTGGATTTTATATATTTTACTATTGCATTTTGTCACAATTTTCTTGGATGTCTCTCATCGGCCATTTGCAATACATCAGGTATATTCAAGTTTTTAAATTTGGTAAAATTGGAATGATAAAATCTTTAATGATCGGCTGGTTGATACCTGTTGCATTAATTTTAATCGCTTTAATAGTTTACAGAGATTGTCTGAAATGCAACTTGTGCTATAAAAATAAAGAAATATTTTTGTACTTCGTATTTATACCAATAGGTCTGGTGATAATTGCTAATTTGATTATTTATGTAATGGCTATGGTTAACATATGGAAAAGTAAAACGCAAAAATCCTGTTTAAAGTACAAGACTAGATCTGCAATTCTCCTGCCCTTTGTATTGGGCTTAACTTGGAGTTTTATCATTATGTTAATTTGCCCTTGGACATGGCTATCATTAACTGGCCTCTTCTTAATGCATATCGTTGTCCCTTCTCAAGGATTTGTCTTATTCATATTCGTCGTCTTATTAGACAAAAAAAGCATATTACAGTGGAAGAATTGCTTGATTCCTAGAAAACTAAGCTTTTGTAAGTAATACTTCTCGATGCTCAATACTTTTCAATCGCTGAAGTAAAATTGTGAAAAATCACAAGTATTGTTTGTGAGAATAATGCACATTGTTAATAAATTATTAATCTTCCTATTTATTTAGAATAAGTTTAAATTCAGTTTCAAAGAAAAAACTTTTTTTTATACAATTATTTATTTATTTATAATTAAGAATATAGATTTTAAGTATATGCACATATTTTTGTAAATTATATTTTATTAGAATTAATAAAATTGTTCACCAAAATTGGATTTATTTTCTAATCCTCTAATTTCAATTGTAGTTTAGCTTGCAGAATTTGTTTTTTTAATACATTTTTATTCTGGTTCCATTTTCTTTTATTTTCAAGAATATCTGGTTCAATATTAATACATATTATTCTTTCTTGTGCCACGTCACTATATAATTTAGAAATGTTGCTGCTGCTGATAGCTGTAGTCACATCAGGTTACCTCTTACTAATATATGTAGGGTTCTCATTATATAATTTTCTTTTAAGGGAGAACTGACCTGCTCCTTTTAATTAGCTGGCTTCTATTTCTTCCACGTCTGATCTTGCGATGATACTAACAATCCATATTATGAAAATTATATATGTATGTATACAGGGTGTCATTTTGAAAACGTACCACCCTCTATATTTCGGCCCCTATAGAAATTCCAAAAATATGCAAAAACACGTCAAACTTATTTTTAAGGGGGACATTTTTTAGGCTGGTTTTCAATTAAATTACATCAACCCTCTAGCGGGGGTGGACATAACCTCTAAAAATTTAAATGGAAATGGGGGTTGAGTGATACCTCATTTTAAAGGTCGTTTAACCCGCTTTTCAAAAATGCTATTTTCTTGTCCTTTATTTTTAATACTTTTGAAGAAATCAAGTCAAACCATGAACATACAAGTATCAAGTGTTTTGCAATAAAACATTAAAAAACTAATAAAAAGTAACTTATAATATAGTGTGGCTACTACTTTGAAGATGACGCCACACTTATTGTGTTTTACTCCTAATACATTTGATATACCTCCTCGCTTTTCTGCTACCCTGATACTACGAACGAAATTTCAAATGAATGTGCAGTGAATGTTTCGGTTTCAGTTACTTGAAATATTCTATCTTGACAGAGTAAAAAAGTCTGTCTAGACAGAATTTAAGACATTATCTGCCGCCCCGATTCCGTTTATAATTTAAAATTACCTTAAATGCAGAAAATAACTTTTTTTAAATTTAAATTCTTTTAAGGGAGTGTAATTTACGAAATTACTCTCAGTTAATACTTTAACAATATATGTATAATTGTAATAAAAATAAAAATATTTAAAAGTTACTATAACCTCCTGGTATGGTATCTCAGCATTTAACAGGTGAAATTTCGTTCCTAGTATCAGGTAAGCTGAAAACGAGGTGGTATATCAAATGTATCAGGGGTAAAATAAAATATATTATCTCCTCGCTCTGTTTCTTGCTAAATAAACTCTGTCTAAACCTAATTAAGGTAGGCATTATCAGCCGCGATTCCGTTCATAATTAAAAATTACCTTAAGTGCAGAGAATAATTATTTCTCAAATTTAAATTCTTTTACGAAACTGTAATTTACGAAATTTATCTCGGTAATTGGTCTACATTTGAAATTTCGTCCGTAGCATCAGGGCAGCAGAAAAGCGAGGAGGTATATCAAATATATCAGGAGTAAAATTAAATATATTGGCGCCATCTGCACAATAGTAGCTGGACTATATCCTAAATATAGCTACTATCGTGAATATAGAATTCTACATTGTTTTACTCCTAATACATGTGAATATTGAATTCTATATTCACGATATAGTGTGGCTACTACTTTGAAGATGCCGCCACATTTATTTTGTTTTACTTATAATACATTTGATATACCTCCTGGCTTTTCTGCCACCCTGATACTACGGACGAAATTTCAAATGAATGTGTAAGTGTTTGGGCTTGAGTTACTTGAAATATTCTTTCTTGAAAGACTAAAAAAAGTCTGTCTGGACAGAATTTAAGACATTATCTGCCGCCCCGATTCCGTTTATAATTAAAATTACCTCAAATGCAGAAAATAACTTTTTTTAAATTTAATTCTTTTGAGGGAGTGTAATTTACGAAAATACTCTCAGTTAATACTTTAACAATATATGTATAATTGTAATAAAAATAAAAATATTTTAAAGTTACTATAACCACCTGGTATGATATCAGCATTTAACAGTTGAAATTACGCCCCTAGTATCAGGTAAGCTGAAAAACGAGGTGGTATATCAAATGTATCAGGGGTAAAATAAAATATATTATCTCCTCGCTCTTTTTCTTGCTAAATAAAATCTGTCTAAACATACTTAAGGAAGGCATTATCAGACGCGATTCCGTTCATAATTAAAAATTACCTTAAATGCAGAGAATAATTATTTTTCAAATTTAAATTCTTTTACGAAACTGTAATTTACGAAATTTATCTCGGTAATCAGTCTACATTTGAAATTTCGTCCGTAGCAACAGGGTAGCAGAAAAGCGAGGAGGTATATGAAATACATCAGGAGTAAAATTAAATATATTGGTGCCATCTGCACAATAGTAGCTGGACTAATCCTAAATATAGCTACTATTGTGAATATAGAATTCTATATTGTTTTACTCCTAATACATGTGAATATAGAATTCTATATTCACGATATAGTGTGGCTACTACTTTGAAGATGGCGCCACATTTATTTTGTTTTACTTCTAATAAATTTGATATACCTCCTCGCTTTTCTGCTACCCTGATACTACGAACGAAATTTCAAATGAATGTGCAGTGTTTGGGCTTTAGTTACTTGAAATATTCTTTCTTGAAAGACTAAAAAAAAGTCTGTCTAGACAGAATTTAAGACATTATCTGCCGCTCCGATTCCGTTTATAATTAAAATTACCTTAAATGCAGAAAATAACTTTTTTTAAATGCCCCGGAGCCTACGTCAGACTGCGATTTTTAAACGCGCTGAAAAGACGGACTGTTACTTCCGAAAACATATTATTTGTCATTAAACAAATCAGAAAAATTACATACAAATTAGGTATTTATAATTAATTTATCTGTTAAAAGAAATTTGTCACGGGGGAGGGGGCAGTGCCCCATTGCCCTCCCTGCAGCAGCCGCCACTGTCTCTTAGTTCCTTTCGAACATTTTTCTTCATATTAGAGTATATTTTTTTGAGGGGATCAAATCACTATATTTATTTGCTGGATTAAATTCTATTGTTATATTTTTCCTTGCATTTTTCACCGTTGAAGTCCACGTCTGCTTTCTTATTTTCAATAATATCTTTCTTTTTATTGACTATTATAATTAACAGATTAACAGTGGAATGACAAAGTCGTGTGAATTTCTAGAAACCAGGTAGATATCGGCTATGGTAATATGCAAAAAGCATTAAAAACCACCTTAAATTTGAAAATTTGACAAACATGTGCAGCAAACGTGTGTTGGTGGTATTGGTTGCTATAATATCCCCACTTTTACTACTATAAGTTTTCTATAGAGAGGAGAATAAAATAAATACACTAATGTCATTGCTACCGCTTATGCTAAAAATCTGTTGCCGCTGGATATGCATGTCTTCAGTATGTATAAGTTTAAGTCGGGACTGCAATTAAATAGGAAAATAAGTAACACTTATATTTAAGCAGTAACTAAATTGTTCACAGTTTAAAATTTGTCGGTGAGATCGGGCATTACTGTTCTACAGAACTTATAATGTCGTATACAAGCAATTAAAATAGTTCAACATATTAGTATTCTTAAACAAAAAGTAGGGACAATTTTCTTTGAAAGTATTTAAAAACCATTGATTGCCTCGACTTATTTTTGAGAAGTCAAAATAATATTGGATAGATTAAATTACTATTTTTTCATAAAATCTATCAAACTGAAAATAAAACAACGTGCTTGAAACTAAAAATGATTGGTATATTTGTTTATCGTATATGTTACAGTCTCGTGAGCAAAACATTCTGGTCGATGACCGGCTGCACTCCATCAAAAACACTGCACAGGTGTTCGCACTTTTTGTTAGTCCGACTTGTCCATAAAATTACTCTCTCTCTCTCTCTCTCTCTCTCTCTCTCTCTCTCTCTCTCTCTCTCGCTTTCGCTTTCGCTCTCACTCTCTATCTCGCTCTCTCTCTACCGCCCCCCCCCCTCTTTCTCTCTCTCACTCTCAGTGTGTGTGACTACGATAGCGGTCAAAGGGCTAATGTTATCAATTCCAAATTTTATATTTACGCGTATAATCTCCCTGTTGGGATCTGATTAGATTTTCAGTAAAATGGGCAGACCGGAAGTAGTAGTTTACTTCAGTGAAAAAATTGAATTTTACCAATATTTCGTCAACTACTAAGTTTAAACAAATTTATAAAGAATTTAAATGTACTCAAAAGTGAATTTCAGAATAAAAAAGTTTTTCGAAGTTTCTACAGAAAGTAGGTCTTTTACTCTTATCGAAAAATATCTCGCCAGGTCATGCTTTCTAGGCATGAATATAAAAGTATTAAAAGCTTGATTTTCAATACTTTTTGTGTAAAAAAAAATTTAAGATTTCGGACCAGAAATAAGACTTGCTGTTATAGAATAATGACTTTTTCAAATATGTCGTAAATTATGCATTCTATATGGATTTATCAAGAGCACAAAAGTATTTGGAACTGCATTTCGTATAATTTTCTTATAAAGAAAATTGCAAAATTCGGACCGGGAATAACCTTTACTTTTATCGAGTAGCACTTCTTTTTTAAATTTTTTTTTAAATATCTCGCAAAGTATACATACTATAGAGATTTATTAAGAGAACAAAAGTACTTAGAATAAAATTCTGAATAATTTTTGTATAAAAAATTTAAAAATTCGGACATTCCTGTAATTTCTATAATTTAAAACTCACATACGTATAAGAAAGTCGTGAGGTGGCCAAACCTCATTTTTTGGTATGTGCGTACTTGTCGGATGTATGTGCGCTCTTTCAACAAACTGCAGTTACTCTCCGTCCCACTTAGATCCCGAAAGGCTCCTTTAACACAATAAATGCAACACTGCCGCTCTACATACGGAGGCCTACCACGAGAAAAAGGCGTTTCAAATCCCCCGACTGGTGGGTGGCGTCACTATCACACAACAAAGACTGTAATCATCTAGCGACGGAAACATTGGGTTTAGTTGCGTAGCTGGGTACTGGGCTCCCACGGGTTAGAAAAACGACATTTCCTTTTTTGAACTTTAACCAGAAGATGACCATGCTGTCGAAGCTTTTGCGGAAAAACGAGACACTCTTGACCGCGGATGTATTATCCAGAGACACTGCTGAGAAAAATGATTCTTACAAATTGACGAAAAATGGACATATAAAACAAAAAAAAAACAATTTAGGGTGGACAACAAATATAAATTATATAATATATAATATTAATATGACTATTATAACAAAATAATATAGAAAATTAGTAAACACTTATGTCGTTATTATTAACTTTCATTGTTAAATATGTTTTATCATCAGCTTCGATTATAAAACGATTAACATACTTTATCTCTAAAATCGCGAATTGCTGAGGCTTGGAGCCTACAGATAATCTTATGCAAGAATTTAGAAAATTTTGAAATATTTGTATTTCCATAAATATTTCAACATCTTAAAAGCGAATATTTGGACCAAAAACAACGCCTTTCCATCTTACTTTCTTTTTCAAAATAAAATTATATTTTTGGATATGTTGGCGCTATTACTTTCTTTGCAACAAGTTAGAAAGGCCGCGCATTCTTTTTGGTAAACATTTCAAGACTTTGTAAATTGTCCTCAGTTTTTTTCCGAATATTTCGGGGCAATTATTTGTTTCGTTCATTTTGTTGAAATTATTTATTATATAAAATAGTCTAAATAAATCAAAATGACATATTATATCGCCGATATTTATATATTTAAAATGGTCTGTCATAGTTAACCCTTTGAAGACCACTGGTAACTTGAGACTACCACAATTGAAATGTTGCTCATTAAATTGGCTACTAGTTTTCTAAGCGCACACGCATGTAAAGTTGCGTGCCTAATGTCCGGAAAATATTTTGTGTCATGCATTGCACCGGCAAATGTCTTCTATCGAGCTCCAGGTGCATTTATCGCCCCATGTTTGTGGGGAACGTTTTACGCCAGCATAAAATAAAGAAAATCTGTTTTGTTTTTACGAGTTTTGAAAAATGGCTGGTTTTGGAAGAACCACTGGGCACTCTAGTTATTGAGAAGTTTTAGGTCGCACTGTACTTTTTTATACAAAAAAAAAACTGTTACACTAATGTTCTCAACATGTTTTAGGAGAAAAAGAACAAGTTTGGAGCTATCTAGAACTAGACAATCTTCACCAGGATAAAATTTTTGGCATCCTGGATGAAATACCAAGTGGTTTTGAATCTGAAGAGTCAGAAACAAAAGGCGTTATGGGAGAAGAAGTGGATGCATAATATGCAAATCAATTACCAGAAGGTGATCTTTTTGACATTCAAAACATGGATGTTATATTAGAAGAGGAAAATAACGATGCTAGGCAAGTAGGTGCTGATAACGCCGACATGACGGGATAACATGCCCTCGTATAGTTATTGGATACAATGGGCTATGTCGATAAGTTGGATATTGTTAAAAAGCCTTTATGTAGTGGACAGTAAATCACATAAGTGGTGGCATAGAATCTTCTGTTATTTTATTGACGCATAGCTATTCTAAGGTATGACACATTCTGGAAAGGTCGACGTTGCTAAGATGTGCAACTGCAGCGCCACAAACGAAGTTAGCCGTACGAAGTGGAAATGTTCAACATGCAATGTGGATTGCGCATAAAATATGGCAAGAACAGTTTTGCCGCATACCATAGTTCTATTTTCTCATGTATTTGCCTTGTTTTAGTATTTCTACAAACAATATGTTTTTCTATCTTTGTTCTTAAAGATTGTTATTTGTCTAGTGGTAATTTATGAATACCATATCCTGCAGGATCATCCTTAATATGTTTAATTGTCAATGCCGTTTTAAAAGTTTACTATCCCAAGCAACACACTTACGTATGATATAAGTATGATAAACGTTACCACGGTTGAAAATTGGTTTTGGTCTACAAAATAGACGTATTTATTAAAGGAAAATTCTATGGAGTGTTTATTAGTCGTCTAATAAACGATTATAGTATTACAAGATTCATATTTGCTCCGTTGTAATACGTGCTATAGTTGTCTTTATGAAACGGTTATTAGCCGTCAATGGATAGCGCGTATTATATGTCTATTTTTTAATATATTTACTCACTTCTAAATTAAACGCTTTATCTACGTAAAGTGTAAACATATTGTTTTAGATAATTAAAGAGGTATATAAAACTATAAGGTTTTGCTCATTTAAATACGTACATATCGAGTATTTCTTAACACTATAAAATACGTATATTTTCTGTTAATTTTTGAATAATATATATCTGTCTCTACATAAACCGCTTTACTTCCGTAAATACTACATATTATTTTTAGGATATTAAAAACATATATAAATGTGTATTTTTAATTCAAAATAATTATTAAACGATGATATAATTATTATTATTTGGTTGCATCTACTTAGTAGCTAGAAATATCTTCTGCTGTTGTGCTATGCGGCGCACGAGCGCGGGTGCACGGCGACATCGTTACGGTACCTATAGGTCGTAGGTATACAGTTTCCTATTTATTTTTATTGTTTTTTTTTCTTACCAGTAATTAGCAAAATAATAACGTAGAGCTAATTACTTTTTAGTGAACCTCATATTTTTAATTTTTGCCGCCCGATATTGCAATATTTTATTACCGCCGTGATAAAGTTGTGACAAAAAACTACATTATAATATTACCTATATAATGCGTCTAATATTGGTATTTGGTATTTGGTAGACGTCTGGTTATGCATCAGTCGAACAGAAAAAGCCGAAATTCGAAACAAATGTGTCGACATGTTTACGTGTCCACCAAACGGTCAGTATATTTATTGTAACACATTTAAGTGAACGTAGCGTTCAACAGTAGGTAAGTGTTCTTATTTACCATGTGCACTGGTTATATTGTATATTGTTTATGTCCTGCCGTTATTTTATTGAACTATGCCATGATTGTTTTAATATTCCAAATCTTGCCAATTTTATCATCGACGTTAGTATACTTCATAAACCGATAAATTGTAGGGACTCTAACATAAAACGTCATGCTTATTTTCCAAAATAACGACTAATTTAGAATATTTATGAAATTGTGTCTTGTCGAAACTTTAATAATTTATACCAGGAGTTTTCACAATATTATTTTTCTTCTCATTCCTTTTTAAACCAAAAAATAAAATGCGCTGGTAATTTGAAAACGTAAAATCTCTGTTTACGAAGTATATTAACGGTTTAACGGTAATCTTTTACATATATAAAAACATTAATAATCTTATTATTATGTTATTGTTGCAGATTTCTTTTCCAATCTATTTAATTATACTTATATAGTCGTGTCGTGTCATATATATCAGCTTTATTATGCCAAAAGCAGTTGTAAATCGAAGACATTTACGTCGACAAGTCGGACAAAAATGTCAACAAACTTTACGAGATATCAGAGTTTCAGCAAATTTAGGGTACCATTTTATCTGGATTGATTCTTGGTAATTATGTTGTTAATTATTTTTTTACAATGGTTGTTGTAATTATATTGTAATTAATATAGCTGCTGTAAAACTGCCATTTGCGAGACGTGAAACAGCCGATTTACAAGACTCGACGATTAAGAGTGCCATACAAGATTGGCTGAAACTAGCCCCACAGAGGTACAGATACAGTGTCAATAAGAAAAGTTCTCATGTTATCTAAAATTTGGTCTTTAAATAAATTTTGTGTTAGTAAATATTGTTTTTGTTATTTTTTATATTACAAGAGTCTATAACCTTTAATTCACCTTTCTCAATGTTACATTCTTCATGCGTACCTATATATTCTTCAACTGGGTATATTTTTGTTATATCTATACCTTCACAAGACAGAATTGCTTTTATTTGTCAATAACAGCAAGGTAAGTATAGTACCAATTTTGGTTATTATGATGTGAAGGCAGTGAAATTGAAAAAAGGTAAACAGTCTAAAATAACGTATAATAAGTAAATAATTTATTCATATAAAAAGCATTTACGATATGCTAAAATACAACGTATATCATATATGAATAATATAATGTTAATTGTAACGTATAAAAAAGGACTAATTTATCCAAATAAATATAAACTCTCTAATACGAATAGAAATAGAATACACATTAATATCACACAGACGTCGAATCGCCTGACATTTCTTCGAAGGATTTTCGTATTTCATCGTTCAATATAAAACCACAGTATAGAGCTGTATAGACACAGTAGTTTCTCTCGCCGTCGACACCTTTGATGTTTGTGTCCCAAAATAGTACTGCGCATTCACGCACGCGCAACCAGAGGCGTAGTAAATTTTTCTATTCAGGAATAAGCCAGTGACGCAGAACCAAATCGTTTATGAGATAATTATGTTAATCTATTTTTAAAATGATGAAAAAGCTATATCAATAATACAAAAAACGATGATAAAACACTGCTTTTTATTAAGTACATATTACACACGCATTTAAAATGTAATACATTATACGTACAACACAAAAAAAGGCTCCTCTAACCTAAAGATTACTTAAATTTCTTGACACAATTCATCAATGGTGTTGTAAAATTGTTATTTTCTTTGAATTGCCACTAACTTTGAAATTTCTATTGCAAAATTTCAAAGTATAAAAAATTCTTACACGAATAAATAGCTTTATCAAAAATTCAGTAGGAAAATTTTCGCAGGGATGTTTATATGATATCTCCTCCAACTTCTGTTTTAATTTAAAGCTAACATTTGGTTCGAAGGAAAATGAAGAAAAAAATTCACAGAAGGCTTTTCCTAATGCGGTATTTATATATAGGTATACTGAAATTATGGTCGGGCGTTGCCAAATTAGTAAAGCTGTTTCACAAAGTTAGGACATGCCTTAAAATAAGTGTAAAATTTGAATTCATTCATTTCTTGTGTTTTAAACGTATAATTGTTGGGAAAGTATGCTTTTCAAAACATTTGTGTCCCTAATAACCTATAAAATAAGTGAAGGCATTTTGTTCAGTTATATTTTCCCATTGTCGGTAATCAATCTTCGAAAATTAAATTTTGCGTTGGTGGTGGTGAATTTGTCATGAAGTTTGAGTAATTATTCACAACTACAATACACAATATGCACATTTTAACAGTTGAGGACATTTTAATGCGCCTGGGGATCTTACCGCATTGGTTCTTTAGGAAACCTGAAAAAGCTTAATTTAGAATTGTTCGAACTATTCTTGCACCGAGGTGCACAACAATAATGGGGCATTTTTGTTCCAAGTATTCGCGAAACGAAACACTACAATTATTGATAAAACATTATGCTGCGTGCACACTAATTATAAAAAGCAATTTGCCTGTCAAAAATGTTGGAAGTACGTCAGCATCCATTAAATTATATGGAAATGTTTCAAGGAAATGCACAATAATCAAACAAACATTTTTTACACACATTTTAAACACAATTCTAAATTAATAATGTGTTAATAAATTTATTTGACGTTAATTATAAATGCCAAAAGAATGTATAATTTAGTTTTACAAATGCCTTGTTTAATCTGTGTAGAACTACCCATTAATTTGTAAAATTAGTGTTCATAATAAATTGTTTGTCAAACATTTTGTATAATTGGTGTACAGCATAACTTATATTAACGGCCATTCACAAATCGCATGCCCAGCAGTCGCATCAAATAATCCCGCCAACTCAACAGCTGATGGCTGACTACTGCGCATTCAGAAATTTTCACGCACGCGTCGGTTCAAGGTCGTCGGTAGGAGGACAATTATTTCCCTCGAGAGAAACTACTGTTTCTATTACATAGCTATATACTGTGATAAAACGTAGAGTTTTGCAATTTTATAAACGTTAAATATTCGTAAGTGTGCTGCTTGGGATAATTTAAATAACCAAAAATATAGTCTTTATTTTGATTCTTTATAAAAAAAATTAATCCGGCTTCAAATGGGTAACATTCAGTGTAACCAACCTTAAAAAAACTAATTTCCTAACATTTTAGAATACAACAAATCTCTTTGAACTTCTAATACCCAAAATAGAAAATATAGTATAAAACACATTCATGTTAATAAAAGACATTTTGCATACTCGTTCTTTAGAAAACCCTCCATGAGCAGTTTATTTTCTAAATTAATTGCTTACATGAAAATCTTGCTTTCTGAAACTCGCATTTTAATATACTATTTTACTGTAATTTTATGTAAGTTGGTAGCAAGTATAATACGGAACCATTTCATTTTAAATGTCAAATATAAACGTTTGGCCTATCAAAAATGGGGAATAAAAATTATAGACAAAAATGACAATATAATAAATCTTTGAAATCATTTATAACCTGAAACACAATAAATAGCTTAAAATACATGTTTCAGTAGCTATTGCCTGCACATGTGACTTGCTTTGTAAACTTGACTTTGCGCAAAAAGTTCAATTTCTTCAAACATATATTTAAATATACTACCTGTTAGAAACTTTTTCAATTAAAGCTTTTCATATTTAATAAATCCTTTTTTAAATATACCTATATACATAAATTCGTTTAAATTGAATGTATGTATTGAACATTTTCGAGTGTGTGTATCCTAATTTGATAACGTACGGAAACTAATTAAAAATAAAATACAATTAAACACAATTTGTTTCCTCTCCAAACTTTGATACAAAAATAATCGCAAGCACATTTGTAGCCATTAAAATATAAGTTGTTCTCTTGACATCGTATGTTTTGTGTTTTCAACTTATGAAGATATTATGATTAAATTTGCCATTTTAATGTTTTCACTAATTGGGCCCGCTTCAGCTGCAGTATATGTAAGTTATTAGAATTTTAGTATATATACTTTTTATTTAAACATGCCGATAATATTAATAGATTAAGTGCGCTATTTTTGCTTTTTCATGCTTTACAATTCCTATGATCTGTATTCCTATTACATATTCAAGTACTGCTACTCATTCTATAAGGAAACTATATAAATTTTAGTTTTATGTATATATCCAATATAATTTTATAATTCAAAGGGACAACTTTTTACATATCAGACATTAAAAAATCCATATAATATGTAGATACCTCATAACATTCGAAACAATGAATTGAAATGTACTATTGTCTATGGTCAAAATTGCTCAAATAATTATTCTTTTCTTTTTTCGTCAAGGCGACTACATTGTAGAAAAATATAAAATAAAAATTCTTATCGTTCCCAATACAATATAATATAGATATTTCCATATTTTTCTGTAAATACAAAACCTTAATTTGAGTAAAATATATAGAGAGGGCATATTGGCAGTAATTATTGTCAAATTGAAACCTAATGAGCCGCAGAGATGGTAAGCATATTGCAATCTACCGTTAAGTGTGCTCAGTTCGTATGGTAGTAAAATTTATTGAATTATATACTTTCCTATAATATTTTTTTTAAATTGTTTTTTATATTAAACATCCCTCTTTTTTAAAAAACAAATTATATATATATCTAAATTGATTTTTCTGCTTAGCGCTGAGTAAATTAATTAGGAAATTTTATCACAAAAATTTGCCTACGATGAGATTTGAACTCATGATCTTCTTATCACCGGTAAGTAGATATGAACTCAGGCCTGCGTGGCGCAGATGGGAGCGGGTCTTACCGATGATAAGAAGGTCATAAGTTCAAATCTCATCGTAGGCAAATTTTTGTAATAAAATTTCCTAATTAATTTACTCAGCGCGAAGCAGAAAAATCAATTTAGATATTTCTACGCTGAGAAAAATAGAATTTTAAAAATAATTAAAATTCAAATTTACACATTCATTTCCGTACTGCCGGAGAAAGATGTATTATTTCAACTGTTACTTGAATAGATCAAGACGTTTAAGTAGATATGGACTCAGGCCTGCGTGGCGCAGATGGGAGCGCGTCTTACCGGTGATAAGAAGGTCATGAGTTCAAATCTCATCGTAGGCAAATTTTTGTGATAAAGTTTCCAAAGTAATTTACTCGGCGTGAAGCAGAAAAATCAATGATATTTATACGCTGAGAAAAACTAAATTTTAAAAATAATTAAAAGTCAAGTTTACATGTTCTTGTGGAGTAATATACATGTTGAGTCATTTACGCGGGGAGACACATTGTGACTATGATAAAAGATATTTCGCATCGATTATTTTCTTGTGATAGCCACTTATTTAGGAGCGCGTTTTAATAATATTTTGTATTATACAGAGTGTTTCATAACTTGGTAGCTGACCACAGTTATAGAATTTTAAATGGAACACAATACATATTATTATATTTTTGTATTCCCCGTATAAATCCTAGGCATAAAATTTAAGGTTTTGAACATATTACCATTTTTCTGAAAAAAATCAATGTTTATAAAATTATATTTCTCAAAAACGACGTATTAAATGGACACAATTTTTGGTAGCGTAATTTATAATAAAAGGCCCTTACACAGACATATTTTTTTTTGCAATTACTAATTGAATTTGCAGAAAACTGGATTACAGTTACACGACATATTTTTGCCTAAAAGTTAATTTTTTCAAATGGAACATCCTGTATGTCGGTTCATTTTTGAATTGCTTACTAAATTTTGCACGAAGAACATGTAAAACATTATTTTAAAAGTGACCATTACTGAGCTATTGCCGTTGTTTGATACAATTTTGCCAACTTTTAGTTTTTTATTTGAATACGGTATAGTAAGCCACGATATTTGCCGTAATATTGACAATTAATTGACATTTAAGATATTGCTTCTCAGTTGACAAGCACGATTTTGTAATAAATTTTTCAAAAACGGATTTAGAAATAAGATTTTTATATGTATTGCGCAATGATAAAAAATGGATATATCTTATTTAGGTACAATACAATCTACAAATTCTAAAACCAGACAAATTAATAGCTTGATTTTACTCGGTTTAGAAACAGGAACGTGAATGGATGAGTAATTACCGGAACAGAAATTATAAAATAACAATAAATATGAACATTAAAATAGATAAAAAAAATTCAAATTCAGTTTTAAACATTTTTGAACATGCTTCCAAAATAATAAATTGATATTAATAAGGTGTTGAGTAGTTACATTTCTAAATATTTGTTGAATATATACTGTGACTTACATATTTACATTCATACGTAAAACGTATATGCATATAAGCATGTGTTTGGGATACACACATACATTAAGTGCCATTGCCGACAATCGAACGCACAGACATCGGTGTTTCGGCCTTTGAGGCCTCATCAGTGCACGTGGAGACTGTCGACAATGGCTTTAAAACTTAAAACGCTACTTATGTCAGTTTTGCGTGGTAGATGCAGTGAGAGTATCACAGCGACTTCTAACACCCAAAAGATGACACAGAACAAGCGATATTTATTTACTGCTTGATGTTAGTTTTAACATCCATGTGTTTACACTTTTCATTTTCGTTTTGTTGAATATGTTTCCGCATGACTTCTTTGTGGTTACAGGTATACTGTATATTAGCTCTTTTACGGATCCTTATTAAAAAAGACTAATTTTGTGATGTCCAAAGATCTAGCAAGTTATTTAAGCCATTTCCCTGCAAGCATTTCATGTAAAATATCTTGTGCTTATAGCATAGACTGTGGGAGATCGCCGTTAATAAGTCCACAAAATTGCTTAACAGAAATAACTCATAAGCTTGTCCGTTAATACGGCCTTTAAGGAAATGCGGGCCTATCATCCCATCATGAATATGCCTCCCCATATGCTCATGATCTATTTATTAGTGAGGGAAGGGTTTTCATTTTAATAATAACGAAAATTGCTTTTGTTAACTATTCCGTTACTATAGAAAGCAGCTTCATCCTCAAACAAAACATACTCAAAAAGAATGGGCATTACTTTTAGTCATTTTCCATTGGTCGGACGCTCTTCTAGCTTTAAAATGATGGGTGCGTAACTCAATATTTAAATGTATTCATTGCGAACGATATTTATTTTATTTTAGGGTCCTTACGACGATGGTCTGGCTAATATATAGCTAACGACTTATTTCATGGGTACTGACGTGTTGATTTTCTGGGTTTCATAAGAATTCTTAATTGATTTTCATCATTTATCACATATATAGGTTTCCGTTGTTTTGAATAAGCAATACTACCAGTCGTAACAAAGTATCCATTACTCTACTAAAGGCATCTTTTATCAGGGTAACGGTGCTGGTAAACAATTTGTGGTAATAAATAAATTCTTTGATATTCCTCCAGTACAAAAATACGGTATTCAAATAAAAAATGTAAAGTTGGAAAAACTATGTCAAAAAACGACAGAAATGGTCACTTTTAAGATAATAGAGTCTTACATCTTTTTGGTGCAAATCTTTGCAAGAAATTCAAAAATTAATCAATATACAGGGTGCTTCATTTGAAAAAATGATTTTTGGACAAAAAGGTATCATGTTTTTACTCCGATTTTCTGCACAAGCATTTAGCAATTGACAAAAAATTAAATTAGGTTGTGTATGGCTTTTTATTATAAACAACACTACCAAAATTTGTTTCGATCTAATACGTCGTATTCAAGACATATAATTTTATGAAATATTGAATTTTTCAGAAAAATGATAGCAAGGCCAAAACTTTAAATTTTAGGCCTATACTATCATATAACTTTTTGACTAAAAATTATACGGGGAATACAAAAATGTAATAAAATATAGCTTTCTCTTTAAAATACTAAAATTATGGTTAGCCACCATGTTATGGAACACTCTGAATAATGCAAAATTATTTTAAAAGGCGGTCTTAATGAGTGACTATCTTTGGTAGAAAACCCCTTCGAAATATCTTTCTCATAAAGTGACAATCTGACCCGCGGAGATGGCTCACCCTGTATATTACGTAAACATATTTAACCGTTAAAAATATAATGTGACTTATACTTGTTATGCTTTTATGCTTTTATGGCCTTTCTAGACTGCTTTAGCCATGATATGGCGGTTCCTTTAATGTCCGTTGAGGAGCATCCTTCTTGTAATTAAAACCAACACAATGTAATATTACTTTCAAAGATATATTACATTCAGAAAAAATATTCAATGATTAAAGAGTAATATGGTTCTGTAAATATTAAAATATTAATCTATAAAAGTAAATACTTAATTACTTTAAACTTTTTATACATGTCATATAGTGTATTTTTAATTGCAAATTGAATAAAAAAGCATCCATATTTATAAAAGGCTAATTTTTAGTCCGTTTTCGTTTTGGACTAGATGGTTCAAACCTCTGTTTTGACGTATATAAAATTTTACTTATTGTTGCAATATGAATATTTAAAGAATTTATCACACTTTATAATAAAAAAGATATTATTATTAAAACGTTTGTGATACAAAAAAAAATAATAAGAAGCATTACCGTTAAGTAATGTGACTTGTCTGTTTTGTCGAAAGACTTGCAAATAAATTAATAAAAATTATCTACCTACTTATTTTGAAATACATACATTTTTATAGGTCCTTCCATCGGGAATAAGCATGGAAGAGCATGAAAATTGCTGGTTACCACTTGAAAAGCTCAGTGGCGATTTTCCCGATTGCCTTAAAACTTATAGCAAAACTTTGGTGACATCTGAAGCGATTTCCGCAAAAGAAGGCAGTCGAGTTCAACGTCAAAAATATGGTATTAAATATTATTATATGACGCCTATTATTAATAGTACGCATTTAAAGTTACTTACTAACAATGCTCATAGGCTTAAGCAGGAAGATTTACATCTTGCAGTGTTTTGCTTGGTACATATGCCAGTTAATATTACCTTTGACGAAATGGAGAATATTGTGTCTATCATAAGTAATGTAATTGACGTACCTGTATTTAATGATTTGCAAATTTCAATTATTTATAATATCCTTGCAAAATATATAAACAATTTAGATAAAATTAGTACGCGTTTTCAAATAATTAAACCAAATCTGATGCTGACGGCGTGGCATCCGTTCGAAGAAAATTACTTAGGATGGTTTTGGTTGAAAGAGACGGAGTATAGTCGATTTCTTCCTATATCTAATAATTCTCTAGTCCCGTCCAAGGAAGCAGATCTGAATTACCTATATGCCTATGTACCAGCAAATTTTCTAGACAGTATTCTCACGGGGGTGTCTTTTCCTAATTATTCAAATTTATATATCGTCATGATGATGTCAGATTCTGATGTTTTGGCTCGTAAATTTCTACCTCTTGATTTAGAAAATCAGTACAATGAAAAACAAATCGTCGGGATCAGCATACCTGGATTTTGCAAGAAAAATAGTCTACCTATGTTAACAGTATATTTTGATGACACCGAAGGTCTTCATTTTGGCGAGCAATACATAGATGAATACACACGCCCATATCAGCAATGTAGCTTGTCGCAAATGTCTTACTTTGCGAAAGTCAAAGACGGCAAATATTTCAAATCCTTTGAACAAGAAAATTGTTTGGCAATGCTGTACGACGGAATAAATTGGCGTCAAACTCCAGTTGGCTTTACAGTCTATCCTGAGGCATTTTGTATCAACCGAGAAATGCAAATACCCCAGTTACAGTGTGGAGAAAGTACAGAGTTTTATTTTTCTGGAGTTTCAGATTTTACGTGTTCCGATAAACATGAAATGTCCAATTTCTCCGAAATAATTTACAGATATGCAACAAATTGTTGGGACTATTCTCTAAGTGAAATACTGAGAACATTTGATTCAGCAAGCTTAACTTTTCTTGACATGAAGTTACTGTACGACATTTTAAATTGCATCCTGGGAGATAAATTGCTGGATGATAGTCAATATTTCAATTTAAATTTTGATGGATTTTTTTATGTCATTGAAAGGGGTCTGGAGCTTTTGGGAAAATTACCTACATTTTATACTGATCCAAACACTCTGCAAACATTTATGGCACGCTTTTTTGAAAAATTAAATAAGATTCCATTGATTCCTGTGAAAATATTCAAAACTTTTATTTATCAAAGATTCATTTTTGAGGATGGACATAGATGTGTGGCTATTTATAAGCATGGAAGCGACTCTTTCATAAACTATGTAGTTAAACCAATAAATGATTACACAAATTACACTTTAACTGATACAGTTGAAGCTGTTATAAATATGACTAATTTTGCGACTGCCACTCCAGGGCAAGCTCTATCTTGCTCTGTGATAGTTGTGTACAACAATATGTTCCCAGAAGAAGATCAATACGTTAGTAAAAGTAGAACAATCTTTGTGATTAGTACCGAAAGAACGAAATTTAGCATAGAACTGTATTTAAGAGTTATTGATTATAAGGAAAATTGGAGAATGAATTATTACACTGGGGAAGGATACTTGTTCAATATAGAGGGGACGGGTTCACTAATAACTTACCTGCGAGCAAATAAGAGTGATTTTTGCGACACTGAGACGTATTTATGGAAAGGCATCTTTGGAGACTCATACGATTTACCCGACAAAATCACCAGATCCTCAACAAAAAAAATGGATATATTATCAATGATATCAATGTCGGTGAACAATGCGGAAGGGAAAACGGGTATTGAAGAAATTTATAACAAACATTCTACTGCTCTAAAAATTCTTAGGTTAACTGGAACTATATTGTCTTCTATCGGAATAACAGTAATTTTATTATCGGCCATGGTAATCAAAGAATGGCGCGAAAAAAGATTTTATACAATTCAATTGTCTATTATTTTAGCTCTTGAAATTATATTTTTTATAGTAGATAGCTTTATAAGCGAAATTCCACAGGTTGGATTTTATATATTTTACTATTGTATTCTGACACAATTTTCGTGGATGTCACTTATCGGCCACTTGCAGTACATCAAGTATATTCAAGTTTTTCGATTTGGTAAAATTGGAATGATAAAATCTTTAATGATCGGCTGGTTGATACCTGTTGCATTAATTTTAATCCCTTTATTAGTCTATAGAGATTGTCTGAAATGCAACTTGTGCTATAAAAATAAAGAAATATTTCTGTATTTCGTATTTATACCAATAGGTTTAGTGATAATTGCTAATTTGATTATTTATGTAATGGCTATGGTTAATATATGGAAAAGTAAAACTCAGAAATCGTATTTAAAGTACAAGATTAGGTCTGCAATTCTATTGCCTTTTGTATTGGGCATTACTTGGAGTTTCATCATTATGTTAATTTGTCCTTGGACATGGTTATCATTAACTGGCCTCTTCTTAATGCATATCGTTGTGCCTTCTCAAGGATTTGTCTTATTCATATTCGTCGTCTTATTAGACAAAAATTCCAGATTGCAGTGGAAAAATTGCTTAATTCCTAGAAAACTAAGCGTTTGTAAGTAATACTTCTTGGTGCTCAATACTTGTCAATCGCTGAAGTAAAATTAACAAGTATTTGTTTGTGAGAATCATGCAGTCTGTAGAATCTAAATAATTTTATTGCTAAAAGATAGTCCAAATTGAACATTAAAGTTGCTTCCTGAATAAAACAGAAGAATATAAACATATTAGAGATAAATAATAAATGTCCATTTGTAAAGTTGTAAAATGAAGCAAAACAAAAAACAATGATGGATCCTCTTTATTCTTTACAAAAGTTTTAATTTACTCTACGGTACTAGTTTCGACATTATGTCATCATCAGCCGAGAATCTAAACAAAAATTAACCGTTACAAAATTTACCACGAATAAGTATATATAAAAATATCAAATGCAAAAATTACACGTGTATGATACTCACAGTCAAATGTTTTTCAAATTATCTCTTATCATAAGTTAATGTATGCAGATACAACTATGGGTTTAACAGGATCTTTCGAAAATACTTGATAGGTGGTTTTCATATTAAAATAGGATGATGATAGATAAAAATTTTTATATAAAATTACACGTAAAATATTAAAAACACAAGTCACGTGACATGGTGGACAATGCACAATATAACATGAAGCAAATAAAATACCATACAAGGTCATGCACGCTATTGATAAAACATAACAATAAATAAGTTACTATCAAATAACAACAAACTAGAAATAGCATAAGTCAGCTTAAAAATATAAAAGACGGCAATCCAGGCAACCAAAGATGCAGGACAAAAATTTTTGGTGTTATTATATAGTTCCTAAAAATGAAAAGAGTGGTTTGTCATGTGTATATACTTGATCATTTAATAAATTGTAACGATGTTTGTGTCTTTCAATCTCTAATGTTTCTAACAAGTTAAGTTTTAAGCCTTTAGATTGTCTATGTAAAATTGAAATATTTTGAAAGTCAATATTATGTCCAGTTTCAATTCGATGTTTGAAAACATTTGAAGTTAATTGATTTTTGTGTTCATACAATCTGTTACATAATTGTCGTCCAGTTTGCCCTATATAAATAGAGTTACACTGAATACACTTCAAAGAATAAACACCACTTTCCTCTAGGATGTTTTGTTTGGGTTTTACATTACTTAAAATGTTATATAGTTGAGTATCTGTTTTGAATGAAAGTTTAATGTCAAATTTGTTAAATATTGGTTTTAATCCAATAGTGATAAAGTTATATGGTAGAGACTTATATTGTATATTATGTGAAATATTGTTATTTTTATTATAAAGAGGGTCTTGTTTTAGAATGATATGTTTTATCAGTTTATTAATTGTGTGAATAGGGAAGTTAAAATTTGTAGCCAATTCATAAATATAATTAATTTCTTTAATTTTTGAAGTATGGTCTAATGGATATGTTATCGCTCTGTGTATGTAATATTGAAAAGCAGACATTTTTTGTGATATACAATGATATGAGTTGTATGGGATTACAGTTGTAATAGATGATGGTTTCCTATAAATGTCTATGGTAATGTTATTATTACACTTCGTAAGGGTGATATCGAGAAAATTTAATTTTTCTTCTTTTTCTATTTCAAGTGTAAATTTCAAGTTATTATGTAAATTCTTTAGGTAACTGTGAAAATTGTGGAGTTCATCTATAGTACCCGACCACATGCAAAAAACATCATCTACATATCTTAACCACTTTATTATCTTATTGTGAAAAGGGTTATTAGAGTTAATTATATTAGTAGTTTCTATATCGTTCAAATACAAATCCGCAAGTAGTCCTGAAAGTGGCATGCCCATTGGTAATCCGTCATTGACTTTATAAAATTGATCATTAAATTTGCAATAGTTTTGATTTACTATAAGTTCTAAGATTGAAGTTAAATCATTTATTTTAGATATATCTGTGTATTTCTGGGTAAAGATATTTTTAACTATTTCTAATGTATGATTTATAGGGACATTGGAATATAAATTTACTATATCAAAGGAAACCATTATAAAATCTGTATCTAAAGGTGTATTTGTAATGTTATTCATGAATTGTTGAGTATTGTTAACAGAGCAGGTTGATGTAAAGTTTATTTCTTTAAAGACTTCTAACATAATTTTTGATAAATGGATAGCAGGAGAAGAATAATATGCAGTGATAGGTCTAATCGGTATATCTATTTTATGTAATTTAGGTAGGGCATATAAAGTTGGAATTTTTGGGTTCATTGGTATAAATGTGTAAAGGTACACTCCTAGAGTATTCACCACACTCCAATACATTTATACCAATGAACCCAAAAATTCCAACTTTATATGCCCTACCTAAATTACATAAAATAGATATACCGATTAGACCTATCACTGCATATTATTCTTCTCCTGCTATCCATTTATCAAAAATTATGTTAGAAGTCTTTAAAGAAATAAACTTTACATCAACCTGCTCTGTTAACAATACTCAACAATTCATGAATAACATTACAAATACACCTTTAGATACAGATTTTATAATGGTTTCCTTTGATATAGTAAATTTATATTCCAATGTCCCTATAAATCATACATTAGAAATAGTTAAAAATATCTTTACCCAGAAATACACAGATATATCTAAAATAAATGATTTAACTTCAATCTTAGAACTTATAGTAAATCAAAACTATTGCAAATTTAATGATCAATTTTATAAAGTCAATGACGGATTACCAATGGGCATGCCACTTTCAGGACTACTTGCGGATTTGTATTTGAACGATATAGAAACTACTAATATAATTAACTCTAATAACCCTTTTCACAATAAGATAATAAAGTGGTTAAGATATGTAGATGATGTTTTTTGCATGTGGTCGGGTACTATAGATGAACTCCACAATTTTCACAGTTACCTAAAGAATTTACATAATAACTTGAAATTTACACTTGAAATAGAAAAAGAAGAAAAATTAAATTTTCTCGATATCACCCTTACGAAGTGTAATAATAATATTACCATAGACATTTATAGGAAACCATCATCTATTACAACTGTAATCCCATACAACTCATATCATTGTATATCACAAAAAATGTCTGCTTTTCAATATTACATACACAGAGCGATAACATATCCATTAGACCATACTTCAAAAATTAAAGAAATTAATTATATTTATGAATTAGCTACAAATTTTAACTTCCCTATTCACACAATTAATAAACTGATAAAACATATCATTCTAAAACAAGACCCTCTTTATAATAAAAATAACAATATTTCACATAATATACAATATAAGTCTCTACCATATAACTTTATCACTATTGGATTAAAACCAATATTTAACAAATTTGACATTAAACTTTCATTCAAAACAGATACTCAACTATATAACATTTTAAGTAATGTAAAATCCAAACAAAACATCCTAGAGGAAAGTGGTGTTTATTCTTTGAAGTGTATTCAGTGTAACTCTATTTATATAGGGCAAACTGGACGACAATTATGTAACAGATTGTATGAACACAAAAATCAATTAACTTCAAATGTTTTCAAACATCGACTTGAAACTGGACATAATATTGACTTTCAAAATATTTCAATTTTACATAGACAATCTAAAGGCTTAAAACTTAACTTGTTAGAAACATTAGAGATTGAAAGACACAAACATCGTTACAATTTATTAAATGATCAAGTATATACACATGACAAACCACTCTTTTCATTTTTAGAAACTATATAATAACACCAAAAATTTTTGTCCTGCATCTTTGGTTGCCTGGATTGCCGTCTTTTACATTTTTAAGCTGACTTATGCTATTTCTAGTTTGTTGTTATTTGATAGTAACTTATTTATTGTTATGTTTTATCAATAGCGTGCATGACCTTGTATGGTATTTTATTTGCTTCATGTTATATTGTGCATTGTCCACCATGTCACATGACTTGTGTTTTTAATATTTTACGTGTAATTTTATCTAAAAAATTTTATCTATCATCATCCTATTTTAATATGAAAACCACCTATCAAGTATTTTCGAAAGATCCTGTTAAACCCATAGTTGTATCTGCATACATTAACTTATGATAAGAGATAATTTGAAAAACATTTGACTGTGAGTATCATACACGTGTAATTTTTGCATTTGATATTTTTATACATACTTATTCGTGGTAAATTTTGTAACGGTTAATTTTTGTTTAGATTCTCGGCTGATGATGACATAATGTCGAAACTAGTACCGTAGAGTAAATTAAAACTTTTGTAAAGAATAAAGAGGATCCATCATTGTTTTTTGTTTTGCTTCATATTAGAGATAACTCCAAAGAAAAAATTCTTGTTGTGTTAAATCATAAAACCTCGATGTCATTTTTCTAACAGATATCGCAAATAGGTAATTGATTTGAAGTAAAGCTAGTGTTTAACGTGTTGTGTGATATCCGATGTTATCAAATCCACCTTATCAATATCAATTTGTTGTCTTCAGTAAAAAAAAATTATTTAGTATTCTTGATTAGTATACATCATTGACAGTTGTTGTGTTTCCAACTTTGTAGTCAAAAAGTATTCACCAAACTCTGCATGTTTTTAATGGATTCTTTTCTTGCTTTGATGAAAACGACAATTTTGGCGATTTACTGGAGGCGCGCACCGAAATGGTACGTACGTGGCATGGAAGTGGCGTGGTGACTACGTGGCATGTGGCAATTTTTAAACGAGTGAAATCAGATGCGACAGCGCGCATCGAAATTATAAATGAAAATATATATTGGAAAAAAGTAGTAATATTGTCACCAATTTGTGATTATGAATAACTATAAAAGATTAAGTTTTGGTAAAAAATATCAATCCATATTCCTAGTACAGATAATTCTGGATAATGTTAACTCTACAGTGTGAGATATTTGGTGCGTATATGTACCTACCATTAGAAATTATAAGTAGTTAGATTGTCTTTCGCAGATACATCTCATGTTTTACAGATATATTATACAAAAAATTTATAATATTTATTTATCACAGCACATATATTTTAATGTTACTGTTATGTAAATAGCAAACTACATGTAAATATTAATATTTATAAGTGTATCTGATGTCTATTTCTTTTTGGTATATTTCTACATCTTAATGTTATTTTATAAATATAATCACCATCACAACAAACCCAAATTAATACCAAGCAAAAATGGGAAATCCGCAATTTAGTAAATACTGTTTGTGTAGGTAAAACATAATATTTTATGGAATAGCTTATGTCCTTGATAGAAATGTTTAAGAACGTATTGTTAAGAAGCAATTGTAGTTGTCAAAACTATTTATTTAATGATTGACAACCTAAGTGGATAGATGTGTTATATACATATTTATTTAAGAGACTTAGAGAAATACATTTGCAAGAGTAAAATAAATATTAAATAAATAATAATGTATTGCAAATGCACCTCTTTCAGTTGCTTTCAATATCACATACCTTTCAATGTTTTAGTAAACGTTACCTTCATCCATTTAGCCTTTAAATTATTAAAATCAAGTGTTTTATGTATTCCACATTATACATTCTGCAATTAGTATGTATTTTATCTACTTACTTGTATTTTTTTGTATTATTTATGAAATAAAGAATATTGTTACCATTACTGTACTATTTATTATTCTTGTGTAACCTAAAATATGTCAACTTTGTTCTATGCTAAGTAGTATTAAGTGAGTTTGTTGAATATACCGGATCATATAGGTTACTGGCAAAGAAACGTATGTCCTAACTTAATTCTTTAACATGTATAAATTAAATTTTAAAAATCAAATTCTGTCAATTGTTATCTCAGAATTCAAATTTCCACCGATTACTTTGACTCCGAATTGTTCTATTACAACCGTTATGGTATAAAAACAATCCAACTATAGACCCGTTAAGAAAATAGCCATGCTGTCGAAAATACAAGTAAATATAGTAAGAAAAACACAATTTATACATTTTGAAAACTGATTAAATGTAAATTTAATACTCTTTTATTATATAAATAAATAAATTTAGAAAATTTGTTTGTAAGATTAGTATATTCGGTTTTTAAATAAATACACATCTAAACACATTGTCATTTTTACGATTTATCAGTATTTAAAGTTTTATTGGTAACGTCCCTCTCCCAATGACAATTTCTACAATATGATATTTAATTATTACTTATCTGTAACTTCACCTTGAATGTTGGCTAGAGATATTGGTCCAATTAGGTGACAACACTTCAAAAAAAATAATTGAACTCGCTTAACTTATAAAGCGAAAATCAAAAACAATGCCTCTGTTGCTGCTAGTCGGTGCAGAAGGTGTGGGTCTCTAAATGGGGTATGTCTAAAAGCATAACAACAAGAATAGGATTTTATAGTTACAGCAATTAAACTCAAGAAGGTCAAATAACACTGTATAATGAAAGTTTAAATATGAAAACGTACAAATGTATAATAATAATATAAAGAGGCCAGTAATAATATTTAAATGACACCGCTAAATCAATGTCCATCCGTTTTCAATTATACTAAAATAAACCATTAAAACGATACTTTTTAACAAAGCGAATAAAAACAACTACCTACTAAAATTAAAAAAAAACAAATAATTCTGAGCACATCACTGTGTTTTTAAATAGAATGTTCAAAATGAGCACCCTCGACCTGTTGACAATACAAGAACCTATTGCAAAATAATGATGTAATTATCCTATCTGTGAAATTAGACTTTTTTTTAACAAATGAAGACATTTAAAAAAATTTTTTTTTAATAGATCTTCCAAATACCTTCAAATGATCACTCGACCATCTTTGCTATTTAAAATTTTTAAATTGATATAATTTACAGCGCTATCTGTCAAAATTTTCATTAAGTTAGTATTTTTATTTTTGTTTCCACAAAAGTATCATGAATCTCATAAGTAAATAATGCTACACAATAACGTAATTAGCCTATTCTAGAAAATATTAAATATACTTATTTTCGTAAATATTCGCGATATTTATTTCTTTAAACTTATTTAGAAAGTGGAGTATTATTTTTTTTCCCTTAATATGTCAAGACTTTTTTATGGAAGAAATGTTCGTAAATTGTCTTCAGTTAATTTCCGAATATCTGGGGGCGTGAAACTACTTATTTCGTCCATTTTGTTGAAAGGATTTATTGAAAGATTTTATACAAACAGTTTTTTGGAATTCCTACCGGAAGGAACACTTTTACCTACTCCTATTGAATAGCAGTTTTTGCGAATATCTTGCAAATTATGCATTCCATATAGATTTATTATATAAGCAAACGTATTTAGAGAACAATTTTTGTATAAAAGAAATTATAAAATTTACACAGAAAGTAATATTATATTTTTTTATATTCTCATAAAATAGCTTTTTTTTGCAAATATGTCGCAAATTTTGTAATCTATACAGATCTATTAAAACAACAAAAGTATATAGCGTAGCGGTTGGACAAATTTTTTAACAAACAAAATTTCAAAATTCGGACATGAAGTAACACTTTTATTTTTATCAAATAGCAGTTGTTTGTAAAAATTTCTTAAATTCTGTATATGAGGCTGAAAAGGTTTTACACAAAATTAAACTTTGGACGATGCAAAACGACCAAGTCCTAAACACCGACAAAACCGCAGTTGTTCTTTTCAAAACAAAGAAATCAATTTTAGTATTGAATAATATAACTATTGATAACAACCTTTTCACTTTAAACAATAATGTTGGAAGTTTGGGCTTAATTCTTGATGAAAATATGACCTGGAGCCCATAGCTTGATGTATTAGTAAAGAAATCAATTACTGCATAAAAGTTCTAAAATGTAATTACGAAAAAACAGTTCTCATGACTATTTACTAAACTAAAATGTAGTATAATTTTTTGGGGAAATTCCCCAGATTCGGGCCGGTTTTTGTAATTCAAAAGCAAATCTTTCGAGTAATTTTTGGCTTTCCCTTTAGAGAATGATGTCGTGGAAAATTCAGGTCTGCCGGTCTTCTTACTGTCGCAGCTTTGTATATTTTTGAATGTTTAATTTTTAATTTTAGAAACAAGGGGAAATTTGATCATTTCATTTACATATAATTATCCAATACACAGATTTAGCAAGTTGGAAAAAGGTCCGTCCTATTCCAGCATAAAATTATTCAATAAACTTTCTCGAAAAATCAAAGGTATGACAACTTTTAAAAATTTCAGAAGGGCTCAATCTCCTTGTTGATTTAAAGCCGTACACAATTGGGGAATTTTTGGAAAGCTAATTTCCTTGCGACAGTTTACTTCATCAGATGTACATTTCAAGATTATTATAAAGATAATGAACTATTTATTTATAATTACAATTTAAATTTATATAATATGTAGTATAATGTAAATGATTATTTGACATGTTTCAACTCACAGATGTATATAGTGCGTTTCATAAGTCTAGAACTATTAAAATAAAATTCCAACAAACAGTTTTTGAGAAAAATGCTCGGATAGGTCAATTTTTGTTTTAAAAAACACATCTTCTTGTATCAACTAAATTTTTCGATCGTCTTTAGTTTTTGATTTATGACGTCATCGAATTTTTTTTTAAATCGCAACCCATATTTTTTTTCGATGGATTTGGATAGAGCTTGAAATTCTGAATACATAAATATGTACAAGCATGTTCCAGACCTTGATAGTTTCTGAAATAAGGGACCTTAAATCCTAAAGGAGGGAAAATTGAGTAAGCTTTTTAATTACTATGCGAACTGTCACTTTTGACGCATTACTCTATTACCAAAATGGTACGATACTTAAGTGAAAAGCAAAGACTAGTAATTTTAATGATGAAGGGATATGGAGACAGATGTAGAACTCATGTTGAAATTTGCGAGCTCAAGATTTTAAGAAAATTTGAAGATTTTGGGCATGTAAGGGATCTCCCTAGATGTGGTCGACCAAAAGTTTCCGAAGATGTTCAGTTAGATGTTCTACTGGACCTGCAAGAAAATCCCCATAAATCAGTAAATCTTCGGTGTGGAGTACATTGAAAAAGTATACATGGCATCCCTACAAGTCAGTTTTAGTGCATGAACTTAATGAAGACGATCCGGATCGCCGTATGGAATTTTGCGAGGATATGATGGCTCGATGCACAGCCGATCCCGAATTTGTCAGTCGAGTATTAGCTTCGGACGAAGCCAGGTTTTGCCTTCATGGAGCAGTAAATCGGCAGAACTGCCGATGCTGGCCCCCCTAAAATCCTCATTGGATGATAGAGGTCCACACGCAGTTTCCACAAAAAGTTAACGTTTACGCGGGAATTGTTGTAGATCGAATTTTGGGACCATTTTTCATAGAAGGGACGTTGAAGAGTGCTAAATACTTAGATTCTTTTGAGGGATGTCCTGACACCCGCTCTTGCGATACTTTACTCCAATGAAGAAGATCCAGACTTACCAAATAATAACTTATGGTATCAACAAGATGGTGCGCCTCCACATTTTTCGTTAGATGTGCGAAATTATTTAAATCAAGTTTTTCCAATCGTTGGATTGGTAGAAGGGGGCCAATTGAGTGGCCTGCACGGTCCCCCGATCTTACCCCACTCGATTTCTTTTTGTGGGGCTACCTGAAAAGCAAAGTTTACTTTAATCGGCCAGTTAAAGTTGACGATTTAAAGAACAGAATTCGGGCCGAAATTAGAGCAATTCGTCCAGAAACCCTCCGGAATGTTCTACAAGATTTCGAATATCGCCTGGGATATTGCCAACAAGTAAATGGGAATCAGTTTGAACATCTCATTTAGTTTATTTATGATAATTAGATTGCTAACTTGCCCGTTTCTGCAATTTAAAAAAACAAAAGCGATCGACGAATTAAATTGATACTAAACGATGTGTTTTTTAAAACTAAAGTTGACCTGTCCGTGGGTTTTTCTGTTTGTTAGAATTTTATTTCAATAGTTCCAGACTATTGAAATGCACTGTATGTATATATATGTATTACCTTTGTGACTGTTTGAAATGAAATAAATTATTATTATTATTTTGATTTGTATAGTGAACAAACTGTATAACTTCATAATTTTTCATTTGTTACCTTAGTTGTAGGTTTGTATTTGTTGACTCTGATACTTATTGTGGAGGATTGTAATCATGACAATGTCGATATTCTGTTTTGGAATTAAAGTAAATATATATTATTACTATATTATTATTATTATTATTATTACTATTATTATTACATACTTCAATAGACAATAATAACTTCTAAAAATATATGCATATTATGTAATTTTTAAAATATGCATAATCTAGTAAATATTTGTTTTAAATAACTTACTTACTTGACACTTATTTATATAATCTACAGGAATTGATTACCTACATATTACGTGTAAAAAAGTCGACTACGGTTTTGTGGATATTTAAAGGAATAAACAAACTGAGGAAATACCGAAACTTTAGGGGAACTACCCCTAATTAATTGCGAATACGGGGCGTGGGTATAGATGAGAGATGAACACAGAGGGCGTAAGTATCAAGTGTTTACAACGTATATTATCAGTAGTACTAAATCTATTTTGCCAACAAAAAATTGTTACCTCAAGAGAATTCATATTCATATCCACCCATTGCAATCAATATCTTCCGCTCCAGTAGCAGTGGTCGCTAAGCAAAAGAACGACCTTTTCGGAAAGCTACAAAAATGTGTAAGATGCCGCGCATAGGTGAATCAAGCTCGAAGAGTTTGATGATTTACTTTTAGTGTAAATAAAATTCTCAGATGTGTCTATCGTCTTGATAAAATACGACAACTAGTTAATAATGCAATGAAGTGAGAAATAATTTGCTTCCAGTCCATACTTTGATACAAAAAAATCGTAAACATTTACGAGATATCGCAGTATAGGTTGTTCTCTGGACATCATCCTATTTATTGTTTTAAATGAAGAAGACACAATGATTAAGTTTAATATTTTAATATTTGCAATTATTACGTGGGCTTCATCTTCTGAAAATGTAAGTTTTCTATATACACTTTTTATTTAAACACGTCTATAATATTAATTGATTATGTTGATTAGTTATTTTTGCCACGCTTTACAGTTCCTATGCTTTGTAGTGCATATCCAAAATAAGTTCGTACGGTACAATATAAAATGCACAACTTTTTACATTTCAATATAAATAACTTTCTAAACATTTTTGTGTGATGAATTATTGTTCATTGACAAATAGCCGAATAATTAATGTTCACCTTTTTCATAAACCCGAATCTACTTTAGAATAATATAAAAAATAACTTCTTATTGTTCGTGCTGCAATGATAATATAGAATAATTTTCTTTTCCTAAATATAAAGTCCTAAAGTTTTGACTGAAGGATTGCATAAAAAATCGTAAACTATGCCTAAAATTCTTCATCATACTATCATCATTGCCTTCCCCCATGCTGTGAATTCATTCCCAAACTAAAGTATTAGATTATGGTGGTGTTTGAATCAATTGTAAAACTGTAAGTGACCTATTGCTGAGTAATGCTACAGGTAAAACAATAATTATTTGAAATTGAATGTTACTGAATTTAGACCCGAAATTTGTAGCATTTTATAGTAGCTTATATAAACAACTAAACTAAATATGTTTTTAATTATCGCATATATTTTATTCAACAAAACTTACTACGAAAGTCTCAAAAAAATTAATAAACATCTTTATTAACGTGTTTTTCTTATTCAAATTGTAAGAACAAAAAAACTCGATATGATTGCTAACTTAAATGTGAATTACTACATACACCGTTCACGAAAATAAAATACTTTAATTAAATAACTGATATAATTTCGATCAAGAACATAGAAATAGTAGTGCATTTGCATTATGATAAAATTCGAACTTTGCGGTGACTTTTAGGGTAGAATCTTTTAGATGTTTTGATTTTAGATGACAAGTCAGTTTTATATATCAAACTCCCGGGTAAATCTTCCTCTCGAGAACCGATTAGATATTCAGTGAATTAGGCAGACCGGGAGTAATAGTTTACTTCGGTAGAAAAATTAATTTCACCAATATTTGAGGAACTACTAAATTTAAACAAATTTCACAAGTAAGTAATTTATCTAAAATATATACTATAATAACATATATGTATCATCTAAATAAAATACCTGAAATACGTTCCACTAAATTTATTGGGTCTTTGCCACATATATTTCGATATCTTCATACCATTCTCGACGCTTAACTAAACGGTCAGTGAAAAGTTTTATATGCAGCTGTGCTGCCTTTTAGTAAAAATGTCTAGTATTGGTGAATGCTTATTTGTAAAATCTATGTGTGTTAGTTAGGTTCTCTTTTCTTTGGATTGCTTTTTTTAATTTCTAATATTTCAAACAAATTTAATTTTTGACCTTTGTTTACATTACACACCTAAATAAATTATTTATTAATAACGCAATTAGTGTAAAAGGTTTAGTGATAAAGGCCGTTATGATTAAAATTTTTGTAGAAATGATTTTTTTTTTGGAATCTAAATCCAGCTAACTACGATTAAAATAAAAACTAGTGTTTCAAGTAAAGTCATAGCAGCGATGAACAAATATGAAATTTATTAATCTTTTTAACACAACAACACTAAATTATAGAATATTAAAAAAAAGTTTTTTCCAATACTCATTGGCTTCTCAGACTGACTTTTCTTGCTGAAGCTTTCAAAAAGCTACGTATTTTAAGTAGTGGTTAAAGGGCGCCATATAATAATATAATAACATATTATTACCGCGGCCTTCGAAAACAAATAAAAGGGCCCGTGAACAAAATTTTTACCAAAAAGGGGCCGCGCATTAAGAAGTTTGGAAAATACTGCCATTTACTGCATATTAGAAATTTTAAATATATGCTAGATACACAGAAATCCTCAAAAAGTTTGTTCACAAAATAAATTCCTAATATATACATATTATAATCTTAAAAAATTAAAATAAAAGAAAAATCGCAAAGAATAAATTTAAATGAAGAAAGTGATGCCAATATGATTAAAACAAATTACAACCGCAATATGTAATCTACATTAAATGCACTAGCACATATGTACACTATGTTTCAAATTAAATGCGAATGTGAAAACAATTTTAGCAGCAGCCCGCATATCACCGGTGTATTGTGTGTGGTATCGATAAGTATACAGAGTTATTTAAATACGAATATTAGTAGTACTTCGTGGACGTTTCACTTTAAGAAGATAAACTTGCTTATATGAATCATTCCTTAAATATACATATTCACATTTATTTTGAAGTGAATATATTTTCCTTATTTGTTTTGATATTTACAAATACAATCATTAAAAATTACACATTTGTATTTAAACAACTCTGTATATTTATCGATTTCACACACAGTACATCTGTGATATGCGGGCTGCTACTAGTTATAAAAAGCGGCCTTGTTAGTCAAACGGGAAGATAACGGAGCAATAAATTTGATAAAAAAATAATAGAGATGAAGCAATCCGCCTATTTTCCAAGCTATCAAACAAAGAACGCAACAACAAATTAACCCGCGGTGTTCCAAGGGTGGGATACTGACCGCAAACACAAATATTTGAGAAATCGGCGATGAATATCTTCAAGGGCATTCTAATCTAAAATAAACAAAATCACACTATAGCTTAATTATAATCAGGGGCGGCTGGTGCTAAAGGGCATTATTTTAATTTATTATTTTTACGTATTTTTATAACGCTGGCATCAAAGTTTCCTTCCGCACCACACACACTAGCGTATGCCAGCGCTCAAAACTATGTTCCGTGGCACGATTTCAGATGTACCTCTTTCGAGTATGAATCAGCTCGCCCCGCTTATCTTCGCCATATGCGCTTATAACTTCGGCTTGGGGCACAAATTTGCGAGACTCCAGTTAACGTCTTGCATTCATTGCCAGTGCATGGTTTCGTTGAGTGTGTGTCGTTTATTATTAATGATGGAAGTTAATTGTGTGCACGATCTTTTAAAAAACCCGCTATCATTTGAGGAAAAACTTTTAATTAAGAAGAAAGGAAGGCCTATTCCAGAACCTCAAATAAACTGCACTTCTACATGTAAAATTCGAACAATACAATATTCAATAAAAATATATATGAAAAATATGAGTTGATGTGCGGATGTTCACTAACAAATGAACTATTTTGTTTTATCTGCTTAATTTTTAAGAAAGAGATTAGTGCGTGGAATAAACAAGAGTTGAATGATTTAAAGCATATCTCAGAGAGGGCAAAGAAACACGAAAATTCCGTTTCTCACATGAATACTTGGGTGGATTTTAGTGTTCTAGGCAAAGTGGACATACATGAACAGTTAGACACTGCTTATTTACAACATAAAATTAAGTACAACGAAGATGTGGGAAAAAATCGTCATATTTTGCGCCGGTTAATTATGTGTATAAAATATTGCGTAGCTTTAGAATTGGCGTTACGAGGCCATGATAAGACATTGAAAGGTTGAAAATATTTCATTTCATCATACCACATGTTGAAATATTATTTAATCAGACTCAAATGTGCGGAATTGACAGTGCTCAACTGCGAAAAGCAATTGATCAATTCCAACAACAAATTTTTCACATTAGAAATTTAAGAATTTCTACTGACAATGGCAATCAAGAACGCAATAATGAAGAACATGCAGGAAAAAGACAAAAAACGACAGCTGGAAATAACAGAGCTGTTCTTGCAAAGAAAGTATGTGACACTATTTTAGCCAAAATAGCGACCGATTTGATTTTAGAGATCACTTAAGTGCAGCAAAATTATTTGATTCTCAAAATTTTAAAACTCATTCATTTCCACAAAAACATTTTGATGAAACTATGAAATCTTATCCTATGTTGGACAGTGTAAAATTGAAAAGTGAACTTTCAGCAATTTATGGGCGCGGTGACGTAGGTGATGCTTTGCCACTTTTAGTGTTCATAGCAAACAATAACCTAAAAAGGGTTTTGACGGAAACATACATACTGTTAGATATTATTTGTACAACGCCCATGACGACAGCAGAATGTGAATGAAGTTTCTCCACCCTCAAACTCATTAAAACTTTTCTGAGAAGCACAATGTCAGAAGATCGACTGAACGCATTGGCGGTCCTATCAATAGAAAAGAAGGTCATCCAGTGTATCCCGGATTATGACAACAAAGTCCTAGACGTCTTTTCCAGCATCAAAAATAGTAGAATGGATTTTATGTACAAAAAATAGGAAAGTTTTTTTTTTTACCCACCCTCTTTCATAATTCACGAGCCGCCACTGATTATATTAAAGCAATAACTGAATTTTTTTGCTTGACGAATGGTACATGTTATACGAGGTATGGCAATTTATTTCCCGGATTGGTTCAAAATATAGTAACACAATTGAAGTATTTAATACGACAGACGTTTGAAATTTATTCAAAGTATTTTCCCATTGACATTAATATACTTATCGCAGCATTACAAAAGTGTTTGAAAACAGTCAACAAATGCATCCGAAGAAATGTTGTTCAGTTCGGCAGTTATGTTTTTCTGAATGTCTTCTACGCAGCTACGTCTTGAAATCGTTTACCTTTGAGGACAGTTTTCACAGTAAGAGAAAGAGAAGAAACATTCTCTGGTGACAAGTCCGGTGAATAGGGTGGGTGATTAATTTTCAACAACTCTTTCTTTCATGAGAAATGCCCTCACATTTAGTAAAGATTGTGACGGTGCGACGCCATGCAACCGGAACCAACTACCCATTTCTCGAAATTGTGCTCGCACGCAAGAAATGTATTTCAGTAATCTCTTCATCACATCCAGTAGTGCTCACTAGTAACTAACTAATTGTCCTTAGTGATTTTGATTGTGGATTTTTGCAAACGAAACTGTTTTGGTCTTTTTCAACCGACTGGGTGCTCTAGCACTTGGTCTCAGTATCGTACTGAACTACGATTCATCACTATAATTCATCACCAGTGGCAATGCAGTTAAGAAAATTTGCATTGCCACAATTCTGAACAAAGTCTTTGCTCATCCCTAAGATTATGTGGCACGAACTTTGCTTCATATTTCCCAAATATTCATGCAAAGTTTTTATTATTCATTTTTAATTTTTCTGCCAAATTCTTAGAAAAAAATGATAAATAGGAATGAAAAATGTGAATTTTTAATGACATTCGGCAAACAAGCGATTTGTAGGAAAAGTTTATTAACTAGTTTTTCGTAGTTAACTTAAAATAAACATCGTCGAGCAATTTTCTAATTTGTGGTCCAATAAAAATGCCTTCTTTTAATTTGGCGTCACTTAACTTGGGAAACACCTAGGTATTTAAATCCTCCATCTTCTTTATTCATAGCCTTCATAAAATTTTTCATCAGTCCAAGTCTAATGCACATACTTCACATTTTGAATTCCCGGTTCAAATTCTTTTCTTTCCGGCCAAATCTTAGTTACTTAATGTTCATTCACTGCACGAATATCCCACAAACAAAGAAAGCAACAATATTTTGTAAATCCTCCCTGAAGTCCTACTAAAATTTTTGACTCCCCACATATCTGCTATTTGTACCGGTTGTAGTTTATTGCATCTAAATGGATGCGCATATTTGCATAGGTACCTTTCACTGTCACTGAATGGGCAAGTTGCATAGATGATTTTAAATTTCCATTATGTAATAACACGGCTCTATATATATATATATATATATAACTATATTTCGATGAATCTATGAACAAGCGCTACTCACAGGAAAAGTACTCGATATTGAGTTTCTGCATTAAACGATTGACATCAGTACAGGTACGTAACGAATTTTCTATATTGCAAAATGCAGATAGCGTAGCATTTGTCTTCCTAAAAGTCGTAATTTTTGTTACTTTGACTGGTCAGTTCCACTTTTTAAGACGGGAAACAAGAATTTCTGACTGTTGCTTTGACAACCCCAAATCACATTCTAAATTATTTAACTCACTTTGAACAATCAACTGCGGCAAGCCGAAATGGGACCTGGAGTAAAATTCGTATCGGGGGACTGTTCTTCGAAGCTGCCTGATGATGCGTTGCTATCCCCATTATCTCCCAATACCATGTCTTGTCAATCTAATGACGCATTCGGTACTGGTAGTCTGCATCTTGAGAAACAAATCTTATGGCAGAAGGCAAATTCGGATATTCGATCTTGCCCTTTTCTTGTTTGGAATAACCTTCAACCTTTGTCATGCAAAAATAGCAATCGTATGCTGGGCCATACCATTGGAACTGTAAAAGACATACTTTTACTATTCCCTTTCATCCACTGCACCAATGACGCGCTATAGCTGACACAGCACAGATCAACTGCTTGTTTTGATCTCCAATTGAAACGCCAAAATACATAGAGTAGGTTTTTTTTACATTTTCGGAAAATGGTCTGGTTTGTGATTTCACAAGAAATTCTGTACAAATATAACAAAACTTGTCAGGAGAAATTTTGCAACAGTTAGACATTTTCGTCTTTAAAAAAACTTTCTACACAAAACCATTCACTTCGAATTTCAAAGAAGACTCAATAAGATAATAAGTTTAGTGTTATATATTTCAGGTTAACTGTGTTTTAAAATGCACCCCTTTTATATGACCTCTCATAAAATTTACTACGTGCCTATATAAAAGGGTCTAATGAACCCACTAAAAACTGGACGGCTGAGGGCTTTACGAAAATCTTTTTTATTATTATACCTTACTCCAAAAAGAGAGGGACAAAATTCTAAAGAGACCCAAGTGAGAGTTATTTCTTATTGGTTGACAGCAAGGCGAAATAACACCATACTACATTCGCTTTTTGCTATCAATTGTCAAACATTTTGACATCTTTGACATTGATTGCTTTCTAGACAAATTTATTTACTTTCATGTGTTCTGATTAATACATTTACCATATTGTTGCCTTAACTGTGGATTTATCTCTGAAGAATAAATATTATACAATTTAATTTGGTACAGATTTTATATTTCAGACAGACATTTAAATTTAATTTTACCACCTAAAATTGATTTCTCCAGTTACAGGTTGTAATTTGGACTGGGGGTCTGTTCACAATTTCATCTCTCTCTTTTTGGGATAAGGTATAGATATGTATTAGCATTGTTGGGTTGAATTGTGTTACAAATATCGTGTCGGCCAGTGTAATTAGTGTTCAGTTTGGAATAACTTCTGCAAAAGAAAAGTTTCAAGATTTATCTTAATATAAATGTGTCTATAACATAATTTGTAATAATTTGTGTGGTACCCACACCAATTTATTACAATTAACAATACCATATTCATTCTGAAATATTTATTTTGTTATAGAGTAACCAACTCAATGCAAATGACGCAGAGCAAGATTTAGATTCTCCTGTGACTCCATCTTGGAAAATTAGTTATGAACTTGATCCATATTTAGAAGAAATATGTTGGTATCCAGTTTATCAACTTGAGGGATACTTCCCCAATTGTATAGATTATTATCGTGGTACTTCTGTTATAGCTGAAGCGATTTCCCTGAAAGAGGATAGTTTATTTGTAATTTGGGACACTAGTAATAAATATGAATATATTACACCAATTATTAACAGCACACTTTTATCTCTGCTTACTCGTGATTCTTATAGGCTTAATCGGAAAGATTTGTATCTTGCAGTGTTTTGCTTGGTACATATACCTGTTAATATTAACTTGGATGAATTAATAAATATTGTATCTGTCATAAGTAATGTAATAGACGTTCCCGTATTTAATGAAGACCAAAATTTGATTTTTTTAAAAATATTCGCTAAACACCTCAGCGATTTAGATAAAATTAGTACGCGTTTTCAAATAGTTAAATCAAATTTAATGCTAGCAGTATGGCATCCATTTGAAAGAAATTATTTAGGATGGTCTTGGTTTAAAAATAAAGAGAACGAAAGTTTTATTCAGCCTATCTCTGATAATTGGTCAGTTGATTCCAGTGAAACAGATAAGTATTCTCTTAATGCCTACGTACCAAAATACTTTTTGGAAAGTATTGTTCTGGACGTACCTGTTCATCAAAAAGAAGATTTATACATTGTCATGATGATGTCAGATTCTGATTTTTTATCTCGAAAATTTTTGCCGTACAATTTAAAAGGCCCACAAAATACAAGCCAAATTGCAGGTGTTAGTATACCAGGATTTTGCAAGCAAAATAATTTTCCTATGGTATTTGACCACGCCAATGGTAATAATTTTACGTGGGAGTACATAGACGACTACGGACGACCCCTTCCAAAATGCGCCTTGTCTCAAATGTCTTACTTTTCGAGATCTGTCGAAAATGCAAGCGTAGAATATTTCCAATCCGTTGTTCAGGAGAATTGTTTAGGTGGAATATACAAAGACATATTTTGGCGTGAAACTCCAGTTGGCTCTATAGTCTATCCCGAGACATTTTGTGTCAACGAAGAATTGGAAATACCCCAATTGCGGTGTGCAAATGATGCTAAGTTTACGTTAGGAGATGTATCCGATTTTGCCTGTTCCAAAAAACACAAAATGTCAGATTTTTCCGAAATAATTTACGGATATGCGACAAATTGTTGGGCGTATCCTTTCAGTGAAATATTGAGGACATATGATTCAGCAAACATAACATTTATCGACACGAAATTACTGTACGATATTTTCAAATGTATCGAAGAAGGTAAGCTTCTGGATGATAAGCAATATTTCGATTTAAATTTTGAAGCACTTTTCTACGGAATTGAAAAAGGTTTAGAGTTTCTGGACAAATTACCAAGATTATACACTAAAGCGAATATTCTCAAAACATTTATGGTATACTTCTTCACTAAATTGAATCGGATTCCAATCAATTTTTCTAAGAATTATAAAACTTTTACTTATCAAAAATTCTTATTGTCTTCGACGATAAGACGTTTAGTTATTTGTAAGCGCGAAAGTGATTCCTTCTTAAATTATATTGTTAAACAACTGCCTCATGGAACTAATGCTATGAATTATATTTCTGATGATAAAGTAGAAGTTATTATAGAAGTAAATAGTTCTATTTACATCGATCCATATGAAATTCCATGTTTCTCGGTAATAGTTGTGTACAATAATATGTTCCCTACAGAAGATAACTACGTTAGCAAAAGTAGAACTGTTATTGTGGTTACTACCTCTAGTACAGTCATACAACTTCAAATATATTTAAGAGTGATTGATGATAACGAAAATTGGAGAATGAATTATTATACTGGGGAAGGGTATATTTTCAATATTGGTGGCAGCGGCGCCATAATCACTTATCTGCATGAAAATAAGAGTGATTATTGCGACACTGGTAGGTATTTGTGGAAAGGCATCTTTGGAAAGTTAGACAATGTGCCAAACGATATCAAAATATCTTCAACAAACGAAATAGATATATTATCGATAATATCCATGTCGGTTAACAATGCGGAAGGGAAAAAAGGTATTGAGAATATTTATAACAAATATTCTGTTGCTCTAAAAATCCTTAGATTATCCGGAACTATATTGTCTTTTATTGGAATAGTTGTTATTCTATTGTCAGCCACGATAATCAAAGGATGGCGTCAACCAAGATTTTATACCATTCAATTGTCTATCTCTTTCGCATTGGAAATTTTATTTTTTATAGCAGATAACTTTATAAGCGAATTGCCACAAGTTGGATTTTACATCTTTTACTATTGCATCCTATCACAATTTTCCTGGATGTTTCTTGTTGGTCACATGCAATACATCAAGTATATTCAAATTTTTCGTTTTGGTAAAATTGGAATGATAAAATCTTTAATGATCGGATGGTTGATGCCTGTTGCATTAATTGTAGTCGCATTATTAGCTTACAAAGACTGTTTGAAATGCAACTTGTGCTACAAAAATAAAGAAATATTCCTGTATTTCGTATTTACACCAATAGGTTCAGTTATAATTTGTAATTCAATTATTTATGTAATGGCAATGTTTAACATATGGAAAAGTAAAGCTATAAAATCGTGTCTAAAGTACAAGAGTAGGTCTGTGATTCTTCTACCGTTTGTAATGGGTATTACTTGGAGTTTTATCATTATGTTAATTTGTCCTTGGGCATGGTTATACATAACTGGCCTTTTCCTAATGCATATCGTTGTGCCTTCTCAAGGTTTTGTCTTATTCATATTCGTCGTGCTACTAGACAAACAAACCAGATTGCAGTGGAAAAATTGCTTAATTCCAAGAAGACTAGGCGTTTATGTATAATACTTATCGATGCTTAATACATCTCAATCGCTTATGTTAAATTGTAAGAAGTAACATTAGTATTAGATTATGACAATAATAAAATAATCTATGTGTACCTAAGTATTTTATTAAATAATGGTAACGTGATCCAAATTGAACTACAGTTTTGTTTTAAAAAACTAGTCAATAAAAAATATGGATCAATATAAAGTACAAAGTTAGCAATTAGGTACGAAATATGACGATCATTTTTGCAATGAACTTCCCACATTTTTTTTCATAAATGGGAGACTATTTCAGCAATACCTAATTCTCTCTCTCAACTGAGGCATCTTACCATTTCGTTTACGTAAACACTTTTCTTCAAATATTCTCGTATATCAATGCAGTTAGATCGCTAGACCTTGGTGGTCATGACTCATGAGATACCACCTCTCTGAAAGATAATGCGACCAGGAAATTTGCGTTTTTTTTTGTGTTACGGTGCTATATCGTGTTAAAACCATAAGTCAATCAAGTTCATGCTGTTGCTTGCACAACAAAAAAGTTTTTTTTTGCAATTCCTTATATTATAAACAATTGACAGTTGTAATTCTGGCAACTTCGTCATGAAACAACTACAGATCGATCACTAATTTCTGCATGCCAGGAGGCATAACAAACAGTGAATTTTCGTGGATACATTGCATTTTCTTCATAGGATTTTTGCTACATCAATTCATAAGTGCAGGTAACCCATAGAAGAAGGTTATATTAAATAACTATAATAGATATCCTCCGCTTTCCTTCTATAATGTATTCTATTTACTCCGAACTAGTTTTAATAAGTAATCTTCAGTTAAATCCATACAATAAAAGGAATATATAAGACATTGCCCTCACAATGTTGATAAAGATAAAATAAACAATTAAATAACTTCAATTATATTCAATATACTGCAATTCTGAATTTCTGATTGCCCTTTCTTTTTGTAATTCGTTGGACACTCACGATATAGAATACAATCCTAACTACTATTTATGAACATTATGGAAGTGGATAGGTTTCTTAAAATACTTGGGATTACTAAAGGTAAACCTTTATATACACAGATTATTCAAACAAGACACACGTTACTTCGATACACCATAGTGATGTAGACCAATGACTCTGAAACACGTTACACCGGTTCTCATTGAGTCAAATAACGCGCAGGTTGACATTGTCTGCTCCATGGTGACGTTGGTTGTTGCCTCCAAAATTGAAGATCTGGTTGAAATTGCAAAAGGGTGCCTCTCTTGATATTTTTGTTATTATTTTGCTATGGTTGTCAATAAAACCACTTAGTCAAGCTGATCTTTTACAATTGCAACGCATTTATCGGGGACATAACCTCTGCCAATTAAATAAAACTCAAAAGGAACACATGCAAATAGGGAAATTATTTCTTAAAAACGAAAAGGTCGTGTCGACAGTCATATTACACTTTATAAAACTTTACCATTTGGTTCTACAAGACAGGGAAAAACTGCAGGTAAAAACCCCGTCACAGTACAAAAGCAGTATAGGTTTTTAATTTTTTTATAGCTTTACAGCTAGGCCATGTATGTTAAATTGTACAGTTAACTCTAACTCAAAACTTTATAACTATTCCTAAAAGATGCAAAATTTGAATTAAATGTAAAAGCTATGTAATTGACATACTGTGTGTCCAAAAAGTCTGGAAACACCCAAATAAAATCGAAACGGATGATTTTTGAGAAAAATGCAAAAACAGGTCAATTAGTATTTTCAAAAAACTACTGGCTGATGGTATCTGTTTGGAATTTTTGATGACCTTGAAAAAGTTATATCATCAAAAAAAATTTAAATAGCAACGTCGCATTTTTAATTTTATTTTTGATAGATCTTTTAATTGTCTAAACGACAGTCAAAAAATTTTTCATTCTACTTAAGAAAAATTTTGAAAAAAAAATCATTATAGAAAACAAAGAAAATTTTAATCGTAGAAATCAGCAAAAACTCTTACAATAAATGTTCATAATGTTGTTCTTGAGCATTTTGGCAATACCCTAAACGATAATAAAATTCATTTTGAACGTTTTCTATCATTTCAGGAGTGATCCTTCGTACTTCAATCTCAATCCGTTGACGCAAGACTTCCAAATTTTCAGGTTTAGTTGCGTATACCTTATTCTTTAGGTAACCCCACAAAAAATAATCAATAGGCCTTAGATCTGGCGACCTAGCCGGCCACTCGATAGCCCCCCTCCTGCCAATCCATCTGTTTTGGAAGGTATTCCCGAGATAATGCCGAACATTTCCCGCATAGTGGGGTGGAGCCCCATCTTGTTGAAACCAAATTCTTTGGCTGGGCAAATTAGGATCTTCATGGTTCGGAAATGTTTCTGCTAATGACGGAATTAAATAATTTTGTAAAAAATCCAAATACATTTCCGCCGTCAGGATACCGTTGAAGAAAAAAGGCCCTATAATACTGTTACCAATTAAACCAGCCCATACATTTAATTTCTGAGGATACTGAGTTCGTACCTCTCTCATCCAGCGTGGATTTTGGCGTGCCCAGTACCTGCAGTTTTGTCTATTAACAGTCCCATGTTATGTGAACGTAGCTTCATCTGAGAATAAGATATTTCTGATAAAAAACGGATCATTATCACACATAGGCATCAGTTGTTCGCAAAACTGTACACGCCTGTCGAAGTCGTCTTCAGGCAGCTCATGAAGCAAACAGATTTTGTAGGGATGATACTTAGTTTTCCGGAAAATATTACCAATTGTACTCTTCGACACGTTAAACTCTCGAGCAAGCTGCCGTGTACTAGAATTTGGAGTTTCCTCTACTGACAATAATAAGTCGAGTTGCGTATCTTCTGCGATCTTTGGACGACCACTTCTAGGGCGATCTCGAACATGGCCTTCTTCTTGAAATTTTTTGTGAAACTTACTCACTGCAGAAATACTAATTGGGGCACGCTCCGGATGTTCTGTATTAAATAAGTCGCAAACTTCTCTAACTGAACGAGCCCTATCCCCAAAACCAATCATCATCAATATTTGAATACGTTCCCTCTCACTTAAAACCATTTTTAAACAGATTTTTTTAACTTACGCACAATTCGTATTTGACAGAATGTCACAAATAAAACAAAATGTGTTTGAAAAATAATCGACTTTTAAGCAACTATGTTTTTTTTTTTAAAGACAAACTTTTCCATTTTCGAAGAAGTAATTAAATTTTTCTCGGTCATTTTCTTAAGTAAAATGAAATTTTTTTTACAGTCATTTAGACAATTAAAAGATCTATCAAAAATAAAATTAAAAATGCGACGTTGCCATTTAAATTTTTTTTGATGAGATCATAACTTTTTCAAGGTCATCAAAAATTCCAAACAGATACCATCAGCCAGTAGTTTTTTTTCCAGACTTTTTGGACACACAGTATAACCGTTAGAATCTTAACAATCTTTTTCGACCTTCAGAGCGATGGCTCTTATAGAATCCACTACACATGCTACTCAATTAAGACACATATTCCTTAAATACTTCGTGCTGATGAAGACAAATGAGTCCGAACCACGGGTCTGTGGTTGCTTTGCATCGAAAGTTTCCAATAATTTTTGCTTACATAAATTGTCAAACTTAATCAAATAAAGCGCATATTGCAAATAGTTGACATAAACTAAGAAAAACCATTTAGAATTGCATTTATCGGGTACATAATCTCTGCCAATTAAATAAAATTCAAACACATGCAATTGGGCAATTTTTTTCTTTAAACCGAAGAGGTCGAGTCTACAGTCATATTACCCTTTATAATACTTCACCATTTGGTTTTACAATACAGGAAAAACTGCAGATAAAAACCTCTTCGCAGTACAAAAGTAGTATAGGTTTTCATATTTTAAAATTTACTCTAGAACTCGTAAGCGGGGCCATGCAAGTTAAATTGTACAGCTACTAGCTTAATGGAAAATCACTCAAAACTTTATAAATATTCCTAGAAGATGCAAAATTTGAATTAAATATTAAAAGAATGTACCTGACTTATAACAGTAAAAATTTTGACAATCTCTTTTGGCCTTCAGAGAGATGGCACTTAGAATACAGTACACATGTTACTCAATCAACACACATACTCCTTAGATACTTGGTACTGATGAAGACAAATTTTATATTATCTATATTAGTTGAGTAAGGAGAGAAGAGATTTATTTCTTCTATATACAGGTTGTCCCAGAAGTAAAAAGACGGAGTTGCAGGTATGTAAAGTCCGAACAGAAACAGGCCCAAATATACCGCAATAATGAAGAAATTAAAAATTTAATTTTCTATTTTGTTTTTTTTCAAAAAATTACATTACGGACCTGGCACAGAATGTATGTTTATAAATACACGTAAAAATGCTCAATTGTAAATAGAAACGAACACGCATTCATACAAAAATACGCTTTTATTTGTATAAAACGGGAAAAAAACGTTAAATCGTACTCATTCATATGAAACATATTTTTTGCCCGATGCATCTAGATAACGCAGCTATGTAGTCGGTTGGTGATCCAGATGGGCGACGCACTTTATTGCAGACAATAAAAGATTATTTTTATTTTTAAAACAGGAAGGTTGTTGCTCTTTAATGTGTTTGTAGTCGGAAACAGCTTATTATTATTATTTTAAAATATTCAATAAATCGTAGTAAATATCAAGAATGTAATCATTTTTTTCTAGCAGGTGTAAAATTAAAGTAATTAATGGTTTGATATTTATTATGAAGTATCTATTTCTCCTCCTTTTTTTTAACACAAGTAATATGGTGGTCCTGAAAAGGACCGATTGTGAAAGTGAAGCAGGTGGATATCTAGTCCAGGGTCGGCGTAAGGCCAATTAAATTCTTTATTATTTTTTGACTGCCGTCTGCACACGAATAAAGACTTGATATTTTGAGGGTACGTTTTTACACAATATTGCTTCCGATTTCTGCTACTCCGTCTTTTTATTTCTGGGACACCTGTATGAAAGCGCATTATATACAGATTTACGAATTTTTTATTCTTGTCGAGTTTCCAATGCTTTTGTTAAAGTTTCTAATTCATTGAAGGACATATTTAGTTGCTATTATTTGCTAACCGCTTGTTCAAAGTAGTCAACTACCTTCAAATAAAGGTTTCATATATCTTAAATGTAGCGATTTTCATAGAACATAATATACACAGTATCTCTTCTTTGCCTCAATTATTTGTGATTTTTTGGTAAATGTGTTGGGCTAATTTTTATTGATGGTAAACTAATCCAATATGAATACAACACAATTCTTCCTAAAGGAGTGGAAAATTTTCGTGACTAGCTACCATTCAATGAGTTTCGAAAAGTGAAATTTCAACACGATGGCGCTACCCTTCATAACGCAATTCTGAATAGAAAGCTTTTAACAAGAAGTCTCCGGGATTTTTGGATTGGAACATATGGACCGATTCCTTGACCGGCACGGTCCTCAAATATTACCCGCAATAAATACTCTCTTTTGGTGATATCTTCATGATCAAGCTTATGTACCGCCTCCAGAAAATAAGCACAAATTAGCAGATAAAATTAGCGAGATTTGTCGAATATTTACTGCTGAAATGAACATATAGAGTTGCGTAGAGATGCTGCCAATATTTAGCGCAAACTAAAGCGCATTTAGAGTATAGACGACAGTAGTTCATTTCTACTATTTTTGGTATTAATTTCAGTAAACGTATACTTAATAATAATAATTATTTGTTGTTTTCAGAATAAAAATATCTATCAGAATTAGTAAAAAAAAAGTATATGGTTAAATTTGAAAATAAGTTTAGCCTTAAAGACCTTGACACGTGAATTTATTAGTCTATTTAGTAGTCTACTTGCAACCATTTAATTTAGTATATAGATAATTGAAATCCTCCGATAAATAAGGTAGTTATGTACTCTTATTTCCTTTTGGAGATAGTCTGAATAAAACCATTAGCGAAATAATCAAATTGGTCCGAATATAATTCCGGAAACTTGTCTTTTTTAAGTTGAGTATTTTTATCCTAAAAGAGGTTAGAGCAACAGCTCGCAATTGCAAAGATTAAATGCTCGACTATTACACACCCTGGGACTCTATGGAGTTGCAATAATTAAGTTCCTCTTTTCTGTGATACAAGAAACAATTGACTGTCCAGTGCTGTTAGTACTTAAGAAATCACTAATAATCTTACTATTTACGAATGATATATTATGTAAACTTTACAACAGTATGTCACTTTGAATTAACATTTTTGTTTGTGATAAGATTATATTTTTCTGTTTAATCTTCACACTTGTTTTACATCATTATTTACTGATATAGGTAGGTAAGCTGTTTTTTTATTTGTAGTACGTCCCTCTTTTTGTATTCTATAATTTAGACTAAGTTTGATTTTCTAAGTATTAGAATATTTATCTGACAGTCATGCTTATTTATTAAAAGTCCTTTGTAATTGATTTTGATTTTGAATCTAATGATAATAAATTTTATCGCCAACCGTCAATAAAGCGATGCGTTACCATAACGTTTTAAGGAGGTAAACAAACACTTTATCGAACAGAAAAATAAAATACTTTACCTGCCGCTAATATCTGCCAACGTAGTCACAACTGATGACTTTAAGCATAAATCGTTTCTCGCTGTCATAAAATGTGATAAGTCATTATATCTTTTTTTTTAAATTTTTGCGGTTGGCGATAAAATTTTATATGCACTACGTCAGTAAAGTGCCTTTATCAAACCCACCTGTTACTCGCTTCTCTTGGCTCATAAATCAGACTCGTTCGATAAAGGATCACTTTACTGACTTGGTACAAAAATAATTGTTATTGTTATTATTCCTATTATTATAGAACATCTTTTAGTCAAGTATTTTTTTATATGTTTTAGGTAGGCCTAGTCAATTCTAGTGAATTTTAACACTAAATAATGGGAGATTATGTTCAATTTTTTATTACATAAGTTTGAGTAAATATAACATGTAACTGCTTTGTAAAAGAAAATATATGTGACATATCGAAGTAAACATACATTTAAAATAATTTTCATTTATGATTTATTTCATTATAACTGAATTAGAAATGTAAAGGAATAAAATGATTGTTATTTTTTAAACATTTTATTTATTTTAAAATAGATACAAAAAAATTAAGGGTTTTTTAAAACAATTTAATTCAAAATTCTTGTTTATATTACTATATTTGCATTCCAAGATTTTTCGACCTCAGGCAACACTATTTTCTTAGTATTTACCTCTCGTATTTACAACGTAGTTAGAAGTATCTAAATTTTCTAAATAAAAATAATAAAACCTCTTGTAAAAGGATTTTTGAAGAACTTTAATATATCTCTTAAGCCTGAACAAAAATAATATAATCTCCCTTTATTTTGTATTACAATTTAGTGGCAAATATCATATTACTAGAGTTGATTAGGCATACCTTTCATATAGCCAATCTTATGACCCGACAAAACGTTTTGCCGGGAGTATATACAGGGTTATGATAAAGTAACGCACAAAATTCAAAAACGTACAATGTTCATTTTAAAAAAAAATGCAAAAACACGTCAAACAGTTTATTTAATTCCGCGTCTTTTAACATAAGTCAAAAAAATAAAACGTCAAATTTGTGAAAGTTATGACGTCATCAATATTTTTTTTAAATATCAAGCTTGTTTTTTTTTTACTTTATTTGATAAAGCTTGTTTTTCTGCATTATAAAGAAATAATTGAAGAAGGGGTCACATAAGAAAAAACTAAAAAAAAAACGAATTAGACATGAAATGACTCGTATAACTCCGCAGGTGATCGAAGACTCTGTAAATCAGGTCTACCTTCGTCTTGGCCTATGTCAGATAGTGAACGGGACATAGTTTGAACAATTCCTGTAAGAAATCGTTTTGGTTTAATGGACTGTTTAGTTAATTTAAATGTTATTACTATAATAAAGTTTATTTTGTTTTTTATAATTCTCTCAGTTTTGTGAGTTGTGACCCCTACTTCAATTATTTCTTTGTAATGCAGAAAAATAAGCTTTATCAAATAAAGTAAAAAAAAACCAAGCTTCATATTTAAAAAAAATATTGATGACGTCATAACTTTGACAAATTTGACGTATTATTTTTTTGACTTATGTTAAAAGACGCGGAATAAAATAAACTGTTTGACGTGTTTTTGCATTTTTTTTCAAAAATGAACATTGTACGTTTTATGAATTTTGTGTGTTACTTTATCATAACCCTGTATATATTTTGTCAACAGTTAACAGTATTTTATAAATATTGTCAATATTACACGAATTGTAAATTAATCGCCGAGCATCTAAACTGCAAGAAGAGCAAACATTTGTTCGTCCTTGATTCTGTAAGATATTTAATATTTTATGAAACAGCATAAGAAATATTTGCTTGTTAGAAATGTTTAAACTAAGTACTATTAAGAATAAATTGTTAAGTTTCTGAGTGATCTAGATAAATGTATTGGAATAATATATTTTGTAGTACATATATTGTATTTATTTAACCCTTAAAGTGGCTACACACGTTCAACAAAACATCGCAATGTAACATCGTCGCGAATCAAGTGTGAACGCAACCCCCCAACAGCGGAACATCGTAACATAACGCCGCCCCAACTGTTGTCGGTTTTTTTACCGTCGCATCAAGGAAATATACGCGACCACGATGCGCCGCTACATATTCATATGTCTGGACGGAATTGGCGAACATTATATCCTTCAAAATAATTCAGAACATCTGTGGGTCGTATTTTCACCAAGAAACCCCAATTTAGTACCTTTTCGAGTAATAAAATCATAATAAAGTGTCTTTATTGCAACAGAAAACAAGGTATACAAGTATATAATCAACATAAATACACTAATATACAATTTTAAAATTAAAGTTAAAGTTAAAGTTAATAGTTAGAAGTAATCAGCTAATGCTGTTTTACAACTTAACCTTGAATATTAAACCAGAAATGATTGTAATTTGATAACGAATGCCTAAGGCAAAAAATTCGATAACGCACCATGAATTACTGCAAAAATGACTTACGCAAGAAAACGAATATTCCAATTTGAAATTCTAACGGATTTCAAAAACGCACACAAAAAATCAGAATTATTAAACTTTAAACTCATTAAATTTACCAAATCTATCAATTCTTCAAAATTACTGAACCTATTCACTAGCAAGCATCAACACCTTGTCAACGTAATATTTTCCCCCCATAGATTTACGGAAAGATGAGCCAGAAAAGACATCAGTAGGTACTCCGTTATATTTAGGGGAAGGTGGGGCAAGACGGTGACGCTAAGGCTTAGAATGCCATATGAAAACTGTTAATTAAAACAAAACATTTTCAATCTTTGAACATTAGTCTATTAGTAATGGCATTCCAAAATTATAATTTTTTGAATTTGAAGGTGTGAAGAGGCAAATAAATAAAGCTTGTAAATACCCTATCTTGGCCCAGTGGTGGGGCATGATGGGATTGTATGTGGGGTAAGATGGGGTCTAACCATAAAAATAATAATAACAAGTGAAAAACATGATTGTTAAGTTTTAAAAAATTATAATGTTCACACACGACATATTGCAGTGCCCTCTTATAAAAATATGAGAACATGCTGCACTATATGTTGTGGGTATAGTCATCTGTATATGCTGTGCTCTAAAAATTATCCTTTTTACACCAAAAGCTTATAATTGGTTTTGTATTTAATTTATATTGTAATAGCATGTGCCGAATAACTATTGTGGGTTCTGGCAATGTATGTGGTTCCTTCTCCTTCACTGGTAACCTATCTCTTACTTATAATAGGGACGAGGTAATAGTTTTGTTTAAAGAAGAAAAAAAACGGAATGTCTATATAACATGATCATATACTTTTTATTTAATCATTTGTAAATTCAAATACCTTTATACACCTTAATGCTCTATACAAATACATAATTGAAAATATATATATCATCTATATCAGATGCTAACATAATATTTATCCTGTATTTAAATAAATGAAAACTTTTATTGTCCATTGATAATTTTATTTATCAACGTAATTGTTTTGATATTGGCTTCAATTAATTGCTTTAGACAACCATTTGCACGCGTTGTTTCTAGCTTTTAATCTTTGCCGTGTAAAACGTTTAATTATGTATTAACATGACTTGAAAAAGATTAATGATGATTGGACAAAGTATTGAAGAAAGTACTCACTCGCACGCAGCATTTCTCCAACTACCCAACACCATTAGTCCTATTTTTTTTTAATTAATTACAACTTAATGAAGTAAAAACCTTACAGGATAATATTTGCGTATCTATACTGTTCAACGTTATATTGAGTAATCATTTGCACGCAAAACCAATATTTGTTAAACAGTTTAGATAACACTTTTCCAAAGAAAAACTTACTTGCTATTTTCAAACATTTCATCAAATTGTTTATTTTGAATGTCCATCTTGAACTCTTCAAAATGAATTTAAATGTATTGATAAAAGAAAATTATTATGAATGAACGTGATAAAAAAATAATGAAATTACTATTCTACTATGTAACAATTAACAAAAATAGCAATCGTAATTATTTTGAAAGCGTCTTATTCTCCCGAAGTCGTAATAAGGAGTTCCTCTTGTCGAATCTTGTTTCGAATTTTTATACCAACAAAAAAAATGTAACGTTGACTAGTGCGCCCTCTAGTCCATCTTTTAGGTTGGCATCGGAATATATCTTTCAGTGAAATCGCTGCCCACATGTTGCCGCCGTGATACACACACGCAAACACTCACATATTGTTCTGACAGTTCTTATTCACCAAACGTCAACACATCGAAAATTGTTTTCTTATTTAAGAATCTTTTTCACTGCCTCGTACTGCATTTCCGACGGTAGGTTTATTCTTGTTGTTAATACCATCCTTCTTTGTATTTATTAATGAACCTATTGCCTTGTTCATTGTTCAATACATATTTTCTTTTCCCATTTATTAATGTTATCCTCACTTTTCTTGTAGCTGGATTGTGACTCGGTAGGATTGGAAATACGTTGGAAAGAACGCATATTTTTCTTTCAACACTGCCTGCACCTGGAAGACACGTTTGTTTTCTCCATTGCATCTCTGTTCTCTATCCATGATCTTTCCATCGGTGATATGTCTATCTGCAATAAACTTTACACAAGTTTTATATTTTGTTATCTTTTGTAGGTCATGAAACTGTACACGTCTGTTTCCAGTCTCTGAAGCATTGTGTTACAAACAAATCATAAACGCACACAATTTTTATTTATGTTATCAGCTACCTTCTTATACAAAATGTTATTGCTGATCGGGTTTACGTTTTATATATATTTATATCCTTTTCTAGTCTCTAGTCATAAGCTAAGGTAATTTCTATCTTTTAATATAATTTAGTTTTTAAACTCTCTCATAAAGTTTTATTACTTTATGCATGTAAATCATAATAATTTATTCAGCCATATTTATCTTTCTTGCATATCGTATTTGATCTTTTTCATGATATGTAATCCATACATCTTGTGTATCCTTTCTACAAAAGAAATATATTGCTTATATTTATCTTGTCTTTTATTTCATACTTATTTAATATTTTTATTCTACATTCACTCACTATTCAATGGAATAATAATGACTTTTAAATTATGTGTTTGTATTTGACTATGTGTATGCAACTTTATATACATTCATGTAATTTGTTGCAAATATTGTTCTTCACATCCAAGTACGATTTTTGTCATTTTTATTTCATTTCAAAACTTAAACTAATTCTTAAAGCTATTCTTATTTTATAAACTTGCGAGATACCACGGCAATATGTTTCGCCACACTGTGGCTTCATCAGGTAGATGAAAATACAATTTCAAAATGCATATTAGCTCCTATATATATATCAATACTAAAATAATCTTATTCTGAGAGGGGCGGACAGATTTGGTAGGGGAGAGTTACTTATATCTAGTTGGTCCTTTCAAATTATACCTGATTTATTAAATTTATTAGTTTCTAAACTTTCTAGCATAATAAGTTTTTTTACTTTTTTTCTAAAACAGTAAAAAATTGGTATTGAATTTATGATTCCGTTCTAAGCAATGATTCGCAAAAGTTGAGTCTGTCTTCTTATCCTTATAACATCATTCGTGTTCTTTTATTCTAGTATCGAAGGTCTTTCCCGCCTGTCATACATACACTTTTTTAATCTTGGCATTTAACTTGTACACCTCTGAGTTTAATCTATTGTCCGTTTATCTTTATTGTTTTTTATTGCTTTTTGTAAGGAATTGTTTGTTTTGAATGAAATAGTCTCTACCCTACTTGTTTTAATTAAGTTCCCTACTGTTTCTGAAGTTTTACCAATGTATGTAATGGAATTATAAATTTGGGTTGTACCTTTTTTTTAACTGTGGGGTAAATTAGAGATAGCATTTTAGATTTCTGTAGGTTTGTGTTTTTAATTTACCACAAACCTACACATACAGACACAACTATATACGCAAGTTCGTTTCATCCTATAATACAAAAAATATCTGCTTATCAATCAATGGTTCACGGACTAATTAACGTTCCTTTGAGTAAAGAAAACTTTGATTTAGAATTAAATAGAATATACATTATAGCGCTAAAGAACGGCTATTCAATAGATTTAATTAATAATAATTTAGCAAAAGTACAGAAATCTAAAACGCTCTCTCTTATTTACCTCACAGTAAGAAACAATAGAACCCGCAGTTATAATTCCATTAGATACATTGGTAAAATTTCAAAAACAATAAGGAAATTATTTAAAACAAGTAGGGAAGAGACTATTTTATTCAAAACAAACAATTCCTTACAAAACGAAATAAAAAAACAATAAAGATAACAGACAATAGATTAAACTTAGGGTGTACAAGTTGACATGCGAAGACTATAAAGAAGTGTATGTAGGACAGACGGGAAGGACCTTCGATACTAGAATGACAGACTCAACTTTTGCGAATCATTGCTTACAACGGAATCATAAATTCAATACCAATTTTTTACTGTTTTAGAAAAAAAGTAAAAAAACTAATTATGCTATAATAGAAAGTTTAGAAACTAATAAATTTAATAAATTATGTATAATTTGACATGATCAACTAGATATAAATAACTCTCCCCTACTCAATTTATTTTTATTATTATAATAAAATATACGTAATCTAAAAAAAAATCTAAAATTCAAATCTGTCCGCCCCTCTCAGAATAAGGTTATTTTAGTATTGATGTATATACCGGTAGGTTTTCTGGTAACGCAACGATTGTATAGCGCATGTATCAGTCCCCACAACTGAACGACTACGTATATGTACTCCCCTCCGTTAACCAGAGCGGTGGTAGTAGTATACTACAGCCGTTCGCGTCGGGGAATACGATAACTGTAGCGAGTGATAGTGGGGACTTGGACACTCCTCTGTCGTTGCTTCACCCGAAAACTTACCGGTATAAGAGCTAATATGCATTTTAAAATTGTATTTTCATCTACCTGATGAAGCCACAGTGTGGCGAAACATATGTCGTGTGTGAACATTATAATGTTTTGAAACTTAACAATTGTGTTTTATTATATATAATTTTTATTTTTATTTCGAAATTACAAACATAATTATTAATGTGTTAAGTGTTTATTCCGTTGGAGTTATAAATAAAAATATTTTCAGAGAAAGTAATAAACATATAATGACCAACGATAAATAATAAATAAATAAATAACATGAAAAAATGGATATAATTTATATTTTTTTTTATATAAAATCATGGCTTACAATAGTTCGAATTAGAAAAAAACAAAAGTTTGTGTCATAACTCAAGAAATGTAGGTACAATAAAGAAATAGGTTAAACTGTATTACTTAGCATATAATTTCCTACAACTTTTTTCCTTACACATTTCTTCTAAAGTCAATAATAACAGAGCCACAAGGACCGAACAAAATATTTTTGTGAAATATCTAGTAAGCCATGCACTTTTTCCAAAAAAATTAAACGCTAATTAAATATAGCTATTAAAACTGCAATTCCTTTCCCGTTTAAGCGAATGTGTATATGTTGTAGTTTCCGAAATCCCTACACTAAACATCGGAAAAAACTCACGCTGTATAATGAGATTTGTTCAAACAATCCTTGTTCAATAATTTTAAAATTATTTCATCCCAGTGTATGCAAATTGTAATTATGACTTTTTGCTTTACACGTCTATACGTTGTTTAATATGATAAGGTGTAAGTATGCCCTTCTTTTGTTCAAAATTTAATGACCGCGCGGTACTCAATTTTCGTTACTTCAGACATTTTCGTGCGCTGGTCACGTTGGTTGGCTGGTTACTAAAAACTACTAGGCTTCGAACCGTCGTACACCTCGCGTATGTGCATGCATGAAGTGACGAAGTTTGAACACGTTTGAACCTGTATAAGTCTGTCAGGCCGAGAATTTATGGCGCCTACCTCGTATCAAATATTTCCATAGCTTACTACTCATGACAGTTGGTCAATTAAAATGAAGAAGTGGCCCGGAATTTATTATTTATAAAGATAACTATATCAAGTAGCAAATGATGTGTATCGGTGAGAAAAAACTTTTTTAATGCAAATTTACGGTTTGCATTAAAAAAAAGAATTGTGTCAAATTCACAAAATATATTTGAAATAAAGCAATAGGTTAAATTGTATTATTTCGCATATCTTCCTACAACTTCTTCCTTTACACATTTCTTCTGAAGTCAATAATAACAGAGCCACAGGCACCGAACAAAATAACAAATAAATCATTTGTGCGAAATATCTAGTAAGTCATACATACTACTACATTTTAACTAAAAAATAAAACCTTAATTAAATAGAGCTATTAAAAGTGCAATTCTTTTCCCATTTAATCTGTATTCTACCTGTATCTGTTGTAGTTTCCGAGATCCCCATACTAAACATCGGAAAAAACTTGTATAATATGTTATAATAAAATGCGTTTCTCTAAGATACAGTAATGTAATACATAATACAGTACAGAAGCAAATTAATTAAGCGGATCTAATTAAAGCTAATCCATTTCCATTACTGATAAGCAATAACAATTTGAAATTAGAAGAAATGGTGTATGTATGCGTGTTGTTGCTATTGTGCTTTCTATTAGTGTTTGTACTATAAAATTGATCATAAACCAAGACTGAAAATGATCAAGCGTGTAACAGTTTTGGTTTTAATATTTTTCTCAACTTCAGGATTGGAATATGTAAGTAACCCAATTTCATTTACGAATCCATTCAATGGGAAGTTTAGATTTAGTTTAAATAAATTAGCTAAGTCGAATTTAGTATGAGATAGAACATATTGTTTGCTACCATAAAGTACTTTTTACGTAAGAATTTAAAGTCACTTTCATGATGCTCATGTTTTGAATTATTTACTACATAAATACATCAAACTATTTGCTCTGGACTCCATTAAAGTCATATTGTGTCATATCTAAATAATAGTACAAACTCTTTTGTTCGAGAGTTTCCAGATCATAATAAGAAATTTAATAGTAACAGATCTAAAATCATTTTCATTACTGGAAATGTTAAAAAGTGTCTTCTGTAGATATTTTAGAACTTCGCATTTAGTCTAACTTTCAACAATTCCGGAGAACACAGCGATGACATATCTTCTTAGTGACCACTATGGTAGCTTACAACAAACTTACAGCGTATTTTTGATAAATAAAAATTCCTTTTCCTGGTTTAGCGGATGCAAAATCAACAAACAAAATTAGAAATTAAAATGTTTCGATAATATAGATATTATCTTTATCAATTGATTAATATTAACTTATTAAAATATTAACAACTCTTAACAAAACTGTGTATTATTGAATAAAAATCTTAAATTATTATGATTTTTCGGGCAAGTTTTATATTATGTGGCTGTAATACTTGACTAATTTTCTTCTGATATTTTTTTCTTACAAAAATATGACGCTAGTATTTATGTAAAAAAATATCAGGAAAAATTAGTCTGATATTATGTCTACTAAGTATAAAAGTTTGCCTTAAAAATCATAATAATTATAGATGTTTGGTCAATAATAATAAAGATAAAGTTCGTTTTCATAAATAAACACATGTAGAATACATAATGTCATGGAAAGATTCTAATGGTGTATATATAAGTCAAACCATGCAATATTTATCATATAGACTAAATGGCCATAAATATGCTAAAACCAGTATGGCTTTAAAAAGGTATATCAGTAATATAAAACATAACCGAAATTTTATTAAGAGAATAAAATAATAAAACTAAAAATGTTCCTGAACTTATACAAATAACTAAACAATGTGGTGTAGCAAATGACCGAACCTAAATTCAAAATTTGACATTAGCTTGCCATTTGACATTTTAATAAGACATATAGATTTGCTAGAGATCTAGGATACACAAATATCATTTTTCTGTATCATATATTTACAGCCAATATGTCTGTCAAAAAAATATTTCTCATATACAGGGTGAGTCATCAGTAGCCGCTTCTTCGATTGTTCTTTTACGTTTTAAACAAAGGAAAAAATAATTAGTGAAAGATCAATGGTTGCTTGTGGCGCATACTGTAAAAATACTTTAAGCTCTGACGCACTTCCGGTTTCACCGGAAATGCACGGAACTTATTTTTTTTAAACGACTCACCCTATATATTTTTGGATTTTCTTGTACTGCCTTAAATTCTCTGTTCAACAATTTTTTCCTTTTCAAAATTGAGCCAATAGTTTTTGAGTTATTAATTTTTTTTGAAAATATTTGACCAAAACACGTGTTCAGAAAAAAATCATTCTCACATTGTTTTTAAAAGTAAAAACATTAACTTGGGGGTGCTTGTAGCCAAGAAAATTCTGCATCATTTGGTAAAATTGCACTCGACAATACCTCGAAAAACTTTGTTTTTTCAAAGCCTACTTCCTGAAATTTTCACATACCAAAAACTTATTTTTTTTAAATGGAACACCCACTTTTTTATTGAGACATTTTGTTCCTTTTTTTATTCTCTTTCATTTTTGTTAACAATGTTCTATACCTATCTTTTGTAATTTCTGAGATAATCACTATAACAGTAATTAGCGGTCAATTAAGGAACTACGGGGGCTGTTCTATGTACCCAAATATTCGTCCAGTAAAGGCTGGAATGCGGCTGACTGCCTGAGTCAACTGTTAAAGAAAGTCGGTATACATGTATGTCAAACTTATAAAAGCATCGCTATTAGTTATCATCCAAATGAATTATTCTTTTGAAGAGTTAATAGATATGATTGACGTTTTGGGTAAATCTGAAAGAAACTCTTTGCTAGCATCCACACTTTATGCACAGCGATCCCTGGTAGAAGTCAACCGAAGCCAGAAACCTTCTAAAGTATAAAGTGGACGGTTTGAGTGAACAGAAAGTATTGAATATGAAAAAAGAACGGAAAAAGCAATAACTGGTGAGGAAAAGACGTTTATGGTACTTGTGAGTGTAGTCGAACACCCCCATACTAGTACTACGAAAATTAGTCGTCAGTTAGATGTAAGTCAAACTTGAGAATCCAGAATAATTGATAAACATGAAATTCACCCGTAGCATATTCATACACAGGGTTAGATGAAAGAAATTTTCAAAATTGCTTACATCGTTGTCAATTGACAGCAAATAAATTATCCTGGCTTTCTCAATTTTTTGTTGTTTACCAACGAAGCCACCTTCTATTAAAGTGAATACGTTCATCGTCACAATTATAACACATAAAGCCCCCCACTTTATCACACCTGTAAACTTTCAGAATCGTTGGTCATTAACACTGTGGGGAAGAATACTGAGTAATTACATAATTGGACCTTATTTCTTTGATGAAAATTTTAATGGAGGAGTGTATCTTTGCTATCTACGGACGGATTTTCAAAGCTTTTTGAAGACATCGTCAAATATGTCAGTAAACATAACCTTTATTTTATTTCTATGTTAGCCAACACAGTCAAAAATTAAATACTGCAACTGGACATTGCCGGAATTAAAAAGTTGAAATGCGATGCTCTTCATTCTGTAAAATTATTACTTTTGGGATAGTTGGATTTAACATTTACGGTGTTTGACAGTTGACTAAGGAAGTCAAGCGCCATTCCTGCCTTTCATTGGTTGAACGAATATTTGCTACATAGAACAACAGCGCTCGTAGTTCTTTAATTGGCCGCTAATTGTTCCTATAGTGATTATCTCAGAAATTACAAAAGATAAGTATAGGACATTGTTAACAAAAATGAAAGAGAATAACAAAGGGAACAAAATGCCTCAATAAAATACTGGGTGTTATATTTAAAAAAAATATGTTTTTGGTATGTGAAAATTTCAGGAAGTAGGCTTTGAAAAAACAAAGTTTTTTAAGGTATTGTCGCGTGCAACTTTACCAAATGATGCAGAATTTTCTTGGCTACGAGCGCCACCAAAGTTAATGTTTTTACTTTTAAACACAATGTGAAAATGATTTTTTTCTGAACACGTGTTTTGGTCAAATATTTTCAAAAAAAATTAATAACTCGAAAACTATTGGCTCAATTTTGAAAAAGAAAAAACAGTTGAACAAACAATTTAATTCAGTACAAGAAAATCCAAAAACATATAGAGTGAGTCATTTAAAAAACTTAAGTTCCGTGCATTTCCGGTGAAACCGGAAGTGCGTCAGAGCATAAAGTATTTTTACAATTTGCGCCAGAAGCAACTATGGATCTTCCACTAATTGTTTTTTCTTTTATTTAAAACACAAAAGAGCAATCGAAGACGCGGCTACTAATGACTCACCCTGTATATGCTACAGCTTTATAAAAGCTCTTTATATTTCACTCTTTTAATTAATTTTGATTAATGGCAAAGACAATATCTATATTAACATCTTAGTTTCAATTTTTTGTTTTGTTTGTTTTTATTTGCTTATTTGTTAATTAATAGGTCTTTGGTAGTTTACATTCGCATGTTTGATATACACAATTTTTGCCTTGTAATTTAGGTATCAGTTGAGATATAAGTTAGTATTGTTTGCGTATTGAAATACGTCACCCCTGATAAATCAGGACCTCTTGCAGCTGCTCTACACCTAAATGTTCACATTTTTACTTTTAATTACACAGTTCGAGTCGAAATTATTTGTGTGGTGGTATTAGATATAGTCCATGATAAATCAGTATTTTTTGATAAAACTACATGAATAATAGCGACATCTATATACCTGAATTTTTACATTTTTGCGTTTGTGTCTTTCTATATTTTATCAGTCGTTTATCATTAAACGCATAGGCCAGCATTGTATGTCTAGTAATGAAGTTGGATTTGCTTTTGAAAAATCAAAAATCTTTCAATGGAACTACTTGAATGATTTTCCCATTGTCATTTCTGTTATTAATTTACTATTTTTAATCAATATGGCCTCTACGTCATGATGACACATTAGTTTAATTACTTATCTTGTATATTTGGCTTTAACATGCAAGTGTTAAATATTTGTGTTGAAATTGGAAGTTTGTTTAAAATAAATCTAAGCCTTCTAATTGACCCACATGAATGGTGTACGACAGCTGTACTCCTAATCTTACATTTACTCTTTTAATTACACAATTGGCGTCGATATTGTTCGTGTTATGGAATTAAATGCGTATCTATGATAGATCTAGACCTTTGAATAACACTGCACTGTTTTATGTATACCTAATTATTCACATTTTCACATATTTTACACATTCCTTTTTAAATCCTATCTGTGTTAGTCAACGAAATTTTTTAGATGACAGATTGCTTTCGAATTGTCATGGTGTTATTTGTTACTTTTGAATCATGCCGCTACGCCAAGACTATTGATTACTTTTAATACATTTCTTATATATTCAAAGTAAATTAGTAAATTCGGAATTTGTAAGTAGAAAATTCATAAAATTAATAATTTGTTTTAGACTTCCATGCAGGATCCTAGCAACACAATGCAACATTCGTGCTCACAATATTCTTCGTACAGAGGGAATAAAATGCTTTATTGGTTTTCCATAAATGACTGCTGGCGTTTTGTTCACAGTGCCTACTATAACTTCCCAAAAAATTGCCTTAATATTTACCGTCGAACTTCAAAAATTACAGAAGCAATTACGTGCAAGGAATCCTTCATGCAAGAAGATTATTACCACGTATTTGAATATATTGCGCCTATTATTAACACCACCCATTTAAAATTACTGACCAATGATGCTTATATGCTTAATAAGAATGACTTACTCCTTATAGTATTTTCTTTAGCAAATATGTCTGTCAACATAGCTTTTGATGAATTTTTAAATGTTATATTTATTATAAGTAATATAATAGACGTACCTGTATATAATGATGACCAAAGTTTAGTTATTTTTAACGTTCTGGAAAGACTACAAAATAATTTCGATAAAATCAGTGTTACTAATTTTCATGTTAGCACATCGAATCTAATGCTGGCCCTATGGTATCCATTTAAAACAAAATGTTTAGGCTGGTCTTGGATTAAAACAGAAAGTAACGGTAACTATGTTCTTCCAGTATGCGGAAACTGGTCAAAACAATCGCTTACAATATCTGACACGTCTTTAATTGCAACCTTACCAAAAGTTTTTCTAGAAAATATAGCAAAGAACTTGTCCAGGGGGGACAAAGAAAATTTGTATGTCATTATGTTGATGACAGATTCTCATGTTTTAACAAGGAAGCTTTTATCACCTCCTCTAAGAGACAAACCTGGTCTAACACAAATTGTTGGCATACGTATACCTGAATTTTGTAAAACAAACAGTCTTCATATGTTGGAAGTATTTTTTGATCATTCTAAACTTTATAAATTTGGGAAGAAGTATATAGATGAATATAAGGTGCTAGATCGAAAATGTATATTGTCCCAAATGTCCTACTTTGGAAAAGCACAATTTAGAAAAAAGTATTTGGAATCTGTCGTTCAGCAAAATTGCCTGGCCTTTATGCTTAATGGTACATATTGGCGCCAAACTCCTGCAGGTTTTATAGTATATCCTGAGAAATTTTGCATGAACAAACAAATGAAAATACCCTACTTAACATGTAATGAAAATGCGACTTGGAAGCTGCAGGATGTTTCCAATTTAGAATGTTATAATTTATTCAACGTTTCTAATGCTACCAATATCATTTATACATATGCAACAAACTGCTGGAATTATAATTTCACTGAAATATTAAATATATTTCGTTATCCGTATTTAACCGCCATTGACATGAAAATGCTCTACGATATTTTGGAATGTATTGACAACAACAAACTCATGGACAATAAGGGATATATTGATTCAAACGTAGAGGCATTATTCGACGGAATAGATAGAGGTTTAGAATTTTTAGGAATCTTGCCAAAATCATTTACTATAAACATATATTTATATAATTTTATGATATCTTTTTTTAAAATATCCAATAACATAGGGATTAATATTTCAAAGATCTACAAAAATTATATTTTTCGCGGATTTTCTTCTTATGACGATTCATTTGAACGCTTAGCCATTCGCAGAAAAGGAAGTGATAAATTTCTAAATTACGATGTAATCCCGTTTCGTCGTAAAGATAAAACTGTGAATTTTAGCTCTGATGAAAATGTAGAAGTCATTATCGAAATAATTGGTTTAGCTGGTCATGGTGCATATAAACCACGATCCTTCTCTGTAATTATAATTTATGGAAATATGTTTCCAGGAAATGATAGCTACGTCAGTAAAAGTCGAACAATCTTCGTAATTGCTCACCAGTACTTTACTTTAACAATGAACGTATACTTAAGAGTTATTGACAATCAAGAAAGCTGGAGAATGAACTATTATACGGGCGAGGGTTACTGGTTCAAAATATATGCAGCAGGTGTTATAACTACCTACATACGTGCAAATAGGAGCGATTACTGTGACACTGAAAAATATCTATGGAAGGGTATTTTTGGATATTCCGATAGATATGGAAATCATATCGAAAGAACATCAAAAAAGAAAATGGACATATTATCAATGATATCGATGTCTGTAAACAACGCCGAAGGAAAATCTGGCGTGGAGGATATTTTTAATAAATATTCTATTTATCTGAAAGTCCTGCGTTTAACAGGAACCGTTCTATCTTTCCTTGGAATTACAATTATTTTAGTATCAGCTCTGATCCTTAAGGAATGGCGAAAACCAAGATTTTATACAATTCAGCTGTCCATTGCTCTAGGATTTGAAATTATATTTTTTGCTGTGGATAGCTTAATAATAGAAATCCCACAATTTGGATTTTATATTTTTTACTATTGTATTTTGTCGCAATTTTCATGGATGTCTCTTATCGGTTATTTGCAGTATATCAAGTATATTCAAATATTTCGTTTTGGCAAAGTTGGCATCTTAAAAGCTTTAATTTTGGGCTGGGTAATCCCTCTAGTGATCATGTCAATTGCATTAGTGGTGTATCGTGATTGTTTGAAATGTGAGTTATGCTACAAAAACAAAGAGATATTCATGTTCTTTGTATTTATACCGATAGGCTTAGTTATAACTGTTAATTTAATTATTTATATAATAGCAATGGTTAACATATGGAAAAGTAGAATGCCAAAATCGGGAATGAAATATCAAACTAGAGCTTCAATTCTCCTGCCTTTTGTGCTAGGTATAACTTGGAGTTTTATTATTATGTTGATTTGTCCCTGGACATGGTTATCAACAACTGGTCTTTTCTTAATGCATATCGTTGTTCCCTCACAGGGCTTTGTTCTGTTTATATTTGTTGTTCTTTTGGAAAAGAACACTAGATTGCAATGGAAAAATACTTTCTCTTCTTTTAAGAAAACTGTGTTGAGTATTTGGAAGTGATACTAAATTGTAAAACGTTCGGCAATTTGCTAAATAGATTTGTGTTTGTATAGCTGCGGTCTTTCAATTCCTTAGATAATCTCTGAGAATAATTAATATTTTTTAAAAAATTTCATTTTGTTTTAGAACGTCTTATTATTATCATCTTTATTTTTAGAATTTAATGTTTATATTCTATACCATATGAGCGAATGTATACAAGGTGTTCACACTTAAACCCGCACCATTGGTAACTTCGTTATTATTGGAGCTACGAATTCGTCCAAATTAGCAAACTAGTAGGATTTTTCCTGGCGGTTACGACGATAAAAACAAAAAAACAATTGAACGTCGCGTTTTTCAGATATTTGACAAAATGTAATTTTTTAAATGGAACACCCTATATATTTTTATGCGGTTGAATAAAAAAATTAGTTCTGAATAAAAATGTTTAAATACATTATCGTAAAAAAATTGAAAATAAAAAAGTTATCACGTGATTTCTTTAAAGGGGCGTATTCCCGAGATAATCAGAAAAGTACCCATTTAAAATGGGACAGTATAATTTAAAATTCCACTCAGAAAAAAAGGAAAAGAGAAAATGAAATTAGCCTACATTACAATAGTTGTTACAATTTTGATCAAATAGGCACCAATAAAAAAAAATATTCAATAACAATCCGTCAAATTAATCTGTCAGTGTTTTAAAATTCGCATTGTTATTTTGCTGTTTTCTTCTTGTTTTCTTCTAATAAAAATGGTTTTCACACATGAGGAAAAATGTGATATTATGGAAGCTTACATATTTCAGAGAAAAAACACTATTAGAGCTCGCGAACATTATAGTGCAATGTTTCCCGAGCGCGCGATACCTCAAAGAAGATATTTCTTGGAATTATACAGACAATTTCGGCGAAACGAAGAGGTTTTCAAGAAGAATAGAACGAAGAAGCAATTTGTGGTTAGTGAGGAAGTAGAGATAAATGTACTGGGATATTTTGAGGCGTATCCTAACAATTCAATTAGAGAATTGGCAAGAGAAATAGACCTTTCATTGGGAACGATTCATAAAATTTTGAAAAAATATAATTTTGAACCATACAAATATCGGCCAGTACAAACTTTGCATCTAATGATGATATAAGAAGAATGGAATTTTGTGAATGGTTCCTACATAAATGTGAAGAAGATCCAAATTTTCCTCGATATGTTTTATGGTCGGATGAGAGTAACTTCTCAAATAAGGGAATGTTTAATCGAAAAAACTATCATTTTTGGAGTCGAAAAAATCCTTTTTTGACTCATCCCACTAATCCACAACATCGGTTCAGCCTTAATGTTTGGTGTGGTATGATTGGATCTAAAATTGTGGATCCTTTTTTTACCGCGGCTCATTAACGGGAGAGAGATATGAGGACTTTATGTCTCATGTATTGGAAGATTTCGTGGACAACGTGAACTTGATGGATAGGCCGCGGATATACTTCCAACAAGACGGTGCACCGGCTCATAATCACCATATCGTTAACGCATTACTGGAGAGACTGTTTGGACCCCGTTGGATTGGAACTCATGGACCAGTTCTGTGGCCCCCACGCTCACCAGATCTAACTCCGCTAGATTTTTTTTTATGGGGCCGAGTGAAAAATGAAGTTTACAAACATCGTTACCAAAATGTGGAAGAACTTCAAAATAACATTACGGCCATTATTCGGAATATTGATGGAAGGACCCTTCTCAAAGCCACGCGCTGCACTCAGAAAAGAGCCCGCAAGTGTCTGGACCAAGAAGGTGGTACCTTCGAACAACTATTTTAGTTATGTATGTTGATTGATAGTGTTTATTATTCTTTTATTTGTTATTCTTAAGTTTCGTGGACGAAATCAAAATAAATTTCGTTAAAAACACAACGTTTCGTTTGAATTCATTTAGGAATATTATGAACAAACATTCTAGGACCTATACAAAAATTTTTTTCATCCGTTCAACAAGAGAATAGTATACAATAATCGGTACATATTATTTAATAACAAATTTCGTTAGGCATCCCTAAAAACAAATCCTAAATCCCTAAAAATGCACGGTATCTCATTTGAAAACTTACGTTTTAGTGATAAAGTAAGCAAATTTTAAGGATGTTTATGATATTATTTTATTTAATATCTGAAGATGACTTCAATTGGATAAACATGTGAAACATGCTACGTCTTTCATAAATTTTTTTAAGCAAAATGCAATGTTTAAGAAATCACGTGATAACTTTTTTATTTTCAATTTTTTTAAGATAATGTATTTAAACATTTTTATTCAGAACTAAATTTTTTATTCAACCGCATAAAAATATATAGGATGTTCCATTTAAAAAATTACATTTTGTCAAATATCTGAAAAACGCGACGTTCAATTGTTTTTTTGTTTTCATCGTCGTAACCGCCAGGAAAAATCCTACTAGTTTGCTAATTTGGACGAATTCGTAGCTCCAATAATAACGGAGTTACCAATGGTGCGGGTTTAATTGTGAACACCCTGTATACTAATTAAATGTTATAGTATGCGCAGGGACACAAAATATAATTGTCGTTGTATGTAGTGTCTATTTATTGATTCTTAAAAAATGTTAGCAATAAACATATTTAAATGAAAGTCTAATTATACATTACTAAGATATAAATATTATTTTAGTTAAGTTTTGACTTGGTTTTTGGTGACGTATATTAAAAGAATTTTGATGTAAATATAACTATACAAATAATTATAACTATCTTAGTTATATTCCAAACAAGACCAAGTGATTTTGCAAATGTGTTAATTACTTATTGTAGAGAATAGTGACTGTTTGACAAGATATCGTATATAATAAACTGTTTCTACTTAAAATAACTGATGCGTTTCTTTTAGAAAAATAGTCCATGTTGATCGGTATTTAGGTTGGTTGGGGAATTGTCATAAATATGCTTCTGAGTTTAAATTGTCATAGTTTTTTAGTGAGTGATTGTGAACATTGACTGTTGTTAGATTAACATTAGTTATGTAATTAATTCTGGCCATGATTAATTATCAAAGGTCCAGAATGTACAGTGCTGCAAGAGAAAGTATTAATAAAAACCAAACAGGGTTGTCGTTAAAATTCGTATTTAATGAAATAAATAATGAATCAGGAAAAATGAATGTATAAAGAAAAGCAATAATTACCTTAAACACGTAAATTACCATATTAGGCACCTCTATATAAACAGGTATTAGCTACAAGTCGTTTTAAGACTAGACTATTTAATTTAAATGTAAAATGTATCAAACGATAGGATTTATACCCGATAATAACGCGACCACTAGGTAAAGAATATCACGCAGAGAATCGTATAAGTACGAGGATAATGAGATGTTAGTGATTACTGGAGACCGGACACGAGCGGTCGATGACTCATCGCCCACGAATACACTATTGAACTTTTCTATTTTGTTTCTTTTTTAATTTTATTTATATAATTGTATAACAAGTGGGTGGTGATCTAGAAAATACAATATACATCATCCTTTGTTCATTTTGTAGTTCAAATCGAGTAAGCTCCCCGTACTTTATTCATTTTAGGAAATATAAGTTAATAGAATAAATTTTAAAAGCATCTCATGCCTCTACCTACGCCGGTGAAGAAAGGAATTTAACAGTAAAAGCGACTTTTTTTGCTGGCAGTTTTCTCGACGAAATCAGATGTTGCAGTTCACCATATGAATAGTGCCACTTAGTAACTGCGTGATGTTATACATTATTTCTTTTAAATGAAAAATTTTCTTGGTTACTCGCACCACAAAATTAATGTTTTAATCTTTAAAAACAATGTGAATATGATGTTTTTCTCTTATTTACAACACAAAAGAGCAATCGAAGAAGTGGCTACTAATGACGCACCCTGTATGCACGGGAGGCAGCGTTTGCATTTCTGTTTTATCCGGCCGCAGGTGTCGGAGAAAAGCACTTCCTTATTAATTTTTACTTTAAGTATTGTGATGACGAAAATTTTTGACCTCGAGATTTTTGCAGATGTTCACGATTTGAAATCCTTTGAAACCAAGAAAATGTTTTTTTTTAATTTCTCTTTGTGTCTCTGTCTCTCTCTGCCCACAATAGCAGCCAAAGCTATCACTACCGAAATTTAAGTTTACTATATAGTATAATCTTCCTCTAGAGATCTGGTAAGGTGTTCGGTGAAATCAGTAAACCAGAAGTAGTAGTTGCCTTCAGTGAAAATTTTCTAGAAAAATACAAAAGTACTCAATAGTTCTAATTTTAAGAATTCCAGTTTTTTTTTTCAAATATCTCAGATAGATGTATTTAGAACATAATTTGGAACAACTTTGTGGGCACCACAAGGATTTCTTTGTGTGGTGCCCGCACCTCATTTTGGATGTTTGTAAAAATTGCCAAAAACAAAACCCCACTTGATTGGAACCACAATTCGCTAAGTCCCCGTGTCACATGTAGCATGCGGCTTTATGTCTACTGTGTTAAAAACTGTTAAATTATAAACAGCCAATCAACTTTTGGAAAAAGGAGATTTAACATTAGTTACGTTGTAGGTTTCTTTTAATTCTTAATTCCCGTTTTATCATATATTCTACATTAGCCTTCAGGTTATTTCTAATACTTTGCAATTTTTATCCACCGACGAATGATGGAATCTTTCTATATTGTCTTTAAACTTACGTTAAACTGTGTAGAATTCACAAAATGTGCATAAATGGGCTTACTTTATTTAGTACCAGTGGCGGCTGCTGCAGGGAGGGCAACGGGGCACTGCCCCCTGTGACAAATTTCCCCGTGACCAATTTCTTTTAACAGATAAATTAATTATAAATACCTAATTTGTATGTAATTTTGTTTGGTAACAAATGATATGTTTTCGGAAGTAACAGTCCGTCTTTTCAGCGCGTTTAAAAATCGCAGCCTGACGTAGGCTCCGGGGCATCTCGCGCGACTGCCCCGTGAGACCCCGTCTGTATTGGAAATCGAGCGATGAAACTGGCGCGGGTAGCGCGCAGATATACGTCAGCGGTGGGGCACTCCTCTATGGTGCCGTATGGCTGTCCAGTATGTAATATATAGCGGTGAGTGTATGTTGTAATTTCTATCGATGCAAATGCAACTATGAATTGCGTTAGTAACATAATTGAAATGATAGAAAATAAGACACTGAGCTATGATATTGAGATAGAAAACTAATAAAACCATGACGAGAAAATTCAACAGAAGCTCTTACAGTTTATCAGTGGGTGTAATGTGCAAAATGCTTTTTGAAGTGTAAACTTCTTTAGGCGCGTTGCACTGATTGTAGACACTGAACAAGACTGACTGCGATTCGATCCCGAGCCGCACGGGTATGAAGTACTATGAAGCCGACACGTTACCATCAGACTAAGCGCGGGACCGTAAGCGAGTATTTATATCGTCTATTTATACATACACATACGTCCGAACCGACCAAACGAAATGGCCGCTTGCGTAAATGTAATAAATGTGCGAATAGGTTTTATTTAATACGTTACTGAATATTATACGCGTGTATTTCGTATTATTGAAAATTGACGTATGAAAGTGAAATTTTAGATACAGGGGTGTCTTAAGTCGCCGATCACCATTCCATAGTCAAAATGTCAAAAAAACGAAATGGCGGAGGAGTTTTTTGAAAATTGACGTATGGATGTGAAATTTTAGATGCGGGGGTTTTGGGGGTCGCCGATCACGATTCCAAAGTCAAAATGTCAAAAAAAAACAAAATGGCGGAAGATTTTTTTGAAAATTGACGTACGAATGTGAAATTTTAGATACGGGGGTGTCTTAGGTCGCCGATCACGATTCAAAAGTCAAAATGTCAAAAAAAAAATCAAAATGCCGGACGAGTTTTTTGAAAATTGACGTATGGATGTAAAATTTTAGATACGGGGGTTTTGGGGGTCGCCGATCACAATTCCAAAGTCAAAATGTCAAAAAAAAATAATGGCGGAAGAATTTTTTTTAAAATTGACGTATGAATGTGAAATTTTAGATACGGGGGTGTCTTAGATCGCCGATCACGAATCCAAAGTCAAAATGTCAAAAAAGAACAAATGGCGGAAGCATTTTTTGATAATTGACGTATGAATGTGAAATTTTAGAAACGGGGATGGTTGAGATTTACGTTTTATTTAATACGTCACTGAATATTATACGCGTGTGTACATGTGTAAATGTAATAAATGTGCGAATACGTTTTATTTAATACGTTACTGAATATTATACGTGTATTTCGTATTATTAACCTCGCCTTGATGAAGTTTTCACTTCCGCCGTGCGGTTTTAAGCACACTCATTCTTCTTGTTTCTATTTCGGTGTTATAAAGTTCACTTTACGGCACCAGTTTTGGTTGCAAAAGTATTACTTTATCGTTCGCTAATATTGTTGTTTTGACGTTGGTAACAAAAAAAAAATGGAACCAAATTATATTTAAATGTCAAAATGTAAGCCTTTAATGTAACAAACATGTGCAATAGAAGTTGTACAAAGAATAAAAAGCACACATGCTAACATTTTATTTACTAATTAACAATATAAATTGTTAAGCAGAGTTGATGATAAGTTTTCTGATGCTACTATTGAAATTTACTTCCAATGTTGAATAGTACAACTGTTATAAAAGTTTGTTTTTGATAATATGTCGAGACTATGTTGGCGAAAGATTTTGTAAATTGTCTTCTGCTATTTTGCGAATCTCTAGAGTGTGCAATTATTTATTTCGTCCTTTTTGTTGATAATTTGAAATGCTCCATAAATCAGTCTGAATGTTAATCATAATTACATATAACACTGCCTATATTCAAATATTTAAAATGTTCGAATGAAACATGTCTCTCATTTTAAGCTTTTTTGAACTTTTAATAACCAAAATAGAAAAAATAGTATAAAAGACACGTTTCATGACACATTTTGCACATTTGTTCTTGTTCTCAACTTAAACGCGTGCGCAAAAATCGTGTGTTATGAAACTTGTAGTTTAATATACTATTTTTTGTATGTGTGCTTAATTAGGAATTCTCCACAAAGCGACCCTCTCTCGACTTTTAATGGTGTAGGAATTTAAAACACTTTGGTGAGAAAGTAAAAAGACATAAAGTAAGTGAAAAACATCTTAGGAACATGATAGAATATTCAGTTTTGGGAAAGGTAAGTACCAGCTGAACACTGCCTATAGATAGATTAAATATAATTCAGTACAATGAAAACTTCAGTAAAAACAGACATACTCTTGGAAAATTAATAGACTGCATTAAGTTTTGTGTCATTTTTGAAATCGCTTTAATGGGCCATGACGAAACACAGTGCGAATCCGGGGATTTTTGGTGGATTGGTTAATTTATTGGTAGGAATTGACAGCACCCACAAGTCTAATAATAGAGTTTTTATGGATTTGTCAAAAACCATTCAAAATAAATTGCTGGACAGTATCTACGAAGTTTCTCGCACTTTGATTCTAGACGAAATTAAGCCCATATATCGCTATACAAGCAGACGAGACGATAGATTCCGCTACATTTTCCCAGTTAGCTTTCATTGTTCGATACGAATTGGTAGTTTTGTATAATAGACCAGATTTTGGAACTGCTTCATCTGCTCTAACATTACTGTAATGTTTCTATGAAAATAAATTAACAACTACATTTGCCGAATCTGTGAAGCTATTGAAAATAATTTGCACTATACCGATGACAACAGCTGAAAGTGAACGGTGTTTTTCTACTTTGAAGAGAATAAAAACATTTTCTAGAAATACCATGCGGGAAAGCAGACTATGTGCCTTAGCAATGTGTTCCATTGAAAAACAATTACTGACATCAACACCAAACTTCAATGAATTAGTTATTAATCATTTTGCTAATCGTAAGGAACGGCGGATGGATTTCATTTTCAAACAAGTTAATTAAATAGCATATTGAGTTTACTTTTTGTCTGTACTTAATTTTTGATATTGAACACTCAGACCCCCCGATGCCCTCCCGTCCCAAAAAATCACGAGCCGCCACTGTTTAGTACTTATTATTCTTTAAAAAAAAATTGAAGAGAAATTAATTCATCAAATCCACCAACAAGAAGCAATATAACAAGGTCGACTCAAGAAAAGAAAACTCGAAGTAGTAAAAGATAGGTTTAAAAACAGGAAAACCCATGACACAATATGAAAATTGAAGACCGCAAAACATATTCAAGCGGCGTATCAAAAATTAGAGTAAAAATTATGTGCCTATTTCTTGTTTAATACATAGTTTTACCATTTCATTTACAAAATAAAATAAATGCCTCCCTCAGATTCTTCTATAAATACATGTATATATCGATAAGATATCAAGGTTAATTAACTATACAACTGTAAATAAAAATAATCTGTTTCCGCAACCAATTTTCTAAAAACACCTACTAATAAATTTTAAATCATTTTCGATTACTTTTGTTTCTGTGTCGCAATGTTTTTAATACTCTTGATGCTAAATATGAAAGTGATTAAATTTACGATATTCGTGTTTTTACTATCTGTCTCGACTTCATCTACAGAAAATGTAAGTTAGAATAAATTGCTATTACCCACATTATGATTATTAACTAAATAAAATGCAATAATGCAATAACTTTGTTAAAATTTTGTTAAACAGATTGATATACTTGCCTGCGCTTTAAAACTCTTAGAAGATTAATATGAGATTGTTTCTTTCATATGATATTGATTGATATTCCATAAGTAGAAGAATTTTTGTAAAAAAATAAAATCATAATTTCGTAGCATGTTTATTATCGGAAAGCATTTTGTAGCAGAGAGGCTATGAGGAGCCTAGACCAAAATTCCGTGTATTTTCTTATGGAGGTTAATTCTCCATCTCAAGAACGTTTGAGATTTATACGAGTTGTAATGACTTTCGAATACGAGATAGGTGCAGCAAACTGTGTTATATCTGTCATGAAACTACCTGATCATCTCTTATAGTATTTGTGGCGAACTTTCCGCAAGCAGATGCCGATGTGATCTGAGTAGTTATTTAAAAAACAATCTGAAATGAACATATTGCAGTGGTATTGTAAATTAATTGCAGCATAGTAACACGTTGGGTACAGCCATTATAATTATACTGTAATATTGCAATATGATACAAAACTGCATAAACTTGTATGAATGTTCAGATTGTATTAATATATTAAAAAAACTACTCCTATAAATTTCTAAATTCAATCCCTGTAAACATTCAAATTATTTTCGTGAGTTCTGGCAGTGATCTTGTCTTCATTTATCTGGTGTGTGATTCTTATTTAAATTCAAGTTGGATAAGGTTAATAATAAAAATAAGGATTCAAATTTCATACAACATTTATATTCATATAATCATTCAGCAACATCATCACAAAAAATTTTATTCACTACATGTGGTTGTTAAGAATGTCTTTTATTGTATTACTACAGAAAAAATATATATAAGAAAACATGGTTCTTTTATCCTTTACATCGATTCAAATAAAATATTATTTGTGCTATTTTTAATCCTTTTATATCGTATTTATAAATTCAAAATATAATTTATTTTTTTCTTTTACGAAGCTAAATTTTATTTCCACAAAGACGTACATTCGCACGTGATGCCTTCGAAGATCTAAAATTTCGCAAAGTAGAAAATACCCTGAAAATTACCTTTATCAATTGCCGAATGCAAATATTCACACATAGTACATTCCCCAGATTACATTTTGTCCATCAAGAATATTCGTATCTTTACGTATTCAAAAATGCTTGAAATTTTATAATTCTCTACTATAAATTGTTAATAATGCCCAGTGATACATCGGAAGCAAATATTCACACATAGTACTTCCAATGTCCCTAACATCATTAACAATCTTCCCCCAATTTATGAAGAAATTAATATACAGTAATGCGCACACTGCTACGTTAATATACGGAATGGGGAATATGGGTGGGGTATGCCTAGCGTAGCCGCATACTATAACACCCTGGCTAGCGAGAAAGTGCGGTGAACGTATTCACATACAACGCAAAACATTTGTCATGTGAATTCTTCAATGTTATTTTTATTTGTCCCTATTTCCTAACATCAAAGTAAATAAAATACAATGTAAATAGGATATTTTAAATGAAACGAATATTTAGGATATTATTATATGTTATTTTTATTTGTCCCTATAATACTCCATCTTGTTCTGCGCTCTCCCACAGGTTATATGCAACTGATTCCTCTTAGGTTCGTCGCTGTCTGATGTCCACCCCCCACTTATATTCTCCTCTCTCTATATTAACGTAGCCTTGTGAGCACTACTGTATTTTAGCAAAATAATATTTTATTCAAACATTGATGATGCTTAAACGTTTTGCCAGAAATGAATATTCACACATAGCATCCCTAGCGTACGTCGTGCACCATCAATAATTCAAAATGTAAATTTATTTCAAGCAAAACTTACTTATATTCTTCATATAGATCATCAAATTCCTGTTTATTAATGCCTACCATTTTGATAAATATTTAAATATGAAATAATCAAATAGAACAAATAATTAATGATAATAAGAAAACTAAAACTCTATTGAGATCCAAAATAAACTTAATACATTTTAACTAACACGATTCAACGTAGTGTATCGAAACCACTACAATCATTCGCATACGCTAACAAAATTTTTACGTTTAGTAAATTCAAAAGCTTCTCCTCTTCTCTCGCTATTCGCGCCTTTTTATAACCTCGGTTTTCAAACAAAACACGACTGTCCGTCTGCAGCGCCACAACTCACACACTAATGTTTATGTTGGCACCATCTAATTCGTATAACTTTTCTACAAACTGTACCTAGTTACACATATACCTATCTTACATTTGACAGTTCAAGAATGCACTGAATGTTTACACACATAAATCGTTTATTTATAAAGCCCATGCACATTTGCAATTCTTCGTCTTCAGTAGGTATATCTTTCTTTCATTAACGCCATCCCTCATTATATTTGCAAATGAACTTATTACCTTTTTCATTATTGTTTATGTATTTTCTTTTTCCATTATTTAGAACGATCCTTATTCTCTCCTTGTAGGTATTTTTGGTGGATATGATTGGAAATATATTGAACATAGATGGGATTCTTCTTTCTATGACCGCACCATCAGGAACACAGACCTCGACATCATCACCTTTGCCTTCCAACCATTTCCTTTTATCTTCATGTAGGTTGATCTGCATATAACTGTCAATAATGTTAACGTTATTTCTTCTCTGTAGATTATTCAAACCATACAAGATTTATCCTACTAATTTTGATGCCCTTACTTTATTAGTACATTTCAAGGATGTGTTTCTATCTATACATTTAGTATATCGACTCGGATAAAGAACACCTTTTTTCTATATCCTTTTTAAAATGCTTTTAAATATAAGTATCAGGTATTTATTGTATTTTATCATAATCATAAATTCTTCTAGACAGAAAAATCATTGGATAATTTTAAATTCTACGTCTATTCATTAGAATATATGTTTTTACAACAGGCATGTCTAATGTCGCCTTGTTCATATAGTTTTATGGCTTTTAAGTGATTCACCTTCTTCACAGTTCCATCTTTTAACATCACTCTTCCAATACATTATTATTCTTGAACATTGCTTTATTTCTTAGAATATTTAATGCTATTCCGACATTTTGTACGAAGTTCGATTCTGTTTCTGTATATTTAAAACACACCTTTTCTATAACAAATATAGAATACATGAATTTATTTTTGTGTTTATTTTTTTTCCTTTTTTAAATATTTAATTCAAAAAAATTATTAACTAAGTCTATATTAGAAGATGCACTCTTTATAGACAAAAATTGAAAATGAGTTGACGCTAATAAGACGAACTGTGGTCTCTTGTCAAAATGCAATAGTTGTCATATTCTTTCTGGAATGTATCACTATTTAGCCTTGTATTGTAATAGTTCCAAAAACTTTCAAAATGTAATTTTAATAATTTAAACGTCCTGGAAGGATAACTAAAGAAATCTGACATCTTTTCTATGCTAATTCCAAAAATCATTTCTCACATACTTTAAAGTACATTTATTGTTTTTTTTTTGTCCATATCCTCTTTATCGTTGCCTACCGTCTTGAGATCAATCTCTCCCAAAACGAATAACTGAAACAGTATTTATTTGCATCCACCTGGCGATTTTACGAAATGCAATAGCACTTAGTCCAAGGATAAGACCCTTTCAAAATCCCTTAGGTTGCGCTAAAAACAAAAATAGCGCAACCAACAATTACTTTGCTGAATTCTCCGTACAATTACCTTTTCAATGATGTATCGTATGTGGTACTTTCCCTATTTAAATGGTAATGGTTAGAGTGATGGTTGGGGGGGGGGGAGAATGACGTATCACAGTTGAAGATATGATGGTTCAAAAATCGACATTTTCTTGCGATATTCAATCTGTTTCATTTTCGGTGGCGCAGCCTGTATAGTTATTTTACGACACCTATAATCTTGAATAGAAAAAGAGATCGATGAACATTAAGAGATATATAATTGAAACTTGCTCGGCAGACGTTGGTCTGCCCTTTCTGGTATGTAACGCGATGTGAAAAAGTGGAAAATTGAAAAATATAGCCTCAAAATGCAACAATTAAGTACAATTTTCAATATAACCCTTTTGGTTGCTCACAACCAGTAACACATTTTGTTATTTGAAAATCATATGCTTAACATTTTTAAATAACTAGTAAATTTTGTTAAAGTACTTGATTAGAGCTTAATTAGATTAAGTGTTATTAAACGTATGTCGAAAGGTTGTTGAATAGATAGCAATTAACCTAATGATAACTAGATTTATCTTTAAATAAAAATAATGAGGTGTGGCCACCACACGTCTTTCTTATAGGTATGAAGGAATACAGATTTTTCATAAGATACAAGTTTATATCCAATAGGAATCCGACATTCCAATATTCATCAATATTCAATATGGCCACTTCATATCTGACAGATATAAAAATTAATTAAAATTGACAGTTCTCTGCAATTTACTAGTAAGTAGTTAAAATTTGTGCTTTTTTGAAAATATAAACGGTAAAAATCAGGGATAATGACAGTGAAATATAAAATTTGACTCCACCAGAAATTATGGAACAAGCCTTACTAGCCACGAACAATTTATTACCAGCTAAATTCGCAAACATGTACGGAAAATTTTACGCTCAATTTATGAAACGGAATGTTCAAAAAGAAGAAGAATGGCTATTAAGACACTCGTATTCATTACGATACTCGCTTCCGGCTCGTATCGTAATTTTCATTCTCATGTCTTAATAGCCATCATTAAATGCTTATTGCATAATATACTATTAAATACTTTTATATTCTTAGAAAAATAAACCTGTTAGTATGTGTGTTACTACAAGTTCAAATTTTAAGATTTTTATTTTATATAAAAATTATTCAAAATCCCATTCTCTTAATAAATCTCTATAATATGTAATGCATACTCTGTGAGATATTCAAAAGAAAGTGCTACTCCCTAAGAGTAAAAGTGGTGAAAATTAAGTTCTAAATATTTTTATACTTATAATGTATCAGTCTAAATAGCATGACTTGCGAAATATTCGTAAAACACCTGATTTTTGATAAGAGTAAAAGACCTACTTCCGGCAGGAATTTTGAAGAACCATTTTAATAAACTTCTTCTCAAATTTCCGGTCTGCCGAATTTATTGAAAATCTAATCAGATCTCAAGAGGGAGATTATACTCGTAAATACAAAAACAGAGAGAGAGAGAGAGAGAGAGAGAGAGAGAGAGAGCGAGAGAGAGAGGGGGAGAGAGAGAGAGAGAGAGAGAGGAGAGGGAGAGAGAGAGAGAGGGGGAGAGAGAGAGAGAGGAGGGTGAGGGAGGGGAAGAGGGAGAGAGAGAGAGATTATGAACACCACTTTTTCAGTATCAGGGGACTTCAAAACGTGGACATCTGCAAAAATCTCGAGGTCGAAAATTTTCATAATACTTTTCATAAGAAAGTAAAAATTAATCAAATTGATTTTTATCAGTAATTACTATTAAAGATTAATAGATATTTGTTGTGTGATAAATTAATATATATAAAAAAAAATTAAATGCTGTTCGTTGGTAAGCGGATAATTTAAGGACGGCTAGACCGACACGGCTAATTTTTATTAAAAAATTTTCGAAACAGTTCGAATAAGGTTTTAAGGGCCATAAAAATAGCAAAAGTTGCATGGAAAAATGGATGATTCAGGAAAAACTGAAAGTGCTTTTTGCTTTCTTATACGTTGTATAAGAAAGTATTATGATGATGAAAATTTTCGACCGCGACATTTTTGCAGATGTCCACGTTTTCTAATCCCCAGATGCCGAAAAAGTGGTCTTTAAAAAATGCCCATGCGCGTGCGTGTGTATGTGCGTCTATTACCACATTAGCGATCAAACCGCTATAGCTATCAATTCCAAATTTTGTATTTACGAGTATAATCGAAATCGAATTGTGACAGTATTTCGTCAACTACTAAGTTGCAAACAAATTTATTAAGAATTCATATGTACTCAAAATTAAATTTGAGAAGAATTCTATTAAAGTTTTTCGAAATTCCTGTCGGAAGTTTACTTTTACTCTTATCGAAAATCAGTTTTTTGCGAATATCTCTCAAGGCATGCTTTCATGTACATTACGAGTACAAAAGTATTTAGAACTTAATTTTCAGTACCTTTTGTGTATAAAAAAAATGCAAATTTCGGACCGGAAGTAACACTTTTAGCGATTAGCCTTTCCTATCGAATACCTTGGAGAGTATGCATTCTATAGAGATTTATTAAGATAATAGAAGTATGTACTTATAATAGGATATTGAATAATTTTTATATAAAAAAAATCATAAATTTGGACTTGAAGTGAGACACTTACTCACAGGTTTATTTTTCTAAGACGATAAAAGTCTTTATAACAATTTACAAAAATTTTGAATAATTTAAAACGCTCATACGTATAAGAAAGTCGTGCGGTGGCCACACCTCATCATTTTGTTTAATAAAAAATCAAATTTTGACTAAGTTAATTGCTATCTATTCAACAACCTTCCGACATAAGTCAAATAACACCTAATCTAAATAATCTCTAATGAAGTACGTCAATATAATTTACTAGTTATACAAAAATGTTAAACTTGTGATTTCCAAAATTTTATAATTAAATAGTATACTTCCTAATTCGGGGAAAGAGTGCGAGTAAAAATCTAAGTCTTAGGCTTATCGTAGTAATCTCTTCTTCTGCTGTCGTCGCCTCGTCTAAATTTAAAACAGATACAGATAGGATAGTAGATAAAACGTCAGTAATAAACATCAAATTCAATTAGTCTCTATTTTTGAAATAAATTTCTATTGGAACATGTAACCAGAAATTCATTACTAAAATAATTTATTTTAGATTTCTGTCCTGGATTTCAACAATTCGGTACAAGTTTCGTGCTCACAAAATTCTACATACAGAGGAAATCATTACATTCACCGGTTCTCAGAAAATGAATGCTGGAGATTAGTTGGTCACTATAGAACTAAATTCCCGAAAGATTGCCTGAATATTTATCGCCACACTTCAAAAATTGCCGAAGCAATTACGTGCAAGGATTCTGCTGTAGAGAAACTGTACTTCAGCTGGGAGCTATATGAATATATTGTGCCTGTTATTAATACCACCCATTTAAAATTACTTACCCAACGAGCTTCCACGCTTGATATAAAAGAATTACTTCTTATAGTATTTTCTTTAGCAAATATGTCTGTCAACATAGCTTTTGATGAATTTCTAAATGTTATGTTTATTATAAGTAATATAGTAGACATACATGTATATAATGATGACCAAATTTTAGTTATCTTAAACGTTCTGGAAAGACTACTAAATAATTTGGATAAAATCAGTACTACTAATTTTCATGTGAGCACATCAAATCTAATGCTAGCTCTATGGCATCCATTTGAAAACAATTGTTTGGGATGGTCTTGGATTAAAACAGAATATGACGATTATGTTCTTCCCATATGCGGAAACTGGTCAAAACCATCGATTAGACTATTAGACAGGTCTCTAGCTGCTTCGATACCAAAACACTTTCTAGAAAATATCGCGCAGAACTTGTCAACGACAGAAAGAGAAAATTTATATGTTATTATATTTATGACTGACTCATTTGTCTTTAGAAGAAAATTTTTATTACCTTCTCTAAAAGACAAATTTGGTCTAACACAAATTGTTGGCATACGTATTCCAGGATTTTGTAAAACAAACAACCTTCATATGTTGAACGTATTTTTTGATCATTCTAAACTTCATAAATTTGGCAAGAAGTATGTAGATGAATATAAGGTGCTAGATCGAAAATGTATCTTATCCCAAATGTCTTACTTTGGAAAAGATTTTAGATTTAGAAAAAAGTATTTGGAGTCTGTCGTCCAGCAAAATTGTCTGGCATTTATGTTCAATGGTACGTATTGGCGCCAAACCCTTGCAGGTTTTAGAGTATATCCTAAGAAATTTTGTATAAACAAACAAATGAGAATTCCCTACTTAACATGTGACGAAAATGCAAGTTGGAAATTGCAGAAGGTTTCTAATTTAGAATGTAATAATGAATTTAACGTTTCTAATGTTACCGATGTTATTTATACATATGCGACAAACTGCTGGAATTATAATTTCTCTGAAATATTAAATATATTTAGTCTTCCATATTTAACCTCCATTGACATCAAAATGTTCTATGAAATTTTGGAATGTATTGACAGCAGCAAAATAATGAAAGGAAAGCAATATTTCAATTCAAACGTAGAGGCATTATTCGAAGGAATAGATAAAGGTTTAGAGTTTTTAGGAATGTTGCCAAAATCATTTACAAAAAACATATATTTATATAATTTTATGATATCTTTTTTTAAAATATCCAATGACAGAGGGATTGATATTCTGAAGATCTACAAGAATTATATTTATCGCAGTTTTCCTAATGGTGTTTCATTTCCAAGCTTAGCTATTCGCAAAAGAGGAAGTAATACTTTTCTAAATTACGAGATAATTCCGGGTTTTGGTGAAGATGGAACTGTGAATCCTAGCTATGATGAAAATGTAGAAGTTATTATCCAACCAATTGGAATCTCAGGCCATGGGGCGTATAAACCACGAACATTTTCTCTGATAATAGTTTATGGAAATATGTTTCCAGGAAATGATAGCTATGTTAGTAAAAGTCGGACATTATTCGTACTTGCTCACAGCTACGGTACTATAACATTGAACATATACCTAAGAGTTATCGACAATCAAGAAATCTGGAGAATGAACTATTACACGGGCGAGGGATACTGGTTCAACATACATGCAGCAGGTGTTATAACTACTTACATCCGTGCAAAGAGGAGCGATTACTGTGACACTGAGAAATATCTATGGAAGGATATATATGGATATGATGATAAATTTGGAAATGATATCGAAAGAACATCAAAAGAGAAAATGGACATATTATCAATGATATCGATGTCTGTTAACAATGCTGAAGGAAAATCCGGCGTGGAGGATATTTTTAATAAATATTCGATTTATCTCAAAGTCCTGCGTTTAACAGGAGCCATCCTGTCTCTCATTGGAATTACAATTATTTTAGTATCAGCTCTGATTCTTAAGGAATGGCGAAAACCAAGATTTTATACAATTCAGCTGTCCATTGCTCTAGGCTTTGAAATTATATTTTTTGCCGTGGATAGCTTAGTAACGGAAATCCCACAATTTGGATTTTATATTTTTTACTATTGTATTTTGACGCAATTTTCTTGGATGTCTCTTATCGGCTATGTGCAGTATATCAAGTATATTCGAATATTTCGATATGGCAAAATTGGCATTTTAAAGTCTTTAATTATAGGCTGGCTATTCCCTCTAGTGATCATAGCAATTGCATTATTGATATATCGTGACTGCTTGAAATGCGATTTATGCTACAAAAACAAAGAGATATTCATGTTCTTTGTATTTATACCGATAGCCTTAATTATAACTGTTAATTTAATTATTTATATAATTGCAATGGTTAACATATGGAAAAGTAGAATGCCAAATTCGGGAATAAAATATCAAACTAGAGCTTCAATTCTTCTGCCTTTTGTGCTAGGTATAACTTGGAGTTTTATTATTATGTTGATTTGTCCTTGGACATGGTTATCAACAACTGGTCTTTTTTTAATGCATATCGTTGTTCCCTCACAGGGTTTTGTTCTATTTATATTTGTTGTCATCTTGGAAAAGAATACTAGAGAGCAGTGGAAAAATACTCTCTCTTGCTTCAAGACAACTGTGTTAAGCATTTTGAAGTGTCACTAAATTGTAATAAGTTTGGCAATTCGCTAAATGGATTTGTAATTTTAATGATGCGGTCTTGCAAATTTCTTAAATAATTTTTGACAATAACGAATGTCTTTTACGAAATTTGATATTGTTTTATAACTTCTTACTGTTCTCACCTTTATATTCAAAAGTTTCTGTCCGTATGTATAGATCATGTAACATGTGAGCGAAATGTGTTTACTATTACTAAATAGTACAGTATATATGTGCAGGGACGTAAAAAATAATTATCGTTGTGTGTATATTGCACGATTTATTGACTCGTCAATAATGTTAGCAATAAAAATAGTTAAATTTGGAAATCTTATTATAACATAACATTGTCCAAACATATGTAAATATTAGTCTAGTTAATTTACTTGGTTCTCAGCGAAGTATATTAAAAGTAATTTGATGTAAATATAACTTGACAAATGATAATTATTAGTAGCGCGCGGACATGTAAACAACACACGCTTACTGAATAGCACTAATTAATATGGTGAACTGCAACATCTGCTTACGCCCGAGAAGTGCCCGAAAATGAGAGCAAAAAATGCCCATAAAATAAGGAATTTATGAGTATAATCCTTTTTTCATCGGCGTAGATAGGAGCGTGAGGGGTTTTTAAAATTTACTATATTTACCTTATATTTCGCAAGACAAATAAAATTTTTATTCACACTCGTTTTTTCATTGTTTTGACTGTTAATTACGTAATTCGTAATATTTCTAATACTCTGTTTAATACCGGTTTATTGAATCGACTTCTCCCAATTATTTATACGTAAGTGTGCACTGGATTTCGTTTAGTTTCAATAACATACGCGTACAATTTTAGTTATCATTTATTGTTGTTTTTGTTATTTTTTCTGATATGAAAATAAATTATCAGTGATTCCGAAATTTATTACAAATTACAATATCGTTACAGAATGCCAAAATATCGCACGTTCGTCACTTAGCTTTGCTAAAACATACACAGAAATAGTTTTTATGCAGAGAATTTCGATAGTTTACAAAATTTTGTTACATGTTTAAATGACGATGCTCGAAGTATTTCTGAGTGCAAGGAACTAACACAAATCCCAAATTTAAAAAATCAGTTGCTATTCCTTCAGGAACACTTTGGAAATATTGCCTAAACTAATCACATATTTTGAAACTCGAAATCTCAAATTAAAAGATGGATTAATTACATTAGATGTGGCTATTAATAATTTCAAAAGTATTCCAAGAGACTTTGGATGTGGCCTTCGGCAAAAGTTAGACGCAGTTTTTAATAGAAATCCAGATTTAATAACATTGCGGCAATTGTGTATGCTAAATACGCTGAAATAAAACAATATTTCCAGTACGCACCTATAACCAGTTGCGATGTAGAAAGGACGTTTTCTATCTGCAAGGATGTACTTAATTCAAAGAGAACAAGTCTTACAGAAGAGAAAACGAACAAATAATAAAGTATTTTGTATTTTATAGATCACCAGTCACTTGTTATCCAATTATATAAATAAAATTAAAACCTCTTTAAAAATACAACGTTTCAATAGCGCGCCCATGGGCGATGAGTCATCAACCGTTCGTGTCCGCGCCCTAATTATGAGTCTCGTAAGTTATATTTCAAACAAGACCAGGTGATTTTTCATTAAACATTACGAATGTAAATAGAATATCTAATACTAAATGTTTGTATGAAATATCTTATTTGTAGGTAGCTGGGAAGAGGGCATTATGATTTTATTTAACTAACGTATTTCTTTAACAAAATAAAGAAATTCCATCTTGAGGAAAAAAAGTTTGTTTTCTGCATCTCCTGTTTTTAAATCGATGTAAATGAAAATATTTAAAAATAACTTAGTTCTTATTAAGGAGTGATGCAAATTGTAATAAATACCTTTTTCTTTGATAAATCGGAAAATACTGATTCTGAATTTTGTATATTTGGGGTATTCAAAGAATGGGAAAAATAATCAAACTTGTACGAGGGCTGTTCAAAATGTAATGATAATAATGACCCTGTGGAAAACTGTGTCGCGAAACGTGGTAATACTACATACATCATGTAGTCCATTCTTTCAACCATCTATGATGATCAGTTTCAAGTCGATCGGAGCAGTGAGTGGACATATGTGATGCTACGCGTAACGTGTGTTAGATATTCGCCTACCAACTCAAACATGGATATAAGGTTAGAGCAACGTTGTAACAGAAATTTATAGTGAAACTCGTGAAGGACTGGAACGACATGTATGAGTTGTTAACTACTATGTTCGAGGGGACCTGAAATGTTTCCGGAATCGACAAGAAAAACACACAATTGGTGTGATTTTTTATTTTTATTTTTTGATGTTGTCTCCTCAAAGATCAATACACTTTTTCAAACGGAGCTCCAGTCTCTTCAAGCCGTCGGAAAAGTAGGATGTTTCGTGGTTTGCGAAATAGCCGTCTGTAGCGGCAATGATCTCCTCATTTGAGGCAAATCTCTTTCCTGCCAGTGATTTTTTCAGGTTTGGTGAATATGGAGGATGAGAAGCAAATTCGTAGCGCAACTCATTTAATTTGGACAAGACGATGCGGGATGAATGAGCCGGTGCAGTGTCGTGGTGAAAAAGCAATTTTTTCTGTTGCAAACGAGTCCGTTTCTCCTTCAATACTGCATCGAAACGGGTCAATAAATCGCTGTAGTATTGCCCCGTGATCGTCTTTCCCTTCTGCAGATAGTCGATGAAGATCACACCTTGGGAATCCCAAAAAATGGTCGCCATAACCTTTCCGGCCTATGGAACGGTTTTTGCTTTCTTCGGAGCTGATTCGTCCGGAAAAGTCCACTGCTTCGATTGTTCCTTGGTCTACGGTGTGTAGTGGTGAATCCAAGTCTCATCCACGGTTACGAAGCGCACGAAGAGATCATTGAATTGCGTTGAATCCTGACCAGATACTCCTCCGAAACGGTCATCCGATTTGGTTTTTGCTCTGGTGTGAGCAAGCGCGGTACTCATCGCGACGAAAGCTTCTTCATTCCCAAAATTTCGTGTAGGATTTTTGCGAAACCGCCTGACTCACTCTTAGATAACAACTGTTGACAGTAGACGTCTGAAATGTTGACAGTTGCTATAAAAAGGGTTGCCTTTGCCGACCAATGAATCCACTTCAACCATCGTGCGCCATCTCTTGCCGATTCCGGAAACATTTCGGGTCGCCCTCGTATGGTGAAGATGTTATGAACGAGGTCACCTTCTACAAGTGGTATAAAGTACTATAAAGCGTTTAAAGGGAGTGTCTTTATAGTCCGTGAACGACAAATGACCGTTAGGAAGCTCGTCGCACGTCTACATATTTCAGTTGGCAGCGCATTTTCGATTTTGCACGATGATTTGGCCATGCGACGCGTGTGTAGCAGATGGTTGCCGCGGCTGCTCACATCGAAGCAAATGCAACACGTGTCCCCGTGTGTTAGTATCTGTGATCGCGCTTTGGTGGGGAGGCAAACGAAGAAATGAGTCGAATCATAACCATAGATGAATCTTGGATGTATTACAAGTTCTAAATGATAAAGGACGGATTGGCCACCTGCAAAAAAACCAAAAATGAGTCGCAGCACCAGTAAGGTGTTGATGATAATCTTTTTCGATACCAAGGGTTTTTTGTACCAACATGCAATTCCTCAAGTCCAAACGACCACGGCAATTTATTACCAATCTGTTTTGATCACGATCTTGCGTCATTTTAAGAAAAAACAGATTTTTTGAACGCTCGCGGCATCGCAACTGGCCCCCACCCACCGTGCAGTTCAGATTTGGCCCCTTGCGACTTCTGGCCGTTTCTCGAAGTTAAGTTTTAGCTCAGGGGAAGGAAATTCAGGAATAATCGCGAGGTCATCAAGGTTGTGGAGGCGCGCTACAATGTCTCAAAAAAAATGGTCCAGCGGTCGTGTTTAAAAAATGGCCAGAAAGACGAGAACAGTGTATTAGAACCAAAGGGGGGGGGGGGTTACTTCGAAAAAGTGCATGCAGCTTTAAAAGACTGAATAAATATTTTCGTTTATAGAGCGTTTTTATCATTACTTTTTGAACAGCCCTTGTATATTTAAACTGCCTAAAAATTACAAACCTAGACATCGATTGCTGTTATTTTCGGGCTCACACTGTTGTGAGCCTGTTGTCCCGTTTTTTTTTTAAGAAGTCATAGCACCCTCTATTTACCGGGTTGCTTAGAGCTTGAGCGGTATTAGGTACAGAAGACTTTATTTTGAGAGGATATATATACATGAGCTGAGTATAAAAACGGAAGAACGAAACCCGTTTCGGAATCTTGGATTTATTTCTCATCAAGCATGAATATGATTTTCTCATTAAAATAATGTGAGGATATTTTCTAGATACATACGTATCTTTTTTCAAACTTGTCAATTTTAGTACATAGGTGTTTACAATTGATCAAAAAAAAAAATTCAAATCCAAGTTCAAAGTAGAGCTTCAGCGTTAAATCTCTTCATCTACTTTCAGAATTATTTTGGCCTGTTTCAGAACTAAATAAAGCTAGGACACTAAAATGTTTACATTTGCATATTTAAAGGCTAGAAAGCAGCACACCACGCGCTAAGTATACCGCAACGACTACCTCTTTCGCTGGAAAAAAATATGTTTGGTACAACTGGTTGCACGGACATTAATTTTCAATGTAGATTATTTTATCAAAAGCTTTTAATATGTTTGTGTGGAATGAAATTGACGCTACCTCGCCCAATTTTTCCTCTTAACTTTGTAAAATATTTCACTCAGGTTGTATTTGTAAAAAAAAAACTTCAAATTTTAATATTAAGGGTTTATTATTAAAATCAAATTTTTTGTTTTATATTAATTTAATAAATAATTTTTAAATTTATATGTAATTTCTATATTATATTTTAACATACACTATTTTGTATATTTCTTGTTAGTATATAAAGTACTTTCTTGTTCGTTTGCTTAAAATAAATTTATTTTTAACACTGTTTATCTCATTAAATACCTAATCATATTTCAGTTCCTTGTTATAATTATCAATGCTCAACTCCGAGCTAATCAATAATAAAAGATTTTAAACAATTTCAAAGAATAATTTTTGTTGCAATATTTTCAGATTTCTTTGAAAAATTCAACACAGAACTTAATATTAGTTAACTAATTTATCATTTTTTATTCCTTTAAGGTCGTTTTCAGAGACACGCTGTTTTGCGATGTATTCTTTATATTGTTATTCTTTCTATATGATTTTAAATACAAAGCCCCAATTGTCGCATTTTTTACAGTGATGGTCTAAAGTAGGTACATACTTTCTACTATGGCCTGGAAAATATACCCAATTGTTAGTCAAATTTAACAACAATTTTCAACAGTTGAATAAAATAGTACAAAACAAAAGATCAAAAGAATGAGTTTAAACAATACCCTATTTAGAAAAATATCAGTACCTACGGATTACATAAAATAAACATACATAAAAAGGAAAGCTCGTACGGTTATTTTTGTATTACAAATATTTATAGATATTTTTCAGTTAATTATTTTCGAAATTTTCAAGAACTTTTCTCCTGGAGAGTATACTTTTTGCTACACAGTGGAGAAGTAGTGGTTGCATATATTATCCCGTGTTTTATTCCTTTTAATTATTAATTAGGATTTGTTGTATCTTCTTTGTTGATTGACTTTTCTTCTGTTCTAAATTTTTCTTTTCATTTCTAGTAATTCTTTATTCATCCCTTTAGCATACAATAAAATACAGGGCAGGTCAAAAAATCTGTTTTTACAACATCTATATAAAAAATAAAAATATAAAAATAAGAAAAATATATTGATTGAATCGGCCGTTACTTGCTGGAACTCCATAATAATTAAGGTTGAAGTAAAAATAATTTACAACTAATTTCCAGTATAATCACACTTTATTTAAAAATACGACATCATAAATCATAATTTGTAGAATATATTTAGTAGTAATGTAATACCCGAAGAAGCTACATCGTAGCGAAACATGTGATTATACTGGAAATTAGTTGTAAATTATTTTTACTTCAACCTTAATTATTAAGAAAAATATGTTGTTGAAATATTGCAGAAAAACAAGATAATTTTTAAAATATATATGTATGCAATAATAAATAGTTCACTTACGGTAGTGAGACTTGGATAATCACCAGGTTTAATCTTTAAGTAGAATTACCGAACAGATGCAGTAGCAACAGCGCATTTGCCCGTTTAAGTTATTACAAAAATGCAATGTTGCGACTGCAGCTGTTCGGTAATTCTACTAGAAAAAATTCACTTATTTTATAAAGTGGACACCCTAGGAGTACGTTTTGAATTCTTGTTTTGAATATCGGAGCTGGTAGTGATTTGTACACATTAGGGAGGTGATTGTACATTTTAATTCCCATAATTTGAGGGCTTACACTAGAGATATGAAGATTATGCCTGGGTAGGGTGATATTATTATTTCGGGTATTATAAACATGTTCATTCTGGGATAGAACGTTTTTCATTCTGTGAGTATAGAGCAGCATTCCAGAATATAGATATTGATAACGGTCAATATTTTTAAGTTAATAAATAATGGTTTGCAGAGGGCTCTATAATTAGCATTGGCCATAACTCTGATGACCCGCTTCTGAGCAAGTAATATCCTCTCAACGTGTGGGAAAGCTCCCCAAAACAGTATACCGTAATGTAGCCTGGATGCAACCTCACTGGCATAGACATTCTTAATAACATCCTCATTTAATAAAGAAATATTGCTTCTTATTAAAAAGCATTTCTTATTTATACGCATAGCTATATTATTGCAAGCTTGCTTCCAATTAAGTGATTATTCCATTTCCAACTCCAAAAATGTGACTGAACAAGGGCTGTATTTCGGTATCATTAATCGAAATAGCACAATGTTCATCCAGTACTTTTTGCCTGGGATGGAATCTAAGAAAATTTGTTTTCTTTAGATTTAAAAGTAATTTGTTACCACAGAACCAGCTGTGCAACTTCCTTAGCACATCGTTAGCTGCTAATTGTAAATCTCCTTCATCTGCGATCAATACTGATGTGTCATCTGCATACATAGTGATGTCGCCTTTATTCAGGTAATTTGGCAGATCGTTAACATAGAATATAAATAATATTGGGCCCAGGATCGAGCCCTGTGTTACTCCAACGTCAATTTCTGTTAGCGGCGATCTATAATTAACTCAGCAATTCTCAGACATAGACGTTACTTCGACGCACTGCTGGGGATGCCGGATGTAAGACTGAAATCAGCTGGCGACTACACCTCTTATGCCAAAGTCATACAGATTAGAAAGCAAAATTTTGCGATCTACACAATCAAATGCACGATTCAGATCGCAGAATACTCCTATTGGATATATTTTTTTGTCGATGTTTTCTATTATTTTTGTGTAAAACTGCATAATTGCAGTAGTCGTAGATTTACCTTTCTGGAAATCATGCTGGTTATTTGTTATTATCTCGTATCGCTGGAGAAAGCTAAGTAATTTGTTGAGCATGGCATACTCAAATAATTTAGATATGTTTGATAGTAAAGCAATAGGTCTGTAATTTGCCATGTCCATTCTATTGCCTTTTTTTATGCAGAGGTCTAATAATAGCTACCTTTAATGCATCTGGAAAAATTCCGTGCTCAAAGGAGAGATTGATAACATAAGTAATTGGTTTTACTAAGTAGTTCCTGTAGTCTTTAACCAGCGTGCTTGTTATATTACATATACCTACAGCATTGTTTGGCTTAAGACAATTAAAAAGCTCATAAACCTCCACCTCACTAAACTGCAACAGGCCCATGCATTTAGCATTGATGAAAGTTGCAGAAACCGAAGGAGAATTTTGTATTGTATCCATCAAGTTCAAAGGGATATTCCTAAAGTAATCGTTAAAGGCCTCTGCCATATCTTTCGAATGTACAACTATTACCGTCTATGACTAATTCCTCCAAGTCTTGACCTGCATCTGCCCTCTTCAACGACTTAACAATATTCCACATAGCTGCAGTTTTATTGCTGGAGGCACTTATAATATCCGAATAGTATTTTTTCTTTGTAGTTTGAAGTAATTGTTTATATTTCTGTTTCTTATGTTTGTACACTGGAGCTAACTGTGGATATTTCCTTTGAAGTACATTGACGATCTCCTTGCTTTGCTGGATTTCAGCCGTTACCCACTTACTAGAGTTCGGTTTTATTTATATCAGGGGCGTTGTATACATCATTATTCTACCGTGAAGTAGTTATGTCCTGTTATGTTGAAGTCAATGTTTATGATTATGATTTTTTGAAGTGAATTCTAATAATTTGTTTTGTACTGAAATTATATTTATTAGTCGTTATTGCGGAAAAAGTTGTTGGACATTGAACCTTGACCCTGTATTTCAGATTATTTTTGAAGTGTAAACTTCTTTAGGCGAGTTGTGCTGATTGTAGGCACTGAATGAGACTGACTGCATCGCTCGGATATGTAACGCTCGGATATGTGTAACGCTCGGATATGTGTAACGCTCGTTCGGGTAAAGTCGGCTAAGGGAACAAGATAAATAAATATATCATATATGTAGAGGTATTTAATTTCAATTAAATTGAAATTTAAATGAATAAATAAAATTCATTTTCCAGAACAGATTCGATGCCGAGCCGCACGGGTATGAAGACGACACGTTACCATCAGACCAAGTGCGAGACCGTAAGCGAGTATTTATATCGTCTACTTATACATACACATACGTCCGAACCGACCAAACGAAATGGCCGCTCGCGTAAATGTAATAAATTTGCGAATATGTTTTATTTAATACGTTACTGAATATTATACGCGTGTATTTCGTATTATTGAAAATTGACGTATGAAAGTGAAATTTTAGATACGGGGGTGTCTTTGGTCGCCGATCACAAATCCATAGTCAAAATGTCAAAAAAACAAAATGGCGGATGAGTTTTTTGAAAATTGACGTATGGATGTGAAATATTAGATACGGGGGTTTTGGGGGTTGCCGATCACGATTCCAGAGTCAAAATGCAAAAATATTAAAATGGCGGAAGATTTTTTTGAAAATTGACGTATGAATGTGAAATTTTAGATACGGGGGTGTCTTAGGTCGCCGATCACGATTCCAAACTCAAAATGTCAAAAACAAACAAAATGGCGGACGAGTTTTTTGAAAATTGACGTATGGATGTGAAATTTTAGATACAGGGGTTTTGGGGGTCGCCGATCACAATTACAAAGTCAAAATGTCAAAAAAAAGAAAATGGCGGACTTTTTTTTTTTAATTGACGTATGAATGTGAAATTTTAGATTATGGGGTGTCTTAGGTCGCCGATCACGAATCTAAAGTCAAAATGTCGAAAAAAACAAAATGGCGGACGAGTTTTTTGAAAATTGACGTATGGATGTGAAATTTTAGATACAGGGGTTTTGGGGGTCGCCGATCACAATTCCAAAGTCAAAATGTCTAAAAAACAAAATGGCGGAAGAATTTTTTGAAAATTGACGTATGAATGTGAAATTTTAGATTAGGGGGTGTCTTAGGTCGCCGATCACGAATCTAAAGTCAAAATGTCAAAAAAAACAAAATGGCGGACGAGTTTTTTGAAAATTAACGTATGAATGTGGAGTTTTAGACACGGGAGTGTCTTAGATCGCCGATCACGATTCCAAAGTCAAAATGCCAAAAAAAAGTAAAATGGCGGAAGAATTTTTTGAAAATTGACGTATGAATGTGAAATGTTAGATACGGAGATGGTTGAGGTTTACGTTTTATTTAATATGTTACTGAATATTATACGCGTGTATTTCGTATTATTAACCTCGCCTTGATGAAGTTTTCACTTCTGCCGTGTAGTTTTAAGCACACTCATTCTTCTTTTTTTTTGATTCTTCGAAAGCCTTGTTTCTAATACATGTCTGTATATTTTGTCTTTTAGCAAGTTGAGTTACCACCTGGCTTGCAAAGCACAACTTAAGAGTTGTTCGAAAAATCTTATGGTGTCGTTGTCGGGATCGCTTCGCTGCTTGTGGATTTTTTTATTTTTCATCGGATTCGAAGCTCGTCGACAGAGTTATTCATAGAATTGGATGGTGCTTTGCCATGAGGAAACGGTTTTTTGCTGCTTGAGGAATACCGAATTTTGGAAGAAGTGATTACATGTTTATAGTCACATAATCAGCTAAATGCTAGAAATAATTCTTTTACCAGTATTTGTGCATCGTAACTTAAAAAATTTCCTTTTCACTATGCCTTTATTTGGTGTGACAATTTTTAAGCAAGCAACAACTCGGGATAACTCCGATATCACCTAGAAAATAAGTGTTAGTCATTTCTATACTTTGTTTTTTTTTTTAGTGATTCATTATATTCAAACTACTATCTTCATAGTCACTTTCATGTTAACTTCTTTTTTCTTTCTTCAGAAGGATTTTCGCAGAATACTCTTAGTATTACTCGAGTAATTCAATAATTTTATGCTCACCAAGATGTCAATAAAGTTCATTTGTTTTGTACAATTTTATTCATCAGGTGTGAATTACACTGATCGATAGTTTTATTCAAAAATATTTGCTTTATTGTTATAGTCAAATCAACACCTGTAGTTTTCTTGTCGATTAACTCGAGATCTTTTTTAATGTTTCTCGGGTTATTATAAAAAAGGGTCAAGCTGAGATTATATGAACAAAACTCAATGGCGCTACGGGTTATAACTGTTAAGATTCTCAAAGAAAGTAGACGAAAATAAAGCAGACTAATAAGGACAGCGTCGACGCATCATGGAGAAAAGATATAAGTGGTTGATACGGTACGTAAATAAATTATCTATTATTTTCATTGTGTGTGCTTGAGGCTAATTGCTCATTCTACGAAGCGAACGGTTTGAAATCATACAGCATCAATCTACCAAAGTCGACACTGCAATCGCCGAAAATTACAGCAGGCATTAATGACGGCAAAAAAACAATGCACCGATAATAAGTTAGTTAGTAAATAATTCGATCTTCAGTATGTTTTAATAATAATCATATTCATTTTATTATCAATGATTCAGCTATGTTGACTATTTGACTTTGCTGTATACAACAATTCTTTTTCATGATTCGTCTATTTCAAAACAATAATTACATATATCACCTGCATAATATTACCTATTGATGTAATGTAATGTAATTGATGAAGCAGAATGGCATTTCTGCATCCCCTAACACTTTTCTACATTTCGACGGGCAAAAAGACCTCACAATTCGAGACGTTAGAGTTGATACGGTTCCATTTATTCCATTCCCAGCTGGCTGATGTGCAGGACAATGGTTCCTAACTTAAATGCGTCCACAAAGGAAGAAAAATGAGTCTGTATATACGTCATCCGTTCAGTTCATTTTAAGTTGCCGGAACGATTAAGGAGAGCTTGCCGCTGCACTGTAGACGTAGACGATCCACTGAATTGAAAGTGATTGTTACGTAATGCACTCGCTACTATCTGCACTTTTTGATCATTTACTGCAAGGATTTTCATGAAACGTTTTGAGCTGAATTGAATTTAAAAGTCATCACATTTAAGAAACGTAAAATATACAAATATAATAAAAACAAATTACTTAAATACATCGATTATCTGTTTTCTACGTTATACAAAATAACCCATGAATGAAGCAGATAAGTTTATGAACATTATACATTAATATGTTTAAGATCAAATCCTTATCAAATAATTTAAAACAGTTTCATTTAGAAACGCATCACAGAACATGATCTCATACATTTGTAATTATGTACCGGGTGTTTTTTTATCTTTGATATCATTTTGATTACCTGCAACTTTTTTGTTTTTAAAAATATCAGAATGAAGCAAAAATCATTTTGCATAGGTATCTATGAAGTTTTTTACGTTTTAAAAAATAAAACAAAACACTAACGTTTTTCCAAGATATTAACCTAACTTATATTTTTTTAAATGGAAAGCCCTAAATATTTTCGGATATTTCGATTTTACATGAAATTTCAAGTATATTTTATAAAGCATACCCCATACCTATCTTCAACGGTTTGCGAGAAAACGGCGTTTAAACATGCAACAAAGAAAAATTTAGTTTTGTAACCCTGTTCTTAAAGATGTCGAAATCAAACAGAAATCATTTTTCATAATATTTAGAAAGTTTATTTTTAATAAAACAAAAGATTAACGATTAACAAAGTAACAAATTATTAAAAAAAATAATTTTACAAAATTAAATTATTCTAAAAATGGCATGTTTAAACGCCGTTTTCTCGCAAACCGTTGAAGATAGGTATGGGGTATGCTTTATAAAATATACTTGAAATTTCGTGTAAAATCAAAATATCCGAAAATATTTAGGGCTTTCCATTTAAAAAAATATAAGTTAGGTTAATATCTTGGAAAAACGTTAGTGTTTTGTTTTATTTTTTAAAACGTAAAAAACTTCATAGATACCTATGCAAAATGATTTTTGCTTCATTCTGATATTTTCAAAAACAAGAAAGTTGCAGGTGATCAAAATGATATCAAAGATAAAAAAACACCCGGTACATATATCAGTATTTGATTAAAACGTTTAATTACCTATCGGTATTTTTTGAAATATTAGTGATGCATAATATATACAGGGTTGCTCATTAGTGCGTCAAAGTCTAATATAGGCGTTATTAAATAGTACGGAAAAATTTTTTTTTATAAAAAGTGGCACAGTAACAAAAATCACACATTTTGAAAATAATTTGAATTATACACGGTGATGCGTCAAAATGGCACACATTCCATTTTTTTTTAAATGAAACAACCTGTATATCTTTTGTTTTTCCTTATCTACTTTAATTTATGTTTTCATCGATATATTTGGTTTTGGATGACGCATTGTTGAGTTATTAACGAAAATTATAAAGAAAATGGTCACGACAATGTTTACCATAATAATTCTATGCGTTTAATTACGATTATCTAAGACAAAATTATTTAATAAGTATGCAGCCAATGGATGTGTTGAATCTACAAAATAATCAAACATTCATTTATTATACAGGGTGTTTGTTACGATGCAATCAATTTGGTTATTGTCAAAGAGCGTTTACTGATTTTTTTCAAATAGAACACCCCGTATATTATTAAATTTTTGGAATGATGTGTTAATTGCGCTTAATTTTTGTTAATAATGTCCTATACCCACTATACCCAAACCCAATAATTTCGAAGTTATTTTTAATTTTTGATTACAAACCGCTAAATAATTTGTTTTCGGTTCGATTGAATTATAGTGTATACTAGGTAAACGATTTGACAAACAAAAACAAATAAACGACTGAAAGTATCAAACTGTAATTTTGTTAGAAGCAATATTTATAATAAATTTTCAAAGTGACCCCCATTTTGAATAGAACACATTTGCAGCCTTGACAGAAAGGACCTATTTACGTGTTGCAACTTCTCAATGGAAACTGTTTCAAAAGCACGTATTATACGTTGCCTCATATCGTCTGCTGTAGTTGGAGGTGTCTGGTATACAATATTTTTTATGTACCCCCATAGAAAAAAATCAAGTTTGGTAAAATCTGGCAATATAGGTGGCCAACTAATGGGATTCAAATTATTTTCAAATTGTGTGTTTTTTGTTACTATGCCACCTTTTATAAAATAAATTTCTTCAGTACTATTTAATAACGCCTATATTGGACTTTGACGCACTAATGAACAACCCTGTATATTAAACATTCTTCCATGCTTGTTTTTACATTAGCAGCTTTCACTATTCTTTGTTTCTTACCGAAAAACAGATTTTTCCAATTTGCAATACAAAAGTATTTAGAGCTCGAATTGGAACAATTTTTGTTTATAAAGTATTTCGAAATTCGAACTTTTACTCTTATCGAATAGCAGATTTTGCGAATATCTTGTAAATTATGGGTTCTGTGGAGATTTATTAAGAAAGTTCTTAGAGCTGCATTTGGAATGATTTTTTTCCAAAACAAATTTCAAAATTCGGACCGGAAGTAACAGTTTTATTCTTATTAATAGCAGTTTTTTTGCAAATATTTCTCAAATTATGCATTCTATAGAGATTTATTAGAAGAATAAAAGTACTTTGCGGTGTATTTGGAATAACTTCATAAAGAATGTTTCAAAATTCGGACCGGAAGTAACACCTTTACACAGAAGTTTAATTTATTAAAAACATATAAAATTTATAACTTACGCTTTATACCAAACATGTATAACTTTGGAAGAGTAAAGTGTTATTATTTACAATTTTATAACATACACCCTTGTAATATTAAGCGAGTGAAATGGCAAAATTTTCAAAACTGTGTGGTTGCTAGATATGCCCTTTTGTCTTATAACGACAGACCAATACTTGCATAACTTAACTCATTCATAATATTTCTAATTATTTTCAGAGCAGTGTATATTATGCACAGTCCATAGTATAAGTTCACTCGAAAATGTTATCTGTTAAATTTATGAATAGTATAAATTATTGGTCTGTCTCACAAACGTATCACTTTCATATGTTGTTCTACGGTATAGCATTAGAAAGACAAACAGTAAGTTCTTGTGGTATTTGTTAACAGAAAAAAAAAAGGTAGAGATTACAAATACCTGTACGAGATCCAAAGCGCAGCATCACGATCACTGGATATCACGCGTTCCAATAGAAATGTGGGAGACCCTTTATCTGTAACAAATTCAAATAAATCCGTTTAAAATAGGTTTTTATCGGACTACCTCGACTAAAATGCGTCACGTACATGTAGACTGGGTAGCAACACAAGAATACCGTCTGTGTGTGCGTGTGTGTGTGTGTGCTATGGGGATCGGGGCGAATGTACATATGCGGTTTTGCGTTTCTGATCTTTCGGAATTTTTACCAATCCTCTTTGCTGTGCACACACCGCAAAGCAAATATTATTTCAATGAATACGTCAAATATAAGGTGCCAGTGTGGTGTTTGGTGAATGTGGGGAAGCGAAATTTCATTTACTTACATAATATGTGTGTTGAGGTGTGAAATTTGTAGATAATTTTTATGTTACACTTTCGCCCCTTTTTTTTGTTTTTATCAAAAGACGACTTTCCAAGGCGCTTTTTGAAATTTCCGTACCGTCAGTTTTTATTATTAGCATTATAGTGATTGTAATATAAGTACAAATCATATTTCCAGACGATCTTTGCCATTATTCCGTTAATTTATATAACTATAATACATACACGTCAATACATATATAACTTCAGCGTGAGAAAATAAGATAAAACCATAACACATTAAAAACATTTAAACAATCGGAAGTCTTTTTGTATAACTAGGACCCGGTATACTAAGGAAATAATACAAAAATCAAACTATTTATGCTTTTCAGAATCATACTTTTTTATTCAGAGTGCTTAAAATCGTTCTTTTATTGTAGTGCGAGCAAATGTAGCTGAGAAACTGCTTTCGCTCTTTGAAAACGCTCTGATTTAGTAGCATGACATTACAACGCACATATGCAGTGCTCTATCCTTGTCTATTGTCTGACATCAGCCCGTGACAAGTCCGGGCTAAAATAACACTAATCTCTAGTTACCAATTGCTATTAAAATATAAATATATTACTTAGAAACTAATATTTTTTCTGTAATATACTTATGGACTAATTGTTAAATATTCAGAATTTCTTAACACTTGAAAAACTGCAATTTAATCTGTCAGCAGTAAATTTTAATATCAAATAAAGAGCGATTGTATTGTCTTTAATTACATAACCATGAGTAAGTATATGTTAAAATGGTTTGTAAAAAATATACATCTGGTTATACAAGCAAAAAATAATTTTGTGTTGTAACAGTAACAGTGCACGTTTTTCTTATAACATGTAAAAATAATAATATTCTCTAATAAGCGAATATTTCGAATTTTTGGATTGTATTATTCCCAATCGATAATGGTGTTGTTAATTAGCGAAATTTAATTAATAAAAATTTTTCGTCGAAAATGTGAACTTTGACCCTTCGCACTAAACAACTGGTTCACAGCGTAAACATAAGTACGAATCATATTTAACGTCTTAAATTGTTTTGCAGATACAATGACCTTGATTTATATCCTTGTTTGTACTCTTGTATACAAATACATATATACATATATTCTCATAAATTGTCTACACAAAACACATTGGTGTTAATCTGGAGGCAACACAATTTTCAGTTTTCTAGATGACAATAGCATTGATTAATATATTTTGAATTTGCTGTGCCTTCATGTTTTTTTTTAATTGATACTTTGTGTTTTGACACAGTGGGCAGTGTTTGAATAATCTTATTCTAAATATGAGTAACTAAAAACAATTCTACATATGAATTATGGAAAGTGTATATGCATCCAAAATTAATTTTATTTTAAAAGGAACATATATTAAAAAAATAATGTCAAAAGACATCATTTATAGCTAAATATTTTATTGTACTTACGCCGACCGGAAGTAGTAGTTTACTTCAGTGAAATCAAATTTTGCCAATATTTCGTCAACCAGTAAGTTTAAGCAAGTTTATAAAAAATTCATATGTACACAAAATTAAATTTGAGAAGAATTTTATTAAAAAAGTTTTTCGAAATTTCTACCGGAAGTAGGTATTTTACTCTTATCGAAAATCAGTTGTTTGCGAATATTTCGCAAGTCATGCTTTTTAGTCAGATACGTTACGAGTATAAATGTATTTAGAATTTAATTTTGAATACCATTTGTATAAAGAAAACTTAAAATTCGGACGAAAAGTAATACTTTAACTCTTATTGAATAGCGATTGTTTGCAAATACGTCGTAAATTATGCATTTTATATATATTTATCAAGCGTACACTAAAATATTTAGAGCTGGATTTGGAATATTTTTTGTATAAGTGGATTTTCAAAATTCTGACCGGAAGTAACACTTTTACAATTTTGTATAATTTGAAACGCTCATACGTATAACTCATTTTTTTGCTTTCTAACGCCAAAGAAGCTTTTCTAACGCAGCCTTAAGAAAAAGGTGTCCGAATATCACATGCGGCAAATTTTTATAATTTCGCTAATCAACACTATCAATATTGGTTAAAATATAATATTCAATAATTCACAACACAATCAAAATCCGTTTATTAGAGAATATAAATATTTTCACATTTTATAAGGAAACAAACACTATTGCAACACTAAATTGTTTTTGTCACATTTTAGTTGTCTAGAAAATATTGCTTATAGTATTTACAATTAAAAAGCTTCAACATCTAAATAATTTGAAATCATGCTGGGAATAATATGTAACAGATTTTAAAATACCAGAAGAAAAATTATTCTCGCAAATGTAGTTAAAATAATTACAAAGCAAAGCTGATATTTTAATAACACATTCGTTTTAGTCGCTGAAAAATAAAACACATTCTGAAAGGGCGAAGGATTGTGAAGAGCAGAAAAAAGATTTTCTGTAATAAAGCCTTATTATTATGAATAATTTCTAAACACAAATATTTGAAATATATTTGTTTGTACATGACTGAGGTATTTTTTTATAAACCAATTTAATATATACTAATATTTAATCTATTAAAAGAATTATACAATATTTCTTCTTTATTTTGTGTTAAAATATATTACAGTTAACCATATTGCTGATCTTAGAACCCGACAAAACTTTTTGCAGCAACTGTACACTGGCTGTGAAACATCCACATACTAAAAGGAAGAATTACTATTCTTTTGTTTATTATGATTATTATTATTATTAATTCTTTTTTTTTGCAGTTTACGACTTAAAATTTTAAATATTATTCAGTATTTTATTTATTAAATTTCCGCTTCATATCTCTAAAAAAAAATATATTTTTTCAAACTAAATTGATCGCACATTTTAGTATAAAGTTTTAAGGTCAATCTGAAAGTTATTATTTCTCTATAAATTCGAAAAAATTACAAATTGTTTATTTCCGAACTATATTTAGAAATTACCTACATTTAAATTTTTTGAAAAGTATAAGCTAGTCCCTACATACGCCTAAATTAATATATGACATTTTTGAAAACGCTACAATCAATAAAACTTAATCTAAAGTGAAATTTGTAAAACTCGTGTATATAGAATTAATTCAACATGCAAAAATTAGTCCCGTTCAAACTTCCCCTTTCTCGTACAATTAAAAGATTAAAACAATAATGAACAATTCAAGCGGAAGATATGAAAAACTTCGCAAAATTGCAATCGACTTATTTTCAGGGATTGCGGAGCGCCAGAAGTGCAGCAGATACCAAGCGGAATACTTAATTAGTTCGTCAGTTCGCCGCTTCGCGTCGGTAATAACTCATTTTCCGGGTCGTCTGCAGATTTATTGAACCTTCTGCGCATTTTCGGCGTAGCACTGCTAAATTAAACACACAACGTTTGTGTAAGACCGATTTGAATGCGGATTTCCCGCAGATGTGCTCGTCGAGACACTTTCAAATCTTATTTAATTACAGGCTGCAGTGTATGTTGCTTCAAAATACATTAGGGCGCTTTTGCTTGAAAACATAATTCAGAATTTCTTGTTCCGATATAAATGATACATTTACCAACTAAATTAACAAAACCAGACAACTGTTTCAAATAATAAAAGATAAATAAAAATAAACTCTTGCGATAGTACATACACTTATTAATGGTTTATTTATGACATACACGACACACAATGGAAGCAGTGGCGGCCCGTGATTTTTTGGGACGGGAGGTGTTTAACATCAAAAATTAAGTACAGACAAAAAATAAACTCAATATGTTATTTAATTAACTTGTTTGAAAATAAAATCCATTTGCCGTTCCTTACGATCAGCAAAATGATTAATAACTAATCCATTGAAGTTTGGTGTTGATGTCAGTAATTGACACATAGTCTGTTTTCTTGCATGGTATTTCTAGAAAATGTTTTTATTCTCTTCAAAGTAGAAAAACACCGTTCACTTTCAGCTGTTGTCATCGGTATGGTGCAAATTATTTTCAATAGCTTCACAGATTCGGCAAATGGAGTTTTTAACTTATTTTCATAGAAATATTGCAGTAATGTTAGAGCAGATGACGCAGTTCCAAAATCTGATATATTATACAAAACTAGCAATTCATACTTAAAAGCAATTGATTCCAAATTAAAAGTCTTCACGGCCATCTGGAATTCAGTTTCGGGGAAAGAATTTTGATATGTTGAAAATAAGTGTGGTTGAATAAAAGAGCTATAGATAGGTGATCACTAAACAAAAAACGGTAATCAATATTGTTAATAATAATTAACAATTCTTTAGCAACCATTTTGTGTTTGTCTTCATAACGGGGTCTTCTGTTCCGTTGTCGGCAATGTTCCTCTTCTTTTTCATCGTTATCACTATTTTCGTTGTAATAATCGTAATCAGTTGAGTTCCTCACATGCTGAATTGACGATTTAAATGATGACACACAAGACAGTATTTTAATACTGTCAAGTCGACAATGTTGTAACTGGTTGTACGAGAATTTCGCAATGCAATATCAAAAAAATATAACCAGTAATTTAAATCATAATCATTTAAAATCTTTTGAAGCCTACAGCTTTCCTTATTGTCGACTGGTCACTAGATTCGTCTATAATCCGCGTCAGACATGTGATAAGATGTTTTTTTTACATCTGAAGACACTCACAACACATCTTGATTTAAAGTTCCATCTGGTTGGTGCAGCCCGTGGAAGTCGATTTTTCACAACCTCATCCAGTAGAGCACTACGCTTTGGACATCTTGTAAAAAGAAAGTAGAAAAACCATCTAGTTTGCAAAAGAAAACTGGCACTTGTTTGTTATGTGAGGCAGTCCGTTCAAGTATCAGATTTAACTGGTGCGCGTAACAGTGAATATAATTTGCATTTTTGTAAATATCTTTAATTTTTGCCTGAACATTGTTGCTTTTACCACTCATTACTGAGGCGCCATCGTAGCTTTGGGATATTAATTTTGCAGGCGTTTGGTTCAATTTAATTTTCCTAAGTTCTTCCAATAAACATTTGCTAATGTCATCAGCAGGGGTGCGTTCAGAAAAGGAAAAAATATTATCCAAGTGTCATTCCAATTTCACACTTGCCGTTCAGAAATAAAAAGATGTCCTAAAATTATGACGTCATTACCGTTCAGAAATGATTGGTGCGACACTCGGAGTGTTCCTCCTATCACCCACCTATTTGTGATGGTTAATAGCGGGCGATTCATGCTCATTCGGGTTGGAGTATTTAAAGCGCGGTTCTGAGTGTTTTTAAGGCTATAATTATAATTTCATGTCATTTCATATCATATGGTTATATGTGTGTTTCTTGGAGTTTGAACAGTTTGGTTTTAGACAATTTTAATTTGATCCAAAAAAATTTTTCGATTATGATCCATTGTTCTAATTATTTTCAATTTTCGACATATATCTTTGATGACTTTATTTTTTCATACATAACCTCTAGCTCTGCAATGCTTAGCTTTGACCTTTGACTTTTGCCATAAACTAACTCGACTCACTCTACGGCGTTCAGAATTGTAAAGCCCTCCAAGTTTACCAAGTGGATGACGTCATAAAATATGACCTGACCATGCCAGTATCCCATCCAACATTTCTGAACGCACCCCAGTATGATTCTCTGGTTGCCGAAAAGACAGAAATCGTTCTTGTATATTTCCATTCAACCCGTATCGAACTATAAAAGCTAACTGGGAAAATGTAGCCGAATCTGTCTTCTCGTCTGCTTGTATAGCGATATAGTGGGCTTTGTTAATTTCGTCTAGAATCAAAGTGCGAGAAACTTCATAGATACTGTCCAGCAATTCATTTTGAATGGTTATTGACAAACCCATAAAAACTCTATTATTAGACTTGTTGATGTGGTCTTGAGGGTGCTGTCAATTTCTGCCAATAAATTAACCAATCCACGAAAAATCCCCGGATTCGTGTTTCGTCATGGTCCCCTAAAGCGATCTTAAACATGACACAAAACTTAATGCAGTCTGTTAATTTTCCAATAGTATGTCTGTTTTTACTGACGTTTTCATTGTGCTTAATTATATTTAATCTATATGCAGTGTTCAGCTGGCACATTATAGGTATTTACCTCTCCCAAAACTAAATATTCTATCATGTTACTAAAATGTTTTTCACTTATTTTATGTCTTTTTAGTTTTTCATCAAAGTGTTTTAAATCCCTAATAACTTTAGAAGTCCAGGCAAGGTGGTTTGAGGAGAATTCCTAATTAAGCATGCATAAAAAAATAGTATATTAAACTACATGTTTCATAACACACGATTTTTGCGCAAAATGTGTTATGAAACGTGTGTTTTATAATATTTTTTCTATTTTGGTTATTAAAAGTTCAAAAAAGCTTAAAATGGGAGATATGTTTTGTTCGAACATTTTAAATATTTGAATATAGGCGATGTTATATGTAATTCTGATTAAAATTCAAACTGATTTATGCAATAAATTATTTCAAATTATCAACAAAAAGGACGAAATAAATAATCCAGAGATTCGCAAAATAGCAGAAGACAATTTAGAAAATCTTTCGCCAAAATAGTCTCGACATATTTATCAAAAACAAACTTTTATAACAGTTGTACTATTCAACATTGGAAGTAAATGTCAATAGTAGCATCAGAAAACTTATCATCCAACTCTGCTTAACAATTTATATTATTAATTAGTAAATAAAATGTAAGCATGTGTGCTTTTTATTCTTTGTACAACTTCTATTGCTCATGTTTGTTACATTAAAGGCTTATATTTTGACATTTAAATATAATTTGGTTCCATTTTTTTTTGTTACCAACGTCAAAACAATAAAATTAGCATGCGATAAAGTAATACTTTTGCAACCAAAACGGGTGTCGTAAAGTGAACTTCATAGCACCGAAATAGAAAAAAGCGTTTTGCACATTAGACCCACACAACCAGTCTGATAAACTGTAAGAGCTTCTGTTGAACTTTCTCGTTACGGTTCTTTTAGTTTTCAAATTGTGATCTTCTAGTTTAATCAATAAATCTGGTCTAGGGGACCTAGATTTTTTAATGCTATCTTAATGCCATAGCTCAGTGTGTTATTTTCTATCATTTCGATTAAGTTACTAACGCAATTCATAGTTGTATTTGCACCGATAGAAATTACAACATACACTCACCACTGTATATTACATACTGGACCGCCACCCGGCACCACAGAGTAGTGCTCCACCGCTGACATATATCCGCTCGCTACCCGCGCCACTTTCATCACTCGGTTTCTAATACAGACGGGGCAGTCGCGCGAGATGCCCCGGAGCCTACGTCAGACTGCGATTTTTAAACGCGCTACTTCCGAAAACGTATTATTTGTTATATAATATAATATCCTTGTTTATTAATACTACAGAAAACTGTAAATATTTCTATGTAGTAAAGTAAATTAATCTCCATGTATGAAAACTGGTAAGCCAATGAAATTATTTGAAAGATTCTCATCCCCACTTTCACAATTTAATCAGGAAGTTTATAAAAAATGTAAATATATTTTCTATTAAATTTTGCGTAAGAGTATATTTTGTTTGATTTGCTTTTCACATTGTTTGCCCTTGAATTACATATCAACATAACCTATATAGCTACATTTTTGAATGAAAAATCGTAGGATTACTAATTTTTTTCCTTATTATACTCACAACTACCCTCTTATAACATAATAAGGAAAATAAATAACACTATGCGAAAGGCTTTTTAAAAAACGTACCTATTCATTTTTTTTAAAGAAATATAATCTAAACAAGGAAATTGTATAAAAAGCCAGCATTTTCATTAAATACTTACATGAAATGTCAGTCTGTTTCGGGTTCAGAGTTTGGGTTATACTCATTTTCTTCTATGTGTTCAAGAGGTATGTCTAAAACAGTTTTCTATGTATTTCGTATGATTAAATATGTTATGTAAAATAAGAAAATGTAATTAAAAAGCTGTCTGAACCACGACATTTATTAAGTTGCTTTGCATAGTTTTATCAACTTGACTGGTTTATGTGGGGCATTAAAACCGGTAATGTAGTACGTTTTGCAAAGAAAATGCACTATAAACACCACAAGGTTTTGATATCTTCAGAATTTAGACAAACATTTATTCTACGAATAGAAAATTCCTTGATATTAGACTAGACACAACATTAACAAGAAAGCTGCACATAGATTCAGCTACTTATGCAAGTAGACGTATCAGATTTATAACTGATAGTCTACTGGAATAACGACATACTATGGACTATCAAATCACATATCAACTATGTTTAAACAATATGGGGTAAGTAGGCCTACGCAGAAAAAGTGTTTATTCTGCAGAAGAAGACTATTCGAGCAATTGTCTGTGTTTCACAAACTATCCACTGCAAACCTCTCTTCAGAGAGCTTATGATAATTCCATTAGCCTAGACATATATTCTGCAAAAACTAAGGAGGGCTTTGAAAAAGTAGCCACACCTGACGACTAGGGGTGAGATTACAGAAGTTTCCACCCCTCATCACCATTTGCTGCACATCCCACATTGCATAAGACAAAAGCCAGTACAACATCGTCATTGGTAATTATTTAACAAAATCGAAATTATGTGTAGACATTTTTCTACTTTCGTATCTATAGAGAAAATAAAGGACATTCTCCTTCAAGAAGCATTTTACAATGTCAATGACATAAATTGGCCCTTTGCTTATCTGTGTTGACGTTATCATCACATTTTTTCTGGAATGTGCTGTTGTGTAAATAGTAAGTAAATCTTATTATTGTGATACAATAAATTTATTATTATAGAAGAAACATTATCCTTCTTACTGCAGAAGTATTATAATTAATCCTGCTTTTAGACCCACAATACCTCATCTCATCAGGGAAGTCGCAGCAACTTTCATTATACATTTACATTCTTGATAATTATCAATATAGTAATGCCTACACGTGGTCTGTATATGGACGGTTCTTCAATTTGTATTTACACGCGATTTTAAAAGTTGCTTTTAATAATAGTAAGTTCTAATAATTGAAGTTACGTTGGGGTTATCAAACAAAACCAGTTTATTTGTATCTCTAATACTTAATTTTTCATTCGCCCACATGTAATTGCAATCGTTTGAAATCTTTATGGATCTTATTGTGTTATACAGGGTGTCCAGAAACTCTCCTGACAAACGAAGACCGGAGATTCCTCAGATAATTTTAAGACAATTTAACTCAATTCACCCTAGTCCGAAAGTGCTTCCTATGGGAGCTAGAGCTCTTTGAAGATGGCGCCTTGTAATTAGTTTTTTTTAATATCTCCCGAACGCTTCTATTTAGAAAAACAAAAACTGGTACGCTTATTTATCCTCCAGAGGTGAATCGATTCCATCAATTGCGAATTTCTAGTACCGGTCATAGGCGTCCGTTTTGGGTAGGTAAACGGTTATTTTAACGCATAACTTTTTTGTCTTTAACTTTTAAGCATTTATGACACTAGATTAGTAAATTTTCAGGTATTCTAGTACTAAAAGGTACTCTTACTTTAAGTCGGTAGGATACACCGTTTTCTAGAAAAATCGATTTGAAACTTTTTCGTTTTTTCGTCATTAAAATTCAATTTATTATTTTTTTTTCGGGAGATATTAAAAAAAAATAATTACAAGGCGCCATCTTCAAAGAGCTCTAGCTCCCTTAGGAAGCATTTTCGGACTAGGGTAAATTGGGTTAAATTGTCTTAAAATTATCTGAGGAATCTCCGGTCTTCGTTTGTCAGGAGAGTTTCTGGACGCCCTGTATATGTAGAATTTTAGCCTTCATACTCATTGAAGTAAGGTATAAAGCAATTATAATCTTTCCCTTCGTAAAAGGTAATTAGATACATACTTAAATGTACTCAACTTTGACATTACTTATTTTATTATGGTTCTAGTTATTTTTATTTTATCCAGGCCTGAATCGTAACAACAACTGCTATGATGCAAGCCTGGATGAATAATCATCAATTATTGTTGAGGATAGTACATACCCAACAAGTTATACAATCAAAGTAATTCCCAACCATGCAAAGTTTTTATTAAAGGTTAGTACTTTGAACCTTTTTCAGCTTGTACTGCAATATCATTGTCAATTATAAGATAAAATATATAGGAAAAATGACATTTCTTCGTTACATCGAAGAAATGTCATTCCAGAATAATATTTCACATCCACAATTACATCATTACTTAGTTTTGTAATTTAAAAAATTACAATCAGTAGACTTATCATCTCCCTCAATTAAAAATATTTTAAGATATTTAAATCTAAAGCAAAACACCTATAAAATTGTAACAAACACGATTGGTGTAATTGGATAATTGCATCACCTCTTTTAAGATCCCATTGGTTTCTTTTTATTACTACAAGAAGACTGATTTTACTATAACAAATTTAGCGGGAAAAATTCATGAATGGGCACATTCTACTGCCGAACCTCTCTGGTGGCTACTGTCCCGAACTAACCTTCAGTTGTATATCTATAGTATACATAATCAAAAATAATATGTATTCTTAGAAAACGAGTTAAAATTTTGTTGTTTTGTACCTTTTCAAAAAAAACATGGTATCTTTAAATATTTTAGATTCTGTATTATGATAAATGGCTAGATTTTATAATAGTCATTACGGTAAGTATCCTCGTAAAAGTTCCCAAGGCCCTTGCATATACTTACAAGGATGGAGAGATACATAAAATATAACAAGCTTTGCATGTTGAAGTGCGCAATTTTATTATGCAAGCTGTGATATTACATATACGTATTTATATATAAGGTCAGTTCCTCCGTGATATTTAAGCCACCTCCCGGTCACATCCAATATCGTAAAATCATCCGCCGTGAAATTGTAGTCTGCCAGTTCTCTCTCTACCCTTCCTTGGCGTTTCCCATTTCTTGTTCTTTTCCTTTTCCCATCATCGCCGCTGACCATTCTGTGGCTTTCATGGCGCAGATGTCTTGCATCGAAGGACGCGAACGTCAGAAAGCCCGAAGTGGTTGTTGTTTATAAATTACTAGAACATGAAAGAAGCAATCATCACTTTAAAAGCGTAACGCTATTAATTTCTTGAGCAACGAGGAAATGAAAATATTAATAAAATTAATGGAAACTTCGGCGTTCGTGAGTTACACTGTTCGGCCTTTAACCCTTTGTGTATCGGTTCGGGAACAAATAGTCAAAGGTTTAAGCGCTAGCTTTGATGTATGTGCATGCCTATCAATATAAATGTGAATATATTGTGTGTGAAGTGAGTAAAATTACCTTTTAGGCAATTATACAAATTGACGTTAAGTTAGTAGATATTTCCAGTTGTCATTCATGCATTACCGCATGCAGTGCGGTTATTAAGTATATTAATAATAATTGCATTTATTTGACAAAGCAGAAGTGTCAACAATGTGTATATAAAATAGTCAATAAGGATATCCATACTTTCAAAATAATACATAAAATATTACATACAGTGATGAGCAAAAGTATGGCAACATATATTGAAATAAAATTCTAAACCTATAAATTATTTTTAAGTCGTCATAATTAAAAATATTAAGTTGACAAAACAAATGTGTCAACAATGTGTCTTGAATATAGTTAATAAATCAAAAAAAAATATTCAGTGTTTCGAAATAATAATGGGTCTTCAAAATTGAGCGCCCTATTTTAAAAATAAATAAAATATAGATGGCGTACTGAATTCGTGTACTGAATTCATGCAAATCAACGTTCTGTGAAAAATGTTTTTAGAAAAGTACGTAAATTTTATGGTTTATATGATCGTCCATCTGAAAGAACTATTGGTCAAATTATTAGAAAATTTCAAGAGACCGCTTCTGTGGAAGATCAAAAAAGAGAAAGATACATTTGTAGTGCGGTCGTTCACAAGTACATATTGATTTGCTTCATGAAAATGTTGCCGACGCATCTGAAACGCCCATTAGTCGGCGTTCACAACAAGTTGGACTCAGTGAATCAACAATATGGCGTCTTTTACGAAAGGATTCAGTTTTAAAGACATATAGGGTTCAAATAGCACAGGAACTAAAGCCATTGGACCACGCAAAACATCTTTTCTGATGAAGCACATCTTGAAATTGGTGGTTTTGTTAACAAACAAAATTGTCGAATTTGGTGGGAGGAAATTCCACGAGTGGTTCATGAAAGACCTTTACATCCTCAACGAGTCACTATTTGGTGTGCAATGTGGTTATGTGGTGTAATTGGATCATATTCCTTTCAAAATGCTGCTGGTATAGCTGTAACACTGAATGGTGTTCGATATATTAACTGAAACTTTGTGGGCTGAACTGAGTAATATTGATCTAGAGGACAGATGGTCTCAACTGGATGGTGTAACACCTCATTTTGCTAATGAAAAAATTGCTTTATTGAGACAAAAATTTCTTGGAAGAATTATTTCAAGAAATGGTGATGTTAATTGGCCATCAAGATCTTGTGATCCACCACCCTTGGAGTATTTTCTTTGGAGTTACATAAAACCCCAGTTCTATAAAAACAAACCACAATCGATTCCTGAACTAAAGGAAGATTATTCATGTCATTGGTGAAATAGAGCCAATATTGACAACTTGATACTTGAATTACCAATAAAAGTTTTTGAAAATAAATGCAAATCTTGGGTTTTATTTATTTTTAAAAAAGGCGCTCCAATTGAATGACCATTTACTTATAAATATTACTTATATTATACATTATTTAACAATTTAAATAAAATATTTTCTCTTATACATTTGCATATTACTACCTATATTCTTTTAAGAGGGGCATTTACCAACAGCATCTGGGCAAATCGAAACTTATGCAACTTGTGTTGTATAATCATTTTATATGTTTCCTGTAAACGAGGGCGATTTTTAAGTTCTAGTCCGGCTTCTGGTGATGGCTCTGTACCATCGCTTCTTTTGAAGAAGTCATTTCCTTTTATAACGGGTGTACTGGCATACCTAATAAATATTTCTTTTGAGAATGGTATACTTCCGTCAAAATTAAAACATGCTACGGTTTACCCGATGTTCAAGAAGACTGATCCTAATAATATGAACAATTATCGTCCCATAAGTATACAATCCGTTTTCTCCAAGGTGTATGAATTTGTTGTAAATAAACGACTAATGAATTATTTTCTTCATTTTAAACTCATGTCCGAAAATCAGCATGGTTTTTTGCCAGGTAAATCAACAGATACTGCTATGTTTAATTTCTTAAGCAGTATTTACGCTTCGATCGACCACAATCTTCCATGTCTAAGTATGCTAATAGACTTGTCTGAAGCGTTTGATTCAGTTGACCATTTAATATTATTGCATAAGCTTAGTAGATATGGCGTAAATGGTGTCTGTTTGAAGTGGTTCGAGTCATATTTGTCGGGAAGGAGACAGAGAGTGAGCATCGACGACAATTTCTCTGGTAGCACTGATGTACGTATGGGTGTTCCACAGGGCTCTGTCCTCGGGCCAACGCTATTTTTAAATTTTATCAATGACTTTCCTAACTGTCTAACTGGTATTGCTAAGGTGATGTTATATGCCGATGAGAAAAGTTTAGTTGTTTCATCGAACAATGTTGACGATGTTCCATTTCAGAATGCGTTACGGAATAGTGCATTGGGGCATGAGTAGTGACGTTTCTCGCATTTTTATTTTACAAAAGAGGGCTGTCGGGACTATTTTTAATCTCCGACAGGGCGACTCGTGTAGGAATGTGTTCAAGGTCAATGGGATTTTTACATTTTATGATGTATATATTTTTAAGGTTCTGTGTTATGTATACAGAAATCGCAGCAGCTTTGATTTTAGTCTGTCGCATAGCTATGAGGCCCGCCACTGTGATCGTGTTTTGCCTCCTGTACATAGAACGACTTCTTTTCAGAAGACCCTGGCTATTGTGGGCTGTAAATTATTTAATGCTTTGCCAAATGAAATAAGAACATGTCCCGCATTACGAGTTTTTAAAAAAAAATTGAGAGACTCTCTTCTTCAAATTTGTTGCTATAGTGTTCAAGATTTTATAAATTTTTTTATATAACTTTATATTGTATTGTATGTGACATATTTCTTTTACTTTTGCTGTACTGTGCTACATACAATGTCTGAAGTACTAAAAAATAAAATGAATTATTATTATTATTATTATTATTATATTACTAGCGGGACGGTAGACGCAAGGGGGCGTGAGTAGGTGGAGCTAGATGATTTTGTGGTTTCAATCAGAGCGCCTCAGTTTTATTCACAAATTCTGTCGCTATGTAGATCAGGAAAAGACGCTCCGTTTTGAAGGAAGAAAATCTAACAGCTAAAGCGTATGTATTAAAAACGAACTGATTCCTTAATTTTCTAAGACAAAGGTTCTAAACCGGTAATTTAATAGTAATAATAATGAAATACGTCTACCTTCAAGCACACTAACATTTTTTTTAATTTTAAACGTTTTCAAAACAATTATTAAAAATTAAGCGAAACAGCAACCGTGGGTTGAAAATTTTAATATTACATAAAAGAATCGTCAAATATTTGAATTCTAAAATCTACTCGCATATTGGTATTATGCACTTAGTTCGAATTAACAAATATCAAATTAAATAAAATTGTAGACTTGAAATTACTTATGTCGTATTTTGATTTTTTATTCGACTTGCATATTTACTTTTTTGTTTTGTGGATTTTTTATAATAATTCGATTGCCGCCTTCCCATCTGTTATACACACTCCAATATCATAGGTACTGGCATTTCTTTTTTTATTGCAAAAACTGTCTGTCGTTCGGATTCAAGTTTGCAATATATTATGTATACCATAAGACCGCGTGCGTCTGCATTATCGCGATACCTGTAGAGTAAGCGAAACAGATAGAGATGTCTGTGTATTAGAACGGTAAACAAGTGGACGCAGTGTTATACTGGATTACAACAGAGCTATTTCGCATTTGCCTATGATGCACTCGCATTGTCCAAAAAATCAACATTTATATGGTGTAGTCGGGCAGTCGCATTCGCCGTCGCTTTCACATATGGGCGTCAGTTCGAGTTTTATTATTGCTTAAGAATAACATTTTTTTAGCTAATTACAGGTTAATTGCAATGTTGAATTACAATTCTGTTTTAAGAAGTAAATATTTTATGTTTCAGTATTTTATTATAGTTGAGTTTTTAGATTATAATATTTGTTGAAAAATATTATTTTAGTTAAGCAGTTTTTTTTATTTTAAAGTCTAGGAGTTATTAATTATTTATTTTTGCTCTGTCATGTTGTTTATGAAGCTGTGATGAGTTACTTCACTAACATATTATCAGTGATTATCTGATGCTTCAAACAACTACAAATAATGACTTACAACGGGAACGCAATACCTATTACACTGCTTTTCACTTGATTTGCCTACGAATACATTTATACGTATAACTTATACGCCCGCTGTCGGTGTGGCAATTCAAGTTGGCACGCCCATTTATAGTCGACCAGTAGTTACTAGTACATGCATCGCGCTATGAACGGCGGCCACACGGTATATGATCGCTTCGAAAAACACTTGCGTGAAATGTGTGTGATAATATTTACTATTTTCAATTTTTTATCTTCAAATACAATTACAAAAATTTGATTTTTTTCTCTATATGGTACATCAAATGTGCAGCTGGCGCCTAGAGGTTGTTTCTCTCTTTTGTGTATCAGCCTTAGTTAGTAGACATTAATCAGATGTATGCATTTTTGTTATTATTTCCAAAACACATAAATTGTTTAAGAACATAAATTAATTCCAAAACTGGCCTTGACATTATAAATTTATGCATTTTGCATCGCTAATTCAAATTTGAGATTCTAAAATTACAAAATAAATTTAAAAAACGCGAAACGGCGATGCCTTACGATGCCATAGTTTTCGATAGGTAAACGCTCCTCTTAATACTTTTCTAAATGTTATACATACATTTGAGGATCAGTTTTCTTCATATTTAGACTTTTAATAAGTATCACCATTGTAGTACGAAAAAAAATAAAGAGAATTTAAAGAAAAAGAGAAAAACCTGACAAGAGTTAGATTAAAAGCATTTACAAGAGCAAAAGCATCAACAAAGAGCAATACATTGGTGATAGAAAGGTGAGGGCTTTTGTTCGCCGTGAATCGTGTTAATCGAAATTGCTTCGAAATGACTTCGTTCTATTTTCAGGGGACCTCCGCTTCGATTGATAGAAACACGAGGTTGTACATACGTACTCGTACGGAAATATGATCCGAACGGATGATTTAGAAACGTAATTAGGCGTGAAATATGGTGCATGTGCAAGGGATTTCGAAATATAACGTACATCTTGCACATTTTAAATGCATTTTGCATGCCTCACTTGAGATTCTGGGTCAGTACATATCGACCGGTTTATTATTGCGAGCATTAACAAAACCGGCTCCCGACGAATTGGGGCCTTCGAATAAATTTCGAACGTTTCGATTCAAACAAAAAATAAAATCATTAGACGTGAGCATATTTTTAGCTTATACACATGTATATACGTACACGCTGTGATCTAATATGTGAGTTATCTACTCTATTTTTCAGTTAATTTTCCTGTGCAGTATCAACACGTTATATCTGAATTGTCACAAATCGATGTTTATTGAGTTTAAAAATCAAAGACCGAAATTGACTCCTCCCGTTATGTCGCTATAAAGAGGAAGAGTATACCTGTGTTGGATGCCACGACATTTTTGGGGGTAAGGGTTGATTGCAGTTGCAGTTGAACTGAACATATAGGGGTATTATCTAAGAGGTTGGTTTCACTGTGCTACTTATTTAATAGATTGGTAGTCGAGTTAAATCCCTCTTTAATTAAAATGTTTTATTTCTCGAATTTCCACTCACTCCTTTCTTATTGTACGAATGCTTGGGGAGTTCTGGGTGATATGATGAGAGTTTTTAGATTACGAAAAAGAAGTATCAGAGTAATGAGTGGTGTCAGTCGATGAACAAATTGTAGAGATCTATTCATACGAATGCAAATAACGATGCTGCCCTGCATTTACTTGTTTCAATTATTATTATATGCAAAAAAAATGAGAACAAGTACACTAAATTGAGTAGCTGCCATATACAGGTATCCCGTAATTACTTGCTGTTAGAGATACCAAGGCATAGATGCGGTTTCAGCAAGAATATTCCGATATACATGTCTATAAGAGCCTACAATAAATTATGAAGCAAATATAAATTGATGCCGTACAGACAAATTTAGAAATGACATTAAAAAAACTGCTTTTAAGAAGATACTACACTTTGGATGGGCGCTAGGCGGTAAGCGAGATAAGCGGCGCAGGGGGGCGCATTATATAAAGGGCGCTATAGCAGTATTAACATTAACTATGACTACAATTTAAACGGGCATTATTAAAAATAAATGCAGCTTACAGTTGTGCATTATTTAAATGTTACTAATCCATTTTTAAATATCAGATCCTTTTAAAACTTGAACTTGCAGTAAAAAAAATTTTTGCAATTAATTTTTAGTGAATGCACCTCGGTGTATGTACTTTAACACTAAAAAATCTATGCGCACCAACAAAAATATCAGCGCCCATTATTTAAAAAAAATTACCCCTCAGATAACAAAATGAATCTTTACTAAAATATTTCTTTTTTATAAAAATAACTCTGGACACTATATAATTGTTTTGCTTACAGTAATAAATCGTTAAGTTACATTCAACTTAAAACGAGTAATTGTGCATTAAAATGAGTAAAAGCACATTATTCCGAATAAATGAGCATCAATTTAAATAAATGTAAGTTATTAGGAAGACTTCTTTGCTTCGGCGGTCATGCGCAGTTTCCGTTGTTATGTTACTTGTTTTGTTAGATTCTTAGAGTATGAATCTGTGACTCCTCGCGTATGTAAATGTGGAATAAAATGGCATCTGTACCCGAATTTAGTGATTCAGAAACTGATCAGTTTCCAGAGGCGGAAAAAAAAACGTGCGAAGAAAAGATCCATAACATGGAATTATGAAAGAACCTTCATTAACCGTATCGATGCAGATTTTGTCAAAATACAAAAGCCTAAAAAATACTAACAACACTGTGACTGGTGTAGTTAAGTATTCGATGTAATAAAGTTAAATGTCGAGGACAACAATGTGCAACTGGTATTAAATTAATTCTGGATTCATCATGTGAAAATGTTCTCCTATTTCGATGGCAAGTAAGTCATCCTTGTGATTCTATTGCAACAAAGGCCGGTACCGAAATGAACGACAAACTAAAGAACGAAATCAAGGATTTGTTTACCAAAAAAATGAAGCCGAAAGCAATTTTGGATGTTCTTGTCCAGACATATAATCCACCACCAAATATAAACCAAATAAAAAAATTTCTGGCTAAATTAGGAAAAACCATTTACGGTCCACCAACAATATCTCTTGGTGAACTGAAATGTTGGCTTCTTAAGAATAGTGCTGTCCCCAATGAACGAAGCAAAGCTTTTATCGTAAAACATTTCACAACCGATGAGGACTACGGTGTTTTCAGGTTCATGACAACCAGTAAAATTCTATTAGAAAATGGAGTAAAAAAAGAATATTATTATCCACGCAGATGCAACGTATAAATTGATTTGGCAGGGGTTCCCTGTTTTCTTAATTGGAACAATTAACCGCGATAAAAAATTTCATTTACTGGGAATAGCAGTATGCACCAATGAACGAACTGCCGATTTTCAATTTATTTTTCAGAGTTTGAAGGAAGCAATTTTTGATTTGTTTCATTTTGAAATGTAACCCAAAGTTTTAGTGGCCGATGCTGCCGTTAGTTTAGGCAATGGGTTTCAAAATGTGTTTGGAAATTGTACTGTGCGTATGTGTTGGGCACATATGAGAAGTAATGTGCAAAAGAAAGTTCAAAGTCTAACTGAAAAATCAAACTTGAACAAAATTTTGGCTGACGTAGATCAAATTCAAGTTAGTGAAGATGAAGTAGCATTTGAAACTGCCTATAAACTTTTCTTTGAAAAATGGTTACATGAAGCGAGATTCATCGAGGGCTTCCAAGAAGAATGGTACAAAAAAATGGTACAAAAAAATAATAAAAATAAAAATTGGTATCTAGGAGCATGTTTAGGAACTCTTCAGATTTTGCGATTTTGTACTGGAGATAATAGAATGAATCATTATCAAGAAAATATGAAAATTCTTTATATAATTTTTCGGATTCAGTTACGATAGATTTACATACTTGGACCACATCGTATCAATGGGCACGACTAAACAAAAAAGTTGAATGTACTCTAAGAACGTATGTTATTCCTGCTGCCGAAAAACTGGAAATAAGCAAGGAGATTTTGAAGCCCGATTACTTGCAGTCTAAAGAATTGGATAAATATATTTGGAAGAAATCTTCTTATTATAAATTGTTCTTGCCTGTGGACGAGGTACATTCTGGGTTACCTTCTTAAGTAATCTTTTTTGCAACGATTCCTTTAAATGTATGTAATCACACACCTGTGTTTTATTAACCACTGTAATCAATTAGTGCGCGATATTAACACCTATGCTGATTCTAGAAATATTTATGTATTTTTTTGATAATTAAATATATGTATATAATTATTTATGTGTTTCTTTTAAATTTAATAGATATGTAATCAAAAAAGTAAAACAATGTATAATTAATACTACAAAAGGAATAATTTAAATAAGTCAGTTTAGATATCAACCTTCGAATGCAGATTTTATTGAAGTTTAACACCTAGTTTGTCCAATAGTACTGTGCTTCCTCGGTAGATGTCACACAAAATACATATCTAATAATTTAACATTACGTGTCCCTCTATTTGGGGTATTCTCTGTCAAACACAGATCAGTGTCCAAAGCCTACACATTGTTGCATTCGCATTCTGCGTTCCTTGATTATATATATATAACGTAGTTAGTCCTAATAAGTACTTATTTCCAAAAACCTAATGCGATAAATTAAACTGTAGTGATAACTATAAAATGATTTTTGTTCAGCTAAAGCTATGATATACCTACCATGTTGTAGCACACTAAATTAGCTATTGTAATTGTGTCCTACAAATAACCAATAACGAGATTATATTTGAGTGCAAAATAAATAATTTTAACAGCACTTTCCCGAATTAAAAAAAAACCAAAGCACAGCGATTTTTAAATTCTGTTCAATTCAATTCATTTTCTAAAATGTCACTTACAACAATACGTAGGTATAACAAAAGAAAACAATTTCTTTTGCGTCCTTTTATTTAGAAAGAGAATTTTATTTGCAGGAACAATAATTTAAACAGATTTTTACTGTTGTGCAAAGTACTAGTTCCCGAAATCGTTTTCCGTTAGTTCCATAACAATAGCCCACTTATTAAAATGTTATGCCATTAAAATTGCTGCAGTGTCATTATAGTTGCCTACATGTTGGGCGACAGTTTTCATCAGTAATCTCTACGCAAGTACTGTTACCAAAGTTTTAACGGCAACTGCGAAAGCAATTTCGAATTATAACAGACTTTGGATGTCTTACGAAAGTTTAAATTTTAATATTGAAAAGATCACGACAAATTTACTAATGTATTATACTTGTTTACTTTTAATATTTTAATAATTATATATAATTAATTATCATTATATATCAAACACAAAAACCAGAAAATATTTAGTTTATAAATAATTAAAAAATATTAAAATCATTGTTTTATAAAATATTTTGTGCTTTATACAATATTTTCTTGTAAATTTATATTAAAATTATGGACGAAAATTTCTTGCCTTTAGATTTTTGCTATGTTCACGTTCTGAAGTCCCCTGATACCAAAAAAGTGATTTTTGAACATGTATCCCACTCTGTGTGTGCCTGTCTACCTGTAACCATGATAACGCACAAACTGCTAAAGCTATCAATGTCAAACTTTGTATTTAAGAGTATCTCCTTAAGGCTCCGGGATACCCAAATTATAGGTATATGCTATTACATGTAAGCGTTTATTTCTTTTTACTCGCTTATTTGGTAACATGAAGCAATGCACTATTTTTTTTATATATACGTATGAATGAATGCAAGCTATCTATGATGCCCTTTTTTCAAAAAAGTCTTGTGTAAATGTGTTTAAAAAAAAATAAAACGTCGAAACATTTATTTCTTTTTTTGTCTCTATTTCTTAACATAGAAGAATAATTTTTTTTTGTTTAATAGAGCGTTTGAAATTCTATGAGACCCCCTTTTTTTTCAAAATTGATACTTTCTTAGATATTTGATATAAAAGAAATTAAAATTAGGCAGCCCACATTACATTCGAGGAAGCAGTCTTTAGGGAGGGATAGATCTCTGAGCAACAGTTTGTCTAGAGGGCGGGTACAAATGTGTAAATATTCTGGGGTAAATGAATTTTTATTCTTTTAGATATTGTAGTAGATTATAATCTGAGCGCTTTTACGAAAAGCGTTCACGTGTTACTTTTTACTTTCTTATACGTAATATAAGGAAGTATTGTGATGATGAAAATTTTCGACCTCGAGATTTTTGCAGATGTCCACGTTTTGAAGTCCCCTGATACCAAAAAAGTGGTTTTTAAAAAATGTCTGTGTGTCTGTGTGTCTGTCTGTGTGTCTGTGTGTCTGTCTGTGTGTGTGTGACCACGATAGCGGTCACACAGCTGTAGATATCAATTCCAAATTTTGTATTTACGTGTATAATCTCCCTCTTGAGATCTGATTAGTTTTGCAGTAAAATCGGTAGACCGGAAGTAGCAGTTTACTTCAGCGAAAAAATAGAATTTTGACAATATTTCGTCAACTGCTAAGTTTAAACAAATTTATAAAGAATTCATATATACTTAAAATTGAAATTGAAAATAATTTTATTTAAAAAGTTTTTCGAAATTCCTACCGGAAGTAGGTCTTTCACTCCTATCGAAAATCAGTTTTTTGCGAATATTTCGCAAGTCATGCTTTTTAGACAAGTACGTTACAGGTATAAAAGTATTTAAAACATAATTTTCAATATCTTTTGTATAAAAGAAATTTCAAAATTCAGACCGGAAGTACCACTTTACTCTTATCGGATAACGATTTTTTGCAAATATGTCGTAAGTTATGCATTCTATATATGTTTATCAAGAGTACAAAAGTATTTAGAACTGAATTTACAATATTTTTTGTATATATGAAATTTCAAAATTCGGACCGGAAGTAGCACTTTTACTCTTACCGAATAACGATTTTTTGCAAATATGTCGTAAATTATGCATTCTATGTATATTTATGAAGGGTACAAAAGTATTTATAGTTGGATTTGGAATATTTTTTGTAAAAATGATATTTCAAAATTCGGACCGGAAGTAACACTTTCATACGTATAAGAAAGTTGTGTGGTGGCCACACCTCATTTTTTACTTTCTTATACGTAGTATAAGGAAGTATTGTGATAATGAAAATTTTCGACCTAGAGATTTTTGCAGATGTCCACGTTTTGAAGTCCCCTGATACCAAAAAAGTGGTTTTTAAAAAATGTCTCTCTCTCTCTCTCTCTCTCTCTCTCTCTCTCTCTCTGTCTGTGTGTCTGTGTCTGTGTGTCTGTGTGTCTCTCTCTCTCTCTCTCTCTCTCTCTCTCTCTCTCTCTCTCTCTCTCTCTCTCTCTCTCTCTCTCTCTCTCTCTCTCTGTGTGTGTGTGTGTGTGTGTGACCACGATAGCGGTCAAACCGCTGTAGATATCAATTCCAAATTTTGTAGTTACGTGTATAATCTCCTTCTTGAGATCTGATTAGTTTTTCAGTAAAATCGGTAGACCGGAAGTAGCAGTTTACTTCAGCGAAAAAATCGAATTTTCACAATATTTCGTCAACTGCTAAGTTTAAACACATTTATAAGGGATTCATATATACTTAAAATTGAAATTGAAAATAATTTTATTTAAAAAGTTTTTCGAAATTCCTACCGGAAGTAGGTCTTTTACTCTTATCGAAAATCAGTTTTTTGCAAATGTTTCGCAAGTCATGCTTTTTAGATAAATACGTTACAGGTATAAAAGTATTTAAAACATAATTTTCAATATCTTTTGTATAAAAGAAATTTCAAACTTCAGACCGGAAGTACCACTTTTACTCTTATCGAATAACGATTTTTTGCAAATATGTCGTAAGTTATGCATTATATATATATTTATCAAGAGTACAAAAGTATTTAGAACTGGATTTGCAATATTTTTTGTATATATGAAATTTCAAAATTCGGACCGGAAGAAGCACTTTTACTCTTAGCGAGTAGCACTTTTTTGATAATATCTTGCAAAGTATGCATTCTATAGAGATTTATTAAGAGAATAGAAGTACTTAGAATAGGATTTTGAATAATTTTTGTATAAAAAAATTCTTAAAATTCTATAATTTGAAACGCTTATACGTATAAGAAAGTTGTGTGGTGGTCACACCTCATTTTTTTACACTTTTTTTGACGCTGGAAATATTTCTTTTGTAAATAGAACAGCCAGAAAAATTATACATAGTCAAACATACTTATTAAAAATTAATAAACAATAGTAAAGGTAAAGAAATGAAACAATTAATGGGTTCACCTCAGCTTACACCTCAAGACGGCACACAGCTCCACACACGATATATTAAATAAGTCAATATCTGAGCACAAATCGTTTGCTGATCTACACATTGATATTATAGGTGAAAAAAGATATTGATTGGTGTTGGCTGAGGGTACATAGAATGTAGGCCGGCTTCTAGTTCGAGCTTGCGGCACGCAGAAGTACAATAATTCCAAAAAGACAGAGTCCATTACGTCACCATTCATTAACTAGTGCAAGAAAATAGTGCCAGAAATAGTCCTTCTCGTCTGGAAGGTCACAAAATTCAATATTCATGGAATATTGGGCAATGGGAAGTCATAACAAAAGAGTGCAAGAAAATAGTACCAGAAATAGTTCTTCTCGTCTGGAAGGTCACAAAATGCAATATTCAAGGAATATTGGGCAATGGGAAGTCATAACAAAAGAGTGCAGTATCTTGCTAGTCTTATAAATTCGATCGAAAAAAGGGTATCTAAGATAAAAATACCTGATGAGTCAAAACAAAAGAATCGTTCTCTTACTTATACCATTTAAGAGTAGATGGAAATATGGTACCTATTTGTAAGAACTGCTTTTTAAAGACGTTCAATGAAAGTAACAAATTTATCACCAATGTATTTAAAAAAAAAGTCAAACCACTTCAGGTATTACACAAGATGATAAGCGATAAGGTTCTCACACATCTTGGCACAAAGTATCAGAAGAAGTAAAAGAAGCAGCGAAACAGCATATTTTATCTCTACTGGCTTACGAAACTCACTACTGCAAAAAAGACACAACAAAAAATATCTACCCCACACTACACACATGCTAAAATTTATGACGAATACGTTCAACAATAAACTGCACACATACCTATAAGCAGAAAACTTTACGAAGACATGTTCCATTCTTAAAAATAACTATTAAGAAGCCAAAGAAAGATACCTGCCAGTACTGTGATAAAGTGAATATGCAAATCCGGAATTCTCTTGAGGACGATAAAGAACATCTTCGAAGGGAGTTAGAAAGTCATCAGAATGAAGCAGATTACACGTACAAATCCAAAGGAAATAACAAACAGATTTGTAAAAATGACCCAACTAAAAGAATATATACTTTTGACTTGCAACAGTGGTTACCGACTCCTGAGTTGTGCACATCTGTTGCATTTTATAAAAGGCGGTTATGGACTATTAATCTAGGTTCTTGTTTATACAAACATATTCTTGGTCTCCCTGAAGATGTTAGCCATGTCATCTTATACTCTGATATTTGTGGAGGTCAGAATAAGAACTCTAACATTGTCGCGATGTTCTTTTAAAACAGTCAGTTTAATAAGACGAAATCGAACAACAAAAAATAATCCTTCACTCCTCCACTTTGTTATAAAGGACCAGTACCTATAGAAAAAAAGAACAAAGATAATTTATTGGAATTGTTGCCATATATAAGTGATGTATTTCATGATTTCTAAAAAAATTTAGTTAGCGATGATATAAACGACTTGTATGCAGATGCTAGTGATGACGAAAATGAGTCCGAATAAACTATTATACAAAAAATGTTTATTCCAAAATTGTTTAAAGAGATAAGTTGATTTGTGCAAAAAGGCGTAAGTAATCAATTTTTTGTTAATTTGTACTTATATTATAGATAGAATAAAATTTATGTTTAAATACTTCTCAGTAAATGATAACCATAGCCTAAGAATGAATATTAAAAAAAAAATTGAAAATAGAAATTATTACAGTCGAAATTCGTAAATAATCTATAATTGACCAAAACTAACATATACATACCCCATTGCACGCGCACCAGCGAAATGCTGATAGAGGTACTTTAATTTCGATATCCGACAAGAGTAATTTACGGTAGCACGCTTTCGTATTTTATTTTAGAATTTAAATACCTGAACTGTCCTATGTCTACATAGCAAGCTATCAAGAGACCCATTCACACTGTCATACATACTTAGAACGATATAATTCACAGTAAATTGACCATGGAGAGCCACGCAAAGCCATTTTAAACCAGACGATTATCCCTGTTCGCATAACTCCAAGGTTCGTGTTATCAATACACATTTATTATACAAAATACGGCTACAATAGGTATATAACTATATACATACATGGGTACACAACAAGATGGGGGAAATTTAAAATCACCTGAGCCCCTTGCATCCATTTAATTTTGAAATATGGTCGATTCGTGTCGGTGTTATTTCGAACGTGCTTAATTCGTCCACGATTACCATATTTTATTAAAAGTGTTTGGGCATTGTCGAGGGTATAGTCTTACCTATAACAAACATGCAATATTAGTATGCCGATGTCGTTGAAATATGGAACGTAGGCTTTTACTAAATCTTAATATTAAATGATAGTTATGTGGTGTTCGTGCTCTGGACGATATTTGATCGGATTTTATTTTCCAAATGAGCACGAAGAGGATGCATTTTAATTGCGCTCACGTACCTAATCTTTCGAATCGTGTTCAATCGGTATGCAAATTTCTCTTTGTAATTTATCGGCATAGACGTGTAAAGAGATATTAGCACACATTAGCGAGTGTGGAAGACGTGCTAATAATTTCAAGTAATGATTTTAATCTAAATAAATAAAAATGAAATGCTGTTTGCTGGTAAGCGTATCACTTCTTGAGAACCGCTGGACCTATTTGGCTACTTATTTTAAATTTTCGTAGTAGTTCGAATATGGTTTTTTGAAATTGGAAAAGTTCCCGGAAAATTGAAAAATTCGGGAAAAACTGGAACAATCCAATAAGGAGGACGGTCGGCACAGCTGACGATGACACCTTAAAGTCCACGTTAGGTTGTGTTAAACGTTAAGGGAAATGTTAGAATTGAAGGATGAAAAATTCATCCACAGATCACTTTACTAGAAGATAACATAACTTGAAAGTAAAAAGTTTAGACAATGTTTAGCGCCGCCTTCCAACGACAGGCGGTACTAAAATTGATCAAACCAATAAATCGGAAAATTTAAATGTTATATATTTTTATCCACAACTATTAAGTAATATATGTATTAACTACGCGATTTCTATCAAGTAATGCCATGCATTACTAAATACTGTTGAATAATAATGACACTTCGATGGAATAATATTTATTACTCCACCGTTGTGTCAAATTTGACATTTCATAAATATACTTATATATATATGAATTTAAACAACTGTAATGTAACGATTAATAATTATTATAAAAATTAATTTTTTGTGTATTAGAAACGTCACTATTAATAAATAATGTTGTTCCTTTATCTCTTTATCTTTTGTATTTTTGAACAAACATATATAGTTGTGAATATGCGGTATACATAAATCGCATTTTTTGTTTGCCGTGTCAAAATGTCAACTTCTGACAGTGTTTGTAGAAAGAAATATTGTTCTTTATCTTTCGTATTTTTTGAACAACATTTAAGTTGTGGATAAAGTATAGTATTTAACTCGCGTATAATGGCTATTACCCACTCAGATGTTACAACACTCGCCTGACGGCTCGTGTTGCAATTTCATCTTCGTGGGTAATAGCCATCATTACACGCTTGTTGAATAATATACTATTATCCACAACTATTAAGTAATATATGTATTAAATACGCGATTTCTATCAAGTAATGCCATGCATTACTAAATACTGTTGAATAATAATGACACTTCGATGGAATAATATTACTCCACCGTTGTGTCAAATTTGACATTTCATAAATATACTTATATATATATTTACTATTTAAAAGAAACCCATTGAGAATTTCTTTGTTTTAAACAACTTTTCTTGGGGTAGCAGCCTCAATTAAAATTACGAACTGGATTAAAACAACAAAATTTCTTTTACGTTTCGACTTTTATTAAGTCTTTTTATATATATATATATATGAATTTTAGAAACTGTAATGTATCGATTAATAATTATTATAAAAACTAATTTTTTGTGTATTAAAAACGTCACTATTAATAAATAAATTTTTTCCTTTATCTCTTTATCTTTTGTATTTTTGAACAAACATATATAGTTGTGAATATGCGATATACATAAACTCGCATTTTTTTATGAAATTTGCCGTGTCAAAATGTCAACTTATGGCAGCGTTTGTAGAAAGAAATATTTATTGTTCTTTATCTTTCGTATTTTTTGAACAAGATTTAAGTTGTGGATAAAGTATAGTATTTAACTCGCGTATAATGGCTATTACCCACTCAGATGTTACAACACTCGCCTGACGGCTCGTGTTGCAATTTCATCTTCGTGGGTAATAGCCATCATTACACGCTTGTTGAATAATATACTATTATAGATTATATATTATAATAACTACAATGAAACACTGCGATTTTCAGTTAAAAAATAATTTTATTTTTCTACATAATCTCCCTTGACTTCAACACACTTAGTCCAGCGTTTCTCCTTCCCGGAAGTGAGACTCTGGAAGGCTCTTAAAATATTCATCTACGGCCCTATCAACTTCTTCAATGGACGCGAAGCGCTTCCCAGAAACAATTTTTTTTAAGTTTGGGAACAGATGGAAGTCTGAGGTTGCCAAATCAGGAGAATAGAGGGGATGGTCGAATAAATCATACCTCAAATCCCGCAGTCTTCCCATTGCCAACGCACTTTTGTGAGCAGGTGCCTTGTCCTGGTGAAACATGATTTTTTCTTCTTCAAGCCTTTCGTGAATTTTGGCATTCAGCTGGTCAAGAAGGTTGGAGTAGTATTCGCCTGTAATTGTTCTGCCTTTTTTAAGGTAATGAATTAACAGGATCTCCGTCGCATCCCAAAACACACTGGCCATGACCTTTCCGGCAGATGAGATCGACTTCGCTTCTAAAATCGTTTGCGCTTATGAGTAATTTCTATAAAGCATTTAGTGGAATTATTGGAAGATGTTTTGCTAAATTTACGAAGGGATGTACATGCAACAAGACGACAAACCCCCACATTCTATGCTACAGACACGAAATATTTTTATGAAATGTTTCCAATGCGAAGTGGCTACTACGTAGAGGCCCTATTCACTGGCCTGCTAGGTCTTCGGGCATCACAAATCTGATTTCTTTTTATAGGGATCCAATATTTAGAAATATATGTACTCCACGCCTCATTAATGTCGATTTATCATTTCGGCAGCATGTTCAGAAACTTTTGAAAGTAAATATCAACACTTTTTACTAATTTTAATATTCATATTTATTGTTATTTTATAATTTCTGTTCCACTAATTACTCATCCATCCACGTAACAGTTCCTGTTTCTACACGTACTAAATTCAAGTTATTATTTTTTTGGTTTTGTTTTAAAATCTGTTTATTGTCCCATATTCTACATATATTTTGAATCATGTTACTGTATTGTGTATAAGATATATCCATTTTTTTGTCATTACCCAAATAGATACAAAAATCATCTCTCTAAGGTTATTTTTAGGAAAATTCATTATAAAATCAGGTTTGACAACTGAAAAGCAACTTATTAAATGTCATCCATTCCATTCTCAATTTTGAGGCAAATATCATGGCTCACTATACCGTATTGAAATAAAAAACTTACAGTTGGCTAAATTACGTTAGGAAACGACAATAGCTCAGTAATGGTCACTTTTAAAATAATAATGTTTTACATGTTTTTGATTCGAAATTCAGTAAGCAATCTAAAAACGAACCGATATACAGGCTGTTCCATTTGAAGAAAAAACACTTTTAGACAAAAATATGTCATCTAACTTTAATCCAGTTTTCTGCAAATTCAATTAGTAATTGCAAAAAAAAAATAAAATATTATTCTATTAAGTCCTCTTATTGTTAACAATACTACAGAAAATTGTGTCCATCTAAAACGTCGTTTTCGAGCAATATAATTTTATACAAACAGTGAATTTTTCAGAAAAACGGGAATAATTGAAAACTTTAGACTTTAGGCCTATACTATGTTGTTACTTTTTGACTAAGAATTATACGGGGAATACAAAAATGTAATAATATATAAGGTGTTCTATTTAAAAATTTTAACTATGGTCAGCCACCAAGTTATGGAACACTCTGTATAATACAAAATATTTTTAAGATGTGCTCCTAATGAGCAGCTATCACAAGAAAAAAACCATTTCGAAATATCTTTACTCGTAAAGGCACAATCGCCTTAACCGCGAAGGTGATTCACGCAGTATATAGACCAAAATGACTTATACATATACTATACATATATTAGCGTGATCAACATAATTGTTTTGGTATATGCTGCCGTCCAGTAGAGGGTGCTACTCATAATTGGCTTTACAATTTTTAATAAATTGCCAACACACATGTGAGATTTTCTAATTGACCACCGTTTCTATATTATGGCAGAACCGTGGTGTTAGGATTGTATGGTGTGCTGCCGCGCAGCTATATATCCCTCTCTATCACACCGCGTGACGTCAGCTTGGGAGCATATTCAGACACTACTGCACCCATGTAACGTAAAACGATGTTTAACCAGCTCATTTCTCATTCTGACTAGCATCACAATTTTTTTTTTTGAGTAAATAGGTACTAAACAACATGCATTTTCTTAATTTTATTCATACAACCTACCTGCAACTCGATCTATCTGTCTGGTTACACCAAATAAATCACTGAAACATTGTTGAGGCAGGTAATTGACTAAATTCATTTCTTACCTATAATCCTATAAAATAACACAACAAAAATTGGATAAAAAAATGCAACAGAAAAACGTTTTATTTCGGTTTTCATATTTTTATTTATTTCTTTACATTTGTAATTTTTTTCATTTTTTTTTTCTAATTTACGTTTACAATTTTCGAAACTTAATGTTTTATTCACATGTCTTAACCTAATATAAGTTCTCGTTCGGGCCATGCAGAGAATAATTTCATAAGGAATACAACAACCCAAATTTACATAATTGGGATCACTTTGAACAGCATCCGCCAATTTTTTAAAAATGAATGGCTCCATACATAGGAAATTTCCATGCAAAACTTTAAACTGATTGTCAAGAATGAGTGTTAATTTTAACAATAAATCGCTTGGATACATTAAATTACCTTTTGAAAGAAATTCAGTCCAATCTGGCGATCTGGACATATCGAGTTGTTTTGTGGGTACGCCCAGATTTAAATTGTTGTATTTAGTTTTAAACCTGTAGGCTATGTACCCCGCTATATATTTTAGGCCCTCATTACTAATAGTATCCGAGAGTTTATTAGTTGAAATATTTTCAAAAGGGTCTGCGTCAAAGTTGGCCAAATCGGCTTGTGAAAATATCATTTCATCATCATTCTCTGGTTCAATATCTGCTTCAATGAAACCATAATCTTCTATAGGAATATTTTCATGGGTTATAACACAATTTGCACTTTCCAATTCCGAAAGTTCAATGGTTTTTGCGAAAAAATTCGCGGAAATGCAAGTCTCATTATCTTCTTCCGTATTCTTATTCATTGTAAATACGGACAATGAATGCTTTCCTAAGATATACCAGCGGAGCCTGTATTTGATTTGGAGAGCTTCCGGGTGGTCATTGGTTGCCCCCATACCTCGAATATATGAAAAAAAATTTTCAACTACATCCTGATTTAGTCTGTATGTTATTAAGTATTTAATCTCGTACTTTTCTCGCAAGTAAAAAAATAAGTCCAACAGCGAACGATTGCTTAAAATGATACCTTTTTGAAATGGCACAAGTTGCTTGTGTTTCCCAACTATCATTTTAGAAATAATCTCTGTGGTTTGATTTATGATTGACAATTGTTTTTCCAGGTCTGTTCCAAAAGCATTAGTTCCTGGATGGTTACCATACTGTGCTTTGGCGTTGAAAATATCAAACCAGTAGTTAATTAAAGATAGAAATTTGCTTGTTTCTTTCCATGTGGTAGTCTTAAAAAGGGATTGCATTCCACACCATTCAAGAGCCTTTGCGACAGTATTAGAAAAAATTTGAGCCGCCGGTTTTACTTTCTGACGTTCGCTCCCTCGTACTGATAGATGGTAATCATTTACTTTATGCACAATTTTCGTGTCATTTGAAGATGCAGCAATAAGCTCTTCGATTCCACATTTGTTGATGTACTTTCCATCAATAGTAAAACCTTGATCTATAAAGTGATTCCTTATGAGTTTCAACAAATGCGGCACATCCGCAAACACAAATATTTTTTCGTCATGATTAACGGGGTGTTGAAAAAAACAGTTTTTGTCTTGAGCCACTTCCAACTCTGACCACAACTTTCTATTTCCAATCCCCATGTCGCTTACAATGGAAACAACTGCATAGTTGGCAGAATGCAGGTCTCGAATAATCCCAAATAAATCCTCTTTGCACATAGGCGCATCAAATCTATAGTACACGGGTTGTTTCCATGCCGAAAAAAGTCCCCTGACAATAGCTACCTGACATGTTTTGTGGGGACCAACTACTTTTTCTTTTTTTTGGTCAATGCAAATTTTATTTGAAATATAAATTTCGTCAAACGCTAAAACGCACACTTTTTCTAACATTGTCATTGACAAGGACTTTTGCTTCATTATCTTTATGACGTCTTTCAGAATTCCTTGGTCTACATCTAAATTTAGAGCCCATTTCCTTAGAGTAGTTAGTGCAGGCAAAGGATATCCAAATTTGCGCAAATATCTGTAAGCTTTAGGGCTTACGCTCCTTAACGATATTGCTGATGCAATGTCTTCTGGGGTCCATCGAAAATTTTTTCCTGGATTTAATAGATGTTTAATTTGACTAGGACCAAAATGCTTTTTTAACATTGTTGTCATGGACTCTAACTCTTTGTTCACGGATGCCAAATTGTGTTGCAAAATCTCATTTTCTTTTCTTAGATTTGCGTTGTCAATCTTCAGTTGCTCAACGAGCTTATTCCTAAATGTAATTATGAAAAATGTAAATAATATTGTATAAATAATGAAAATACTTACAATTCAGACACAGAAGACTCCATAGAAACTCCAGAATTAGAGGGAGACTGTTTTTCCGTTAATATGTTTTGTTCAGCTTCTATATATTTTATATTCTCTGAGGCATCTGTGTCGGTTTCCCTCTCTTTCTCCAAGATATCACTGATCATTATTTTTCTATTTTTAATTTCGTCTCGCTTTTGTCGTCTTTCGTTTTTACTGGTGCTTAAACTTTGCTTCTGATTTGGTATAAATTCAGTGGGTATAGCGTCTTGCTTTAAGTCACGACCAGTTTTTGGTTGATATTTAAGTAATTCATGCTTCAGTGTCTTAATAAAAGCAGAAGGATGAAAATGCTTAGAACATATACGCCCTAATTGAAAATAAAAAAATCAAACATTATCATAACATTTTTAGTGTTTAATTACCATGACGAACATTAAATTTGTCTTGTCGGCGACAGGCGTTAATCCATTGCTTGGATAAATTTTCGTCTTTTGGGAAGCTATAGTATCGGATATCACTACCTTTAGTTTTTCTGGAATAATTTCCACAACCGTAAACTGCACATGCAGGCATTATTACACTTATTAATACACGTAAATGCAGAAAAATCTAATACTGGTATTACACACCACGCTCGAGATGTGATTCTGTGCGACTCGCGTGCTCCCAGAGTGACGTCATGCGCACACTGAAAGAATACCGGTTCTGCTCCTTAGCACACCATACAATCCTAACACCACGGGCAGAACTGCATGCACGGTTGCCATAGTCGTATTGTACATTTAGTCTATTTATGTTTTGTGGTTTATATTTATGTATGTGTATATATGCTTTACTATTTGTGTAATTATACATACTAAAAGCGCACAGGACCCTTTACCGCTCTCACGGATTTAGTAGAGGAGGGGAAATGCGGGTAAAATGCGAAAACGACCTTTGAGTGTTTGACGAATTGAGGCTTTTGAGGGGAAATTTTAGAGTTTCGTGTGGTCGGGTGTATAATTCTACTTTGTATAGGCGTATTTTTATCGCTTCGAACGGTCATTAAGGCGGCGAAAGGAATTTTTGAAAATTTTAGAACGTGAAGGAAATCACGCTGCATCAATTTTTTCGCCCATAAGGAGGACGTGGGAAACAAAAATTACTCTGGAGCCTTTTATACTGAAAATCCCGACAAACGTCAAAGTGACAGCCGATTCGAAATGTATGCAAACATTCACTTTTAAGCCTGAAATTCCAAATTTTAAAGCTTTCAGGGGCGCAACAAGATTCAAAATCGTAAAGTACTGTCCTTTGGGGACCCTTTAGTTGCATATTCCCAGTTTATAGTGGTACAGATACAAAGGTACAAACACTTTAAAGTCCGTCTGCAGACGGATACGGTTTAGCGAAATGGATGAAAAATCCCGGCAAACGTCAAACTGACAGCCGGTCTCATACGCATTCACATTTTCACTTTTAAGCTTGAAATTCCAAATTTTGAAAGGTTCGAGGGCACAGCAAGATTCAGAAATGTAAACAAGTGACATTTCGGAAACGTTCAATTGCGCATTCCCAGTTTACAGAGGTACCTAGACGAAGGTACGAGTAATTCCAAGTCCGTTTGCAGAGGTATTTGGTCAGAAAAATGGCCGATTGAATCTGCACTGATACCAATGCATTCCGGACGGGCGAAAAATAAAATCAGATTATCATGTGCACTGCCGGTCAATACATTACGGTCCGGCGAACGTTCGGCATGTCCACATAATACGTAACGGTCCCGCTTGATTTAATATTTTCATCTATACAGGGGTTGTCGAGTAATATTTTAATAATGATTTGAATTAAAATACGATAATTTCGAAACGCGTATTTCCTCAAAGGGGAAAAAGAAGAGGATTGCTTTCGACATTTATGCGCCCCTACGAAATAATTTTATGTTAACGATTACGTAAACGTGCACGGTGGGCGGAGCTGGCTGAAATCAATTTCTCTCTATTCTGATTAAAAGTAAAACTGGGAGTTTTTACGGTCGCCCGTCACTAATTCTAAATTGACGTACGAATGTGAAATTTTAGATACGGGGGTGTGTATACGGACGCCGATCACAAATCCAAAGTCAAAATGACAAAGGAAATTAAATGGCCGAAGAGTTTTTTGAAAATTGACGTATGAATGCGAAATTTTAGATACGGGGTTGTGTGCGGACGCCGATCACAAATCCAAAGTCAAAATGTCAAAATAAAACAAAATGGAGGAAGATTTTTTGAAAATTGACGTACGAATGCGAAATTTTAGATACGGGGGTGTGTGCAGACGCCGATCACAAATCCAAAGTTAAAATGTCAAAAAAAAACAAAATGGCGGAAGATTTTTTGAAAATTGACGTACGAATGTGAAATTTTAGATACGGGGGTGTCTTAGGTAGCCGATCAAGAATACAAAGTCAAAATGTCAAAAAAAAACAAAATGGCGGAAGTTTTTTTGAAAATTGGCGTATGAATGTGAAATTTTAGATACGGGGGTGTCTCAGGTCGCCGATTACGAATCCAAAGTCAAAATGTCAAAAAAAAAACAAAATGGCGGAAGTTTTTTTGAAAATTGACGTATGAATGTGAAATTTTAGATACGGGGGTGTCTCAGGTCGCCGATCACGAATCCAAAATCAAAATGTCAAAAAAAAACAAAATGGCGGAAGTTTTTTTGAAAATTGACGTACGAATGTGAAATTTTAGATACGGGGGTGTCTTAGGTAGCCGATCAAGAATACAAAGTCAAAATGTCAAAAAAAAACAAAATGGCGGAAGATTTTTTGAAAATTGACGTACGAATGTGAAATTTTAGATACGGGGGTGTCTTAGGTAGCCGATCAAGAATACAAAGTCAAAATGTCAAAAAAAAACAAAATGGCGGAAGTTTTTTGAAAATTGACGTACGAATGTGAAATTTTAGATACGGGGGTGTCTTAGGTAGCCGATCAAGAATACAAAGTCAAAATGTCAAAAAAAAACAAAATGGCGGAAGTTTTTTGAAAAATTGACGTACGAATGTGAAATTTTAGATACGGGGGTGTCTTAGGTAGCCGATCAAGAATACAAAGTCAAAATGTCAAAAAAAAACAAAATGGCGGAAGTTTTTTTGAAAATTGGCGTATGAATGTGAAATTTTAGATACAGGGGTGTCTCAGGTCGCCGATTACGAATCCAAAGTCAAAATGTCAAAAAAAAAACAAAATGGCGGAAGTTTTTTTGAAAATTGACGTATGAATGTGAAATTTTAGATACGGGGGTGTCTCAGGTCGCCGATCACGAATTCAAAATCAAAATGTCAAAAAAAAACAAAATGGCGGAAGTTTTTTTGAAAATTGACGTACGAATGTGAAATTTTAGATACGGGGGTGTCTTAGGTAGCCGATCAAGAATACAAAGTCAAAATGTCAAAAAAAAACAAAATGGCGGAAGATTTTTTGAAAATTGACGTACGAATGTGAAATTTTAGATACGGGGGTGTCTTAGGTAGCCGATCAAGAATACAAAGTCAAAATGTCAAAAAAAAACAAAATGGCGGAAGTTTTTTTGAAAATTGACGTACGAATGTGAAATTTTAGATACGGGGGTGTCTTAGGTAGCCGATCAAGAATAAAAAGTCAAAATGTCAAAAAAAAACAAAATGGCGGAAGTTTTTTGAAAAATTGACGTATTAATGTGAAATTTTAGATACGGGGGTGTCTCAGGTCGCCGATCACGAATCCAAAGTCAAAATGTCAAAAAAAACAACATGGCAAATGTAATATGTCGGAAAGGTTCGTCGAAAAGTACTTGGATCTGAGCACATTCTTCCTTGCTAACTTTAACATGATTTATGTTTAACATTAAATTATCCTTCTCGCTCTTCAGTGTTCAGTGTAACGGTTTGTGTAAAGAAGTAAAGAAAAGTTCTAAATAATATATACGATTGGCATCACTAAATTTATGAATATACAGGACTGGTTCAAAAGTTTGTAAAATCGGACTTTCTAAAAAGCGTCGTGACAGTGATCGCGTTCTACGGGAAACGGTAATTGCAGACAAATTTGTATTGCTTGGATGACAAACTTCAAAAGGTTATTATGATTAATATCAAAAGGTGTATTTATAAGTCTCGAAATCAAGGTAGGATACTTGACAGGTAAAATTTTGCAATATCTCAAATTTAATGTCCTTAAATTATTGGCGCATGTTTATTTAAAGTTGACATAATATTTGAATGTAACCTTCAACATTAAAGCGCGCTAACAACTACAACGGCAAATTTAGACGTATTTTTAATTATTCATATTATTGCACTGTATTAGTTGATTAAGTTCAATAAAGGGCCGGTTTTCCCAATTCCGATTAAAATGCCGATCAGCGTACTCATTAAATAAAATACGGGATAGTACGTTTTTGCAAAAACCGGTTGGCGCTAACCATTGATTAAAATACCGGTTAGTATGTGTTACCAACACCGGTTAGCGCTAATCATTGATTAAGAACGTTATTAAATGATGATATATTAACCGGTGTTTTACCAAACCTGATAAAATATTAAACAGTAATTGGGATTACTTACACGTGCGCATAACCTAGAAGAGTTGGATTTTTATTAGTATTGACTGCGATTATGTTTTCTTATGCATTTTCAATTAATAATTATTTTTATTAGTCATTTAGTAATTGTATTGCTTCTTCTATACATGAAATTAACAGTATACTTAAAAATAAAAACATAATATTGAATATGTGTAACTTTTAGCTTACTACGGAAATATTTGTGTTTTGGAAGCTATTTAATTCTGTTACATTTCCGGGACTTTATCTTAGTTGCTAAAAATTCTAAGTGTTTGTAAAAATTTATGATTGCGCTTGCTCTTTTCTTCTTTGTAATTGCTTTTAACAGCACCTTATTAAAACTTAATTTTAGATGAATATATTTTAGACACTCTGATATGTCATTAACATATTAAAACTACATTTAAAAGTCACATGTGAAATTGAAAACATTGAAGAAATTCTACAAAAGCTGGCAGGTGCTTATGCAAACACTGTATAAAGTACTCTTGATTTAATTGGGTTTGGATGAATTGTGTGTTCGTTAACGTGTAGTTAAATTTTAAAATAATAATTATAATTGGCACTACAAAGATCGCGCCGATTCCTCCAGAACATAACATTTTGTAAGTCAAAATTATGGAAACACGGTTTTCTCAATCAACCCTCTTTGATTTAGGAAATTTAGACAAAGAACCTGTTAAAACGTATAGTTTTTACTAAACAGTTGGGATATGATTTGTCAATCAAAGTTTCTGGCCTTATTCATCCTACAGAAACTTGGTGCAAGTTAAATTGTCTGAAATATGGCAGTTGAAATTGCAATATCTTATATTGTTAGAATATAATTGATAATACAGTTTATGACCGCAGATGCAAGGCTTTTCTTTTTCAACAAACTGTTCCTATAGTTGAGTCGCTCTCGCAACCGACATGCGCCACTAAATTAAAATGACGTCAAATATTAGATGTTGCAAAATTTTACCTGTCATGTAATATAACCTACAAAATACAGGAAATAGTAATATTTGTACACGTTTTGACATGTGTTATAATTATATTATAATTATTTGTTGACGTTTGTTATAATTGTCATTTAAACATTTTAAAACAGTGATGCCAAATGGTACGTAAAATATAGGTGTAGGAAAGTAATATTTAATACCTTTATTTATAATATTTAATTTGTAACTGGCTTTCATGTAATAGTATTTTACTATGGGACAGTATACATCCAGAAATATTGATTAATTACCTTAAATTTTTCATTTTGAAATTGTTCCGGCCATTCGAAATTTGTAGTGGTATTGAATCGTCGTCTTTAGTTCGTACTTTTGCCGAATCCGTTGCCAAGACGACTCGAATGTATTTTTATAACTTTTTCTCTGTGACGGGAAAAGTTTGACATTTTATTTTTCTTAATAGGTAACAAAATGTCACTTTAAAAGCCGAGAAAAAAGTACTCATTTTTCCCCGGGAAAAAAATGAGTACTTTCTTTCCGGATATGTACACATAAGTAAGAACACGGACATTTAATTTTAATATATTTTATTATACAAAAAGTGGCATTTACTTATGTATGCCAATAGCACCGTCTCCGAGAAAAAACTGCATTTCTTTTTCAACTTCCAATCAAAATAACTAAAAATCAACTTAAGTTCGCAAATTTTTAAAACCAAACACAAAATTAAATTGACAAATATTTGAATAATTTACAGGTTTCCTTAGCAACGCAGGTGTAATGCTGCTATTATAAGTACAACAGCCTACCAATTTAAAACTTTAAATGTCACATCGATTGATTTTCTGAGTCTTTTTTATCATTATTAAATCATCGTTTTTCCTGTCACAGAAAAAAATAGTATATTATACACGGGAAAAAACATTAGATTTTAGCTCTCGGTATTTTGTCATTATCTCGAGCTAAAATCTATACTTCTTTCCCTTGTATAATAAATAACTTTTTTTACAGGTCATATGTAATAATAGAAAACATAAGGAACGTATATAAATTCAATCTTATGAGACTCAAAGTAACTTTTGCCGTTTACACGTCCTTGCTTGAATTTCTTCAGGTTGACATTTTCGAATTTTGGAGTTGAGATACCAATAATTTAGAAAATATAAAAGTAGCATGTGTACGAGCATATATAAATATTAATCTAATTGTAACGTATATAAAAGACTATAGATAAAATAACTAAAAATTGGTTTTAAAAAATGAGGTGTGCCCACCACACGACTTTCTTAGACGTATGAGCGTTTCAAATTTTAGAATCTTAAGAATTTTTTTATACAAAAATTATTCAAAATCCTATTCTAAGTACTTCTATTCTCTTAATAAATCTCTATAGAATGCATACTTTGCTAGATATAAGCAAAAAAGTCCTACTGGCTAAAAGTAAAAGTGCTACTTCCGGTCCGAATTTTGGAATTTCATATATACAAAAAATATTGCAAATCCAGTTCCAAATACTTTTGTATTCTTGATAAATATATATAGAATGCATAACTTACGACATATTTGCAAAAAATCGTTATTCGATAAGAGTAAAAGTGGTACTTCCGGTCTGAATTTTGAAATTTCTTTTATACAAAAGATATTGAAAATTATGTTTTAAATACTTTTATACCCGTAACGTACTTGTCTAAAAGGCATGACTTGCGAAATATTCGCAAAAAACTGATTTTCGATAAGAGTAAAAGACCTACTTCCGGTAGGAATTTCAAAAAACTTTTTAAAAAAAATTATTTTCAATTTCAATTCTAAGTATATATGAATTATTTATAAATTTGTTTAAACTTAGTAGTTGACGAAATATTGTCAAAATTCGATTTTTTCGCTGAAGTAAACTGCTACTTCCGGTCTACCGATTTTACTGAAAAACAAATCACATCTCAAGAGGGAGATTATACACGTAAATACAAAATTTGGAATTGATATCTACAGCGGTTTGACCGCTATCGTGGTCACACACACACAGACAGACAGACAGACACACAGACACACACCCACACAAACACACAGACATTTTTTAAAAACCACTTTTTTGGTATCAGGCGACTTCAAAACGTGGACATCTGCAAAAATCTCGAGGTGGAAAATTTTCATCATCACAATACTTCCTTATACTACGTATAAGAAAGTAAAAAAGGTAAAAAGTAGGTACATTAAATTTATGGTGAAAAGGGGATTCATTAGGAGGTGAATGATTTGCACGTGGTCATTAAAAACGCACAATTTCGTTATATATCATGCAGCCACCCTTGATCACTAATGCTACACGCTCACTTACAATATGTCTTAATTTTAATGTGTCAATCAGTGACTTGATTTCTAATCACAGCAGAACTAGACACGTTAATATCTCACGTCACGAACAGTACAGCCAAATGTTATGTAAAATATAGGTGTAGGAAAGTAATATTTAATACCTTTATTTATAATATTTAATTTGTAACTGGCTTTCATGTAATAGTATTTTACTATGGGACGGTATACATCCAGAAATATTGATTAATTACCTTAAATTTATCATTTTGGAATTGTTCCGGCCAATCGAAATTTGTAGTGGTATTGAATCGTCGTCTTTAGTTCGTACTTTTGCCGACTCCGTTGCCAAGACGACTCGAATGTATTTTTATAACTTTTTTTCTGTGACTGGAAAAGTTTGACATTTTATCTTTCTTAACAGGTAACAAAATGTCACTTTATAAGCCGAGAAAAAAAGTACTCATTTTTTCCCCAGGAAAAAAATTAGTACTTATTTTCGGATATGTAAGAACACGGACATTTAATTTTAATATATTTTATTATACAAAAAGTTGCATTTACTTATGTATGTCAATAGCACCGTCTCCGAGAAAGAACTGCATTTCTTTTTCACCTTCCAATCAAAATAACTAAAAATCAACCTAAGTTCGCAAATTTTTAAAACCAAACACAAAATTACATTGACAAATATTTGAATACTTTACAGGTTTCCTTAGCAACGCAGGTGTAATGTTGCTATAAGTACAACAGCCTACCAATTTAAAACTTCAAATGTCACATCGATTGATTTTCCGAGTCTTTTTTATCATTATAAAATCGTCGTTTTTCCTGTCACAGAAAAAAATAGTGTATTATACACGGGAAAAACATTAGATTTTAACTCTCGGTATTTTGTCATTATCTCGAGCTAAAATCTAATACTTCTTTCCCTTGTATAATAAATAACTTTTTTTACAGGTCATATGTAATAATAGAAAATATAAGGAACGTATATAAATGCAATGTTATGAGACCCAAAGTAACTTTTGCCGTTTACACGTCCTTGCTTGAATTTCTTCAGGTTGACATTTTCAAATTTTGGAGTTAGGAGATACCAAGAATTTAGAAAATATTTATTACCCTCCTCGCTCTTGAGTGTGTACCGGTTTGTATAAAAAACAATTCGAGAAGAATTTTAAATAAAATATACAATTGGCTTCACAAAATTTATGTATGTACAGGGGTGCTTCAAAAGTTTATAAAACGACATTCTAAAAAGTGTCATGAGATTGATCGCTTTTTACAGAAAAGGCGCTTTAATAGGGCTTACATTTAAAACTTGGGCTTTCTACTTTTATTATTGTTTTGTGCTCTTTTATTAACGATCGTGGATTTCGAAAAGGTTGACAGGATTTTACACTTTCGGATCAAAATAGTATTGTAAACTGTCTTAATAAAAATGTTGGGATTTTTTATCTCATTGTGCCATTGGATACCTTAAGGCGCTTCAATAGGGTTTACATTTAAAACTTTGGCTTTTTACCAGTGGCGGCTGCTGCAGGGAGGGCAACGGGGCACTGCCCCCCCCCCGTGACAAATTTCTTTTAACAGATAAATTAATTATAAATACCTAATTTGTATGTAATTTTTCTGATTTATTTGATGACAAATAATATGTTTTTGAAAGTAACAGTCCGTCATTTCAGCGCGTTTAAAAATCGCAGTCTGGCGTAGGCTCCGGGGCATCTCGCGCGACTGCCCCGTCTGTATTAGAAATCGAGCGATGAAACTGGCGCAGGTAGCGCGCGTATAATATATAGGCGGCGGGCACTACTCTATGGTGCCGGGTCCGGGTGGCGGTCCAGTATGTAATTTACAGCGGTGAGTGTATGTTGCAATTTCTATCGGTGCAAATGCAACTATGAATTACGTTACTAATATTAAGACAGAATTAAAAAATCTAGGTCTCCCTAGACCAGATTTATTGATTAAACTAGAAGATCACAATTTGAAATCAACAGAAGCTCTTACAGTTTATCAGACTGGTTGTGTGGGTGTAATGTGCAAAATGCTTTTTTCTAATTCGGTGCTATAAAGTTCACTTTACGACATCCGTTTTGGTTTCAAAAATATTTCTTTATCGCACGCTAATTTTGTTGTTTTGACGTTGGTAACAAAAAAGAAATGGAACCAAATTATATTTAAATGTCAAAATGTAAGCCTTTAATGAAACAAATATGTGCAATAGAAGTTGTACAAAGAATAAAAAGCACACATGCTAACATTTTATTTACTAATTAACAATATAAATTGTTAAGCAGAGTTGAATAGTACAACTGTTATAAAAGTTTGTTTTTGATAATATGTCGAGACTATGTTGGCGAAAGATTTTGTTAATTGTCTTCTGCTATTTTGCGAATCTCTGGGGGCGTGCAAAATAGAAAAAATTAAGTGAACGGTGTTTTTCTACTTTGAAGATAATAAAAACGTTTTCTAGAAATACCATGGGGAAAGTAGACTATGTGCCTTAGCAATGTGTTCCATTGAAAAACAATTACTGATATCAACACCAAATTTCAAAGAATGAGTTATTAATCATTGTGCTGATCCTGATCGTAAGGAACGGCGGATGGATTTTATTTTCAAACAAGTTAATTAAATAGCATATTGAGTTTATTTTTTGTCTATACTTAATTTTTGATATTAAACACTCAGACCCCCGGTGCCCTCCCGTAAATTACTTTTCTCGCTCTTGAGTGTGTACCGGTTTGTGTTAAAAACAGTTCGAGAAGAATTTTAAATAAAACGTCCTATTGGCTTAACAAAATATATGAATATACAGGGGTACTTCAAAGGTGTATAAAAGTGGGCATTCTAACAAGCGTCATGCCAGTGATCGCTTTTTACAGGACAGGCACTTCAATTTAATACTTGGGCTTTTTACTTTTATTATTATTTTGTGCTCCTTTATTAACGATAGTGGATTTCAAACAGATTGACAGGCTTTTAGACTATCACATCAAAATAGTATTGTACACTGTCTTAATAAAAATGTTACGCTTTTTGATCTTATCGTGTCTTTGGATACTTTAACATGACTTAAGTTTAACATTAAATTACCTTTCTCGCTCTTGAGTGTGTACCGGTTTATGTCAAAAATAGTTCGAGAAGAATTTTAAATAAAATATCCTATTGGCTTAACAAAATATATGTAAATACAGGGGTGCTTCAAAAGTTTATAAAAGTAGACATTCTAAAAAGCCTCTTTTTACAGGAAAGGCGCTTCAATAGGGCTTAAATTTAAAACTTGGGCTCTTTACTTTTATTAGTATTTCGTGCTCCTTTATTAACGATAGTGGATTTTGAAAAGGTTGACAGGCTTTACACTTTCACATCAAAATAGTATTGTAAACTGTCTTAATGAACATGTTGGGCTTTTTGATCTCAATGTGCTTTTGGATACCTTAACATTACTTATGTTTAAAATTAAATTACTTTTCTCGCTCTTGAGTGTGTACCGGTTTGTCTTAGAAACAGTTCGAGAAGAATTTTAAATAAAATATACAATTGGCTTCACAAAATATATGTATATACAGGGGTGCTTCAAAAGTTTATAAAAGTGGACATTCTAAAAAGCGTTTTTTACAGGAAAGGCACTTCAATAGGGCTTAAATTTAAAACTTGAGCTTCTTACTTTTATTATTATTTTGTGCTTTTTTCTTAACGACAGTAGACTTCGAAAAGGTTGACAATGCTTTTCCACTATCACATCAAAATAGTATTGTAAACTGTCTCGATGAAAATGTTGTGCTCTTTGAGCTCATTGTTTCTTTGGATACATTAACATGACTTATGTTTAACATAAATTTACATTTCTCGCTCTTGAGTGTGTTCCGGTTTGTGTAAAAGCCGTCCAAGAAGAATTTTAAAGAAATTATACTATTGCCTTCACGAAATATATGTATATACAGGGGTGCGTCAAAAGTTAATAAAACCGGACATTCTAAAAGGCGTCATGACAGTGATTGCTTTTTACAGGAAACAATGAAAAAGCTATAAGCGGACGCGAAAAAAGCGATTCCAACTAAAAGAGATTGACGGACCCGCTGTAAGCGGAGGACCCGCTGTAAGCGGAGGACCCGCTGTAAGCGGAGGACCCGTTGTAAGCGGAGGACCCGCTGTAAGCGGACGTTAGAGCTAGTTATATATAATAAAAGCGAGCGGGACCCTTTACCGCTCTCACGGATTTAGTAGAGGAGGGAAAATGCGGGTGAAAATGCGAAAACGACCTCTGAATGTTTGACCAATTGAGGCATTTTAGGGGAGATTTCAGAGTTTTATATCGTCGGGTGTACAATTCTACTTTGTATAGGCCTATTTTTATCGCTTCGAAACGGTGGTAAGGCGGCGAAAAGAATTTTTTGAAAATTTTAGCACTTTTAGATAAAAACCTGTGCATCACGACATTTTCCCATAAGGAGGACGTGTGAATTATTTTATGCCGAAATAGATATCCCGACAAACGTCAATGTGACAGGCACTCGAATACGTATGCAAAGTTTCACTTTTAAACGTGAAATTCCAAATTTTCAAAGTTTCGAGGACACAACAAGATTCAGAATAGTAAAGTACTGTCCTTTGGGGACCTTTTAAGTGCCCATTCCCAGTTTATAGTGGTATAGAGACAAAGGTACGGGCGATTAAAAGTGCGGTTGCAGGCGGATATGTTAGAAAAATGCTTGCGAATATCGGCCATCTTTATTTATATAAAAGTCAGATTAAATTCATGTGGCAAATATATACACATGATATATTTAGTTTTGCGACAAACATAAGGCACTAAATGAATTATCGGGACGCAATTAATAATTTTTTTATATTCTTTTTACGATTGCACGTAGGTACATATATTTTCTGGCGAATATTAAAAAATTTATCATCTCCCAGTGTAGCCCGCAAGCATATATATAAATACCCAAAACAACATGTTCTATGTAAATACCTTGGTGGTCTAATGGTAAAGCCAACGCTTCCCAATACAGCAACTCAGATTGCTCGGGTTCAAATTTAGGCAGGGACAAATACTTTTTTTTTTCGAATACGACTGATTTCAAATATGAATATTTACGGACATTTAATACGACAAAACGACGGTTTCACGACTTGATGGTCCGGGTCGCTCGAAATAAATTCTTATATACAGACTGGGTTTTCTTTTAAGTATTATAAATGTTAAAGGTTGCTCGAAAATTGATGTGCGTTTGTAAAATGTTGTTTTCGGGGCTTTTCGAAGTCGCCCATCACTAATCTAAATGTCAAAAAAAAAATGGCGGAAGAATTTTTTTAAAATTGACGTATGAATGTGAAATTTTCGATATGGGGGTGCTCGGACGCCGATCACAAATCCAAACTCAAAATGTCAAAAAAAATAGAATGACGGACGGGTTTTTTGAGAATTGACGTATGAATGTAAAATTTTAGATACGGGGGTATATGTGGACGCCGATTACAAATCCATAGTCAAAATGTCAAAAAAAAACAAAATGGCAGACGAATTTTTTGAAAATTGACGTATGAATGTGAAATTTTAGATACGGGGGTCTCTTTGGTCGCCGATCACGAATCCATAGTCAAAATGTCAAAAAACCAAAATGGCGGAAGAGTTTTTTGAAAATTGACGTAGGAATGTCAAATTTTAGATACGGGGGTATATGTGGACGCCGATGACAAATCCAACGTCAAAATGTCAAAAAAAACAAAATGGCGGAAGAATTTTTTTAACATTGACGTATGAATGCGAAATTTTAGATACGGGGGTGTCTTAGGTCGCCGATCACAAATCCAAACTCAAAATGTCAAAAAAAATAGAATGACGGACGGGTTTTTTGAGAATTGACGTATGAATGTAAAATTTTAGATGCGGGGGTATATGTGGACGCCGATTACAAATCCATAGTCAAAATGTCAAAAAAAAAACAAAATGGCAGACGAATTTTTTGAAAATTGAAGTATGAATGTGAAATTTTAGATACGGGGGTCTCTTTGGTCGCCGATCACGAATCCATAGTCAAAATGTCAAAAAACCAAAATGGCGGAAGAGTTTTTTGAAAATTGACGTAGGAATGTCAAATTTTAGATACGGGGGTATATGTGGACGCCGATGACAAATCCAACGTCAAAATGTCAAAAAAAACAAAATGGCGGAAGAATTTTTTGAACATTGACGTATGAATGTGAAATTTTAGCTACGGGGGTGTCTCAGGTCGCCGATCACGAATCCAAAATCAAAATGTCAAAAAAAAAATGGCGGAAGAATTTTTTGAACATTAACGTATGAATGTGAAATTTTAGATACGGGGGTGTCTTAGGTCGCTGATCACGACTCCAAAGTCAAAATGTCAAAAAAGAGAAAATGGAGGAAGAGTTTTTTGAAAATTTATGAATGTTAGTGATATTTTGGATACCAGGGTGTTTGTGGTCGCTTATTACGTCTTCAATTTAACGATTCTACGAAACGTGATTGAACAGGGTTTCAATTTAACACTTCATTTTTTCTTAACGATGTAGATCCGAAAACATCAGAATAGTATTGTACACTGTCTGGATGAAAATGTTGCGCTCATTGAGCTCATTGTTTCTTTCGATACTTTAACATGACTTATGTTTAACTTTAAATTACCTTTCTCGCTCTTGGGTGTCTACCAGTTTCTGTAAAAAACAGTTCGAGAAGAATTTTAAATAAAATATACTATTGGCTTAACAAAATATATATAGGGGTGCTTCAAAAGTTTATAAAAGTGGATATTCTAAAAAGCGTCATGCCAGTGACATCTTTTTACAGAAAAGGCGTTTCAATAGGGTTTCACTTTAAAACTTGGGCTTTCTACTTTTATTAATGTTTTGTGCTCTTTTATTAACGATAGTGGATTTCGAAAAGATTGACAGACTTTTACACTTTCACATCAAAATAGTATTGTAAACTGTCTTGATACAAATGTTGGCCTTTTTGATTTTATTGTGTCTTTCAATACCTTAACATTAAATTACCTTTCTCGCTCTTGAGTCTGTACTGGTTTGTGTTAAAAACAGTTCGAGAAGAATTTTAAATAAAATATTGGCTTAACAAAATATATGTATATACAGTGGTGCTTCAAAAGTTTATAAATGGCGGAAGAGTTCTTTGAAAATTGATGAGTGTTTGTTAAATTTTGGATACGGGGGTGTTTGTGGTCGCTTATTACGTCTTCAATTTGGCGATTTTGCAAAACGTGATTGAATAGGGCTTAAATTCAATTCTTCATTTTTTCTTAACGATAGTAGTTTCGAAAACACGAGAATAGTATTGTACACTGTCTCAATGAAAATGCTGCGCTCTTTGAGATCATTGTTTCTTTCGATACTTTAACATGACTTATATTTAACATTAAATTACCTTTCTCGCTCTTGAGTGCGTACCGGTTTGTGCCAAAAACAGTTCTAGAAGAATTTTAAATAAAACGTCCTATTGGCTTAACAAAATATGTGTATATAGGGGGGTGCTTCAAAAGTTTATAAAAGTGGACATTCTAAAAAGCGTTTTTTACAGGAAAGGCGCTTCAATAGGGCTTAGCATTAAAACTTGGGCTTTTTACATTTATTATTATTTTGTTCTCTTTTATTAACGATAGTGGATTTCAAAAAGGTTGACAGGCTTTTACACTTTCACATGAAAATAGTATTGTAAACTATGTGTTGGGATTTTTGATCTCATTGTGCCATTGGATACCTTAACATCACTTATATTTAAAATTAAATTACTTTCTCGCTCTTGAATTTGTGTTAAAAACAGTTCGAGAAGAATTTTAAATAAAATATCCAATTGGCTTAACAAAATATATGTATATACAGCGGTGCTTCAAAAGTTTACAAATAGCGGAAGAGTTATTCGAAAATTGATGAATTTCTGTTAAATTTTGGATACGGGGGTGTTTGTGGTCGTTTATTACGTCTTTAATTTGGCGATTCTTCTAAACCTAATTGAAAAGGGCTTAAATTCATTACTTCATTTTTTCTTAACGATATTAGATTCGAAAACATCAGAATAGTATTGTACACTGTCTCAATGAAAATGTTGCGCTCTTTAAAAACAGTTCGTGAATAATTTTAAATAAAATATCCAATTGGCTTAACAAAATATTTGTATATACAGCGGTGCTTCAAAAGTTTATAAATAGCGGAAGAGTTTTTCGAAAATTGATGAATATCAGTTAAATTTTGGATACGGGGGTGTTTGTGGTCGCTTATCACGTCTTCAATTTGGCGATTCTTCGGAACGTGATTGAACAGGGCTTAAATTTAGTACTTCATTTTTTCTTAATGATGTAGATTCGAAAACATCAGAATAGTATTGTACACTGTCTCAATGAAAATGTTGCGCTCTTTAAAAACAGTTCGAGAATAATTTTAAATAAAATATCCAATTGGCTTAACAAAATATTTGTATATACAGCGGTGCTTCAAAAGTTTATAAATAGCGGAAGAGTTTTTCGAAAATTGATGAATATCAGTTAAATTTTGGATACGGGGGTGTTTGTGGTCGCTTATCACGTCTTCAATTTGGCGATTCTTCGGAACGTGATTGAACAGGGCTTAAATTTAATACGTCATTTTTTCTTAACGATCTATATTCGAAAACATCGGAATAGTATTGTACACTGTCTCAATGAAAATGTTGCACTCTGAGCTCATTGCATCTTTCTATACTTTAACATGACTTATGTTTAACATTAAATTACCTTTCTCGCTCTTGAGTGTGTACCGGTTTATGTTAAAAACACTTCGAGAAGAATTTGAAATAAAATATACAATTGATGAATGTTTGTTAAATTTTGGATACGGGGGTGTTTGTGATCGCTTATTACGTCTTCAATTTGGCGATTCTTCTAAACCTAATTGAAAAGGGCTTAAATTCATTACTTCATTTTTTCTTAACGATATTAGATTCGAAAACATCAGAATAGTATTGTACACTGTCTCAATGAAAATGTTGCGCTCTTTAAAAACAGTTCGAGAATAATTTTAAATAAAATATCCAATTGGCTTAACAAAATATTTGTATATACAGCGGTGCTTCAAAAGTTTATAAATAGCGGAAGAGTTTTTCGAAAATTGATGAATATCAGTTAAATTTTGGATACGGGGGTGTTTGTGGTCGCTTATCACGTCTTCAATTTGGTGATTCTTCGGAACGTGATTGAACAGGGCTTAAATTTAGTACTTCATTTTTTCTTAATGATGTAGATTCGAAAACATCAGAATAGTATTGTACACTCTCTCAATGAAAATGTTGCACTCTGAGCTCATTGCATCTTTCGATACTTTAACATGACTTATGTTTAACATTAAATTACCTTTCTCGCTCTTGAGTGTGTACCGGTTTATGTTAAAAACACTTCGAGAAGAATTTGAAATAAAATATACAATTGATGAATGTTTGTTAAATTTTGGATACGGGGGTGTTTGTGATCGCTTATTACGTCTTCAATTTGGCGATTCTTCTAAACCTAATTGAAAAGGGCTTAAATTCATTACTTCATTTTTTCTTAACGATATTAGATTCGAAAACATCAGAATAGTATTGTACACTGTCTCAATGAAAATGTTGCGCTCTTTAAAAACAGTTCGAGAATAATTTTAAATAAAATATCCAATTGGCTTAACAAAATATTTGTATATACAGCGGTGCTTCAAAAGTTTATAAATAGCGGAAGAGTTTTTCGAAAATTGATGAATATCAGTTAAATTTTGGATACGGGGGTGTTTGTGGTCGCTTATCACGTCTTCAATTTGGTGATTCTTCGGAACGTGATTGAACAGGGCTTAAATTTAGTACTTCATTTTTTCTTAATGATGTAGATTCGAAAACATCAGAATAGTATTGTACACTCTCTCAATGAAAATGTTGCATCCTTTGAGCTCATTGCATCTTTCGATACTTTAACATGACTTATATTTAACATTAAATTACCTTTCTCGCTCTTGAGTGTGTACCAGTTTATGTTAAAAACACTTCGAGAAGAATTTTAAATAAAATATCGAATTGATGAATGTTTGTTAAATTTTCGATACGGGGGTGTTTGTGGTCGCTTATTGCGTCTTCAATTTGGCGATTCTTCTAAACCTATTTGAACAGGGCTTAAATCATTACTTCAATTTTTCTTAACGATATTAGATTCGAAAACATCAAAACAGTATTGTATGAAAATGTTGCGCTCTTTGAGCTCATTGTTTCTTTCGATACTTTAACATGACTTATGTTTAACATTAAATTACCTTTCTCGCTCTTGAGTGTGTACCGGTTAGTGTCAAAAGCAATTCGAGAAGAATTTTAAATTAAATATCCTATTCGCTTAACGAAATATGTGTATATACAGGGATGTTTCAAAAGTTTATAAAAGTAGAAATTCTAAAAAGCGTCATGCCAGTGATCGCCTTTTACAGGAAAGGCGCTATAATATAGCTTACATTTAAAACTTGGGCTTTCTACTTTTATTATTGTTTTGTGCTTTTTTATTAACGATAGTGGATTTCGAAAAGGTTGACAGACTTTTACACTTTCACATCAAAATAGTATTGTAAAGTGTCTTAATGAACATGTTGGGCTTTATGATCTCATTGTGTCTTTGGATACCTTCACATGACTTATGTTTAAAATTAAATTACCTTTCTCGCTCTTGAGTGTGTACCGGTTTGTGTTAAAAATAGTTCGAGAAGAATTTTAAATAAAATATCCAATTGGCTTAACAAAATATATGTATATACAATGGTGCTTCAAAAGTTTATAAATGACGGAAGAGTTTTTTGAAAATTGATGATTGTTTGTTAAATTTTGGATACGGGTGTGTTTGTGGTCGCTTATTACGTCTTCAATTTGGCGATTTTGCGAAACGTGATTGAACAGGGCTTAAATTCAATACTTCATTTTTTCTTAACGATAGTAGATTCGAAAACATGAGAATAGTATTGTACACTGTCTCAGTGAAAATGTTGCGCTCTTTGAGATCATTGTTTCTTTCGATACTGTAACATGACTTATATTTAACATTAAATTACCTTTCTCGCTCTTGAGTGTGTACCGGTTTGTGTTAAAAACAGTTCGAGAAGAATTTTAAATAAAACGTCCTATTAGCTTAACAAAATATATGTATATACAGGGGTGCTTCAAAGGTGTATAAAAGTAGACATTCTAAAAAGCGTCATCACAGTGATTGCTTTTTACAGAAAAGGCTCTTCAATAGGGCTTCAATTTAAAACTTGGGCTTCTGACTTTTATTATTATTCCGTGCTCATTTATTAACGACAGTGGATTTCGAAAAGAATGACAGACGCTTACAATTTCACATCAAAATAGTATTGTAAATTGTCTTGATACAAATGTTGACCTTTTTGATCTTATTGTGTCTTTCAATACTTTAACATTGAATTACCTTTCTCGCTCTTGAGTGTGTACCGGTTTGTGTCAAAAACAGTCTGAGAAGAATTTCAATATACTATTGCCTTCACAAAATTTATGTATGTACAGGGGTGTTTCAAAAGTTTATAAAAGTGGACATTCTAAAAAGCGTCATGCCAGTGATCGCTCTTTACAGGAAATGCTCTTCAATTTAACAACTTGGGCTTTTTCCTCTTATTATTATTTTGTGCTCCTTTATTAACGATACTGGATTTCGAAAAGGTTGACAGACTTTTACACTTTCATATCAAAATGGTGTTGTAAACTGTCTTTATGAACATGCTGGGCTTTTTGATCTCAGTGTGTCTTTGGATAACTTAACTTGACTTATGTTTAAAATTAAATTACCTTTCTTGCTCTTGAGTGTGTACCGGTTTATGTTAAAAAGAGTTCGAGAAGAATTTTAAATTAAATATCCAATTGGTTTAACAAAATATATGTATGTACTGTGGTGCTTCAAAAGTTTATAAATGGCGGAAAAGTTTTTTCAAAATTGATGAATTTTTGTTGAATTTTGCATACGGGGGTGTTTGTGGTCGCTTATTACGTCTTCAATTTGGCGATTCTTCGAAACGTGATTGAACAGGGCTTAAATTCAATACTTCATTTTTTCTTAACGATAGTAGATTCGAAAACATCAGAATAGTATTGTACACTGTCTCAATGAAAATGTTGCGCTCTTTGAGATCGTTTCTTTCGATACTTTAACATGACTTATATTTAACTTTAAATTACCTTTCTCGCTCTTGTGTGTGTACCGCTTTCTTCCAAAAACAGTTCGAGAAGAATTTTAAATAAAATATCCTATTGGCTTAACAAAATATATCTATATACAGGGGTGTTTCGAAAGTTTATAAAAGTGGACATTCTAAAAAGCGTTTTTTAAAAGAACGGCGCTTCAATAGGGATTAGCATTCAAACTTGGGCTTTTTACTTTTATTATTATTTTGTTCTCCTTTATTAACGATAGTGGATTTCAAAAAGGTTGACATCACTTTCACATCAACATATTATTGTAAACTGTCTTAATAAAAATGTTGGGATTTTCGATCTCATTGTGCCATTGGATACCTTAACATCACCTCTGTTTAAAATTAAATTACCTTTCTCGCTCTTGAGTTTGTGTTAAAAACAGTTCGAGAAGAATTTTAAATAAAATATCCAATTGCCTTAACAAAATATATGTATATACAGCGGTGCTTCAAAAGTTTATAAATAGCGGAAGAGTTTTTCGAAAATTGATGAATGTTTGTTAAATTTTGGATACGGGGGTGTTTGTGGTCACTTATCACGTCTTCAATTTGGCGATTCTTCGGAACGTGATTGAACAGGGCTTAAATTTAGTACTTCATTTTTTCTTAATGATATAGATTCGAAAACATCAGAATAGTATTGTACACTCTCTCAATGAAAATGTTGCATCCTTTGAGCTCATTGCATCTTTCGATACTTTAACATGACTTATATTTAACATTAAATTACCTTTCTCGCTCTTGAGTGTGTACCAGTTTATGTTAAAAACACTTCGACAAGAATTTTAAATAAAATATCGAATTGATGAATGTTTGTTAAATTTTCGATACGGGGGCGTCTTCAATTTGGCGATTCTTCTAAACCTAATTGAACAGGGCTTAAATCATTACTTCAATTTTTCTTAACGATATTAGATTCGAAAACATCAAAATAGTATTGTATGAAAATGTTGCGCTCTTTGAGCTCATTGTTTCTTTCGATACTTTAACATGATTTATGTTTAACATTAAATTACCTTTCTCGCTCTTGAGTGTGTACCGGTTAGTGTCAAAAGCAATTCGAGAAGATTTCAACTTAAATATCCTATTTCTTTAACGAAATATGTGTATATACAGGGGTGTTTCAAAAGTTTATAAAAGTAGAAATTCTAAAAAGCGTCATGCCAGTGATCGCCTTTTACAGGAAAGGCGCTTTAATATAGCTTACATTTAAAACTTGGGCTTTCTACTTTTATTATTGTTTTGTGCTTTTTTATTAACGATAGTGGATTTCGAAAAGGTTGACAGACTTTTACACTTTCACATCAAAATAGTATTGTAAAGTGTCTTAATGAACATGTTGGGCTTTATGATCTCATTGTGTCTTTGGATACCTTCACATGACTTATGTTTAAAATTAAATTACCTTTTTCGCTCTTGAGTGTGTACCGGTTTGTGTTAAAAACAGTTCGAGAAAAATTTTAAATAAAATATCCAATTGGCTTAACAAAATATATGTATATACAGTGGTGCTTCAAAAGTTTATAAATGACGGAAGAGTTTTTTGAAAATTGATGATTGTTAAATTTTGGATACGGGTGTGTTTGTGGTCGCTTATTACGTCTTCAATTTGGCGATTCTGCGAAACGTGATTGAACAGAGCTTAAATTCAATACTTCATTTTTTCTTAACGATAGTAGATTCGAAAACATGAGAATAGTATTGTACACTGTCTCAGTGAAAATGTTGCGCTCTTTGAGATCATTGTTCTTTCGATACTTTAACATGATTTATATTTAACATTAAATTACCTTTCTCGCTCTTGAGTGTATACCGGTTTGTGTTAAAAACAGTTCGAGAAGAATTTTAAATAAAACGTCCTATTGGCTTAACAAAATATATGTATATACAGGGGTGCTTCAAAGGTGTATAAAAGTAGACATTCTAAAAAGCGTCATGACAGTGATTGCATTTTACAGAAAAGGCTCCTCAATAGGGCTTCAATTTAAAACTTGGGCTTCTTACTTTTATTATTATTTTGTGCTCCTTTATTAACGATAGTGGATTTCGAAAAGGTTGACAGGCTTTTACACTTTCACATCAAAATGGTATTGTAAACTGTCTTAATAAAAATGTTGCGCTTTTTGAGCTCACTCAGTCTTTGGATAGTTTAACATGACTTATGTTTAAAATTTAATTACCTTTCTCGCTCTTGGGTGTGTAGCGGTTTGTGTTAAAAACAGTTCGAAAAATTTTTTAAATAAAACGTCCTTTTGGCTTATCAAAATATATATATATATGTATATAAAGGGGTGCTCCAAAGGTGTATAAAAGTAGACATTCTAAAAAGCGTCATCACAGTGATTGCTTTTTACAGAAAAGGCTCTTCAGTAGGGCTTCATTTAAAACTTGGGCTTCTGACTTTTATTATTATTCCGTGCTCATTTATTAACGATAGTGGATTTCGAAGAGATTGACAGACGCTTGCAATTTCACATCAAAATAGTATTGTAAATTGTCTTGATACAAATGTTGACCTTTTTGATCTTATTGTGTCTTTCAATACTTTAACATTAAATTACCTTTCTCGCTCTTGTGTGTGTACCGGTTTGTGGCAAAAACAGTTCGAGAAGAATTTTAATATACTATTGTCTTCACAAAATTTATGTATGTACAGGGGTGTTTCTAAAGTTTATAAAAGTGGACATTTTAAAAAGCGTCATGCCAGTGATCGCTTTTTACAGGAAAGGTGCTTCAATGGAGCTTCACTTTTAAACTTGGGCTTTTTACTCTTATTATTATTTTGTGCTCCTTTATTAACGATACTGGATTTCGAAAAGGTTGACAGGCTTTTACACTTTCATATCAAAATAGTATTGTAACCTGTCTTTATGAACATGTTGGGCTTTTTGATCTTATTGTGTCTTTGGATAACTTAACATGACTTATGTTTAAAATTAAATTACCTTTCTTGCTCTTGAGTGTGTACCGGTATATGTTGAAAACAGTTCGAGAAGAATTTTAAATAAAATATCCAATTGGCTTAACAAAATATATGTATGTACAGTGGTGCTTCAAAAGTTTATAAATGGCGGAAGAGTTTTTTGAAAATTGATGAATGTTTGTTGAATTTTGCATACGGGGGTGTTTGTGGTCGCTTATTACGTCTTCAATTTGGCGATTCTTCGAAACGTGATTGAACAGGGCTTAAATTCAATACTTCATTTTTTCTTAACGATAGTAGATTCGAATACATCAGAATAGTATTGTACAGTGTCTCAATGAAAATGTTGCGCTTTTTGATATCGTTTCTTTCGATACTTTAACATGACATATAACTTTAAATTACCTTTCTCGCTCTTGAGTGTGTACCGCTTTGTTCCAAAAACAGTTGGAGAAGAATTTTAAATAAAATATCCCATTGGCTTAACAAAATATATCTATATACAGGGGTGTTTCAAATGTTTATAAAAGTGGATATTCTAAAAAGCGTCATCCCAGTGATCGCCTTTTACAGCTTTGCCTTACATTTAAAACTTGGACTTTCTACTTTTATTAATGTTTTGTGCTCTTTTATTAACGATAGTGGATTTCGAAAAGATTGCCAGACTTTCACACTTTCTCATCAAAATACTATTGTAAACTGTCTTAATGAACATGTTGGGCTTTTTGATCTCATTGCGTCTTTGGATACCTTAACATTAAATTACCTTTCTCGCTCTTGAGTGTGTACCGGTTTGTGTCAAAAACAGTTCGAGAAGAATTTTAAATAAAATATTCAATTGGCCTAACAAAATATATGTACATACAGCGGTGCTTCAAAAGTTTATAAATGGCGGAAGAGTTTTTTGAAAATTAATGAATGTTTGATAAATTTTGGATACGGTGGTATTTGTGGTCGCTTATTACGTCTTCAATTTGGCGATTTTTCGAAGCGTGATTGAACATGGCTTAAATTTAATACTTCATCTTTTCTTAACGATAGTATATTCGAAAGCATCGGAATAGTATTGTACACTGTCTCAATGAAAATGTTGCGGTCTTTGAGCTCATTGTTTCTTTCGATACTTTAACATGACTTATGTTAAACATTAAATTATCTTTATCGCTCTTGAGTGTGTACCAGTTTGTGTAAAAAAAACAGTTCGAGAAGAATTTTTAATAAAAAGTCCTATTAGCTTAACAAAATATTTGTAGGGTGCTTCAAAAGTTTATAAAAGTGGACATTCTAAAAAGCGTCATGCCAGTGATCGCCTTTTACAGGAAAGGCGTTTTAATATGGCTTACATTTAAAACTTGGGTTTTCTACTTTATTATCGTTTTGTGCTCTTTTATTAACGATAGTGGATTTCGAAAAAGGTGACAGACTTTTACACTTTCACATCAAAATAGTATTGTAAACTGTCTTAATGAATATGTTGGACTTTTTGATCTCATTGTGTCTTTGGATACCTTAACATGGCTTATGTTTAAAATTAAATTACCTTTCTCGCTCTTGAGTGTGTACCGGTTTGTGTTAAAAACACTTCGAGAAGATTTTTAAATAAAATATCCAATTGGCTTAACAAAATATATTTATATACAGGGGTGGTTCAAAAACTTATAAATGGCGGAAGAGTTTTTCGAAAATTGATGAATGTTTGTTAAATTTTGGATACTGGGGTGTTTGTGGTCGCTTATTACGTCTTCAATTTGGCGATTCTACTAAACCTAATTGAACAGGGCTTAAATTACTTCATTTTTTCTCAACGATATTAGATTCGAAAACATCAGAATAGTATTGAAAAAGAAAAGTTTGACAGACGTTTAAACTTTCACATCAAAATAGTATTGTAAACTGTCTTGATACAAATGTTGACCTTTTTAATCTTATTGTGTCTTTCAATACTTTAACATTAAATTACCTTTCTCGCTCTTGAGTGTGTACCGGTTTGTATCAAAAACAGTTCGAGAAGAATTTTAATATACTATTGGCTTCACAAAATTTATGTATGTACAGGGTTGTTTCAAAAGTTTATAAAAGTGGACATTCTAAAAAGCGTCATGCCAGTGATCGCTTTTTACAGGAAAGTCGTTTCAATAGGGCTTCACTTTAAAACTTGGGCTTTCTACTTTTATTAATGTTTTGTGCTCTTTTATTAACGATAGTGGATTTCGAAAAGATTGACAGACGTTTAAACTTTCGCATCAAGATAGTATTGTAAACTGTCTTGATACGAATGTTGACCTTTTTACTTTCTTATACGTAGTATAAGGAAGTATTGTGATGATGAAAATTTTCGACCTCGAGATTGTTGCAGATGTCCACGTTTTGAAGTCCCCTGATACCAAGAAAGTGGTTTTTAAAAAATGTCTGTGTCTCTCTCTGAGTGTGTGTGTATGTGTCTGTCTGTCTGTGTGTGTGTGACCACGATAGCGGTCAAACCGCTGCAGATATCAATTCCAAATTTTGTATTTACGAATATAATCTCCCTCTTGAGAACTGATTAGATTTTGAGCAAAATCAGCAGACCGGAAGTAGTAATTTACTTCAGTGAAAAAATCGAATTTTGCAAATATTTCGTGAATTACTAAGTTTAAACAAATTTATAAGGAATTCATATGTACTTAAAATTGAAATTGTGAACAATTTTATAAAAAGGTTTTTCGAAATTCCTATCGGAAGTAGGTCTTTTACTCTTATCGAAAATCAGTTTCTTGCAAATATTTTGCAAGTCATGCATTTTAGACAGGTACTCTACGAATATAAAAGTATTTAGAACTTAATTTCTAATATCTTTTGTATAAAAAAATTTTCAAAATTCGGACCGGAAGTATCACTTTTACTCTTACCGAATAACGATTTTTTGCAAATATGTCGTAAATTATGCATTCTATAAATATTTATGAAGAGTACAAAAGTATTTAGAGTTGGATTTGGAATATTTTTTGTATAAATGAAATTTCAAAATTCGGACCGGAAGTAACACTTTCATACGTATAAGAAAGTCGTGTGGTGGCCACACCTCATTTTTTATCTTATTGTGTCTTTCAATACTTTAACATTAAATTACCTTTCTCCCTCTTGAGTGTGTACCGGTTTGTGTTAAAAACACTTCGAGAAGAATTTTAAATAAAATATCTAATTGGCTTAACAAAATATATGTATATACAGCGATGCTCAAAAGTTTATAAATAGCGGAAGAGTTTCTCGAAAATTGATGAATGTTTGTTAAATTTTGGATACGGGGGTGTTTGTAGTCGCTTATTACGTCTTTAATTTGGCGATTCTTCTAAACCTAATTGAACAGGGCTTAAATTCATTACTACATTTTTTCCTAACGATATTAGATTCGAAAACATAGAATAGTATTGTACACTGTCTCAATGAAAATGTTGCGCTCTTTGAGCTCATTGTTTCTTTCGATACTTTAACATGACTTATGTTTAACATTAAATTACCTTTCTCGCTCTTAAGTGTGTACCGGTTAGTGTCAAAAGCAATTCGAGAAGAATTTTAAATAAAATATCCTATTGGCTTAACAAAATATATGTATATACAGGGGTGTTTCAAAAGTTTGTAAAAGTGGATATTCTAAAATGCGTCATCCCATTGATCGCCCTTTACAGGAAAGGCGCTTTGGCTTATATTAGAACTTGGTCTTTCTACTTTTATTAATGTTTTGTGCTCTTTTATTAACGATAGTAGATTTCGAAAAGTTTGACAGACGTTTACACTTTCACATCAAAATAGTATTGTAAACTGTCTTGATACAAATGTTGACCTTTTTGATTTTATTTTGTCTTTCAATACTTTAACATTAAATTACCTTTCTCGCACTTGAGTGTGTACCGGTTTGTGTCAAAAACAGTTCGAGAAGAATTTTAATATACTATTGGCTTCACAAAATTTATTTATGTACAGGGTTTCAAAAGTTTATAAAATTGGACATTTTAAAAAGCGTCATGCCAGTGATCGCTTTTTACAGGAAAGACGTTTCAATAGGGCTTCACTTTAAAACTTGGGCTTTCTACTTTTATTAATGTTTCGTGCTCTTTTATTAACGATAGTGAATTTCGAAAAGATTGACAGACGTTTATACTTTCACATCAAAATAGTATTGTAAACTGTCTTGAGACGAATGTTGACCTTTTTTATCTTATTCTGTTTTTCAATACTTTAACATTAAATTACCTTTCTCGCTCTTGAGTGTGTACCGATTTGTGTCAAAAACACTTCGAAAAGAATTTTAATATACTATTGGCTCCACAAAATTTATGTATGTACAGGGGTGTTTCAAAAGTTTATAAAAGTGGAAATTCTAAAAAGCGTCATGCCAGTAATCGCATTTTACAGGAAAGGCGCTTCAATTTAAAACTTGTGCTTTTTAATTTTATTATTATTTTGTTCTCCTTTATTAATTATAGTGGATTTCAAAAAGGTTGACCGGCTTTTACAATTTCACATCAAAATAAGTATTGTACACTTTCTTAATAAAAATGCGCTTTTTGATCTCATTGTGTCTTTGGATATTTTAAAATGACTTATATTTAACATTAAATTACCTTTCTCGCTCTCGAGTGTGTACCGGTTTATGTCAAAAACATTTCGAGGAGAATTTTAAATAAAGTATCCTATTGGCTTAACAAAATATGTGTATATACGGGAGTGCTTCACAAGTTTATAAAAGTGGACATTTTAAAAAGCGTTTTTTACAGGAAAGGCGCTTCAATAGGGCTTAGCATTAGAACTTGGGCTTTTTACTTTTATTATTATTTTGTTCTCCTTTATTAACGATAGTGGATTTCAAAAAGGTTAACAGGCTTTTACACTTTCACATCAAAATATTATTGTAAACTGTCTTAATAAAAATGTTGCGCTTTTTGATCTCATTGTCTTAGGATATTTTAAAATGACTTATGTTTAACATAAATTACCTTTCTCGCTCTTGAGTGTGTACCGGTTTATGTCAAAAACATTTCGACAAGAATTTTAAATAAAATATCCTATTGGCTTAACAAAACATGTGTATATACGGCGGTGCTTCAAAAGTTTATAAAAGTGGACATTCTAAAAACGTTTTTTACAGGAAAGGCGGTGCAATAGGGATTAGCATTAAAACTTGGGCTTTTTACTTTTATTATTATTTTGTGCTTTTTTCTTATCGAGAGTAGACTTCAAAAAGGTTGACATGCTTTTCCACTATCACATCAAAATAATATTGCAAACTGTATCGATGAAAATGTTGTGCTCTTTAAGCTCATTGTTGATACTTTAACATTACTTATGTTTAACATTAATTTACCTTTCTCGCTCTTGAGTATATACCGGTTTGTGTAAAAAACCGTTCCAGAAGAATTTTACATAATATATACTATTGGCTTCACGAAATATATTTATATACAGGGGTGCGTCAAAAGTTAATAAAAGCGGACATTCTAAAAGGCGTCATGACAGTGATTGCTTTTTACACGAAACTGTGAAGAAGCTGTAAACGGACGCGATAAAAGCGATTCAAACTAAAAGAGATTGACGAACCCGCTGGAAGCGGAGGACCCGCTGTAAGCGGAGGACCCGCTGTAAGCTGAGGACCCGCTGCAAGCGGAGGACCCGCTGTAAGCGGACGTTAGAGCTAGTATACTCTGTATTGACGAAGTCTATATCCAGTGGATCTGAGACTAATAAAGCATTATTATTATTACTATTATTGTTTTGGTAGAATTTATACTCATCGCGCTATCTACCGGAAAAGGCAGAACAACATCTACAGGACTAACTAGTAAATAATAATAATAATTACCAGCCATTCTATTTTTGTTAAATAACATACACCTCGAGCTCATTCTGTATAATCCCCATATACTATTTGTTAGAACATGTACTCACATAACTGTTTTAAATTAAATAGATGCTTACTTTCAATTATGGGTAGTTAATAATCTATCTACACAGTTTGGGTACTTCTATTTATAAAGTTCCTTCAGCTTACAAATTGAAATTAAATAATAAATTACATATAAATTGTACAGGCTCAGCTTAGTGAGATATTGAAAACTATATTGAAATTAATAAAATATAAGAAAGATAATTTGAGAGGGACCACCTCTCAGGCGGGTCAACCCCACCAGAAACGCTCCCCCCCCCCCAGTTTCTGGTGCGGCTAAGGTAGATTTTTTTATAATTGTAATGTTAGGTCTGGTAATAAAAGTAACAATAGCATTTAAACACGAATATATATATAAATAAAAATAAATAAAGATATAGAAATAAAATATACATAACAGTACATATACAATTAAATGACAAAGAAACAAAGCTAAAATTCTCAAACTCAGGAAAAGAAAAAACTGAAGATAGAGACGTTTTTCAAAGAAACAAAGGACGACAAAACAAGCAATATAACAGGTAAAAACGTGAAATGAGAATAAGTATATGGACTGAAAGTAATACTTCTACTCTTATCAAATAGCTGTTTCTTGCAAATATTTCATAATTTTTACATTGTATACAGTTTTAAGAATTTTGTATACCTATAAAGAATTTCAAAATTTTGTACTGGAAGTAACAGTTTTACTCAGAGGTTTATTCTATTAAAAAAATACAGAATTTAAAACTTAATACAACACATACGATATTCTGTTTGTCTATTTTGACGTTTTTCGACAAGTGTCATTACATGTTGATACGTATATGGAAGTCGTATGGTACCTACACCTCATTTTATATATTTACAATATCATCATTCTATGAGTTGTCACTTCTAGGTCAAATAAGGCGCAGGTTAACATGATCGATCTGGTGACGTTGGTCTTGTCCTCAAAATTGAGAATTTTCTAACAGATGCCAAAATTGGCAATATATCTTTGTATTTTTATTGTTAGTTTACTATCAAAATCTTGTTATTTGCATTGAAATTTGCTTCTAGATATACATATTGTAAAACAAATATCAATATATGTACTTCCCAACAATATTATTCTTTAATTCACGCAGAATTACACCACACATTAGTTTTAATTCACTAAAAAGAAATTATCGATTCAATAAATATTCTGTTAGGTAAGACCTACTGTTACCCCCGATGAGATCCCGAAAGCGCTCGCTACACATTAATAAAAATTGTTATTCATTTATTATTATTATTATTATTATTAATTCATTGACCCGGTCCATTATATTTAAATAGCTTGCCAACTCGATCAATTAATTTAAACTTAATCCGATTTATTGATTGAATGAAATATTTCTAATCTATACTGACTCAACACCATTTCAATATTTGGGAAGAATACTGTCTTTCAAATATACATGAAGATCCCTCTTTTTGTTTAAACTCCTTTCTAATTGCTACCTCCTACTTCTTTTTCAATTTTTTAATTTTTCTGATTTATGATATTTAAGTACTTTTTGGTGTTGTCTCAAATCTTCCATTGATTGTGATCATACTAAACCAATTTGTTAAGGAAACTTCCTATTTTGAAAGCACAGTGAAATAAAAGACAAATTTCAGTTCAAATACATATTTATTTAAGTTCGGTGTGTGCTGATATGTCGGTGGGCGCTCTACATTAAACATACGATAACATATAGTATATCTGTGTGTCCAAAAAGTCTGGAAACACCCAAATAAAATCGAAACGTATGATTTTTGAGAAAAATGCAAAAACAAGTCAATTAGTATTTTCAAAAAACTACTGGCTGATGGTATCTGTTTGGAATTTTTGATGACCTTGAAAAAGTTATGATGTCATCAAAAAAAATTTAAATCGCAGCGTCGTATTTTTAATTTTATTTTTGATAGATCTTTTAATTGTCTAAATGACTGTAATAAAATTTTTCATTTTACTTAAGAAAATGACCGAGAAAAATTTAATTACTTCTTCGAAAATGGAAAAGTTTGTCTTTAAAAAAAAACATAGTTGGCTTAAAAGTTGATTATTTTTCAAGCACATTTTGTTTTATTTGTGACATTCTGTCAAATACGAATTGTGCGTAAGTTAAAAAAATCTGTTTAAAAACGGTTTTAAGTGAGAGGCAACGTATTCAAATATTCAAATGATTGGTTTTGGGGTTAGGGCTCGTTCAGTTAGAGAAGCTTGCGACTTATTTAATACAGAACATCCGGAGCGTGCCCCAATTAGTATTTCTGCAGTGAGTAAGATTCACCAAAAATTTCAAGAAGAATGCCATGTCGAGATCGCTCTAGAAGTGGCCGTCCAAAGATCGCAGAAGATACGCAACTCGACGTATTATTGTCAGTAGAGGAAACTCCAAATTCTAGTACACGGCAGCTTGCTCGGGAGTTTAACGTGTCGAAGAGTACAATTGGTAATATTTTCCGGAAAACTAAGTATCATCCCTACAAAATCTGTTTGGTTCATGAGCTGTCTGAAGACGACTTCGACAGGCGTGTACAGTTTTGCGAATAACTGATGCCTATGTGTGATAATGATCCGTTTTTTATCAGAAATATCTTATTCTCAGATGAAACTACGTTCACATTATATGGAACTGTTAATAGACAAAACTGCAGGTATTGGGAGCGTCAAAATCCACGCTGGATGAGTGAGGTAGGAACTCAGTATCCTCAGAAATTAAATGTATGGGCTGGTTTAATTGGTAACAGAATTATAGGGCCTTTTTTCTTCAACGGTAACCTGACGGCGGAAATGTATTTGGATTTTTTACAAAATTATTTAATTCCGTCATTAGCAGAAATATTTCCGAACCATGAAGATCCTAATTTGCCCAGCCAAAGAATTTGGTTTCAACAAGATGGGGCTCCACCTCACTATGCGGGAAATGTTCGGCATTATCTCGAGAATACCTTCCCAAACAGATGGATTGGCAGGAGGGATGCTATCGAGTGGCCGGCTAGGTCGCCAGATCTAATGCCTATGGATTATTTTTTGTGGGGTTACCTAAAAAATAAGGTATACGCAACTAAACCTGAAAATTTGGAAGACTTGCGTCAACGGATTGAGATTGAAGGACGAAGGATCACTCCTGAAATAATAGAAAACGTTCAAAATGAATTTTATTATCGTTTAGGGTATTGCAAGATGCTCAAGGATAACATTTTGAACATTTATTGTAAGAGTTTTTGCTGATTTCTACGATTAAAATTTTCTTTGTTTTCTATAATGATTTTTTTTCAAAATTTTTCTTAAGTAGAATGAAAAATTTTTTGACTGTCGGGTAGACAATTAAAAGATCTATCAAAAATAAAATTAAAAATGCGACGTTGCCATTTAAATTTTTTTTATGACATCATAACTTTTTCAAGGTCATCAAAAATTCCAAACAGATACCATCAGCCAGTAGCTTTTTGAAAATACTAATTGACCTGTTTTTGCATTTTTCTCAAAAATCATCCGTTTCGATTTTATTTGGGTGTTTCCAGACTTTTCGGACACACAGTATACATATGACATACATATACATTGACGGAACTATCGACCACCTATATACACACAGATGCCCAACACTGCAGTCCGTACGCATACATAGGAGGTCTCGCATCGTCTTCGATGAACAGTCGTGTAGCAGGGCCGGCAGACAAAAAACTCGGCCGCTGAGACACTAATTGGTTCGAAGCGAGCTCCGCATAAGTATTCTCACAATATATTTAAATTTGCAAGTAAGAAATACATTAAGTATGATAATATAAATAAAAGCGAAAAAAAAAAATAAAACATACGTACATTACAAAAATATAACAATACATAAAAATAAAGAAAAACATTCATATATAAAAGCAAGAAACAAAAAAAAATATCAATAAAATAGAATATGTTAAGTTCTTAACAGAATTATTATTTAACTATTGCATTAATTGATTGGATCCTTGTAGATCTATCTCGTACCTTCACTGTTGTGTAAAATATGTATGTCATTTAATATCTCTTTTCCTTACAGGAATATATAATAAAGAACGTATTTCTCTTATCTTATATATTATTTATAATATTATTACTGACCATACGCGCAAGAATAACAAAGTTCGCGAACTCTTTTCAATATTGCAAATAAAATATGTTTTTTACATGGTGTAGACAGAGTTTGGTATGTGCAAACGCGAAGAACTGCTATGACTAAGACATTCCAAAAACCTTTCTGATATTTAATATTGCCCACGAGATATGCGCTCGGGAAAACTTTGAGGCGGCTCTTCTTTATAGCGCGTGCATAGTTGTGAATGCGAAATTTATTGTACTTTATAAAGCAAATTCATATCAAGCTGACACACTTGTATGTTTATGTTACATATGTAAAGGTCTACAGGGTTCGACAAAACTGTTGTGTTTATTGGAAGTAAGTGATAATGCGTTTGTTATGTGTTTGAACTTCTTGTAATAACAATAATCGATTAAATATTTTAAAACAATATAGATTTTTTTTCTTTACCACGCTAATTATATAAAAAAAATGTTTCCTTTCTTGGGTATGCGGTATATGTGTCGAAAATTGAAATATATTTTTTTAATTTTTACGTTTAGATGCATTTAGCATCTTTTTCAAAAGTCACTCTTAAAATTCACTTTGTCGAAACATTATAAAATATATAAAATTGTTTTCAATGTACGTTTTATACGCAATGTTTTTTTTGTACATCTTATAATGTTATTCTAAGGAATAATGTATTTATTATAAGAATTATTTTGACATAACGTTAACTTGTTCATACTTTTTAAAAAAATTTCACAAAATTTATATTATTAGAAATTGATATGTTGGGGTGGCTTTCAAAATTAAATTAATGCTAATAATAAATTAATCAAACTGATAATTTATCAGATGTGCAATCTTACACATAAAATTGAAATAAAAGTCGATAATTGTTTCTATTAAAAATTGGTACCTACTGATATTATATTAATATAGTCTTTTTTTTCAATCCCCTCGTTAGGGGCGAGTGGGGAAAGGTGTCGAACAGGGCATGTGGACAAAATACGTTGGGCGAAAAAAGGAAAGAAAGTGTCTGAGTACTGAAATAAATACAACATTCTACCTAACCCCTAAGTGTAGCGTACTTAGACAGATAGCGTGAGACTATAGCATGGATCACGCTATCTCTGCGCGATGTTAGGCCGTCACATAACTTCTATTTACATTGATGAATTTGATTCTGTAAACTCAAAATATTGATCTTTATGTAACGCCATCTTCTAGCACCCAAAAGTAATACTTACCGAATTTTTATTGAAATAAACTTTAAAATAACACTTCAAATATTAACTTTATAATAATTAATATTAATAATTTTAAAATAATGAAATAGAACAAAATATAATTAAAAAGTGTGCTGAAAATGAAGTTGTTGGGTAGTTTCAAGAATAGCTATTTTACTTATTCTAATTTTTTTTAATAACAATTCAAAAAGTAACACTAACTGGAGTTAAATTACGTTGTAAAGTGTTTGTTTGGATTTTGTACATGACTTCTTGGAGTTTAAAATATGTTGCGGTACTAAAGTAATCGACGCTTTCAACTGTATTGGAAGGTTTTGAAGCTTTACTATTCCACATCGCAATATTTGCTTCATAAAGTATGAGCCACCGGCATCGGTAGTATCATTTACACCTCCTTTAAGCCTAACAAGTGGAAATATTTCTTCTATAGAATGGCAACTAAATAATCATGTTCAGACAAAATAACTTTGTTGTACACTATACTGAAATATTAGTCAAAATTGCGTTTTTAAAGGCAGCGGCAGATCATTTTGACGACTGGAACCTTTCACCACGCAGTCCGTCCTTGATTTTCGGAACGGTAAAGAAATCGTTGGGACTTAGTTCGGGACTGTACGGAGAATGGTCTAATAAATCGACGCTTTGTTGCGCTAAAAATTCAATTAAGGGGTTTTTATCAAAAACAGACAATGTTATTTTTTGTTAAATTTTAGCTATTGGCACTACTTGCTGCAGAAATGACTTGTGTGTAAAAACTGTCGAAGTCAGTGAGATACAGTGGTAGAAAAATATGGCATTTTAGCTAAAACAAACAACCAATGTCACAATATGACATTGGCAGTTTTTGTCTAGATTTTAAAATCAGTTAAAAAGTTCGCCGTGCAACCTGCTTGTTATTTTGCAATCTTTTATTCTTTTTATTGTTGTTGCGTAAAATAAACGGAACAGACTCTATAATGTCATCAAACATTTTAAGAGATCTAGATTCGAATGTACCGTGGCCTGCTAAAAGAAAACGCAAAGCGAGAAAAAGTGAGGTTATAAAAAAGCAAAAAGTATCCTGCAAAGTATCATATAAATCATAAAGGTGCTGCTAAACCGGCTGGGTCTACGGGGGTACACTGCATGTAAACTTACATTGATTCCAAGGTAATGAATACTCTCTCATTAATATTTTTTGATGCAGATGCAAACGCTACAAATGCTTTGAAAAGATTGAATTTAACTATCGTCAAAACATATTGCAAAAATTCAATTCGTTGTCTTCAAAGAATGAACAGGACAGACCTAGCGGGTCTTATTTCATTCAAACATGTAAAACAAGGAAGACCAAAACGTAATCAAAACAACGATCATGACGGTCCATCTTTCGACAATTCTGTAGCTTTTTATTATAAAATTAGATTAAATGGAAAAGAAGATTTATGCCATACTGCGTTTTTGAGCTTGCATGGGATTGATTACCAGAGGTCGATTGCGAAGAATACAAGATTCCATCAAAACTTCTGGATTAGCTCCTTGTGACGAGCGTGGAAAACATGACAATAGGCCCTCCAAAATACCAGATGAGATTTTGATTCTTATTCGGCTGCACATTAAGTCTTTTAGAAGGAGAAAATCTCATTATTCACGCAGAGATAATCCCAACAAAGTCTATTTACCGGAAGAGTTGAGCGTTAAGAAAATGCATAAGATGTTTTTAAATGAAATCAGAATTAATGCGTCATATCCCATTTATTATAAAATATTTTAGAATGATTTTAATATCACGTTTGGTGTTCCAAGAAGTGATACGAGCGCTAAGTGCGACGAATTTATTCTAAAAATACAATCTGCTGACGATGATGCTATCAAAAATCTTATGACTGAAAAAGATCTTCACCTGCGAAAAGCAGAAAAGTTTACCCAGTTAAAGAGACATTACAAATCAGAAGCAAGAGCATGCAGATGCATGGCAATATCATTTGACTTTCAACAAAATCTTCCTTTGCCGCATAAAAGAACCAGTGACGTATTTTTTAAAAGTTAGCTGTGGTACTATGTCTTTAGGATTCACAACTTAGCTGATGATTCAGCTTCTATGTATGTTTATACAGAAGATACTGCAAAAAAAGGTTCTAACGATGTCACATCCATGGTTCTACATTACCTGAATAATGAGTATATAACACATAATAATCACCTTATTATATTTAGTGATGGATGTTCTGGTCAGAACAAAAATCATGTAGTAATATATTTCCAGTACATGGTGGCACATGTTTTAAAACTATTCAAAAAAATTACTCACATATTTCCCATAAGAGGCCACTCTTTTCTGCCTAATGACCAGGATTTTGCTCTAATTGAGAATAAAAAAAAAGAAACAAAAGCCCAGAAGTTCCAGAAGATTTATTAATAAAAGAATCGAGGGAAAAACCATCTCCATTTAACGTCGTCAATATAAGTCAAGAAATGTTTTTGATATGCAAAGCGCATGTTTTCCTTACTTCTTAAAAATCCAAGGCCATGTTTAAGCTTGAGACAAGCCCGTGTTATCGAAATATCGGCTGATTCTCAATATGTCAAACTTCGAGAAACTTACAATGACCCATGGACGCACTGCGCCGTTCGAAATAAAAAACCTTTAGAAAATTTCATGGATTTGAAAACCTTGTATAATAAAAAACTTTCTATCAGTTCTAATAAAATAAAAAATATAACAACTCTGGCAGCCTTCTTAAAAAAACCAGAAAGTGTCTCGTTTTATCAATCAGTTTCTGTAATAGAAGCCACCAACAATATTGACCTTGATAAAGATAATAACAGCGATGGACAAGAATAGAAAAAAAATATTTGTATTAATTACTTTACATAATAAATCAAATTAATTAAAAATATCCTGATTTTTTATTAGCAATAACATCAACTGTCAAAGCTCATTATTTGTTTTTCTTCCAAACTAAATGTTTCATATTCATAAAGTTTATTGCAAATCACGCAAAAATAAGGACTTTTACTTATATTAGCATAAAAGAAGTGATAAACCAAATGATATTGGCTTCGTAAGGTTTTTTTTTTGTTTTCTGGAAACACAGTGATTTTGACATTGGTTATTTTTGATAAAAAACCCTCAATTGTCTTACGAGCTGTGTGCGAATTTGTATTGCCTTGGTGAAGGATTATTCACCATTTGGGGTTGATTCTTCATAACTCAGCGATGACTTGCGGCAAACAAATGATTGTATACCAATCGCCAGTAACAGTTCTTTGATATTGTAAAGGAATTGTTGCTACATGACCTGCTTTTGAAACAAATGTCGCGACCATCTTTCTGGTGAAATTTCGGCTGCTTTTCATCTCAGAACACCCAAACAGACCACTGACGTTTATTTTTTTGCTCGTATGAGAAGATCCAAGATTCATCATCACTGACTATGTTGTACACGTTTTTAGAGTTTTCTGCGCTGAAGCTGTCTAGAGCTTTTTGACACCAATTCACTCTAGGTGCTTCCTGTTCTTCGGTCAACAGATGAGGTATCCAATTATTTTTTACACACAATTCTACATGCAAACGTTTTTTATTGAGGTCTTTGAAATCCCCAATGATGCCTCCACCTCTCTATATGTCACATGCGGATCTTCGTTGATGGGGTTGCCCACAGCATCGAAGTTTTCCTGAGTGACTGCAGTTTTTGGTGTACCTGCTCTTGGATCGTCGCTAAGACTACTCCGTCCACGTTTGAATTCTTCATGCCAACGAGGAATTGTTGACTGAAGTGGTGATTCATTGTCGAAAACAAAAACCAACTGGGCGAGGTATTCTTGTTGAGAGATAATTGTCTTCGAAAGTTATAAAGAAATTATTGAGCGAACATTTTCGCGGTATAATTGACTTTTTCGACTAACTTGTCAAATTTGACAGTTCGTTGTAGCTACAACACTATACACGCATCGTGATGAAACTTTAGATTTAGGTTAATTAAAGATGGAGGTTAATTTTTAGTACTGACATTTGATTATTGCCGCCCTCTACGTCTCAGTATGCTAAAAATAAAAAACATCCCTCGTATGCTTCCTTTTCCATTAAAACATCTAACGACCTTCATAATCTGTTGATAGGTATACCAGAGAAGAATTGTTTAATCCATATTAGATAATATATTGGTAGCTATAGTACCTACTTGCTTACTTCCCCTTTCCTGATAGTACATAAGAGCATACGTGTATGCTAAGGTATCTTCGTATTATATTACCCTTAATCTTCTTTTATTGGCTCAACCGAAGCGAGACAAACATGATATTTTAATAAAGGCAGCTTTAATGTAAAGGTATAGCTATTGACTTTCAAGGAAGGAATGCTCATACCTGAAGTGCGGGCATACTCTCCCACCCTTCACTCTATATAGTAAAATTTAAATTAAATCCAGTGTAAAACATCTGCCGGTGTACAGATAGGGCGCACTCTCTCCGACACATTCAAGAACGTGAATCCGTTTCCCGTTCGGCGGACGCCAATAAAAATAAACTCGCGAATAAATTCCGTTTCTGATAATGCCTAAGGACGGGGCGAAGTGAGTTTAATTAAGTTCGCTGTGGGCCACTGATTTATTTATGGACCTCGGAGGGCAAACCTGGGAATATAAAGGGCGCTCACATTCTCGCATTGTATGTATAAATAAATGATAAGAGAATATTATCTAAGGTTTTAAAGTCAATTTCATGAATAATACTTCTCCTTGTCTACTTGAGAAAATTAGTATTAAATGTAATTTCTGCCGCTTTCAACAGGCGAGACAGAATGCTTTTTAAAAGGTAATTATATAATTAATTACAATCAAACTTTATCCTCTTGTAATAATACAAGTACATATTATTAAAACATAGTTAACAAATAATTAGATATACAGATAGGTGTATAAACACAGCCCGAAAGTAGAAAAAGAATCGAGGGAGACTGAAAGAAAATAAAGTCCGCGTCAGCAAGAAAAAGAAGTGATAGCAAAATGTAAAGTTATGATTGTAAAGGAAAGTAAATTTTGGTATGCTGTGAAAACGAAATTGTATGCTTAAATAGAATGAAAATTTTAATGAAGATGCGAAATATATTATTTTTCCCAAGTATCGACTTGACAAAAATTCTAATTTTTTTGCAACATATGATCGAATAACGGTCACACACAAAAGTAAAAATCCCCCACCATTTTTTCAAGTATTCAGGGCCAAATCTGGCCTGCAAGATGAATATTCAATTTCTTCAAAACTTCAATCATCGATTACTTCACGGCTTTTCGAGATATGTGAACATACGTATTGCTGTGATCTTTATAGTTTAAGAATTATGAAAATTATTAAATGATTAAGCTTTAGAATAAGAACATAAATTTTAAGTTGTAAATATAGTTTTTAATATAGTAAGTACAGAATCAAAAGATTCAAAAGGTGTATAATGAGTTGCATAACCTTTAAGGGGCAATGTCTTTATGAGAAATGTATGTATTAATTTAAGTTTAAAATCATTAAGAAAGGAATAGAAATTAACACAAAATAAATTCATGTATTCTATACTTTTTATAGAAAAGACAAACACAAGTTGTGGTTTGAGTATACAAAAACAGAACCAGACTTCTCACAGTATGTTAGAATAGCATTAAATATTCTAAAAAATAGACCAATGTTTAAAAATAAAAGTGTATTAAAAGTAAACAACAGAGCGAGAGTGATGTTGAAAGACGGAATAGTGAAGAGGGTGAATCATTTAAAAGCCATAAAGTTATATGAACGAGGCGATATTCGAAATGATTGTTGTGAAAACGTCTATTCTAATGAAAAAAAATAGATTGTAAATTTGCACAATGATTTTAAGGTATAAGGGAATTTATGATCTTATTAAGAATACAATAAATACCTGATACTTATATTTAAAAGCATTTTAAAGGATATACAGAAAAAAGGTGTTCTTTATCCGAGACAATACATTACTATATTTATCTATATATTAGATGTATAGGTAGAGACACATATTTGAAATGTTATAATAAATGTAAGGGCATCAAAGATAGCAGGACAAATCTTGTGTGGTTCTAATTATCTACAAAGAAGAAATAACATTAACATTGTTGACAGTTGTATGGAAATCAACATACAAGAGAACGAGAGGAAATGGTTAGAGAACAGGGATGATACTGTCTGTGTTCCTTGTAATGCAGTCCTATAAATATAATATTAAAAGATTAAAAAAAGCAAAATAATATTTTTCTTGAATCCACTTACAAAAAAAGAATTATGTTTTTCATAATTATGAAGACACTTTTTAACAGCCACATTTTGTAAATAATTTTTTACTGAACTAGAATATGAATATAAATGTTTTATGAAATTTTAAAAACTTATTTTATTATTAACCTTATCCAAATTAAACTTAAATGGGAAAAACACACCAGATGAATGAAGGAAGGATCACTGCTAGAACTCACGAAAACAAATTGAATGCTAACAGGGATTAGATTTATAATTTATAGGAGCAGTTTTTTTTTATATTATTAATGCAATCTCAGCATTCATATAAATATTATGCAATTTTGTATCGTTCAGGCTACAACGTTACAATTGTAGCTGCATTATTGCAATCACAGCAGTATGCACGATATATACGTCGCCGCAGTAGGTATCGGGTTGGCATACATATACATACGTATATATCGTACATACTGCTATGAACCTTACATTTTGTTAATAAAAATAAAAGTGATTAGATAAATTAATTAAAATAAAAGGAAATTAAAATAGACAAAAAATATGTTGTATTAAGAATTAATTTAGTTATAGTATAAACGTTATAGTTCAATTGAATGTTTTTTTTAAGTTTAAATAGTAAAGTTCTACTAATTATTAAGTAAAGGATTAAAAACAATTTATCGAGCAAATTATATATAAATACTAGAATGTATCATTTAAGTAAGATAGGTTGCAGATATTATAAAGGATAAATTCCTTCGTTAAAAATATTGTATATAAAACAATATATAAATGATTATTAATAAACTTTATTGTGTAGAAACGACACATTTAAATGCTATTATATGAGTAGAATGACAGCAGATATGCCAAAGAAAATAACATCATCTAAAATAAAAAATGTAAATGTTGATATGAATAAGATGAATTCATAAATGGCTCTAACAATAAATGTAAAAATATGTAAATACGTAAGGTCTTAATAAAAAAGAATATAAATACGACTTTTATTATATTAGATTTTTAAATCATAAATAAAAGATATTGTGTACGATAATAAGTCTTAAAATATATTCTTTAGTTCCTATATTTGTAGTTTTTGTGTTTCTGAAACATCCATAACGATCATGTATGGTTCAATACCTGCAAAAGAATATAAAACGTCAATAATTTATTTGTAGCATATTAGAAATAACAATCTTACCTGAGACGAGAAATTGGTTTGAAGTTAAAGAGAAGGAGTCAGCAACGAACCTGCCTGGTGAGAAGTCGGAAAGGAGGAGAGTTGTTTGCGACGTCTTTTCCTTATTCCCAAACAAACAAACTAGTAAACAGAAAATAAGAATACGATTAATAAATGGTGAAAGAAAATACTTATTAAATAATTACAAGAGTAATGAGTTCATATACAGATACAACATGAGCAAGATACACCGACCTAAATTAAGCAAGAAGAAAATTCAACCAAGAGAGAGCAGTATGACCAACTTAAATTTAAGACAGAGAGCGGGAAGGTACCGATCTTCATTTGTTCGAAAATATATAAAGCAGAAACAAGATGGGACAAGCAGATTTCGACATTGGTTTACATCGGTATTCTGTATACGCAAGACAAAAATATATCTATATAATAACATATACAATAGGGCTATATGCACTATTTGTTCTTGTAATGATTGGTGTATATTATTAAGGAATAGAGTTCGAAAATATAATTTGTGTTTCTTTAGAATATTTAAATAAAACAAAATGAATGATATATAAAAATGGGAATTTGAAGAATTTTATAGTCAAACTAAGTGAGTCATGCAAAATCTTTATGAATTATAGCATAGAAGTTTTATCTTAATTGTTTTATTGAATGAATGTTCGCTTTCTTTTAAATATTTCGCCTATTCATTATTAATTAGAAATATGTTTAATGATGTTGGATCGACCATAGAGGTAGTACGTGCGAATGTTTGCCTCAAATGGATTGTTAAGCATCATTAAAGATTTAAATAATCACACGACAATAATTTAAATAACTGGAAACAAATATACAAGAATATTTTGATGTGTAAACACTAAGTGGATAGAGGTAGTACGTGAGAATGTTTGCTCCTAGCAATTAGTGTAAACTAATTTCAAAATATTTAAGTAGACCTCTATTGTTATTGTAAAATCTTTTTTCTGAAATCGTCCATATTCCATTGCAGCATTGGTAGCTGCACTTATGGTCGAGGGAATATAGTTTTCTACTTGTTGTTATCAAACCGTTATTAACTCGAAGAAATATCCAGGAAAAATTGAAAAAAGTGATTCAGTTTTAATGTTGTAAACGCTAAGAAAGCAACTTAAACAGAACTGACTTGATTTCTCTGATCATTTTTATTGTCACTATTAATTTATCTTCTAAAATTTATTAATCCGTTTCAGACAAAAATGTAGTCAAGAAGGTCTTTTTACCTGACTCAGTAGTTAAATTTCGCCTTGTCAGGATAAGTATCACTTTCTTGTCTTTTATGTAAATAACTATTTCATGTATTCAATCAGACATTTCTTTTATATACTATAGCACAGTCGTCATCACATTCTCGATGAATTCTGCAGTCTTGTTTATGTGGGCGGTGGAGGTGGATTCTTGCTTTGGTGGTGAACACTGAAGCAAGTAATACAGCACCTTTTACCACCTATTACAATTTTGGAAAAAAAGTTTTGTGCTGCCGATACAGCTTTTTTCGAAAGTAATCCGTTCATCCAACAATCCAACATTCTGAAATCCTATTCATTACCAAATATTGGTGCAATATTTTTAATGCTCGAGTCTCCAATATGCCTACTTTATCGGTAGTCTTCAATCTATTAAAAAACCAGAACTTTCTTGATATTTCTATTTGCACCTGGTTTAACAAACCTTTCGCATCTTCCTTGATATTTTCATTGGCACCTGCTTTCACAAGCTTTTACGAAATCTCCTTGGCCCATTTTCTTCCCTCTTCAAAAATTTGATTACACTTCTATGTTATATGTAAATTTACTAATTTTTTTGTTTGAAAAAACTAGACAAAAATACAAAACTTTTTGTATGTGAATTAATGTTATCAGTAAATATTAAAATGCCACAGAAATTTGATAGCAAAATTTGTGATTGTCATGGTTAAATAGGTATAATAAAAATTTCCTTCGTGTAAGAAAACCGCCCGTGTTTTTATTTGCTAATGTGAATAAAGTATTTTTTGAAGAAGCGGCATGATTTTCAAGAAAAATAAAAACAAATACTAATTGGTTTCAAGTCTTCTAAAACATTCGACTTAACCTTTCCAATTGGTGCGTTTATTTAAGAGCTAAATCTACGCAATTTTCTTAAAACAGACACGTGCATATGCACAATACGTATTAGCTACGCAAAAATACCTAATTAAGGTGTTTTCATCATTATGAAACCCCATCCTTATATCTTCTTACATAAGAGATAATATTGTGTAGTGTGTCGGAGGAAAGCAAATACCGCCAAAGGCGAGGGAATTTGTATTCGAAGGGAGAATGACGTTGCAGTCACCTCTGTTGATGAAGCCGTTGTTGTTGTTGTTCCTGCTTATTTATGAGATGGCGAGGACGTGTGTCAGATAGAAAATACAATTTCCTGCTGTCAGTCCGCAATGGATACCAACACTGCATCGTCATTCGCTTTCACTATTGATATATTCGAGATATTTTGTTGCGAGGTGTGTTCTAAAACTAAATGACGTCGAGACGTTTACATCATCCTTTTCATGAAAGGGTTTCTATCAATCGATATTTGTTAGATTTGTGCAAAACAAAGATTTATGGAGCAGTTGCTTCCGAATTATTTTATTGAACTAATATTTCAGTAGTAGTAGTAGTGTTACTATTATAGTATAAAAAGGATAAAAGATAATATGTTGCACAAAAAAGTCCTAATATAAAATTTAATATAAAACATATTAAAACTTCATTCACTCAAGTAAGCCATGTATGTATATAAAAAGCATGTCGTAACTAAAGTTAATAGAAGAGATCAGTTGCCACACGTCATCATTGTCATAAAAGAAATTAAAATGTTGGATTTTATATTAAATATACTAGTGGGATTTTCAATCTCTTCGAGCTTGAATTCGTGTAAGCTTCTGCTTACAGTTTTATTAGAATATCCTGTAAAGCGCGAGCATTGCCATGATGCTTTTTATAATGTCCGATTTTCTAAATTTTTTACGCGGCCTGTATATACGTCTAATTTGAGCAAAAGGTAGTTGACATTTATTCGTTCCTATAAACTTCAACATAAATCTATTGAGAGACCTAATTGTAAAAATTGAATGTCATTATTGACATTCAATTTTAACTGTGCCTGGGATATTACATATTAGTTTTATTGACGATTTATAATTGGTAGTAACAATAATACATATCTAATAGGTACCACATATCAGTAAAGTATCACGCTTGAACCTGCATTTCTTTGACATTATTATTCATACAATAACTGCTCGATCATTCGCGCCCATATAAATGTTTGACATAGTTTATAATCCGGAATTCAATTTTCGTAAGACTGTCATCGAAAATCAAACTGTGGTTGAATGTTTGAAGTTTCTTGTTACTTTAAAGGATATTCTACACTTAAAATTAATTACCTACCTAATATCAGCACTTCTTTAAATGTTTTTCTTAGATGTATGTTATTCGGCAACGTGCAGTTAAAAATTTCATACAGAAAAATTAAAAATGTGCATATCTTCTCTATAATATATGTTTAGTTTACGCTTTGTCGTATAAATACAAAATTCGTGTTTTATGAAATTAATGTCATTTAGTATATTTCTTAGTGCTTACGTATTTGATTCACTCGATTAATAAATTTATTTGTCTTAGATTTTTCCAGTATTTACCATATAAACCCTGCAAACGTTTAAGACTGTAATTTGTAAATGTTATACGGCATAATAATATATTCATATTGCAGTGACCTTGAGTTTGGTGGTAGATTATAAATAGGCATAATCAAGATCACTTCGAGATTTAATTTAATTAATTATTATTTTATTTATTTTTATCATGATGTGTATATATATATATATATTCATTAAGTTAATATTTTGCCAAAATTTAATTTTTATTTACGTAAAATAATAAAAGAATGTTAGTATAATTTTTATAAAGGTTATAATATTATAATAAGCATAAAATGTTACGTGAATGATGACAAGAAAGTGTTTCCCGCACGAAGAATACTGTGACTGGGAGAGATCGACCGTTAGGCCCGGCGAAAACAATATCCTGCGCTAGATGTATTAGATGAGTCACGATAATGTAAACAAGTTGATATTTATATATTTGTTTACCTTTTTGAAAGATTACTAATGCACTGTTTTCCCGGGTGGTGCAGCACTGCAGCTATGTATTTCTGGAGGTGGAATCGTATCGTACCGAGAAGAACCGGGCGTTTTTGTGAAGAAAAATATCGATATAAATCCGGAACCGATGAGAAACCGGGAGTTGCTTGGTGTAAACCGCACTCAAAAGGACGAGTCTGAAGTAGGTGGAAACCTCTTCTTCCTTTTAAATGTTATATTAATTTAGAAGTTTATTCATGGATTTGAACTTAGAATAATTTTCAAAGAGATTTTTCGATACTTATAAATTTTTCGACAAGAATTAGAACTTGTAATATTTTCCGTAATAATTTTACTGTACTTATAGAATTTTCTAACCGAAGTGGAACTTAGAATAATTTTATGAATTAGATGTATTGAGACTTGTAATTATTTTTGGAAATAATTATTTATGTTAGGAACAGTTTTATTGAATTGGAACTTTGATTTTTTTTTTATTTTCTAGGATGTTTTGTTTTATATGTAGGGTTATTACACCATGCATTATGATAAAGCATTTTAGTAACTGTAATGATCAAGTTGAATAGCATAACAACTTTTTTTTATAAAGATTTTTCTTTACTATCTTATTTACCAGATTAGAAGATTTGTGGTTAATAATTTTGTTTTATGTATATATAGAATAATTGAACAGTGATCGAGATTTTCTTTTATATGATGGATGAATTCGAAGCTTGCTACGCAGCCTGATACTTATTAAGCTGCGCCGCCCACAACGTCGCTTCGATACGGTACAATTTAGCAAGCAAAAAAAACATAACAGGGGGATCGCAATAGCGAGGTGTTACATGTAAAATCACAGGGCCAAACTAGCTCTCGTCGAAGAAGGCGTGTCGGTTCACAGTTACACCAGTAAGTGTCACGTCGGTCCGGCAACGACGTAGCGACGTTGAGAAATAAAAAAAAAATAATGGGCGCCAAACACTAAATCATCAAAACAGATGACCTACCTGTGATCTCTAGCTTACACTGGTCGTGTTCCTCCAATGGAAAGCCACCAAGGGTCACCCTGTATATTGAATTATTAACGAATAGCCCTAAGGCAAAATCTGCTTGCCATATACACAAAAAAAAACAGGAAAAAAACTAGCGATAGAAATTAAAGTCGGAAATACGGTAAGTCTTCAAATACTCTTTATTTAAACCGTAGAATCAAAAATGTTGACACACCAAAAAAAAAAAGGAAAAAAAACATTATAAGAGGGTGTCAAGTAAATCTTTTTTTTAAAAAAAACATGAATATAAAAATTTGCCAAAGTTATAAGTTTAAATTAAAATTAAATTTTAATTAATATAATTAATCAATAATTAAAATTAAAAATTAAAGTTAAAAGTTATACAGTAGCCCACGCAAGGCTAAACAGAAGCTGTTGAAACGTTTCATAAGCCGCACATTATTTTACAGACCATAAGAGGTAAACATAACGATTCTAAACAGTCGTCTAACTAATGCGACAGACTTACTATACGCAAAAATATTAAGTCAAAGTTCAAAGTTACATTACAAAATGACATTAAATTAGCAATAGCTAAACTGAAAGAAGGTATTAATCAAGACTGAGAGGGTTCAAAACACAATGCCAGAGCCCTTAACCCTCAACATAGACTCGTAAGTTCAGGACATAAAATTTCTAAGCACTTAGAGCAACCGAATACTCCAAAAAAAAAATACCACCAGTCTATTGCTGAGCTAGTTACGAACTCTGTCATAAAACCTCTCAGTAAATGATACTAACTCACTGAAGGTGATTAAAAATTCAAAACCGTAGCTTCTCATTAAGCTACATAAAGAAATGAAAGTTTTACAATAAAAAAAGGAATTAAAAAAAAATAATAATAATAATAATAATAATAATAATAATCCCAGTAAAGTAAAAGCAAAACCCTATATGCTACCGAGCCAAAAAGGTTAAACAGCAGTGAAGCTGGCTCTCAAAATTCACTATTCGTAGAAAAAGGTTATAAGCAACACAGAAAGACCAACAAAGGTCGAATTGACGTATCACTCTGTATCGTCAAACAATATATTTCCTGAAGGGTTTAATTATTCTAAGCAATAACGTGCTTAATAGGCACAAAGATAAAATTTGCAGTACCAACCGTTTCAAAGTCCACACTTATCTGACGCCAAATAGGCTGGCAAGGTGATGTCTTGGAGCTGAAGCGGAAAGCTGACTTCAGGGGCCTCCAGCCACAACTTAGGTACAGACAGGTATCGGTATAATAAAAATAAATTCACTCCAACGCCTTAATGAAGGTGCTTTTAGGGTGTGAAATAGTTCACCCCTGCCAGAAAAAGCCTTCTAAAAAAAATTAGACAACGAAACACACAAGATATTAGAGATCACGTCTAACAAAAGAACCAATTATATATAATTGTTTGAAACTCACCTTAGAATGAACTAAAAAGGCTCAACAAACTCTCAGAAGTTCTTATAGGTCCAAGAGAACAAAATGGAAGCCGGCCACGCCGTTACAAAAGACTCAAACGTGATTGCTGAATTAGCAACTCACAATCGATAAACCCATTAGCGGTACTTCAATTCATAACATACCCCATATAAAGTCGCATAAGCGTTAAAAATCAACCTTGATTAAATAAAAATTAGGGCGTATGCATTTCTTGCACCGAACTTCTGCACTTCTAGCTGGTCTCGATAAAAGTGAACGAATTTAATACGTCAATCAATTCACGTATCTCTTTCCGACAAATATTACGAACGACAGTATTGCAACACACGGAAGACTTAACCATTACAGAATGTCCTAATTTGATATACAATATTCCAACCTGGCATTACAATATAAATAACATCAACACTCACAAAAGACATACCACGACAAGGCTAACTTGCAAATAACTTCCCAAATGAACAGGATAAAAATTAATATGCGACATTGATTCTGGCAACGCCAACACTAAGTGAACGTACTGTCTACGCCTAGCATGCTATTAATCCTACTTAGGGATATTACCTTGTAACTAAATTTCAGTTGTCTAAAACAGAATTGACAACCAGGCGACAAGTAAACAAGTTATAGATAGATTTGAAATGAACTACTGGGAACCCTAATCAGGTAATTTAGATCGCAATATATTTAAACACTTCACGAAAACGTGAGGGCTGACCCTCAACAATGACATACTATTGCAGAAAGAAAACGTACCTCTACCACGCTACCGCAAGATAGAACTCAAATGAATAACCGATGTAACAGCAGGCATTCTTCAAACTTGTCCGCAACCCAGCAGTTGAAAATAAATAAGCAGGACACTAGGAAAGGCAGCTAACAAATAAAGATATCCTTTACACAGCAGATCAAATACCTAACAATTCAGTCCATTATACTAGGCCGAAAGCAACCTGTTCACATACAAATATCGACGGGAAAACTACCAAACAATACAGAACTAGTATTATCCCTCGCACAAACGGTAGGTAATATTTGTGGAGAGCAACTAGTAATTAAGATATGTATAAATACGAAGTAAATCATTTGCAATGCAATCAGTAACGTAACCTATAAGCGTACAATGGCCAGAATCGTAGATTTATAGACACACAATGTCAAATGTCGCATGTACCCCTTAATATGACACACACACAGTTAGTCATCGTTCTCAGACACAGGGAAAATCACGAGTTACACGTTTATAAGTCATGCAAGTTAATAGATCGAATGTTAGAATATATCAGGGCATAAACAAAACCATTTTGTGGCACGTAACAAAATTCCCCCCTTTCCAACGAAAAGAAATTGGACTTAGGACAATTTCTTGCACCGAAAACATAGGCTGTCGGAATAAAGATAGTGAAAAGGGTAAGCGAGAGTTCTAAAACGGACGTTGTCTACTACACGAACGCACATATCCACACTCAGTCACAGTAACACCAAACAGCTTGGCCAGAACCACCACGTGGCCCTTCGGCATTCGGCCGGTACGGGAAAGTAACGAAAAATAAAAGTACAAGGGTGTCGAGATTTTGCACAGGCGCGCCCCGAGACCTGTCCAACCGACAGCCCAGCACTATTGGTAGCATCACGGGGGGAAAGGGTATAGACGGGTTAGATATCGGTGTGCCCGGCCGGCGGTGATCCTTACGACGGTCGAAGGCACAGGAATGAGGAGTGGGCACTACCAAAAGGCCAAGATGCGGGAAAGGCAACCCCCGAGACGACACTCTGCAGACACGCGACGGTAAAAGAGACCCTCGGGTAAGGCCCTCGGTATCTCAAAACAAACAAAAATAAAAGGTCAACTAAAAACGGGTTTATTACTACAGATACGGGATACAAAGCGGAAAAAGGAAGAGGTAAATAAAGGTAGGGTAGAGCTCAGAATGGTGCAACTGCTCAGAGGTACGGATATGCCGTTTCGACAACCATAACATCCGGTAACAACAAAACGAGAAAAGATCGCCAAACAAAAAGAGATAATAGGGAGCAAAAGTTTAAAGTCTGGACCGGCGTTGTCCCGACTAAAATGCTGAAGGCAACAATAAACCATAAAGGCTGAAGTCATATTCGATTCCTGGAAGTAACATTTTGAACGTAAGAAAAGCAAGACGGTCGCCAGGACACGACCCTTGGAAGGCCGAGGATTATCACGCATAAAGGGACCATCCCTCTTTATACCTTCTCAAAGAAGTTAAGTCAAATCCGGTAAGTTGTGAAAACCATTCACAAAGTCAAAATAGGTACAAAACTACAGTTCCTCTCCTAGCTAATCCGTAAACATCGTGAGTGCCAACACGTGATTAAACCACATCACGTAACGGAAACGGTAAGGAAAGCAAAAAAACAAACACGATATACACGGACTTCGCCGTGCAATGAGGGGAACGAGAGCGTCAAATCCGGGAAGAAAAACCACTTTAGTCGCCTCTTACGACACGCAGGTACCACGTTAGGGATATTCTTATAGCCTCACCTACAGGCTAAACAAAACGAAACGATAAGCGATAACGATACGATAAAGTTGACAAATCGGTTATTCAGGCAACTGAATACGTGAGCGGTAAGTTTAATCCTCACTCGGCTGAAGTTTTAAGAGACTTGCATGCCACGCACCGGGCAGCAACTTGCCATCGCAAGACTTAAGCTCGTAAATATCAGTTGAAATACGCTTACTGATCAGGAAGGGACCGATATACTTATCTGCCGACTTAGCAGTATAAAATTTGGCGGCATCTGACAGAACGAAATTCTTACGCCAGACTAACTGGTTTTCCATAAACTCCTCCCGCCTATGACGAAGGTCATAGCGAGACTTAGCACGCTCATAAGCTTTTTGTAAGCGGCTCTTAATATCACGGTATAGTTTGTAGAAGCTCTCGGAACGTTCTGCTAGTTTTTCGGGATCATGGACCTCTACAATAGGCGTTCCCTCAGGAATCGGAGCGTCAGAAATTCTGTCACCAGTGAGGTTCATCTCACGGCCAAAATTAACAAAATAGGGAGTATGTCCAGTGACATCATGTCTAGCAGTACGTAGGGCACAAGTGACTTTGGGAAGGTAGACATCCCATTCCCGATGATTATCGGACACATACGATATCAACATGGTCTTAATAACCCTATTTACACGTTCCACAGGATTCGCTTGGGGATGGTAAAACGCAGTATATCTAGGACGTACTTTATACTCTTTTAACAAAGAACGATACTCATTAGAACGGAATTGCACACCATTGTCTGAAATGACGGCACGAGGTACGCCAAAAAGTAAAAAATACATCGTCTTCAAGATGTCGGACAATATTTTTAGAGGAAGCTTTGCGTAACGGAAAGGTCAAAACAAACTTGCTAAAAACATCAGAGACCACCAAAATGTAGTTGTATCCTCGCTTGGATCTCGGCAGCGGACCAACAATATCAATACTGAGTACTTCCCAGGGTTTAGTGATATTAGAATGTCCACCCATGCGACCAACAGGGGCTCTTTGCAGAGGCTTCGCTTTAATGCAAGTATGGCAAGCTTTGATGTAACGAATTACATCACCTAGCATCTTAGGCCAATAGTAATGTTGTGAAATGCGAGCGAGAGTCTTTGCAATGCCTAAGTGACCACTTGTAGGCTCATCGTGACATTCTAAAAGGATTGCTCTGCGTTGTTCCTTAGGAACATAAATTCTCCAAGAATCCGAGTCCTCAGAGGGAAAAGTACTATTTGGCGGAACATATCGACGTAGCAATCCACCAATAACCTGAAATTGGGGATACTTCTCGGGATGACTCTTAAGTTGTTGCAAAATTCGGCGATAACATTTGTCCTGACTTGTAGGAATGACTTGTACAATTTCCAATTTAGGAACGGAGCGAGAAAGTGTATCAGGGACGACATTAAATTTACCTTTTCGATGGACGATGGTAAAGTCGTATTGCTGAAGGCGTACAGCCCATCGAGCTAATCTTCCCGATGGAGAATTAAGGGAGTTCAGCCAGCAGAGCGAATAATGATCAGTTATCACGGTAAAGTGGGAACCCTCTATGTACGCTCTAAGTTTCTCTATAGCCCAAAGGACCGCAAGGCACTCTTTCTCCACTGTTGAAAACTTCCGTTCGGCGGGAGTCAAAGAACGACTGAGATAGCTGACTACCTTCTCCTGTCCCTCCACGTCTTGAGTCAACACGGCTCCAAGACCGTAGTCACTAGCATCCGTCTGTATAGTGAATTCATATTGGAAATCAGGGCAAGTCAATATTGGCGAGGAAACTAAATATTCTCGCATAGATGACCAAGCTTCTTCACAAGACGACGTCCACGCAAAAGGACGATTCTTCCTTAACAGATCAGTAAGGGGCGATATGACTGTCGAAAAATTAGGGACGAAACGTCGATACCATGAAGCCATACCAACTAAACGTCGGACTTCAGTGACATTTTTGGGAGTGGCAATACCAATAATCGCCTTAACCTTATCAGGATCGACCATCAATCCTTGGCGATTAACTACATACCCAAGATACTTTAATTCGTCACGACAAAACTGACATTTCTCCTTATTCAAGGTAAGACCTGCATCACGCAGGCGAGATAAAACTTGCTCTAAGATGGTCATATGTTTCTCAAAAGTAGGAGTGACGATTATAATATCATCCAAATATACAAAAACATAGGGCTCTAATTCAGGACCCAAAACTCTATCAATGAATCGCTGCCATGACGCAGGCGCGTTATGTAGACCATATGGGAGACGACAGAACTGGAATAAACACCGATTAGGCACGGTGAAAGCCGTATACTGACGAGAAGACTCGGCAACAGGAATTTGCCAGTACGCACTCTTTATGTCGAGAGAGGTGAGATATTTTGCGTCTCGCAACTTATCCAAAGTGTTTGACACATAAGGGAGGGGGTAAGCATCACGTTCAGTGACCTGGTTAAGCTTTCGGTAGTCAACACAAAAACGGTAGGTTTTGTCTTTTTTAGGTACGAGAAGGATAGGCGAAGACCAACCACTTTGGGACTTCTCCACAACTCCGAGAGCTAACATCTTTTCCAACTCGTCATCCACTACCTTTTGCATCGCAGGGGAAATAGGGTAGTAGCGTTGTTTGATAGGACGGCTACTAGTGATGATTGTATGCTCTACTCCCTTAGCACAACCTAACTCTTCCTGCTCTACATTAGGGAAGCTCTTATTAATGACGGTTTCAAGCTGACGCTGACGTTCATCGGTCAACACAGGAGTTTCGGTGCTTACAGACGCTACTTGGGGTTCATTAGAGAAGACCCACTCACCGCGGCGCAGGTCTGGGACAATACCCATGACTCGCCAAAAGTCTGCTCCTAGTATTAACTGATGAGACAAATCAGGAACTATCAATACATCGATGATTTTGGATTGAGTTCTAACATTAATAGATATAGAGACTTCACCTAAAATTTTGCAGCGTGTGCCATCAGCAATCGTGCAAAAAGGCATGGAGGATTTTAGGGGAACAAAACCTTTTAAAACAGACCAACCAGATCCACCCATGATAGTGCGAGATGCACCTGAGTCTAAAAGACCGAGGAATTCCTTACCGAAAATCTGCACCTTCAAAAAGGGACGCTCATCTCCTATGGCACTTGAGAGGATAAAATCGAGACGGACCTTATTCTGACGGTAGGCCGCTGTGAAGATGGTACGCACGGCACGGCCTGTTAGTGCGCACGTCGGGCGTTTCCCGAACAATGCGGACAATTCGACACTAAGGTCTCCGGACGACCACAACGGTAACAGAATCTCTTCCGAGGCAAGGTGCACTGCGAAAATCGGTGTCCTGACTTCCGACAGTTCCAACACACAACGGGGTTCGCAGAAACTGGAGCCACACGGACACGAGGACGCTCTGGGGTAGAATCAGCATTCACGTACGCCAAATCTGGCTCAAGGGTTCTACCACGCAGAGGTGGGGGCACGTATGCTTCCGCAGATGCTTTGCGGGATTCCAGGACTTTACCAAACTTTAGGAGTTCTGCGACAGTGTTGACTTCTGTCAACCCTAACTGGGTCTGGTAAAAAGGCAGAATATTGCGCAATAGTATTCTCAATTGCTGCGCTTCGGGAACTGGGTCGGAAAGACGTGTAAACAAATTCTTCATGACAGAAACATAAAGGCCGATAGTCTCATTGGGACCCTGAGTCCGTTGCTTGATTTCGTCAAGAAGTCTATCATCATAGTCGATTGCTTGAAATTCGTTCCGCAGACCAGCGGCTAACTCCGACCAATTGGAGAAATATCCTCGATTGGCACGATACCAAATCAAGGCGGGACCAACAAACAAATCAATGGCCGAATTAAACACTAGCAGGTCTGAAGAGTTACGGGAAATTTTTAGTTCCGCTACTCGTTCAAGAAAAGCGCTCACGGAAAAATCCTTCCTTAAGCCGGAAAATTTAATTCCCCAAGAAGAAACGGGGACTGCTTTGGGAGCGGAACTAGTGAAAGTCGAATTGGCGGGAGCACGGAAAACATTTTGAGGGGACTGAGGGATGGGATCCTCGTCACTTGATTCCTCTTCACTGACTGGAGGGCTACTCACACCAGCAGTGACATTTAGGATACTTCGCGTCGAAGCACGCTCAAGACCACGAACCCTAGTTCGAAGCTGACTTCCCAAAGAGGCAGTGCGTACAGAAAACTTCGTGCGTTCTTTCCTCTCTTCCGCGTTTTGTGGACATGCATTATCAATTCGTCCAGAAACGAATGCAAGGGCGGTAGAAATTTTCTGAAAATCTGAGGACGTACGAGTTCCTGTGAACTGAGCTAGAAGTCCCTCAATAAACACAAATTTAGCCTGAATGGCTGTGGAATCTTCGGCAAAAGAGAAGGGGTAATCTGGCTTAGCATAAGACTTAGACGTCTTAGCAAGCTTCACCAACTGTCGATGCAAACTGCGCATTTCCGCTACTGAAGATGGTACATCGGCTCCATAAACAGCCAACTCATACTCAAGGTCTTCCTTGGTAAGGCGGTTGATATGCAATTTGAAATCCATAGCGGGAACTAAAGAAAGAGAATGTCAAGCAACTAAAGACAGAGGGAAAAAAAATGGCGGAAAAGAAATTATTTAGGCAACACTTATTGCCCTATATTTGGATGATAACGGTAATTCAAAATATACAACGGTAAATCTCACGGTAATATTCGAAAAATTAATTGTCAAAATCTATTACGTATCTACTTCACTAGTAGAAAGACGCAAATAGCAAAAAAACTAACAATGTCTCTCTTAAGACACGAGAAAGAGATAGAATGAAAAAAAAAATATTAACAGTAATCCCTGAAGATGATCAGGAAATGTTGAACCCTAAAGGCAAGGCAGTAATTTAAATATAAGAAGAAAAAAAAATGTATTCCTGAAGATGGCCCAAAAAAAAATTATCGAAACGTTGGTCGTTAAAGACAGGGAGATAATTTGCAAAATTCAAGAAAATGTTCCGGAAGATGGTCAAAATTTTTCCGAAACGTGGTCCACCAAGGACAAGGCGATAAATTTAAGAATTTCAAAAAAAAATTCCGGAAGATGGTCAAAAATTTTCCGAAACGTGGTCCACCATGGACAAGGCGATAAATTTGAAAATTTCAAAAAAAAAAATTCCGGAAGATGGTCAAAAATTTTCCGAAACGTGGTCCACCAAGGACAAGGCGATAAATTGAAAATTTCAAAAAAAAAAAATTCCGGAAGATGGTCAAAATTCGGCCGAAACGTTGGGCGCCAAACTTTCTTTGCTACGCAGCCTGATACTTATTAAGCTGCGCCGCCCACAACGTCGCTTCGATACGGTACAATTTAGCAAGCAAAAAAACAACAGGGGGATCGCAATAGCGAGGTGTTACATGTAAAATCACAGGGCCAAACTAGCTCTCGTCGAAGAAGGCGTGTCGGTTCACAGTTACACCAGTAAGTGTCACGTCGGTCCGGCAACGACGTAGCGACGTTGAGAAATAAAAAAAAAATAATGGGCGCCAAACACTAAATCATCAAAATAGATGACCTACCTGTGATCTCTAGCTTACACTGGTCGTGTTCCTCCAATGGAAAGCCACCAAGGGTCACCCTGTATATTGAATTATTAACGAATAGCCCTAAGGCAAAATCTGCTTGCCATATACACAAAAAAAAACAGGAAAAAAACTAGCGATAGAAATTAAAGTCGGAAATACGGTAAGTCTTCAAATACTCTTTATTTAAACCGTAGAATCAAAAATGTTGACACACCAAAAAAAAAGGAAAAAAAAACATTATAAGAGGGTGTCAAGTAAATCTTTTTTTAAAAAAAAACATGAATATAAAAATTTGCCAAAGTTATAAGTTTAAATTAAAATTAAATTTTAATTAATATAATTAATCAATAATTAAAATTAAAAATTAAAGTTAAAAGTTATACAGTAGCCCACGCAAGGCTAAACAGAAGCTGTTGAAACGTTTCATAAGCCGCACATTATTTTACAGACCATAAGAGGTAAACATAACGATTCTAAACAGTCGTCTAACTAATGCGACAGACTTACTATACGCAAAAATATTAAGTCAAAGTTCAAAGTTACATTACAAAATGACATTAAATTAGCAATAGCTAAACTGAAAGAAGGTATTAATCAAGACTGAGAGGGTTCAAAACACAATGCCAGAGCCCTTAACCCTCAACATAGACTCGTAAGTTCAGGACAGGTATCGGTATAATAAAAATAAATTCACTCCAACGCCTTAATGAAGGTGCTTTTAGGGTGTGAAATAGTTCACCCCTGCCAGAAAAAGCCTTCTAAAAAAAATTAGACAACGAAACACACAAGATATTAGAGATCACGTCTAACAAAAGAACCAATTATATATAATTGTTTGAAACTCACCTTAGAATGAACTAAAAAGGCTCAACAAACTCTCAGAAGTTCTTATAGGTCCAAGAGAACAAAATGGAAGCCGGCCACGCCGTTACAAAAGACTCAAACGTGATTGCTGAATTAGCAACTCACAATCGATAAACCCATTAGCGGTACTTCAATTCATAACATACCCCATATAAAGTCGCATAAGCGTTAAAAATCAACCTTGATTAAATAAAAATTAGGGCGTATGCATTTCTTGCACCGAACTTCTGCACTTCTAGCTGGTCTCGATAAAAGTGAACGAATTTAATACGTCAATCAATTCACGTATCTCTTTCCGACAAATATTACGAACGCCAGTATTGCAACACACGGAAGACTTAACCATTACAGAATGTCCTAATTTGATATACAATATTCCAACCTGGCACTACAATATAAATAACATCAACACTCACAAAAGACATACCACGACAAGGCTAACTTGCAAATAACTTCCCAAATGAACAGGATAAAAATTAATATGCGACATTGATTCTGGCAACGCCAACACTAAGTGAACGTACTGTCTACGCCTAGCATGCTATTAATCCTACTTAGGGATATTACCTTGTAACTAAATTTCAGTTGTCTAAAACAGAATTGACAACCAGGCGACAAGTAAACAAGTTATAGATAGATTTGAAATGAACTACTGGGAACCCTAATCAGGTAATTTAGATCGCAATATATTTAAACACTTCACGAAAACGTGAGGGCTGACCCTCAACAATGACATACTATTGCAGAAAGAAAACGTACCTCTACCACGCTACCGCAAGATAGAACTCAAATGAATAACCGATGTAACAGCAGGCATTCTTCAAACTTGTCCGCAACCCAGCAGTTGAAAATAAATAAGCAGGACACTAGGAAAGGCAGCTAACAAATAAAGATATCCTTTACACAGCAGATCAAATACCTAACAATTCAGTCCATTATACTAGGCCGAAAGCAACCTGTTCACATACAAATGTCGACGGGAAAACTACCAAACAATACAGAACTAGTATTATCCCTCGCACAAACGGTAGGTAATATTTGTGGAGAGCAACTAGTAATTAAGATATGTATAAATACGAAGTAAATCATTTGCAATGCAATCAGTAACGTAACCTATAAGCGTACAATGGCCAGAATCGTAGATTTATAGACACACAATGTCAAATGTCGCATGTACCACTTAATATGACACACACACAGTTAGTCATCGTTCTCAGACACAGGGAAAATCACGAGTTACACGTTTATAAGTCATGCAAGTTAATAGATCGAATGTTAGAATATATCAGGGCATAAACAAAACCATTTTGTGGCACGTAACAAGCTATGTACGAAGAATTAACTTGATTTAATAATGTTTGTTATAAAAATGTATGTAGTGTTGTCCAAAATTTTCTTGAGTGGTGTTTTGTATTGGAATCTCAGAGTGAGGTAAAGTTTTACTTTATTATATATATATTTTTTATATGTATATCAAGTATATTTTATAGTGTTTGTGTATTTGATATTAACGTGTTGGGTAATAGATCAGGGATGTGTGCGATGAATTAAGTAGTTGTTTAATTCATAGCATGGAGTCCTGGTGAATCCTTAAAACACGAATTGGTCTTGGTGGTACTGTTTTGGGAGCGAGAAAAGGCGCCAGGCAGAACTAATCAGGGCTGAGTTAATTAATTAAATGCACAAAGACATTTTTTATTATTATTTTATTAAATTTAAAATTTATATATATACCTTAAGGGGTGAGCACAAGTAGTGTATGTTCGGGTTGTGTCCAATGAGTTGAGAAGCATACTCGTAGGGTGGAACTTTGGGGTACCTACCAGTGTGAATTTGCTTTCTGATGGTACTGTCTTGGGAGCGAGCAAAGGCGCCAGGAAGGACTAATTAGGGCAAAGCCATTTCCTTAATGTGTATATTTTTTGTAAATAATAAATCGCGTAATTTTTGGTTATTCATATTCCAGTACAATTCACAATATGCAATAAATTTTATTTTATTAAAGATGTTGATTGTTTGCATGTATCTTTGACGAATATAAATCATGATGATCACGTTTATTTTTAAAATATAATTTTTTTCTCGATGTTGTGCTTTCATTAATTATAATTTCTTTATTATTTTGACTATTTGATCATGATATGTGTGATTTTATATGATGTTTTGAAATATTAAATTTTTGTTAATATATATTTGTGTAATTTAAAATTTCTCTTTCTTTAATACTTTCTTTTAATCAATTAGAAGATAAGATTTATTTTGCATTTTATTTTCTTTACCTGACCTGGTGATAATTAAAGAGCATTCAAATTGATTGGAGAATTTATTTATATTTTCTGCCCCTGAGAGAACATTTTCTTTAGTCATTCTAAACTGAGCTAGTTAAATGTAAAATTGCCTAACCTACTATTTAGCAGAAAATTTATTGAATCTTCGTCTAGCATAAGGCCTAGCACTAGGATGTATGCTTGATTCTTACTTACTTATTGATTGAACAATTTGAATTATTTTTATATAAATCTCAATTTGCAAGAGTCACAGCAATATGTAGTTACTGACCCTGTGGTGTCAATTCTTTCCACCTTAATTTGCAATAGGGCTTGTTTGGCCGGTCTCTCCTCTAAATTTCGACTTTTCTACCTTGTGGACGTCCTAAAAATTACAAATAGGGTACGTATGACCATTTCACGCTCAATTCGTACATTAAAATCCTTTTACTATTAGAAAACGTCAAGATATGAAACTGTCAGAAATAAAGCCTTCAAAATGTGATGTGTTTGAATTCACGCGAGCTGCCGCCTACTTTTTCCAGCGAGATTCTTTTACCGAATCCGCCTGCAGAGAGGCTTTAAATGACCTGTACCTTCGTTATAGAAGTACTTGGAAAGTGGAGATTGCTGCCAAACGTTGCGTAAAAGTCCATTTTATCGGTTTCTCAGCCGCAATCTGCACGCAAAACCTCGATAGCGTTGAATTCTTTCGTGAAAGTGAGAACCGTGAAACTTTTCAATGTATCTGTCATATCTGACAATTTTTGATTTTTGAAGTGTTTTAATTTTATTTTCCCTCACATAAGCGCCTATTTGTCTTTACGTAAGCTCGCAGTCCATTTTCGAAGCCTTCGATTTCGAGTGTGGTGCCGCCAGCAGCATCAAATATAGCACACACAAAGGAGAAATGTCCAGCCTATACGTACCCAAAGAGGGAACGCACCCGACGCAATTTCCTGGGAGGAGTTACACATATCGTTTTGCGTTTTTTGAGGGTTCGTTTAAACTATTTCATCCAAGGCGATTAGAGCGGGTCACTCGAACGAATTTTAGTATATCTAATTTTTTTATTATACCTGAATCATAATCCGGGTATCTCGAACGCATTTTCGTGTGAACTTGGGCCTTCAAAACACAGTGGTGTTTTAAAGTCGCCTAGATAACAACAAATTTACCTACAACAGTAACAAACAGGTAGTGCTATTTTTTATTCAAATAAGCATTAATGGTACAATTATTATTGTTGAAAATTCGAAGACCAGAACATTCAAAATACTTATCATTGGCTATTTGCAAAGCAGCAGATTCGATCTTCCGGTTTTCTGTAATAACAGGGACGTCGATATCTGATAATGTTGATGGAACACCAGTTCCGTTAATAGCAGTAGCATACGTTTGGAATCACGTAATTTCTTTATGGTGGAGTCTTCGATATAACCACTAGCTACAGTCGATGATTTCCACCCAACCCGATGTTTGAACTCATCTACACTGATCCCACTATTCGCCATGATCGTAGCAGATGACCGTCTAAAAGCGTGACCAGTATATTTGACAGCATCTGGAAGATCCAAGCCACAAGAGCAGGACATCTACTAAAAGTATTAATCCCGCCTGCTTGTTTAATGCATTTTCCATTATTATATTTCAAAAACACTCTGTCTGTGGATGTATTATTTGGACGTAATGAAATATTATATTAATCAAACAACTTCGCATAAAGTATATCAGAATCAACAACAGCAAAATTTTCGACCTTTTTCTGTTTTAAATGGTCGAATATTAATAATGAAACGGATACCTCTCTCTTAATGTCCGAAGTAAATCACACATTTCATGTCATAAGCCAAATATGCCACAAATAAAGCCAACCTGAAAAACGAATTATTGCTCTCAATATTTGCACAACCTTCAGTTCGTACCTTCGAAAACAGAAAAGTGCGATGAGGGGTTTGAACAAAAGAATGTCGTACCTATATCCTCTTGTTGAGATACCAAAGATTTCTTAGAGCCGTAACCTTTGTTTGTTCTCTTCATAAACGCATGTAGTTTATAAAATGAAGCTATGTTCACCACTTTCTTTAATTCTTAGCAATGTTTGTAATTTTGAAAAGATGCACTACAGTGTTGACGATTTGTAAACTATTATGAAGCACAAGAAATTAGATTGATTAATGACCTTTTTTAATAATACTACCTGCCACATTGTTCATGTACGCAAGAATCAATGTTTCGTAAACCGTGTGGTAATTCTTCTTTGCCATCGAAACCAATAATTTCTCATATTCTTCATAATATGCCGTTTTTGATTTTTGTGGAATTAATTTCAATTGGTCTTGCTCAGCTAATCGTTAAACTTTCGATGAAATCTCTTCAAAAAATTTGTGAAGCAACCACATAACGTCTAAAAAACAATAATTGCTAAACGTTAAGTAAAATGATGAACATTCCCCGCCAAGCATAATTGCACTCTATTTCGTAAAGCATTAAGAACATCGATGTGCTCATATTTTTCAATGATTTTATGTCTTAACTCTTCTAGATTATTTATTGGTGTTTCATAAATAGCATTCTTTATATATGGCCACACAAAAAAAATCCATAACTGTTAAATCACATGATCGTGGCGGCTATGGAATCGCTGTATTTCTCCTTATTATTCTATCGCCATAAAATCGTTGCTAATACTGAATATTTACATAGGTAACATCAGGTGTAGCCCCATCCTGATGAAAATATCCGACATAGAGTTCATCCTTATTCAGTTGATTAGTAAATTGAGAATTTCATTACGAAATTTCTCCGATGTTATCACACTTTCAAAGAATATTGGTCCTATTAATCGGTGACGACTCATACCTATCCATACTCTTAATTTTTGTAGATGCACAGGAACTTCTCTGTAGAAATGAGAATGCTCATATTTTGAGAATTAACATAACCATTCAAATGAAACCAAGATTCACCGATGAAAAAACATAATTTAACATATTGTCAGTCATTATTTATATAAATCATTGGCAAAATTGTGTTCTTTTTTCATAATCAGTAGGTGATAGATGCTGTACATATCTTAATTTATATGGATGCATGTGCAAGTCTTCTTTTAACAATTTTTGACAACTTCCATAGGAAAGCGCAACTTGTTGCGAAACTCTGCCAGTGGATGTTTAAGGAGAATCGGTATCAATTTGTATGGCGTTTTGAATTACGCCGTGACATCTCTTGAAATGGACAGCTTCCCTTTTTCCTTAAAATGCTGCCAGTTTGACGAAAAGAATCTGTACAGTACATTGGCGTATCACGGAAAGCTTTGCAGCTAAGAAAGTGTTGTAGTAAAGAACTTCAATTGTAGGAGGGTAGTCTGAAATGCTTTGAGCCTCAGCAAAAAGATGACGTTACTCTTCAAAACCATTCTCGTATATTACTGCGTATACGTTGAAAGAATTTCATCCATTTTGGACGCTCAGTTGTTGTTTGACAGTCATTTGTGTAAGTCGATGTCAGTGTTTTTGTAAAAATGGAAAAAAAAGCAAATATCGTGTCGTGATTAAATTCTTGCATTTGAAAGACGTCCGTCTACACAAATAAAACTGAAATGGGTGGTATTCAATGGGATTAAGTTCCAACATTTGCCACCATAAAAGGATGGGAAGCTGAATTTAAACGTTATCGTCCCAGATAAATAGGATATGAAATACTTGAATGTGTAACGTACATTAACGGATAATAACTATCACAAGTATGCATTAAAGTATTTCATATCCAATTTTTTTGTGATATGGTGGTGCCACCTATTGGCCTTATATGCGGAGATACACATTTAGCATACAGGTTTTATCTATAGCACAGTGTGCAAGATGAAACTGTCGTGTTCGGTGTCGAGCTTGGATGGCAGATGTCGCTGAGATATTCTCACAGGCACTTTGCGGTTCAACGGACGTAAGACACGATTTTAGTTGTGGATCATTGCCAACAGCACCACGTACACTGAAGAGGCCTCAAAGGTCGAAACACGTGTCTGTGCGTTCGCTGTTGGTAATGACACCTACGTGTATGCTGTCTGTCTCAACACGTACATATGTGCATATACGTTTACGTATAAATGTATATATGTATACTTGTGATAGTTATTATCGTCCCAGCTTAACTGATGATGAGCTTGCGGGAGTGCCAAAAACTGCGACCACCACCGATAACATCGATAATGTTTATCAAATGGTACCTGATGACCGTCGAATCAAGGTTAGAGAGATAGCAGAGGCTATGCGTATAACGAAAGAGCGCGTTTATCATATATTGAATGAGTTGAACATGCGTAAGCTATCTATGCGTTGGGTGCCGCGCTTGCTCACTTGGGACTAAAATTGCATTCAAATAAACATTTCCCTGTTGGAGTAGTTTAAGCGAAACAAGTCAAATTTTTTGCGTCGATTCGTAATTGGAAATGAAACTGCATTCCTGAGACATAAGAACAGCAAGACAGTGGATTACAAAGGGTGAATTTGCTCCGAAATAAGCGAAGACGGTTCCGTCGGCCGAGAAGGCTATGGTGATTCATGACTATATCGAAAAAGGTAAAACAATAAGAGGAATCTATTACGCATCATTACTTGATAAGCTTGGCGGCGTTTGAAGAAGAAAAAAAAATTCTCTTCCACCAAAACAACGCTCATACTTCGGCGGTCGCCATAGCCATAATTTACGAACTGCACTTCGAATTGGTCGAACATCCATCGGATTCACCAGATCTGGCCCCCAGTGACTTTTTCCTGTTTCCTGAACTCTTAAGGTTTTGTTTTTAGGACACAGATTTCTAACGAACGAGGAGATCATCTCATACGTAAATTCCAACTTTGTGGAGAAAGAGGCTAATTACTATTTGGAAAAGTTAAAGAGGTTAGAGTATAGCTGGGAAAGTGTAGAGACTTAAAAGGAAAATGTTGAAAATAAAAATACATTTGACTAAAAAAATGCTTGTTTTTTTTTGAGACTAACCTCGTATAATGTGATTCAAATGTAATTATGATATTATGAGGGTTGAATTAATACAATTTCGTTCTTATATATTTGTAATTTAACGGTCAAGCATATGTGTGTGTGCATTTAAGTTTTCGTAACTTCTAGGAACTCGGGAACGGTCTTGCTAGTTTATTAGTAGCTATGTATTATTTACACTTATGCTCATACCAACTACATCAAAGCGTATCTGGAGGGCTAGAATAGATCCGACTCCAAACGTGATACACAAAACGATTGTGTTCGCTCTGAAGAAAAGAGAGTAATATAGTTCCGTATGTGTATATACTCTGCTGTTCATTTTAAGGTTCCATCCTGACGGGAATTTCTCACTGAACTAAATAATTTACCATCCTGACATCTGGAAAGAGACTGAAATGAGGGTAACACATACGAAACATAATCATTTATTTAGCGTGTACGTGTATGTATTATACGTACCGAGAGCAGTAACGTTAGGACTGTGGATTTATTTTGGAGTGCGGGATGTTGTAGTGAAGGTGCTTTGAAAATTATGTCGTCTTTATGTTAACTAATTACAGCAATCGAGCCGGTAAAATTGTTTATGTTGTTCCATAAAATTCATTCACTCTGATAATTACCATCTTTGATGATGGTATTTAATTGAGTTAGTGAAGCAAATAGATCCCGTACTTCTGCTAAAATATTCTGTCAGTACACTGTTCAACACAATCAAAAAGATATGCCATATAATTGATAATAAAAAGTATTGTCTGTTAATATAACACTTATAATGTGCCCATAAAATAGCTTCAACTAATACCCACTTTTGTAAAAACTGAGTAAAAATTAACATACATTACCTTATCTAAAAATATGTTACAATGTCTCGCTCACTTTTTGCCCTACCTAGTTAGTCTGTTAAAATTGGTCTCCACCTTACATTAAGTGATTATCAATCCATCCGTCTAGCTATCGGGTCTTTCAATTTAAACTCCATTTTTTAAAAATAAATAAAACCCAAAATTTGCATTTATTTTCAAAAACTTTTATTGGTAATTGAAGTATCAGTTGTGACATTTATACAAGAAAAATTATATCTGACAAGTGACCACATCTTGCTGCTTAACAGCTGTTAACTGTTTTGTTAAAATTTTCTATTACATTTTGACATAATATCCAAGAGTGTTAGATCACAGGATCTTGGTGGCTAATTAACATCACCATTTCTTGAAATAATTTTTCAAGGAAATTTTTGTCTCAATAAAGCAAATGTTTCATTTGCAAATGGAGATGTTGTACCGTCCTGTTGAGACCAACTATACTCTGGATCAATATCATTCAGTTCAGCCCACTAAAATTCAGTTAACATCTCACGATATTGACCATGATTTAGTGTTACAGCAACACTAGCAGCATTTTGAAAGAAATATGGTCCAATTACACCACCTGACAATAATACACACCAAACAGTGACTCGTTGAGGATGTAAAGGTCTTTCATGAATCACTAGTAGATTTTTCTCACCCCAAATTCCACAATTTAGTGAGTTAACAAAACCACCAATTTCAAAATGTGCTTCATCAGAAGAGATAATTTTTTGTGAAAGGTCATCTGGTTGTTTTTGAATCCAACTGACGAATGCATGACGTTTTGGATGGTCCAATGGTTTTAGTTTCTGTGTTATTTGAACCTTATAAAAAGAGCCAAAAAATTTGGGCGTAACCATACATAACAGTTTTAGATATAAGTCTTACATATCAAAAATTATAAGCTGTGCTTACTTGAACTTAAAGATTTTATATTCTTTCAAATCTATCTTCAGTATTAAATTAAAGAGGGTGCTATCACTGTTTAATTATTGCATGCCTGTTTATAGGCTCTGTTTGGATGCTGTTGACATGAAGCGAGTGCAGAGAGTTCAAAACGCGTGTATGCGGTACATTTTTGGTATCCGCAAGTATGATAGAATATCACATAAGCTCAAATCCTTGCGATGAGTAAATATGCAAAACCGAATTGTTTTACATTCCCTTACCTTGTTTCACAGTATGCTTTTGTTTGGTTGTCCACCGTACTTATTGAGGAAAGTCAGGTTTCGCTGTGACGTGCATAATATTAATATAAGGAGAAAAGATGCTATTACCTTACCTAAATACCATACTACATTTTTAAGAGATCATCCACATATGCAATCTACTCCCTCTACAATTCTATACCAGGACATTTTAAGACTATGGGTTTGACGGCTTTCAGGTGTGCTGTTTATTCTTATTTGTTAGAACAAGAATGACGCTTACTTCAATTTGTTTCTCAAAATTTTGTTTGTCTAAACAATATATGTTTTGTTGAGTCTTTTTTTGAATTCTTTTGATTTTAAGATTTTGGTGGAGGAACAGGGGCTGAAGAACTTCTCCAGCCATCTGAACCACGCTTTAAGATTTCAACAGCATATTTCCTTTTGTTTTTATTATCTATGTATATATTTTTGTGTTGAAATAAAGGATATTATTATATGCTTTTGTGAACGACCACTACGACTGTATCTTTCTCTTTTCTGATCTTCCACCGAACCGGTCTCTTGAAATTTTATAATAATTCGACCAATAGTTGTCAAATGTTGTAATCAGGTGGACGATCATGCAAACCAAAAAATTCACGTAATTTTCTAAAAACATTTTTCACAAAACACTGGTTTTTATAAAATAATTCAACATTCTGAATACATTGTTGTATCGTGTACATAGGCATTTTTATAAATGTCATACATCACACTAAATGTGAAAATACCCAGACGAATTCATTGCGCCATCTATATTTTATTCATTTTTAAGATAAAGTGCTCAATTTGAAAGACCCAATACACCCGAAACATTCGCATGGCGTACATGAATAATATAGACTGAAATCAAATTCAACTGCTTAAGAGGAGCGCTTATAATACCCATTGAAAACTATGGCCCGGTAAGACATCCCCGGTTTGCGTTTTTAAGTTAAACTTGGTTCAGTTATACAGAAGGCGTAAATTTATAATAGCAAGTACAGTTTTTGTATTAATTTATTTATAAAGTAATGCAGGGAAGTATGCCATTATCATTAACAAAGTTATTCAACCCTATAAGAATAACCATTTCAAATATTTTGAAAACAGTCGACAGTATACTGATAGGTCTCAATACATTGAAACTGGAAGGGTTTGCGACCTCAGGAACGCATAATTCCTCACTGCAGGTACAATAGACTTCTCTATGTGAGTTATAAGAGGTACCAGATATACAGGGTGTGTTTGAAATAAGGGGACAGAGTATGATTAATGGAAAGATGTAATTTTATTAGACTCAAATCCAAAATATTTTACGCAAATTCAAATTTTAAAAATTATAAAGATATTTTTAAAATATTCGTCGCGCCACTGCACTTCAATACGACTGTAGGCTATGGAAGGGTGGGTTAGTAAGTAGGAGTGTGAAGGCGTGCAAGGTCAGTCTCGTTCGATTATTACGTGTGGATGTTTCGACTATTGCTTACACAACACAGGAACTGAAATAAATTATGATTTGTTTTAATTTACTTGCGTCCAATTAAAATAAAAGTTTCTCGCAAGTAGAGTTGGGCAAATTTTACAACACAAATTTGTTTTTGTGAGAAATAAGATGTAAAAAGTCGTTGAATTTAATCATAATAACAGTAATAACGGAAGAAAACGTAATATCTAAATAATCCCAATAAAAAAATTCTCGTTTTTGAAAAATAAGATATTTTAACAGCTGATATTTCATATTAAGGTTGTTTAACTCTTAGCATGAACACCTGTTTAGAAATAGTAAACAATGGGGTTTTTATAACGTCTGCAGCTGTTATGCGTATATCTATGCGTGTTTATTTACTTCGATGGAAATTATTACGTCTCCTCAACCTGTGTGGAACCGTCGACGTCTGACGCGATACCTACGACATATAGACACATGCTAAATCCATAGGCGGCACATTAAACACTTTTCGGGGGGGGGTTTAATTTTGGCGTTCGTGTCGTAATTGACTCACAATTTTTGGGATTTATATTCTACATAATTGCACCTTTCCATTTATCATACTCTATCCCCTTATTTCAAATACACCCTGTATACCACAGGTCCTAATCATCTTTATATTAATTTCATCAACACCAGTATACCAGTAGAAGTAATACTATTGATATAATATTTGTCATCAGAGCAGGAGAACTGTGTACTGTTATTATTATTATGAGAAAGGACATTTCGATTATTATTTCCAGAAGTTTGCAGTTTTATTTATATAATTTAAATATGGATTTAATCCAGGCAACCATTATTAATAACTATAATAAACTAGGCCAATTTTATTTGTTGGCTGTATTACGAATGTATTTTACTTTATTTGAAACACCGTTCTATTTTGATCCGTAGCTTTTAGGTGAAATTTTTTGTAATTATAAGAAACTATTTGATGTAAGGATTAATTAAAGCTGTGAAATTATATCCTGCGTAATTTTTTCTGTGTAATTTTGTGGAACGCTTTGAAGAAGGAAACAAGACATAATAGAATACGCACCGGTACAACGAATGGACGAAGATACATGGAGGAAGCAATTCGAAGAACTGTACGACGCTGACACCTCATCGATCGAAGTGGAAGTGGAACACGCAGAGGAAAGCAGTCCAGTCTTGGACACAATAACAGTAATAACCCTGACGACAACAGAAACCGCACATAAGATTAAAAACAGGAAACCATCGGGCCTCGACGACATACCAAATAAAATTTTAAATATGGCGATGAATGCTTTATGAATGAGCTCACAAATCTTTTCAATAAAATGTTTAGAAACAAAACAATTCCGAGTATATGGAAAGAAAACATAACCGTCCCAATATTCAAAAAAGGCAACAAAAAATCTCCTGGAAATTATAGATGTGTAACCTTGTTGAGTTCTATTATGAAAATAAAATCATGAAGTTGATGATCACTGGCTGTATAGGGGTATCAGAAGAACAACAAGGGTGCAGGAAGAATAGGTCAACCCTCGATGCTACATTCACAATAAGGCAAATCGTGGCAAAATCTATTGAATACGGAAAACAGGAGTTCATGTGCCTCGTCGATTTAACAAAAGCCTTTGAAAGAGCTAGGCTGTGTAACCTAATCAATCAATGATGGACCATATAGTAGAACACATAACGGAAAACTGAAATGGCTACAAATTCTCTCAACAGGAGAGATTTAAATTGTATGTTGCGCCGACGATGCGGTGACTGAAAATGAAGACGATCTACAACGACTTCTTCATTTGTTCTATTTGAAATCCAGAAGCCTAAACATTCAAATATCTTCGGCAAAAACAAAATCATTCTTTATCACTCTAAAGATCCAATAAGATGGAAGCTCGTGGTAGAAGACAACCCCATAGTGCAGGTCATGGCATTCAAATATCTAGAAGTGGTAGTTTCTTCAAGCCAGGATAGATCGGATAGATCAGAAGCCAAACCAATAAAAGATGCAGAATATACGTAGCCTTGAGTTACGTTACCTGGAGCAAAAAGAACATGAGCAAGAGAAACGAAAGTCAAAATTTATAAAACATAATTAGATTCATAATGCCAGGCAGTCAAAAAATTCACTAAGAACTACAGTAATGAAAATCCTGAGAAGTATATCGTGGTACACACTGAGAGACAAAATTCGCAGTAAGGACATAAGAATACAATGTAACAGTAATTCTTGGAGAGTAAGCGCTCTCACACTATTAAACCACGCAAGTAAACATATACGAAAAAAAATTTTCTTTCCGTATATGAATAAATGTATGAATGCACATCTACCCTTGCGATGTCGCACTTGGGTAACAGATGCCGATGAGAATCTCTCATGGCGTTTGGTACGTAAGTTGACAATATTAGGTTTTCTAAGCTTTTGAGGGATTGTGATCAAACACGTTCGTGCACTGATGAGACCAATGTAAGGTCGAAACAGCTGTCTGCACGTTGTTTGCTCGCAATACCGGCTTAGGGTAGATGTGCATTCATACATTTATTTATTCATATACGAAAAAAAAAATTTTTTTTCGTATATGTTTACTTAAGGACATGAGAGACAAATATCAGATGTTTGGTGTAGTAGGATGGTGAAGACAACGACGGAGGCAGTGGAAAGAACATATGAACAGGATGGAAGAGGGCAGAATATCAAGGATCGTGCAAGAGAAAAATAAGTTGAAAAAATAGACCAAAGATCTACCATGTTCAGGAAGAAGAAGCAGTGGAGGGCACACTGAGCTGAAATATAGAACTCTGTGTTACCGTAGCAAATTTATTTGATGAAATGTTGGAAGCCATAGGATAAATCTTATAAGTAGTTTTGTTTGTCCTCTGTATTTCATGCTAACGTAAACGTTCCCCGTGTAATTTTATGTTAAATACTTACTTAGTTATCTATTAATATTAAAAATAATATAATGTCTGATAGATATATATTCTATTCATCAATAAATCTCTAATCACTAAAATAGTTGTGCTATCCCCAGTTTCTTTGATTGCGAATTTATTACACTGCCTATTGTGCAAACGATTTAATCTAGATAGATCCTACGCAACTCTAAAGCCAGGATAATAGAAGTCTTTGTTCCACTAGGAACATGCTTTATTTGTCTATAAATCTAAATTGCGTTAACTCCTGCATTCGCATTTCCTTTCCGATTGTATACGGCATTGCTTCTACTAATTGTGAGTTATACGGAAGTTAAGCGATGTCACGAGGTATGTCTTGTTTAAAGAATTTTAATCAGAAATATACATTTACTGCAAATTTGCGTTTATTAATTTCTTATTTAAAGTTGCATTTAATCCTCTGATGTATAAATCGTGTCTGTTATTTGATTACATACCATTCGTATTCATTTAACTGTTCCTGAGGTCATATCATTCTTATTTATTTTTTGAAATTTCAAAATATTTTCTTACCTTTCACCATCACGATCCTGCATTTATACAAAGCAAGCCTGCAAGGCCTACAAGCGTGTGTTGTCAAACGATTTGAAGTAAACGAATCTACATGTTTGTAGTACAAGTTGGAACCTGCATTAATAAAGGGCGTGCATTCCATTGAATCGCAAGCGGAATTAAAGGAAGCTGTAATACAGAAGTAATGATAAATGACATCGAAAAAGGTTGTCAAAGTGTAAAGCTTGATGGAAACGTTATTGAAGTCAGCAAATGAGAGCACAGATTCACTTTCTGGAAAAAATGATGTTTGAAGACGTTGAAAATGGTCACTTAATGGACAATGATCTCGAAACAATCTGTGATAAGTTTTCTGGATCCCGTGGCGATGATGGTGGTGCAACCAGCCTTGAGTGAAGAATAGAACCACCAGATAAAAATAAAATTCAGTCACATAATATTATTCGGTATGCACCTTCTTTGGCACAAAAACTTAAGCCTTCTACACCAAGACAAGCTTTGCAGTTACTTGTAACTGAATTTATTAAGCAAGACAAGCTTACATTGGGAAATCAAAAACATGGATTAATGAAACTGTTGATGAACTTTGTGGATTACTTATTTATGCTGCCGTTTACAGAAGGTAGGATGTTCCTTTCCATATTTTAATTTGAAGGAATACGAAGATAAAATAACCAGAGAAACACGTTTCAAAATTACCACTGGTATCATACATATGGGAACTTTTTCTTCAACAGTGTAAAACATGGATTAGACCAGATACATAGCCATTGATAAAAACATTGTTGGGTTGAGATGTAGATGATGATTCGTTCAGTATATGCCAAGAAGTGCTAATCTAAATGATGGTTTGCTTTTGATGGTTTATTTAATGTTGAACGCAAACTTAAGGAACCTACACAGATTCCAGAAGAAATTGTTGGGCTAATTTATTCGATTTTAGGCATTTTAATAATGAATATCTACTCATCTTTTCTTTTGATTTCAATTTTTATTATTCATCGATGCTATACGTAAGTCTTCAATATAAATCTAATATAGAAATATTTGGTTTTAAGTAATTCTCTACTTAAGATGAAAAAATATCAATCTTAGCCATTGGATTTAAAATTATCTTAAAAATTGCCATATACAATAATTTTAAATCAGTTCAAATTTATTACGTCGACCGTATTTGACTCAAATGATGAGTTTTCTGTACATAAAAATGTAAAATAAATTCCACTTGCAGCTTGTGAATATACAAAGTAAAGAAGGTATTTTATATAATAGTTTTACTTTATTCCTATTGTATTGAAAGGTGCCCTTAATGAATCCTATTTGGCCAGAATTCTCATTATGGCACGTTCAGTGAGTATGCACCGTGATTCACACATTCCTGTTTTTAAAGGATTTTCGCCGCTAGTAATCAAAGTATATATTGCTTTAAAAGCATTAAGATGTAACGTCAAAAACGCAAAATAATGGTAGGTTTCTTTAATTAAAAATTCATTTTTTGGAGACGCAGTCTATTTTCTTACGTCTGATAAACTTAGCAGTATTGAATGACATACACATTTTACTAATACTAAATACGGAATTTCTTGTTTCAGTCTCACATCCGATTTCATTTCAACTATAGCTGCAACATTCTCCGCACGAATTTTTGCAAGATTTATTAATGTAAAATTAAGCAATAAAATTATCATCAAATTATAATAAAACCAATTAAAAACAGGTTATAAAAATAATTCGAAGAGTAGCAATTATATGGGATTCAAAGATTAATGGGAATAATAGTTAGTATATCCTAAGTTGATTAACTTCTTTAACAAGAACTCTTAAAATTTTAAATTATGATTTATTTAAGTTCAAAACGTTCTTATTTTCAAGACCTACATTTTCAACAGAATTGTCTCCATTGTCTAATGCTGTTAATCTCTAGAATGTAGACTAATCTCAAACATATCAAAATATTCTCAAAATCACAGCAAAAATCACTAGAACTATTGAAAAGTTCACTAAGTTGGCAATTGGTAGGTATTTAAGTTTGATAAAAGTTCGTTGGTTTTCTTATAATTACAGTTTATTTAACCCTAGAGAGGAAAGTAGTCAGACTTAACACCTAAATTGAATTGAGCTTAATACTTATATCACCTATAGTACACCTACCTTCTACCTTACAGATTTTCAATAAAGCAATAAGTACAAAAAAAAAGCCATTTTATCAATTCCACAGATCGTATTCGATGTAAAAAATTTTGATGTCTCCTACATATAATAAAATAAGTAAATCTGGGGAAAAAGAACCAATAAAAAATTGTATAAAAAAGCACGTGTCAGCACTCAATGTGTAAAAGATATGCTCGAAAGAAACCGCGTACTACTACTACTGGTGAAATCACGTTAGGAAAGAAAAACAATAGTCGCTGAATATACATAATGTATATACATATATACTAATGGGAACTACATGAATGAATTTTAAATCTCCTTTTTTGCGGTATCCTTTTACTGTCTCAGGGCTCCGCTCGAAGGTTGGGACCTGAAAAAGCACACGTGTCTTTTTCTCCGGAGATATATGAAATCAAATATTTTAAATTCATGATGGAATAATATTTGATATACGCCTATATGTACAGACAAGACCACAAAAAGATTTTCATCAGTCGATAAATCGTGCACTTATAGATGTGGTTTCAGAACGTTCAGCAGGGTGTTTTTCAATGAATGCACTGATACTTGCGTTTAGTGCCTGATCTTAATTATGATATTTGGTATGTTTAGTTAGCATTTTCTATGATCAATTATATTTAGTACGCCTTGATATCGTTATTTAGAAAAAAAGTTTATGTATGCAAAACTCTTTTTCTAAATACTCTGGAAATTTCCGAAGCAGTTGTACGCAGTGCCATAAAGAAGCTGACTGGTGGTGGCTTTGTTTCCAGAGATATAAGAGGACGACATGTGTAATCCAAAAAACTAAGAAGAAATTCTGCATGGAGTTAGAGCAAAAGTGAACAAGATCGCATTCCCAAGCAACAAATATCTAAACGTTGGGTTTATAGAAACTGTTTCAATACAGAGTTTAATTTAGTGTTTAAAAAACCTTCAGCTGATACGTGTGATAAGTGTGACAAGTTTTCTTTAAGATTTGAAGATTTTCAAGGTAGCGAAAAGTCAATTGTCCAGCAAGAATATGAAAATGAAGGGAGCAGATACGAGATACCAAATGAAGAAAAACGCACAAGTATTTTAAGGGCAGAACCAAAGTTATAATGCTAGATTTGCAAAAATGTCTGCCCACGCCACACTTTTCAAATAACCAAAGTTTTTATTTTCTGAAATTGTAGACGTTAAATTTAATTATTTATGATTTAACAAACAATTTATCCTACTGCTTGGTATGGGATGAATCAGAAGCTGGAAGAGTCGACAACGAAATCGCATCTGCATTGATCAAATGGGCTAAACACGTTATTGCTGGTACTATCATAGAAAAGCTTGGTATTTGTCAGAAAACTGTACCAGCCAGAATCGTAACATTATTATGATGCTTATCTATGGCTTTTGAACATTTGCCCAAATTTAAAAACTGTAGAACACTACGAGGTCATACGCACATGGAGACAAATCACGTACACGCGCAAATTGAAAGGCTTCTTAGGAAGCAAACGACTATGGAGATATGCACCCCTTGGGACTGGCAGCAGTTAATGAGGTCAACAGGCGCAACCGTCATAAAAGTAAATCCTTCGTCAAAAAAAAAATAGTCAAACTGAAGCTCCGTATTTTAATAAGACAAAATACTCTAAATGAAGATTTTTAATATCGAACGTTGATTATTATCAAGTTCAATCTGATCATTCTAACACTGTTTTTTGCAAGCTAATTTTAACCATGAAGTCATGAGATATGTTTGAAATGCAAAACCACTACCTGAAGAATTAAATAGCCTGCGCGGTATATTAAAAGGAATAACAAAGAAAAAGTAGGTATGATTTCTTAACTGGTTTTGTATGATAGAGTTTTATTTTTATTATATTGACATCTTGTCAGTCAAACGAAATTCATGTAGCATCAGTGGATTGACTGGTTTCAAGAGGAGAATAGTATGTTTTTCAAGTGGAATATGATCGCGAGTCCAGCTTGTGATTGCGGAGCTGAGATTGAAACAGATAAACATATTGTTGAAGAATGTCCTATAACTAAGTTTGAATTTGGATACACGGACTTACATAATTTCGTTGTTAAGATCCAAGCAAAAGCCACTGATGTTGCTTGGATCTTAACAACGAAAGACCTTTAGTTTTGTGGCACTGTGATGTAGGTTTTTTATTCTGCAGGTTTTTTCCTACATTCTAGACCAAGTGGTGCAGTGTTTTAGAGGGCCCCTGCAGTTATGGCCCTTCTAAATATATTTCTACTTTTGTAATATAATTTATATAAGGTTTCCTATTAATCATTAGAATTTATCAACAAAGTATTTAAACAGAGATTAAACAAAATATATAATAGTGAAAATGTCCAAAAAAATTTAATAAAAAAAAAGAAGTTAACAACCAACAAAAGAACCCCACATATATTTCTATGCCATATATTGCAAAATTATCAGAAAAAATCAACAATATTGTGAGACCATACAATTTTAAGTTCGTATATCAAAACACCAACAATCTCAAGTACCTACACACCAGATTAAAAGACCCAATACCATTAATGAAACAATCACATATTGTATACAGTGTGCCAAATCAAACAAATCCTCGAAGAAAGACTAAAAGGGCATAAGTATTGTAAAAATTCAACAGCTCTTAAAAAAACACCAAACAAAATATAATCACAAATTTGACTTTAAAAATACAAAAGTTCTAACTAAACAAAATAATACCAAATCGCGAGAAATATTAGAAATAATAAACATAGTAAACGCTAAGAACACAATAAATGACAGAAATCAAATTGACGGTTTATCAAAAATTTATCATTCAATAATTCAATAATTAGCATTTAATAAATATAATTAAAGAAAAAGACAAAAATGAAACAACAACAACAAGTTAAAATTACATTAAAAATAAAATAATATAAAAGGAAAAAAAATTTCAAAAAAGGAATGTATAAAAATAAAGACACACATTCAATATAGACAAAATGTGCTCACATACGAGTATATATTTATACTACACAATACAATTTTAACAAACATATTTTAATATAATTATACTATAAAGGTGTATAATAAATTTAGTATACGTGATAAGTTTTTATAAGAAGACTGAATACATAATGTACAAAGACAAAAAGCTTACATATGTTAAATGTGTTTGGTGAGTTTCAAAAATGTTCTTCAAATATTTTAAATCTAAGTTTTAAAATATGTGTTTTTCTCTTACAGTCCTGTTTGTATGATTTTATGTAATAAAAATTTTGATAAAGACATGTGATATGTCGAAACGTTAAGTATTGTTTTAATTATTCGTTCTTAAAGAAAAAGAACCCACTAAGAAAATAGGCCGCTACCCCAAGTAAACAAACATTTAAATTTATATATTCATTATTACCTGCTTTTTTGAATAGATGCAAACAGTCGTAAGTCCAAAATTAAAGTACATGTAAATATTTAGCAATAATATAAAGTGGATATCAAAAGATCTCATAGAGTTAATTAAAATAGTATAATAATACATTGCTTCAGTTATGGGAAGTTCCTCAAGTTTTATTTTCATTAGCATTTTAATAATGCTAATGAAAATCTATGCCAGGGATTATTTCTATAATTACTAGGGAGCGGAATCGAGCGAGTCATGACTCATCGCCCATGGGCGCGCTATTGAAATGTTGTATTTTTAAAGAGGTTTTAATTTTATTTATATAATTGAATAACAAGTGGCTGGTGATTATAAAATACAAAATACCCCTACTATTTGTTCATTTTCTCCTCTGTAAGACTTGTTCTCTTTGAATTAAGTACATCCTTGTAGATAGAAAACGTCCCTTCTACATTAGCATACACAATTGCCGCAATGTTATTAAACCTGGATTTCTATTAAAAACTGCGTCTAGGTCACTTGGAATTATTAATAGCCACATCTAATGTGGTTAATCCATTTTTACTTTCTTATACGTAGTATAAGGAAGTAATGTGAAATTTTCGACTTCGAGATTTTTGCAGATGTCCACGTTTTGAAGTCCCGTGATACCGAAAAAGATGTTTTTAAAAAATGTCTGTGTGTCTCTATGTGACCACGATAACCGCTGTAGATATCAATACAAATTTTGTATTTACGTGTCTAATCTCCCTCTTGAGATCTGAGTAGTTTTTCAGTAAAATCGGTAGACCGGAAGTAGCAGTTTACTTCAGTGAAAAAATTAAATTTTGCCAATATTTCGTCAACTACTAAATTTAAACAAATTTATAAAGAATTCATACATATGTACTTGAAATTAAAATTGAGAACAATTTTATTTAAAAAGTTTTTCGAAGCTGCTACCGGAAGTAGGTCTTTTACTCCTATCGAAAATCAGTTTTTTGCGAATATTTCGCATGTCATGCTTTTTAGACAGGTACGTTACGGGTATAAAAGTATTTAAAACGTAATTTTCAATATCTTTTGCATAAAAACAATTTCAAAATTCAGACCGGAATTACCACTTTTACTCTTATCGAATAGCGAATTTTTGCGAATATGTCGTAAATTATGCATTCTATATGTATTTATCAAGAATACAAAAGTATTTAGTGCTAGATTTGCAATATTTTTTGAATATATGAAATTTCAAAATTCGGACCGGAAGTAACACTTTTACTCTTAGGGAGTAGTCCTTTTTTCGAATATCTTGCTAAGTATGCATTCTATAGCGATTTATTAAGAGAACAGAAGTACTTAGAATAGGATTTTGAATAATTTTTGTGTAAAAAAAATATAGTATAGTTTGAAACGCTCATACGTATAAGAAAGTCGTGTGGTGGCCACACCTTATTTTTTAATTTGAGATTCGATTTTCAAAATATGTCATTAGTTTAGGCAAATTTCCAAAGTGTTCCTGAAGGAATAACAACTGATTTTTTAAATTTGGGATTTGTGTTAGTTTCTTGCACTCAGAAATACTTCGAGCATCGTCATTTAAACATGTAACGAAATTTTGTTAATTATCGAAATTCTCTGCATGAAAACTATGTCTGTGTATGCTTTAGCAAAGCTAAGTGACGATATTTTACAGACTTTGCAATAAATTTCGGAATCACTGACAATTAATTTTTATCTCAGAAAAAGTAACATAAACAACGTTCTAGATCTAAATAAATGATAACTAAAAATGTACGCGTATGTTATTGAAACATACATATTATATTGCGAAATATAAGGTAAATATAATAAATTTTAAAAACTCGTCACCCGTGTACCTATGCCGATGAAGAAAGGATTTTATTCATAAAATTCCTTATTTTATGGCAGTTTTTTCTCTGATTCTCTGGAGTAAACAGATGTTACAGTTCGCCCTATGAATTAGTGCTATTCAGATATAATGTAAACAACACGCAGTTGTTTACATTATTTCTTTTCACGGTTGTGGCTCCGTGGTAGTTTAGCTCGCTCGATTCCGCTCACTAATAATAACCATTACAATAATCGTCACAAACTACAAGAACAACAGATGTGTATAGTACATGAAGAAAATTAACATATTTGGATAATACATAGACAATTTAAACGAACATACATTTGTTATAGATATGCATATATTCATTGAAACTTTACGCGTCAGATAAAGTCATTGTATCATTTATGATATTGCTAGTCTTGTGTGTTGTTAGTCGCAAATTAATTTCTGTAATCTCATTGTGAGGTTTACGCAAACTTACAAAGACTAATGTCTTAAGGTTAAAATTTAAATTAAAAAATTTAGTAAACTATATAAAGGAACACCTATATGCTAATGAATATATTTTAATGTAAAGATCAAATTTTAAAATAAAATTAAAACGATGTTTAATTTGCCGACTAAAACTCAGGTCCTCTCAGGGCGGTTCGGGTTAATAAGAAATGTTTGATTAAAACGGATTCCTAAACAGTAATTAGTTTTGCTAAAAGAAAATGCCATTGCAAATTTTATATACTTTATATATTCAAAAATCAATGAAGTAAATATGTATATAGAAGTAAACAATAAAGGAATTATCGCGGATACATAAAATAAAACAAGAAAAAGAGAATATTGGGTAAATTCCGCTGTAGTGCAACCATAGACACGTGTTTCTGACTAATTGGTCGTCATCAGTACGGTGTAGCCAAGGAAAAAGGTGGGATAACTTTGGAGATGTAAGCAAACACGGAAGACCATCAGGTGACAGACTGCCATTTGCAGCTTCAGTTATAAGATCTTCGGTTTTGAAGACAACAACTAACGTCGCCACGAGGAAGACATTGTCAACCTGCGTGCTATCCGAACCCAGGAGAGATAGTCAATAAAGGAATTATCGCGGATACATAAAATAATAATAATTCCTTTATTGATTATCTTTCCTGGGTTCGGATGGCACGTAGGTTGACAATGTCTTCCTCGTGGCGACGTTAGTTTTTGTCTTCAAAACCGAAGATCTTCTAACTGAAGCTGCAAATGGCAGTCTGTCACCTGATGGTCTTCCGTGTTTGCTTACATCTCCAAGGTTATCCCACCTTATTCCTTAGCTACACTGTACTGATGACGACCAATTAGTCAGAAACACGTGTCTACGGTTGCACTACAGCGGAATTTACCCAATATTCTCTTTTTCTTGTTTTATTTTATGTATCCGCGATAATTCCTTTATTGATTATCTCTCCTGGGTTCGGATGGCACGCACGTTGACAATCTCTTCCTCGTGGCGACGTTAGTTGTTGTCTTCAAAACCGAAGATCTTCTAACTGAAGCTGCAAATGGCAGTCTGTCACCTGATGGTCTTCCGTGTTTGCTTACATCTTCAAGGTTATCCCACCTTATTCTTTGGCTACACCGTACTGATGACGGCCAATTAGTCAGAAACACGTGTCTACGGTTACACTACAGCGGAATTTCCACAATATTCTCTTTTTCTTGTTTTATAGAAGTAAAGATATACATATTTTTACAATTTACATAAGAAATAAAACACATTTTAAAAGACAATTTTAACATGTATATTATTCGATGTAAACCACTGTAGACAACATATGCTAGGATTTACTACGTATGCGGCCGCCACATTTTATATCTGATTATATTAATTTACACCGCTACTGCTACATATAAAGTGACATATACATATACTGAGACGATATTTATTTAATAACTTTATTTATTATGCTCGTCTCTATTTATATATATATAAGCGGGGGTCCTACAGCGTCAGCCGTTTCCCGCATTTCGATCTCCATCTCTTCCTGTCTCTCCAGATGTCTTCATCTATTGCTCTATCTTTCATTGTTTCCATAACCCCACTTATCCATGACTTTGCCGGTCTTCCTCGTTTCCTTCTATTCGTTGGGTTGTATTCTAGAGCTCTTCTTGGCCATCTGTCTTCCTCCATCCGTCTTACATGTCCGTACCATATCAGTTTCCTCGTTTCTATTCTTTCTGACGTTCTATGTATTCTGTTGGTTCTTTGTCTGATTTCCGTATTAGGTATATGTTCAGTTCTTGATATGCGACAGGCTCTTCTCAGGTAATCCATCTCAACAGTGTCCACTTTTTTCTTTCCTTTCTCAGTCATTTGCCAGCATTCGGCTCCGTATGTAAGGATAGGCTCTACAATTACTTTGTAGATTGTCATTTTGGTTTTCAGTGTTGCTCTTCTAGCCCACAGTATTGCGTTCAGAATTTGTACACTCTTCCGACCTTGTTGTACTCTATATTCGATATCGCGTTCTGTTGTTCCTTTACTAGAGATGATACTTCCCAAATATTTGTATTCGTAGCATCTTTTCATTTATCTTAATTCCAAACCTGGGTCTTCGTCTGCGTTACCTATATGCATATATTCCGTTTTTGCCATGTTCATGCTCATTCCCCATTTTTCGTACTCATCTCTGAGTTTCCTGAGCATATAATCTGCATCTTCTTCACAGCTTGCAGTTATCACCTGATCATCCGCGAAGAACAGCGTTGTCAAATCATGGTCGTTAATCTTCAGTCCCATTCCTGCGCACTTCTGTCTCCATTTGTATAGTGCTTCTTGGATATATATTTTGAACAAGGTAGGAGAAAGACAACATCCTTGTTTCAGACCCTTCGTTACTGTGAAGGTCTCCGAAAGAGTATTACCTATTTTAACCGTGCTTTGAGGACTTTTATAGATATTAAGCAGTGCTCTTATATATGTTTTGCTAAGGTTTGTCTTCGTCAGAACATTGAACAACAGTTTCAAGGGGACTGTATCGTAGGCCTTCTCCAGGTCTATGAATATTAGATGCGTATCGAGGTTCCGAGCTGCTCGTTTTTCGATTATTTGTTGAAGAGTGAATGTGTTGTCCGTGCATGATCTGCCTGCCCTGAATCCACTTTGTTCTTCAATCTCATTATACTCCTCTTCTATTCTTTTTTTCAATATGCGACCATACAACCGTCCCAGTGAGCTAGTCACGCTAATTCCTCTGTAATTTCCGCACTCTCTTCTGTCTCCCTTTTTGTATATGGGGCTAATGTAGGCCAAATTCCAGTCTTCTGGAATATTTTGACCCCCCACCAGGCATTTATTAAAAATGTCTACTAGGGTCTCTAGAAGAGCGTCTGGTCCGTGTTTCACCAGCTCAATGGGAATGTCTCCAGGTCCCGAGGCTTTTCCATTTTTCATTTGTGTTAACTCTTTTCTCAATTCTTCCTTATCTATTCTATGTATCTCTATGTTTTCTCTTAGTGTGACGTTGTCTATACCTCCTAAAAACTCATGTCTACTTTCTGTCAGAAGTGATTTGTAGTATTCCGCCCATTTTTTATTCTGAATTAGATTTATGTTTCCGCCATCTTTTCTTTCTTTCCTGAGACTCCTTATGAATTTCCAGGCCTGCGTCACTTTCGTTCCCCCTAAGCATCGGTCCACCTCTTCACATTTTTCTTCCCACATCTCGTTTTTTCTCATGGCCACTTCTTTCTTCACTCCTCTATTGAGTTTGCTATAATTTATGCGGTCTTCTAAATCATTCGTGTTTAGCCATTTATGGTAGGCGCTCTTCTTGTTATCTATTAGTCTTCCTATTTCTTCAGTCCACCATTCCGGATGTTTTCTTTTGTTTGCTTCCTGATATCCCAAAGCTTCTTTGGCCGCCTGATGGACGCATCTTTTTATATTTTGATATTCTTCTTCAGCAGTTTCCCTCCGGTTCGAGTTAGCAAGTTTTGAAGCTAGTCTTAGTTTATAAAGAAACTGTACCGATTCTTGTTTTAGGCTATCGATATTGTATTTAATAGTTGTGGATGTTAGTTCGTCCTCATTGTTGCCCTTATTTTGGTTTCTCGTGTTTCTGTGGTGTACAGTTATTTTTGCAACCACCATATAATGATCTGATCCACATTCGGCCCCGCGATACACCCTCACGTCATTAGTTTGGAGCTTTTTGTTTTCTGGTTGAATGAGATAGTCAATTATAGATCGTACCTTTTTCTTTGGCTGTTCCCAGGTAAATTTATGTATATCTTTGTGTGGATAAAATCCGTTCATTATTTTTAGCTGTAAGGTTTCACATAGATCAACAAGTCGCTCCCCGTTGTTGTTTACTTTCTCTTCGCCGTATCTTCCCACGACCTTGTCTTTCATTTTTCTGCCTACCCTGGCGTTAAAATCCCCTAATAGGCATATTTCTTTAGAGCGGCTCACATGGGTTAACACGTCGCTTAGTCTATCATAAAATTCATCTTTTATTTCCGTCTCTGCATCGTCACTAGGGGCATATACTCCAATTACTACTATCGTTTCTCCATGCATCTCTATGTCCACCTTAATAATCTGTTCATCTACCTCTTCCCAACTCTTAATATTTTTCTTAAACTTTTTGTGTATGGCAATAGACACACCCCTTCTTGCTCTCACTGTTTTCTCTACCCCACTGTAAAAATGAATATAATCGTCCCTTATTTGATTACCTTTCCCTTTCTTTTTTGTTTCGGTAAGGACGCAAATGTCTATTCTTTGTCGCTTTAGTTCCTGAAACACTTCAGTTTCTTTGGTTCCCAGACCTTGTACGTTCCATGTGGCCAGTCTCATAATCCTTTTCCGTAGCAGTCGTCATCTTTTATTTCCGTCCGTTTTCCGAGGCTTTTGATCGAAATTTTTAGCGTAATACAAAAAATTTTCCAGAAGAGGGGGTGCTAGCCCTTCGTTCAAACCCCCTAACTTGGAGGACCAGGATTTTTTTTCGACCTTTTCTGGTCTAGTCTGTTTTGGTCCGCGGATGGTATTTTATTTCCCACCAACCCTGCCGACATAGTCGGTGCGGGCGATCCCCTATCCGCCACCTGGGGACGCGTCCGATGGGAGACAGACAACTCCACACGGATCGTCTCTATTTACAATTTTTTAATTTGTTATTATAAACAAATTAATTCATTTACAATAATCATAAACACATAAAATACCTTATAATAACGATTCTTTCGTATTCTCTTTTCTTTACAGTTTTAGCGGGAACTTCTCTGCTCTACGCCGCCCTCAACAGTATTCACTTGATGGCCACGCCCCAGGCGCAACGAACCTGCTTACCCTGGAGCACTAAATATTTTTTAGTACGACAAAACACTTTGCATATCTACTGTGCATGTGCCACTTTATTCACTTTTAATATACTTTTTCTTTGTATACAATAACAATTCTATGGTTGTTATTTAACTCACTATAGGAGTTTATGTATACTTGGCGTTCGTCTTTGATACAATGTTTAGTTATTCGCTTGTTGACGACTTCCCTTGAAGTACGCTGGTCGACTCCCTTGTTTCTCTCGCTTGTTTTCAGTTTATATTAAAGTGTCTGTGGTTCCCCGTTTTCTATCTAGCTCGGGTGTTTCAATTCAAGTTTTCTATACACATATTCTTTTAAGTGTGCGACTGTTTATCACTACTGTAGCGTTACATGCACTATTCTAAACACCCGGCGCCACAGTTCTTATAACTAAATACATATTAAACTTATTACCAATCGCAACTTAGTATTAATATACTACATTCATTGATTTATTGACTTTAAATATTTCTTTTCTTTTCAATACCAATAGAACGAAATATACTTAATTAAATTCTTTACAATTAATAAATTTATAAATTAATATAGTTAAATGGTCTGTACCATTACAACTACTTATATCGAAGAGACACACCTGTTGTTTTGGCGCTGTGTACAAATTTAGCGGTGTTTCTTTTTGCCAATAAAAGAAATTAAAGCCAATTATTCTTTTATTTAAACTAAGCAGAATTATTTATTTACAATGTCAACTTAAACTTTTGCCATGTTTCATTTCTTTTGATCAAACTCTCCTATTGCTCATCCCTTCCTTTATACCAAGAATTCCCTACTGCCGGTCGTGTTGGTCGCTGAATCAAATAGAGAGGCACTATTACCATCATTTCGAATCAACGTACCCTGAGACGATGGTGTTTCCGTGCAGAAGCAACCACAACACTGTGGGTGGGAATAGTGTACAGGGTAAAGACGACATTTACCAAAATATGTTTATTGAGTTAACGCCCTTGCGTCACAGGGCTTGTAAATAACTGATAACTTCATTTGAAATTGTTTTCGAGAAGTATCAATAGTTTTCGGTTTTAGTTCGATGATATGCATGTGGGTATCCTATAAATGAATTAGGCATACATTGAATGAAACGGTAATTTTATTACGTATAAATTGGCTTGGGCAACATACGACTTTTTGCGGATGTGCTGACCGAATTTTTGCAAATATTGGTAAAATTAATTTTTAAATGTAACGATTCTCTCACTAAATCTATCCAGAATGCATAATTTACGAGATATTTGTAAAAAGTTGCTTTTCAATAAGAGTGAAAGTGTTCCACCCACTGTTCTTAACCTTTAAAGTACGACGCGGGGTCCTTCGGGGAAAGAAAATTTTATATTTCTAAAGATTATTTGTATTAATTGTCTATATGTTTTTGCCTGCAAATGTAATACCTAATTGAAAATTAATAGAAGCAATATTTATATACATTTGATTAATAATCTACAATCAAGAAGAACTTTATTTTAGGATAATATTTATTTCGTTGCCGCTCACGTATTATTTGGAGAACGGTGCTCTCGTGTTTCCTAAAAGCACAGATTAGAATCAGATGGTGCAGTCAAGCCAAAATTTTTATCCGCGGTTTGTATTGCGTGAAGGCCGATATAGAAGGCGCTGGCATCAAAAAATTACAGTTTTCAATAACACTAAGCAAATAGCGGGCGATTCAAAATGTATTTGGTAGCGGGAAATTCAAAATTAAGTTTATTAAAAATTAGGGTTTAATACCGCGAGATCAAAAATATATTGATAAAGGTTTGCCATGGAATGTAAAAATCTGTCTTAAGTTATATCATTAAGTGTCATACTGTCATTAATATTTGTCATTATAAGAGAAAATATAATGACAAATATGGACAATATGACAATGATATAACTTAAGACAGACGTTTTACATTACATGACAAACCTTCATCAATATAATTTTTGATCTCGCGATACATGATTATAACACTGTAATTAAATTGCATACTATTTACTAGTTCTCGTAGTAATGAGGAATCATTTCTAAGGAAAACAGTATACAGTACGATATTCAATGACAATGCTGTAACCACACAATAACGTTTTAAAGAAAAGAATTACTTAAATAATTACACTTTAATATTGCTACGTAGAAAAGGTACAAACTACATTTATGAATATTAATAACTAACATCTAACACGTATGTTTTAGTTAAATTACCAGTACAAAAATAAAGTAACGAAGAATAGCATAATCTACCAAAAGTAGAATATTCGACTAACAAAGATATTTTTAACATTAAGATAGAATTTCTGTTGAAAAAGCACAAGTACCTACTCAAAATACTACAAAGTAGAAAAGGTATACATTTATGATTACTATTGAAAAATTATAACTAACATCCAACATGTGTTTTAGTTAAATTACCAGTACAAAAATAAATTAACGAACAATAGCATAATCTACCAAAAGTAGAATATTTGACTAACAAATATATTTTTATTAATAGAATAAAACACCTTTTTCACAAAAAATAGTTTAATAACTAGATGTCACATTTTGTGTGCACTGCACACATCGTCAGTAATAACAGCTACTGACGATGTGTGCAGTGCACACGAAATGTGACATCTAGTTATTAAACTATATTTTGTGAAAAAGGTGTTTTATTGCATTACTATTTCTATATTTCACAAGTGTCCAATATATATTACTACAAAGATAGTTTTAACAATAAGATAGAATTGCTGTTGAAAAGTACAAGTACCTACTCAAAATACTACAAAGTAGGTAATTAAACCCGATAGATACACAATGACTTAAGCCCATGTTTACTACCACCATTTACAAAATCTTGTATTACATAAATGATGAACATAAAATAAGGTGACATAAATAAAAATATGGATACATAAGATACCTAACAAATTTAGTAGACGTCTTTTCATCAATATATAATTAAAAGAGTGACAATTAGGGCTTAAAAACTAAATAATGTTAATTACATGGCTATAGAACAAAACAAAAAAATTAAACCTGCAATAACTAACACCAAATTGGTTAATTTATTGTTGTCGTAAAACAAATGAGACTTCCAATGATATGGCTGCCTTAAGCTCCATGGGTGGCCTCATGGGATGGAGTGTCGGCACTGCATTTCTGTTGAGGTGTACTGAATGAGGGTGTGCATAGTATGTTGTGTCAAAATGTAGGCTGCAAAGTTTCTTATTACATGTTGTACTGGCATCTAGCACAGGTTTCATGCCCATTTGCTGTTGCCAAGTTTCGCTCCTGAATAATAAAATATAATAATTACAACTGTATACTAACAAATATCAACGATAGTATAAAGGCACATTTTCATTATAGGAAACTGCACAGGAAAATCATTAAGAAAAACCATAAATGCTTCTGTACCAAGAAATCTGAAGTTTCTATTAACACTGCTAAACATGGATTGATTGCTTGTGAAAAAACATAATATAGAAACTTAAAAACAAGTAGTAAGTTTTTCGTGTAGTTTAAAGGCTTTCTTATACACCCATAGGGTTAAACTGCAGTTGAGGTGTCGGGCGACTAGTGTACCTTATAGAGAACCTCTAATTGAACACCTTTTTCTTATAAAATTATCAATGCAAACATAGAGAAATGGAGATAAAAAATAAATTAGGTACTGACCAAGTCAATTTTGCAGGTTACATCTCATGTAAGGTATCCCATATAGATCATTGAAATCATGAAAATCACTATAATTGATGTTTATTTCACATAATCACACACAATTTAGGTCAATTTGTATGTTTTCTTATGACTTCTGCGATTTTAAAAGCACCATCAAATGTCAACGAAAACAGCTGATATCATGTGATCTCGTATTTACAATTTTGCTAAAATTCAATCAAAGAACGTGGAAATCAAAGGTAATTGTTGTGTTGTGAGCTTAAATAAACATCATTTATTGCGATTTTCATTATATCAATGCTCTATATGGGATATCTCACATGGGCTGTAACCTGCAAGATTAACTCGGTGAGTACCTAATTTATTTTTTATCTCCATTTCCCTACATTTGCATTGATAATTTTGTAAGAAAAAGTTGTTCAATTAGAGGTCCTCTATAATGTATACTAATCATTTTGTCAAAAATCGCCTGACATCTCAACTACAATTATTCTCACTTATATTATACTCCTAATAATTGCAAACTTTAATTGGTGTAATCGGAAACCAACAAAATCCTTGCTACAACCAGGTGGTCCTTGTTGCACTTAGAATCAGAACTACAAACAAAAAAATCTCCAGCTCACCTTCGGGTTATATGTCAACTATTAGTGCCATTAGTTACTTGTTCGCATTCTCGGAAAATATGCATCGCTCTTGCTTGTACGCAGCACATACAATTGATGCAATGCACCAGCTTCTATCCATATTTTAAGTCTAAAAATGCATTATGTCAACTTAATAAAATTATCATATTACTCTTTACAGAACTTACGGTACGATTATAACACCACTAAGTAGTAATAAGAAAAATAATGTTTAGCAACACATACAAAATTTGTTGGTTAACGGCCTGTACGCGCTTGAATAAAACAGCACAGTAGTAGCGACATCTCAATTATTCGGTTAAAGTCATGCTTCAAATTTACTTCTAGGTCTCTTGTTTCTAATACCGTGGCGCCCTCTAGGTGCGCCTGCATTAGGTAGATTAAGCGGCAAAACCCCTCATTTAAGTGAACCATCCGATAATCCGTGCCTAAAAGTAATCATCCGAAAAGCAAGGAACGGAAAGGTCCGCATCTGTTACAAATAAACTCGCCCACCAAAATATAATAGCAAAGAAGGCGGAAAATTTCAGATCAAAAGGCAGGAGGAAAACAAGATAAAGTTGTTTCTGAATTCAGGATATTACTTTGTACTAACCTTCACTACACATTCTCATTTCTATCAATATTTACCGAGTGTCAGTTTCAGTTTATTCTGTGTATGCTGCATGTTCCTTTCCTAATTCGAAACATTTGTTTTGCAAGTCGTAATTATATGATTTTGTTTTCGTTAAAAAATGTGTCAAGAATTTATAAATGTACCTATTATTGTTTAAAATATCTAAAATAAGTAATATGTAAACTGTCTTTTCAGAAAAATGTCTATAATATTATTATCGTCAGTGTTAATTTGGAGGAATATAATTTTTAAATAATTCTTTAGCACTGAGAAAAATGTATCATATTTTATTAATTATATTATATACATGCTACAAACAGTTCAATTCAAATGAAGTGTCCACTATTGCTAACATTCTTCTTATTGAATATGCATTAGTAGTTATTTGATATTTTAATTGCTGTGATAGTAGCCTTTTAATAGTTTCTTAATTTATTTGGCTGTCATATTCAAAAACAACTTTAAAAATGCAGAAAACGCTTCGCCAGAAGGAAATTATATCCTCAATCATGTTTAAATAAAAATGAAGTAATATATTTAAAAAAACGATTTTTTTATATGAGGATATATCGGAATGTTAAAGGTTTGCTGTAAACTAAAAATATATTGAAATAAACATATAAGATGGAATATGAAAAAAAAAAAAAATATAATCACATTTGTTTTTTAAAAAGAAAAGAATGTTTTGATTATATAATTGTTAAATAGTATAAATGGTACAAGTTATATTATCATTTATCAAAATAAATCATTGCATATATTAAAACAAATATTAAAGTAGATTATTTAATGGCCATTTAATTTAAAGTCTAATTAAAAGAAAGTTTATATAATAGACAGTAAACGAAACTCAAATCCAAACTTAAAACTATTACAAAATGAATATTAATTGAAAAATACCTGCAGATACTTATGTGACATCACATTACGTTGTTTATTTAAAAACATTTATCAGTTTAAACTATAAATTTGAAAAGAATTATGTTAAAATAATATATTTAGCCTTATAATTAAATTATAATTAATATACCTGGTGATTCTGGGTATGTTCATTTATAGTTTATTTCAAGATATAAGGCGAAGTCATAAATAAAACCATTAACCACAAATTTTACGTACCTGGAAATTATCTGTCGATTTATGGGTAGTAAGAAAATAAAAGAATTAATGTTAATTCATAATTTTAACGTTCAATTCAGCGATAATATCTCTTACAATCAACAGAACAAATTAGCAAGCAAAATGAATTTTTGTATTTCACATTGCGCAGTTGACATTTCGTATAAATATACATTCATATTAAAACACACATACACTTTTATGTTTTCTAATCAAATATTGACAATTCGGGCCTCTATGTGTTTCTAACATCGATTACTTTTATTGCATACCACCTGCTGTGTTCAAGCAAGCTGGTGAAATTCCATTCGCACTACATCTTGAAATAGACTATAATAATTGCATAATTATAAAACATATTCTACATTACCAAGCATTCTTGTAATTGTGGAGCCCCACGTGTAATTTTCTGTTGGGTAATTAATAAATTATTATTATTATTACTATTATTATAATACAACCCTATATCTTTTAAAGCGCTTCTCTCTCTCTGTGTGTTCTTGATATTTATGTCCACTTGTTCTGAAAGTAAATTATATCCTTTACCAGTTATATAAATACTGTAATATACGTTCCATGCATATACTTTAGGCTTGCATAACAAAGCGGCATTAGTAACCAGCTTCAAGTCATGCACGAAGTTTTCGTTATATGCCGGCAGCGCTAAAGTTTCAACCAACATCAAAATGCGAATCTAACGGAACGAAATCGTATGTGCGCGTTCGCACATTTTATGCGACAGTTTAAGCTGAACAGAAACATTAACATACAACACCCCTTACTAGAACCCCCGTCCTGAATTCAACATGCTTAACCGGAAACTCATGTTTAAAACAAATGGAGCAACGGCATCGAAGCGTTTGTGCCAGATTAATCTTTCGTCGTCGTTGGTGAAAACATTGCCCAATAAATTTTCAAACACACACGTATGTATCCTACACACATACACATCCATATCCATCAGTGGGAAAGAGGAAAACGGACAGGAAGCGGGAGCACTGTCGGAAGAGGAGTTTTGGCACGGTAAATGTACTAGAACGGGTTTGTTTTCAAAGTTAAACAGACCAGGATTTTCAGTAATATGTAGATAATAAACTGAATTTCGAAAAAGTTTCTGACACCAGGAAGCTTCTATCTAAAAATTGTTTTAAATTCGTATTAAATATGCAGTTCTCCCCTAGCGGAAACACAAAGCGAAACGCGCGAAAACTGTGCTGCAAAACTAACTCGGAAAACTCATTATGAAACGTACATCATGTGTATAAAAAATGACTAGTGATTACAATGTAGTTGAGCTTTATATGTTGCAAACGTGACTGCATAATTACATTGAAAGTACGTTTAAACTGAACTAACTGAATATGTTTGCATTTATCTATAGGTATACAAGTATCCGGTATCGTTAAATTTTTGGAGGGCAATGTAGACTTCATTTCAAGTAAAAAAAAAACGCAAAACTTGTATATCCATATTTATTTGTATAAGTTACAGGTCTATGAATGTGATTTTCAGATCATGAAAGAAAATGTAATCCTAAAGATAATACAAACTGATTTTATTTAGAAAAAGTTAAATAATAAATATTATACAACAAGTGAATTAAACCACTGTTTATTTGCGAGAAGAATGTTTATTATTAATTCTTCGATAAATTTTTTTATTCAATTTCGACAAAATTTATCAAAAAAAATCCAAAAAAATTTCAAATTTCATTGATCGGTTTAGACAAATCATGTAGGTTGCGAAGCAAATTTCCGTGACGAGTTGTTTATTTTTTGCGTTAATTGTCATGTTTAAGCATTTAAAGTAAAAATATATAAAAAATGGATAAAATTTGCAATAATGAAGAGGAAAACCGGGTTTTCGTGCCTGAGTTTGTTCGTATGTTGGCTTTAGAAACTGTGAATAAAGTGGTTCCTGCTAAATCAAAAAAATTGTATGAAAAAGAGTATGAGAATTTTTGTGAGTGGAGGAAGCGAAAAGATGCAAGGGGAGTACACGAAACAATAATTTTAGCTTATATTTCTGAATGATCCAAAATTGCGAAATCTTCGTCATTGTGGGCGTATTACTCCCAACTGAAGAAAACGATATCTGTGAAAAAAATATTGACATAAGCAGGTATTTAAGGTTGACCTTATTTATGAGTTTTGAACTATTAGATAATTGTTGTAGATTTCATCAGGTATCTGCTTTCCTAAAACAACTATCTGTAGGGCACAGACCAAAGAAATCTATGGTGTTCACATTGAAAGACATGGGAAGGTTCTTGGATATTGCTTTAGATGATGAATATTTGCTTCATAAAGTGGTTCTAATTGTGGGAGTGTTTGGAGGTTGTAGAGTTAGTGAATTGGTCGCCATGTCAGTTGATGATGTTGATGACAGAGGTAATTGTGGTCAATATTCCTGACACGAAGACTTATAAGCCCAGAACATTTACTATCATTAACGGAAGTAACTAGGGTAATTCGAGGAGAGTTGGACCACTTTTTTTGAAAAATCTGCAAAAATTTTATTTTCAATGGTGAGGTAATAATTACTCGTGGGATCTTAACATAGGCTTTATTCTTCTAATTGACATTCTTAAGAAGAAAATTAAACGTTACATTCGAACAAAAAAAATAAAATAAAATGTGACTAATCAGTCCGTCTCTCCTACAGGGCAAGGAGAGATGGTCCACACAATAAAAAAAGAAGTAAACTAGTATTTTAAACAAAAAGAACAAAAAACATATATTGTAGTGGCATTTAAATACAAGAAAATTTTTATTTCTTGGCATGTTTGCCACAAATATCGCAAAAATTCAAATATTTGGTGCAGTTTTCGTGCATCCATCGTCCACATCGAATACACTTGATCCAGTCTTCAACTTTTTTTGTTTTTATGTAGTTCTCCCCACAACCAGCGCAGGTGGTTTCATAATCCTCATCTCCACTATCTTCAGAGTCATTCAATTCTGGACTCTCGTAATCCATCGAGGAATCTGAGTTTTCAGGCGATTGAATTTTTTTCTTGGTTTTCCTTTTCATTTGATTTTGTTTTGCACCCATCTTTGCTGTGTTCTTTACATTTTTCTTTTTCTTCTGTTTTGAATCACTTTTTTTCTTTCATGGCTTTAATATTCTTACTTGAATTAAGAACTGTTGCCACATTTCTTCCACGTTTTCTTACTTCACTTAAGGGTTTAATTTCTGGGATCGGGGAAACTTCATCCAGCAATTTTCCTGGAGTTTTCTTTGGTGTTTCTACCAATACTTGATTGTTAGTCCGAGAATGTTGAATCGGCGGAGTGCAAGATCGCCGAGTTTCATATTCGTGTGATGGGCCCGGTTGTGGTGAGTTTGAACGATTCGGTGATGGTTGGAATGAATTTGGTGGCTGAACGTTATCATCATCGAGCATTAAAAAGGCATACTCAGGAATTGCATCTTGGTTAAGTGCACAACACCAGTAGCCCTAAAGGCAGAAATGGCATTTTGCGCGGTGGCTGCTTTGTTCCACGAATCTCCAAATAGTTTTCCAAACACTGTTCTATTCAATTTTCTTGTTGGTTTGATTCTTATAAATTTATTGCATTCCGCATAGTAATGCGACTTCAACGATTTAAAAAAAGCTCGATCCAGTGGTTGCAAATAATGAGTGGTATGACCCGGAAAGCACAATAGAATTATCTCATTTTCTTCAGCAAATTCTAACACATCAATCGAATTAGTATGCGAAGTGTGTCCGTCCAGTAGTAAAAGTACTTTACCAGGTCTTTTTCTAGGGACAAAATGATTTTTTAACCAATCAAGAAAAATTTCACTGTTAACGTATGCCGACTTGGGGGACATCCTAATAGAAGAACCAGGTGGCATACCGTCAGCCCAGTTGTCCTTCTTATTTTTCCCTTTAAAAATGCAATACGGGGGCAAAAATGACCCTTCAGCATTACAACAAGCTACAACACTGATTGTTTCTCCTTTTTCGCCAGAAGTTATAGCAGAGATGGTTTTAGAGCCTTTTGCAGCGACCACATGTCCGGCCTTATTATTGAGTTGAAGGCCGGTTTCATCCATGTTGTAAATATTTCCTGGTTTTCCAATAAGTCGTTTTCTATAAGAGTGTTTTCTAGAAGTTTAAAATAATCTGATACAGCTTTTCTTGACATTCCCTGTGAGCGAAGAAGGGATACTCCCTCCGACTTTCGCACCGATAGATCCGGATGGCGCCTTAAAAACAACTGAAGCCAAACGAACCCTGCTTTACCAGTGGCTCTGTTAAACTTGTGTTTAATATTCATCTTTTCAGCCAAGTCATACCGCATTCTACGGAGTACATCCCTGGTAGGAGCAAAACCAAATTTTTGAAGCTTTTTGATATGTCGCACTAATTTGATTTCTGCATCCTCGCCCAAAGACGATGGCGGACCGAGACGATTTTGTTTCGTAGGATTACCATTTCGTTTTCTACGTTTCAATGTGGTTGCTGGTATTCCAAAATTTCTAGCAGCTTCGTTCAACCCCATTGCTCCATTTGCTACTGCAGTTAAGGCATCTTGAAGTGCTCTGGACGTCCAGTTTCCTCGGTGTACATTACCTTTCCTTGTGTAAATATTTGGCATATTCGGTCCTACAAAACATTGGAGCTTTACGCTTGTACTTTGTACCTACCTATACTGTTATAGACTATTTAATGGAAGTATTTTTTTTTTTCAATAAGATCTGAATGTAATGACGCCGTGTTTAAGAAATGTAGGTAAATTTTATTGCAAATTAAAGCAGGTCCAACTATCCCATAAAAAAATGGTCCATCTATCCTAAACGCATAGGAGAGATGGACCACTTCGTCTTTTCATTGGTAAAGACGAATTCGAAGTTTTGTGAGGTTAGGTACGTCTACGAAGCCTATACTAATTAGATAATTACAGCAAAGTTCTAAAAACTTACTATAAGTAACGCAGTTGATGAAAACGTCCGAGCGCTAAAAATTTTCAGCAGTCGTCAAATAATGACTCGGTAATAACACAGCTAATTCTTAATATATCTCAATGCTCTCTTCCACGCACAAGTCGTTTGAGACTATGCAGTTCGCTTATGGTAGCATAGCGCCATCTGACAAGAAATAGTTCAGATTTTCGAACTGGACCATCTCTCCGCGTGGTCCAACTATCCTCGAATTACCCTATATTTATTTTATTGATGTTTTTCGGAAGTATAGAAAATTACGACCTGACAGTATTTTACACAAACGGTTGTTCATTAATTACCGAAACAATAAATGTACAGTACAACCTATAAGAATAAATACTATTTCAAAATTTCCGGAAAAAATTGCACGATTTATTGGTCTCCGAAATCCTGAAGAATATACGGGTGACAGCTTTAGACTTTCGAGTGCAAGTTTACTGGCAGACTCTGGCGTAGATTTAGCAGTTGTAAAGAGACACGGTGGTTGGCGTTAAAATAGTATTGTAGAGGGATACATAGAAGATTCTCATAATAATAAAATTGATATTTCAAGGAAAATCATAAACCACTCTTCAACAAACATTCAGGAGGCATTGATTTCAAGTTCGAAAGCATGTATTTCCGAAACAAAATCAGTGTCAAATCAAAATATGAATTTGCCTATTAATGGTACATATGGTGTGCAATTTAATGGTCTCAATTATTGTAACATTTATTTTAATAAATAAAAATAGTTTTTTGTTGTTCTTCATTAAATGTTTTCTTATTGTATTGGTAAAACAATTTTTAATCCACTTATAGATAATAGACTACTTATAAGGGTTACTATGGAGTTAATAATGTCACTTTATAATGTCAAAATTGAATAAATAATATTTTCGAAATGTCCACCTCCTTGTTGAATACAGGCAAGTCCCCGTAAGTCAGCTGAACAAGTCTTATCCGAATGTCATGCTTGTTTTGTCCGAATTGTTCGGCAGCCAGATGAGTACTATCCAATAGTGATGTTGGTTTCGGTCAATTTTCAGTACTTGTAGCTATTCGTTGCTTTCGAATCCAATATCCGTTACTTTTTATTCGTTACCGCACTGAGAGAAAGGAAAATGTTAATTCAACCAATTTCGAAATATTGAACTGCAAACGGTTAACTCAACAGAAGAAGTGTTTACCCAAAGAAAAAGTGAATTCCCTGAAAATTAAAATATTTTATGTTTGAAAATAGAGGTGTTCCGGCAAGTGTGCATTTAGTTGAGTAAATAGTATTTCAAACAAGATTTAAAATCTTCCTCCAAAATTTAAAACGCAACAACGAACTTTTGTATGTTTTTTGTGCGCCTGGAATCGAAGTAAGTAGGAGCAAGTGTTAGCTTGTTCTCTATCCCACACATTATCGAAAAAAAAATAGACTACCAACATTATGCGGGTAGTTATGCTAAAGTCGCACTTAACGACACATATACGCTATTTATCCCCATGATTTTATATTTAACCATATTTAACAGCTTCAAAATGTTCATTCAACTATTATTTCCAATATAAATTTAACACTTTTCAGAACATTGAATGAAGATACTGGTCTCTTGCTCATATTTAACTACACAAAAGTGTTCAAGTTATGTATGTTTGTATTAACTTAACACTTTTTTTCTATCAGTGCGAGTACCCGTTCAAATGTGCGGTGCGGGAATTTGTATAGTTAATATATGGTACAAACAAAATGTTCACTTATATAGTAATTTTAATAATAATGAACTTCCCACCTTAAATTTCTGGAAATCTTGAAATCTATGAGAATTTCTCTGAAACACATAAGAAGTATTATCGTAGGGGCAATTTCTTCATGCAAAAATTGACTCGCCCACTTTAGCCCCCTGCCCCCGGAAGCTAATATGTTTTACAACTGTAAATTTTGGCGTTTGCTTTTTTAAAATTGATTGATTCGTTTTGAAAATTTTTAAAGAAATCTATTGGCTTGAGTTGTTTTATATTTCTAGCTAGTCAATCTATTTAGGAGTATCGGAACAAAAGCCAATACTAAAAACTTTTATAAATTTCTCAAAAACATGGAAAATAAGTAATCTTATGTTTCTTAAGCCTTTTAGTTATGTTTAATACAGAATACTTTTCTCCATTTTTGTAGTTACTTATTAAACAAAATTGCGTGTTTTAGGAACGTTTTTATACCGATTTTGCGTTCATTGATTCAATTTTTGTAACAGCACAGTAAAATAATGTTTAACCCAAAGTTATTTAAATAAAAACACCCCATGCACAAGACAGACTTTGCCATCCCAAAGAACTGTCTGAAGGAGAAATTCTTTCTTTTGTTCAAAAGGGCGACCATGTAATAAAACTCAATCATTTTCTTCTTTTGCCGGCTACATACGATAGATGGATAAAACTAAAATATTAACCAAGCATTCGTATTTTATATCAAAACTACTTACCAACTAGCTTATTTTAAATGGAGATAAATGTTTCTCTTTCACAATTCTAATACCTCTATCAAACTATAGTCGGTATAAGAAAAATCATTTATTTCGATGAAAGTGACTGTTAAATAGGTAAAGATAAAACAATTCCAGCAAATAGAACAAATGATGCAGACTTGAATGAAGAACGCTGCTCTTAAACTTGAGTATTATTAATGATTTTTAGTGTTTTGTTGGAGATAGAGTTTGAGGAGATCCTACATTCTACATAATTGAACTAAAATCTATCATTTACTTTAAAACTTTATTTGTAATAGAATTTTTTTAGTTGTTTAATATAGTACAGGTGATATATTAAATTAAATGTTAAAAGAAATGTACTTTTATTCATAGAACAAGCATAGCTCGAATTGCAATCTTTTTCATCACTTCTTTATTTATTTAATGTATGGTAAGTTTCTTTTTTGTTTATTTTTACATTGCATTATTGATGGAAAGAAACATTGCTTTTGTTATAATTATTATTGTTATATACTTATTACAGATTTAGATACAACAAGCATATGGTCTATCCTTAGGAAGGAAAAGAACATATAGCAGGATCGTTTTAGCAAGAGACGCGCCCAAATTACAAACTACAGTTGACTAAAATAATATCAAAGTTCAGAAATTAAATTTAAAATTACTTAATATAGTAGATTTAACAACCGACATGTGCGAACTATAGACGACGATTCAAGGCTACTTCAATCTGATATCGACCGGAACAAATTCATAACAAGGAAATACAACTGGTAGGTATTTAAAGAAACATAGCTTCCATTCTTGAAATATTTATCTATGAGAGCCATATACAAATTTCATGGTATAAATAAATGTACTAAATATTATCTTCTTGTACCTATATCTTATATAATACTTGGCTATTCTGTTCAGTACGCAAGCAAACGTCAAATATGTAAGAATGTTATTATTATTAGAGTTCTGAAATTTCATATCTAGGTTATATTACATGGCAGGTAAAATCTTGCACATTTCAAATTTGACACCCTTAATTTATTTGCGCATGTCGGTTTCTGAAACAATGTTAAGTATTATTATTTTTATTGGATATTGTTGTCAAGGTAGTCAGATACGTATTGCTGTAACCTTAACGCTACAAAGGTTGCATAAATATTCAAAAGTATGCTGAGGATACATTAAAATTGTCACATCTTTACCTATAAGTCTATTCCTTAACAGCATTTCCTTTATAATTTCCTGTGAATTCTCACAGTGATCTTCCTTCTTTTTCTTTGGTGTGTCTCTTATCTAGTTTATATTTGGATAAAGTCAATAATTAAATACAAGTATAAATTCTATAAAATGTTTATAATTCTCTTTCAAAAAACAGTCACAAAATATTGTTATTTTTGTGGCTATATCAAGAATTTTCTTTTCCATAAAAGATCATAGAAAAAGTATGTAATATTTTTATACTGATTTTTAAAAAAAAACATTATCTTGCTATTTTCACCTTTAATATAACAATATTTATTGATTCTTAAAATAATCTTTCCCATAGGAAACTAATTTCATTTCAACAAAGACATACATTCACACATAGTGCCTTTGATGATCTAAAACTTCACAACGTGAATGTCTTGAAAATAACCTATCGCAATCGCTAAATGCAAATATTCGCACATAGTACATTTAACGGCTTGGCGCTTGCCCATCAAGAACATCCCTGTCTATTCGTATTTATTTATTTGAAATCTTAGACTGACTAAAATGATCGTTAATGATGCCTGATGATTCACTGAGAGCAAATATTTGCACATAGTACTCTCAGTGCTATCAACACCATTAACCATCTTCCCACTATTACAAACTTGTATACAAACGCATTGCCTCTTTCATTGTTGGTAATGTATTTTCTTTTTCAATTAATGAAGGTTATTCTTATCTTCTTTTTGTAGATACCTTTGTTGAATACAATCGGGAACACGTTATGTACCACTGGAATTTTCTTCATGAAAACTGCATTACAACGAGTACTCGCATCCACTGCACTGCCTCCAACCTCTATACAGTTTTTCTCTGTTTCTAGTATGTCGATTTGCAGACAACTACAAACAATATTGATGTTATTTCTTCTTTGCAGGTTTTTAAACCACACATGATTTGCTCTGCTAATTTTGAAACCTTTGTGTTTATGCATACAAAACTTCTAGAATGTATTTCAACTTATACATTTAGTATATACATAAATGTATCAATGTGTTATCCCGGATAAAGAGTACCTCTCCATATATATCCTTTTTATGTTTTTTTAATATAAATATACGGTATTTACTATGTTTTTAAATATGAAAATAAAACTCTCACATGAATTGGGATTATTATGCATGTCTGAAATCTATTTTTGTTCATTTAAATTGATTATTTCATCTCGAGCATGCCCTGTTTGGCCTTGCTCATACAATTTAATGGCATTCAAATGATTCACTCTTTTTATTGTTCCATGTTTTTTTTTCTAAATTCTTAATATTTAAGCGTAATTTTTATATATACATTTTCTTAATGACATTGCCCCTTAAAGATTAGGCAAGCCATTTTTATTTGTTGTAAAACTTTTAACTTATGCTTATTATATCAGAATATACGTTTTTAACGAAAAATTAATGTTCTTATTCTATAACTTAACTATTTATTAATTTTTATAATTCTTAAAAATATAAAGATCACGGCAGTATGTACGTGAAAGGTTTAAATATATTTCTCCATTTAAATGTTCTTCATACATAAGTGGTCCAAAGAGACGATTTGCCAAAATACCCATCCAAACGTTTACGATGTTTTGGTCTCCTTGTCCTGTTTTGTCGGGAATTTTGTACTGACCAATAGTACTCCGTACTTCTGCTGAACATTCCAGAATTTGTAAATTTAGTTTTATCTGACCAGATCATCTTGCTCAAAAAATTTTCGTCATATTCTATCCTTTCCATTAACCAATACAGTATTCTAGTCTTCTTAAATAATCTCCAGGTGTCACTAACATGGATCTTGTATGGTTTAAACCTACTTTGATGTTAAAGTTCTTCAAATCCTTATAGACTGGGACAAATTTAATTCTGACGCCACTTCGCGTGTAGAAACTGATGAATTATTATTTATCTAAAAAATACAAGATTAACATGAACTTTGCAAAAACACGCCTTAAATTTAACATTTGTAAAATATCCTGTCATTCATTCAAATTCCTGTTGACATGAACATTACGCGGCTTAGTAAACGATCCATTCTCGACCAAATTTCTATCAAGATCTAGAAAAATGGTATGATGAGGCTGTTATCGTTCTGGATACAATTGTAAATATCTTCTTCTAGCTACTGTTGAATTTCGGTTCAAAGAATTAGAAATACTTAACATATCTTGTTTTTCTTCGTTGGTGTATGACATTTTTGTATTAACCATAAGTAAAATGTTTGACGAATTGAAATTTTATGGCTACCTAATCTTAAAATTTATTCTTTTAATTAAATCATAATATCAAAAACTTTCGCAACATCTAGTACTGGTTGATATTAGAAAAAAAGCTCTTTCTGAAGGTGTTTAAATCCAATATGGCGTTTATAAGAAATTAGATAGTTGATGATGGCCAGAAAGAAACGACACGTTATATAAAAATTTCGAGCTCACAATTGGATAGTAAATAAAAACATTTGTCTGTTTAGCGTATAAAATAAGTATCGAAATCCAATCTACATACTTCATAATAGTTAAAAAAGACAATAGGTATTTAAGCAATCGTAATTGGTTTTCTTTAACTAGTATCCATCATACTAAGAAAATTATAGGATAATCAACTAGCTTTTAAAATTTTCTGCAAAATTGATGTTTGGGATTTGCAAATACTTTATTTTATTCGTATTTTTAATGGGTAGAACGTATTTTCAGAAAGCTCAGGTAACGGAAACATATGGACGACAATATGATAATATTTATTTAATAAGTAATTGTACTGCTTCAAACCAATAATGTTATAAGTGATAACAAATCTTAACTTATCTGTGTTGACATTTAGGTTGAGTTAGATAACTAACATTAAATTTTAATGAACGGTGGAAAGGAAAATTATCACGCTGTATTATAAACGCAAAATATACAAGAACAACAAACGTCCAAGTAAATTAGAATATTTAGGTTAATATTTTATTATGATTTTAATCGTTCATATTGTATATTTTACCATCAATTTCCACCAATTTATATTTACATTCTTTTAAATTATGTCCTCTTTAATTAATAATTAGCACATTCCGCCTTTATTATTTCCTGTTGTTACGTCAATAAAACACAGTTCAATGAGAGATGTAATCAATATTTTTTCTTATCGTCTGTAAACATACGTAGTTATATTTTTATTCCTGATTATATACCAAGAATTACTTGATTGTTGTTTTTAATTAAACATATAACTTCCATATACTACTTCTCTGCATTTACAATTTTAACAGTCATAATGCCAATAGTTCTTCATTATAAATGTAGTATAAGCAAGTATTGCGATGACGAAATGATCCACGTTTTCAAGTCTCTTGCTACTGTAAAAGTACTTTTTAAAGTCTCTCTCTCTCTCTCTCGCTCTCTCTCTCTCTCTCTCGCTCTCTTTCTCTCTCTTTGTGGCTATGTGTAACCATGATAGTGGCCAAAAGGTAAAATACCGAACTTTATAAAATTCTTTAAGGGATCTGATTAGATTTTCAGTAAAATCGATAGACCGGAAATGGTAGTTTACTTGAGGGATAAAATCAAATTTTACTACCATATATTGTCAACTATTAAGTTTAGATAAAAAGAATTTGTGAAAAATTTTATAAATAAACTTTTTGGAAATACCTAGAGAAAACAATTTTTTGCGAATACTTAACAATTCATGGTTTGCAGACAGATTTATTTAGAGCTTGATTTTGCATAATGTTTGTATAAAAAAATTCAAAGTTTGGACAGAAATCATCATTTTCCTGAAATAAAATGCAAAAGGAAAAATCTCTTACCACAAAAAAAGAGTGTTAATCGTAGTGTTTTTGGTTATTTTGGTTACACCTTAACCAAAAATAAAACGTTCAACACTCTTTTTTGTTTTTCTATAGATTTCTACTGAAGATGTCAATTTAGTTGCCGAAATACGTATATAGATTTTTTTATATTTCTTTGTAGTAAAGGACTTTTCCTTTTGCATTTTATTTCAGATTTTTAGCCACAGTCTCCACCATAATATCATTTTCATAACATAACCTTCCTGTCAAGTTATTGCATTATTGCATTAACCGATGAATGCTGACGAGCAATATGTAATATTAGTTTCGCATATCTATTTTTAAGTTCTATTTGTATATGTAAATAAGAATATTTAAAATTTAAAGCAAAATGCTAATAAACGTATATTATTATATTATCAAGTGTAAACTTAATAATATAATATAATAATATATTAGAATAAAATCCTAACCAACAAGTATTTAAAATGTCGTGTCATTGTAATGAGTTACCAACCTAACCTATCATTGTCGAACTGACAAGTATGTTTTTTGTCTTCATAAAACACACACTGAATACTAAAGTTGAGACGCTTTATAGTAGTACTTCCAACAAATTTGTAACCGCCATCTATTCGAGAAACTTTGAAGCAACATTCACATTGATAGCTTATTGTAATCAAACCAAAAAAACCATAAATACATAGATAATCAATAATAGGTGTATTGAAATAGTAATTGGTTTTGTCGCCAGTGGCGCTATATGCGCGTAAGCCAATTTTGAGTAATGTATATTTATGATTAATTTAAGTTGGTACATTATTTAAGATACGATATTTATCTTAACATTTCAGAAAAGGAAATACTTGACTGGACTTGCTATGTCACTTTCAATTGGCAGTGTCCCACACATTATGCATTGAAAAAAAATTAATTTAAATTAATATACAGGCTGTCCAGAAACTCTCCTGACAAACGAACACCGGAGATTCCTCAGATAATTTTAAGACAATTTAACCCAATTCACCCTAGTCCGAAAATGCTTCCTAAGGGAGTTAGAGCTCTTTGAACATGGCGCCTTGTAATTATTTTTTTTTAATATCTCCCGAACGCTTCTATTTAGAAAAACAAAAACTGGTATGCTTATTTATGCTCCAGAGATGAATCAATACCATCAATTGCGAATTTCTAGTACCGGTCATAGGCGTCCGTTTTGGGTAGGTAAACGGTTATTTTAAGGCATAACTTTTTTGTCTTTAACTTTTAAGCATTTGTAACACTAGATTATTAAATTTTCAGGTATTTTAGTACTAAAAGGTACTCTTACTTTAAGTCGGTAGGATACACCGTTTTCTAGAAAAATCGATTTGAAAATTTTTAGTTTTTTCGTCATTAAAATTCAATTTATTATGTACCTACTTATTTTTGGCGACGAAGTTGGCTAGGACTATCAAGGCATGGATGAAAATTAATTTAATAAATCATCTTTTGTTTCAATAAATGCAGCACACAATTCGTCAAAAAAGTTTGGGAAAAGAAGCAAAAATCAATTTGAAACAAAATTTTAGCTGAAGGTTTTTAAAAACAAAGTATTTATTACAATGGAACGAAACTAACAAAAAAAGAACAAGTATCAAAGGTAGATAGTTATGAAAGATGCTCGATGTGATGACCATTAGTCTCTATGCATAAATTTACCCTTTTGTTTAGAGAACGCCAAATTCTTGCAAAAATTCCAAAGTTATTTCTAAATTCGTTGCAAGCATCTTGTATCCTTAGCCAGAGTTGTGTACGATTTTGTATCGGAACGGAATAAACAAATGCTTTTATGTATCCCTAAACACAATAATCGCAAGGATTCAAATCCGGCGACCTTGCTGGCCAAGCAACTGGACCGCCTCTTCCAATCCAATGGTCTTCGTAGTTATTATCTAGAAAGTCTCGTACATTCCTGCTAAAGTGGGCCGGACAGCCGTCCTGTAGAAACCATAAGTTTTGCCGAATATTTAAACGCACCTCATCTAACAAATCAGGTAAAATATCTTGCAGGAAATGTAAGTAATCAACACCATTTAAACGAGCAGATAATTCCACAGGTCCAAGTAGATAATCGTCAACTACTCCAATCCAGACGTTTATGCTAAACCTATGCTGATGCTTAAATTCTTGAACAACGTGGGGATTGTCACCAACGTACGAATAATAGTGTGCATTATGTACATTAAAAATTCCATTTTTTGAGAATGAAGCTTCGTCACCAAACAAAATGTACCTGAAAAAATCTTCATCTTGATTTATATGATTTTGTAACCATCTAGCGAATTCTACACGAGCAGGAAAATCTCCTTCTAACAGTGCTTGCACCTTTGTAAAATGAAAAGGATATAAATTTTCTTTGTGTAAGATATTTCCTACGGAAGATTTTGAAATTGTGGGGTACATGGCAGATAGTCTTCGAACGCTAATTTCTGGATTTTCCTCAACATCCATTAAAATAACATCTTCATGTTCTGCTGTTACATCATTATGTCTCCCTGTTTAATTTTTTTTTTTGGGACCACTGAACCTGTTTCTCTTAATCGTTGATGAAGAGCTGTAAATGTTGAGTGAGTGGGATGCTGACGATTGGGAAATTTTTCAGCGTATCTACGTTGCGCTGCTCGAGCGTTACACCTCATTTCGCCATAAACTAAATGCATATCGGCGTATTCTTCATTAGTAAGAACCATTTTTTTTTAAATTGAAATCGTTGTGTTTGAATGCTACAAAGTAAAAAATTAAAAGATGAACTTCGCGAACTGACAACAATTTGACAATTAAAAACGTAGGTTTTATTTCTGTTGTCAGTTCAGAGCGAACTAGTGTAAAAAATAATAAATTGAATTTTAATATGACGAAAAAACGAAAAATTTTCAAATCGATTTTTCGAGGAAACAGTGTATCCTACCGACTTAAAGTAAGAGTACCTTTTGGTACTAGAATACCTGAAAATTTAATAATCTAGTGTCACAAATGCTTAACAGTTAAAGACAAAAAAGTTATGCGTTAAAATAACCGTTTACCTACCCAAAACGAACGCCTATGACCGGTACTAGAAATTCGCAATTGATGGAATCGATCAGTTTTTGTTTTTCTAAATAGAAGCGTTCGGGAGATATTAAAAAAAACTAATTACAAGGCGCCATCTTCAAAGAGCTCTAGCTCCCTTAGGAAGCATTTTAGGGACTAGGGTGAATTGGGTTAAATTGTCTTAAAATTATCTGAGGAATCTCCGGTCTTCGTTTGTCTGGAGAGTTTCTGGACATCCTGTATAAGTAACTAATTACTTCATTTCTTATATAATAATAAAATTCGATGAACATGGCATGGAAACAAGAAGTAAATATAACAAGCAAATGTCACTTAGTTGCCTGTTGATATTGTCCCTTTATTCAGCGTTGCTTTAACACTTCCGCTTTTTTGTGCATCGCTACCAAGATAATTAGTTTTAAAAACTTTAAATTAATAAAATTTCTAGATAAAATAACGAAGTGTAACAGATCTGCTGCAGGCGACAAAAACTTTTATTAGGTCATTTATTAATTTCTATTGTATTAGTAGATAGACATGGATAAGTCTATTAATAATATAAAAATAAATACGTCATGTGCAAGAAAATAATGACTCATTTTAATGTAAATGTAAGTAATCGATACGTACATGAAATACTTACGTTAATTAAGTAATATATTTTAGGTTAGGTATGATACTAATCACGTTAATCAACAATATTTTTAATTTAATGTTCATACAAAAAATATTGTACAAGCCACTTGCGTGAAGACATCTTCCACGCATTCGCGCAATTAACCACCCTCACTCCTTTCAGTCGCTCGTGCTTTAAAAATGCGCTCATACGGGAACAAAGTTTTCCCGCCCTTGATTTGTAAATAACTACATCACAGTCCTTAATAATTGGCTTCCTACTGGGAAAATTGAAAAGACTGGACAGAGATAAATTAATAAATTATTTATTATGCAATAGTTTATAATGATATTGTATTGGAGGGGTATCGTTTCCTAATCTTTCCGCGAATGTTTGTCCATTATAGGTCCATCTATCTAGATGTACACTAGCAGCAATTTCCATTCCTAACTTCTTTCCTAATTTTTGCGAAACTGGAGAGGTAAATATTGCGCTTACAAACTTTGGTATAGGCTCTAATTGCAAAATATTCTCATTTATGGACTGTTTGATATTATTTCCAGCTAATAAATTTTGTGCTAATATTTCCGAACTTCTACAAAGATTGTAAGCAATTGATTTTCCTCGATAATCAGAAAGAACGCCCAAAAACATTATTTCCAAGTAACAGTCTTCCTGGCAAACTTCAAACATATCTATTACTAAATCTGTGCCACTCATAAAAGACAGAAAAGCTTTTGAGGCCAAATCTTGACAGCGGTTTGCGTAGTTATCGTAGTATTCTATATCCGGCTGATTCTTGACCTAAAGTGAGGAAACATACAATTAATTTCAAATCTATAATTGTAAATAAATAGTTGGAAAAAAATTAACTTACGTGTATTTTGTTAAATGAAACGGCCACAATATTATTTGTTTCTTTGTCAACTGCTATAATTGACACGCCATCTTCTGCTGCTTTAGCAAAAAGTCCTGTCAGCTCCTCTGTGGCTGTTAGATTATGTTTTAAACCGATTGCTTTGCAAACAGTCTCATCTGCAAAGAATGATGTTTTTCCCACTTGTATGGCTTCACTCAAACTATCTCTAGTTAGTAGTGTGTATCGGAGATTATCTGTAAAATAGAAATTCTTAAGTTTACTTTAACAAGTCTATATATAAATGAAAAAATATGCGCTTGTGTGCAAGCGCGCGTGGATGTGTGCGTGTGTTAATTTCAATAAGACATAACTTGATGAAACAAAATTTATATGCTGCGAAAAAAGTAAGAAATAATACATTTGTAAATAATATACAGGATGTAACAAAAGTATTAAATAATTGCTGTAACTTTGTAGTTCGAAATTTCACGAAGAAACGTATTAGACAAAAGTTGTTTGATCGGTTATTGCGCATGTTTTGACGTTTTTGTCTGCTCATATCTTCCATTGTTTTGTAGCTTGGACAACAATTTTTGCTTGTTTAAGTTAGTATATATTAGTTGTATATTCTCATTAAAGAAACACAAATAATATAGTAAGTTATGGTACACAAGTAATTATTCCTTTACAACAATTATTAAATATTATTACAAATTATTTATTAGTATTGAGATATGAATATACTGGATGAGTCATATAACCGGGTAATGCCGATTATAACTTTATGAGTAAAGATATTTCGAAGTGGTTTTTTCCGTGTGATACCTGTTCATTAGGAGCACATTTTAAAAATATTTTGTTTTATACAAAGTGTTCCATAACTTGGTGGCAAACCATAGTTATAGTTCTTTAAATGGAAGACCCTATATATTATTGCATTTTTGTATTCCCCGTATAATTTTTAGTCAAAAAGTAAAAAAATAGTATAGGCCTAAAGTGTAAAGTTTTTGACTTATTCCCATTTTGCTGAAAAATTCAATGTTTGTATAAAATTATATTTCTCGAAAACGACGTATTAGATGGACAAATTTTTTTGCAGTATTGTTTACAATAAGAGGTCCTAATACAAGCATGTTTTATTTTTTTACATTTACTAACTGCATGTGCAGGAAACTGGATTAAAAATACATGACACGTTTTAGAATAAAAGTCAATCTTTTTAAATGGAACACCCTGTATATCAGTTCATTTTTGAATTGTTTATTAAATTTCATGTCAGAAACATGTAAGACGTTAATACTTTAAATGTGACTATTACTGAGCTACTGTCGTTCTTTGATATGCTTTTGTTAGTTTTTGCAAAAAAGTAAATTTTTTCAAATGGAACACCCTGTATATTATTTCATTTTTGAATTTCTTATTAAATTTCACATCAAAAACACGTACGACGTTAATACTTTAAAAGTGACTATTACTGAGCTATTGTCTCTTTTTGATATAATTTTGTCAATTTTGTGGTTTTAATCAATGTAGTATAGTAGTGACAAAATTATATCAAAAAAACGACAGTAGCTCTGTAAAAGTTACTTTTAAAGTATTAACGTCTTACATGTTTTTGATGTGAAATTTAATAAGAAATTCAAAAATGAAATAATATACAGGGTGTTCCATTTGAAAAAAATGACTTTTTCGCAAAAACTAACAAAAGCATATCAAAAAACGACAGTAGCTCAGCAATAGTCACATTTAAAGTATTAACGTCTTACATGTTTCTGACATGAAATTTAACAAACAATTCAAAAATGAACTGATATACAGGGTGTTCCATTTAAAAGAATTGACTTTTATACAAAAACGTGTCATCTAATTTTAATTTAATGCAGTCAGTAACTGTAAAAAAATAAAACATGCTTCTATTAGGACCTCTTATTGTAAACAATACTGCAAAAAAATTTGTTCATGTAATACGTCCTTTTCGAGAAATATAATTTCATACAAACACTGAATTTTTCAGAAAAATGGGAATAAGTCAAAAACTTTACACTTTAGGCCTATACTATTTTATAACTCTTTGACTGAAAATTATACGGGGAATGCAAAAATGCAATAATATATAGGCTGTTCCATTAAAAAAACTATAACTATGGTTAGCCACCAAGTTATGGAACACTCTGTATAATACAAAATATTTTTAAAATGTGCTCCTAATGAACAGCTATCATAAGGGAAAAAAACGCTTCGAAATATCTTTATTCATAAAGGCATAATCGGCCTTACCCGCTTAGATGACTCACTCTGTATATACTTAATAGTAATCAATAGCAAAAACACAACAATCGGAAAGCGAACTGTCATCCAAAGAGTTTCATTAGAGTAAACATTAACTGAAAATAGCAAACCACAAAAAATGATTATTAAGAAAGCAAATCATTTAAATAAAGTCACTGGAAAATCTTTGAAATTTGAAAAACGACATTCAATGAGATTGTAAGACAACAATGCCCTATCTATGTCTTTAATGACTAACATAGAAAGAGGCAACCGTAAAATGTGTAATTGAAAGTAAAAATGTAAACAAGTACAGAAGAGCCACTACTCTTTATTCACTAAAAGATCTAGATTCATCTTAAATAATATTCATTTTCACTACACAAATAATATTGTCGCGAATTGTGTAATTGAAAGAATACTTGTAAAAATAAGGAATAGAGCTGTCGCATACTATGCATGTAGGTTGAGAAGAAGGTCCAGATTTATCTTAGACGTACATTCAATCTCATCACACATATAATACTGACTATGTGTCAAAGATATATGACAATATAGAATTGTGCAAACCAAACATGATAGTGTTAATTATGTATTAGTAGCCACAGGCAGACTACCTTATTTAATTTCTTCAGTATGACACAAAAAAAAGGTGTGTGTTTATTAAAAATAATAATTGTGTAGATTAAAACAATAACACAAATAATACTGACTATATGTCAAAGATATGATTATATAGAATTGTGTAAATCAAGCATGAGAGTGTTAGAGTGTTAATTATGTCTTAGTAGCCACAGACAGACCACCTCATTTGGTGTTTTCGGTATGACACAACTAAGAAGGTGTGTGTTAATTAAAAATAATAATTGTATAGATTAAAACAATATGCGTGTGGTATTATCTTAAGAATGACCATAGATGTCCGTCGTGTAAAACAACAGTAGTTATTAATGCACTTAGTGTTATGTAAATGCCAGTTCTCAGACAGCCAATTAGTAAATATATTAAAATTCCTTGCCAAAATATACAAGAAATTTATTGATATTAATCATCTTGACGTAGCGACAGAAAACATTTAATAGTATTCAATAACAAAATGACAATAGGAAAGCAAGCTGTTCAAACGGTTTTATTGCAATAAACATTAATTAAAAACAGCAAACAACATAGTTTAGTAATATAATTACATCTTACCTTGCTCCAGCAGAGTAAATCCACCCATTTCGTGGCAATTTGGCAATATTTTGTTTCGTTTATTGTTGCAAATAATTTAACTTTGTATCTACTAGGTTGTACACTTACTACTGAACCTGTTGACATGACATTAGCATAACAGCTGTATTTCTTTAATCTTATCGCTGGCATTAGATTTATCTAAAGTAGTTAAAATTATGTTGTTATTAGTCCATATCAAATTCATATATACAGATATTTCTAAAATAAGTTTACTTTTATATGGAAATGTACGCTTTTTTCAGCGTTTGCATATACCATAAGACCGCGTGCGTCTGCATTATCGCGATACCTGTAGGGTGAGCGAAACAGATAGAGATGTCTGTGTATTAGAACGGTAAACAAGTGGACGCAGTGTTATACTGGATTTCAACAGCGCTAGTATTTCGCATATGCCTATGGTGCACTCGTATTTGTCCAAAAAATCCACATTTATACGGTGTAGTCGGGCAGTCGCATTCGCCGTCGCTTCCACATATGGGCGTCAGTTCGAGTTTTATTATTGTTTAAGCATAACATTTTTTTTAGCTAATTACAGGTTAATTGCAATGTTGAATTACAATTCTGATTTAAGAAGTAAATATTTTATGTATCAGTATTTTATTATAGTTGAGTTTTTAGATTATAATATTTGTTGAAAAATATTATTTTAGTTAAGAAGTTTTTTTTATTTTAAAGTCTAGGAGTTATTTATTATTTATTTTTGCTCTTTTATGTTGTTTATGAAGCTGTGATGAGTTACTTCACTGACATATTATCAGTGATTATCTGATGCTTCAAACAACTACAAATAATTACTTACAACGGGAACGCAATACATATTACATTGCTTTTCACTTGATTTGCCTACGAATACATTTATACGTATAACTTATACGCCCGCTGTCGGTGTAGCAATTCAAGTTGGCACGCCCATTTATAGTCGACCAGTAGTTACTAATACATGCATCGCGCTATTAACGGTGGCCACACGGTATATTGTCTGTCCAATATGTCTTTGTCATTTTCCGTGATCGAGATAGAAGTTATTATAACAGTCGCGTCATACTACGCTTGGCTAACATACGGAAAATTTTTAAAACCAAATGTATACATAATATATATATATATATAATATAAATATGCCCACATCCAATTATTTGTAAATATATATTATTTTATATAGCAATATTCGGTAATGTCAATCTAAGTCGTTGTCTTCCACCGTTGTTGTTTATAACGTCCATGCTTCTGCTGCCGATCTTTCATCCTCTATCCTATGGAACATCTTCACGATTTCTACTACTTGAAACAGACTGTCTCAGTTTATCGCCGACTTTCATGTTATCGCAGCAGTAGAAGACCTGAAGATGTTTTATAGGATAGTGGAGAAACTTCGACAGTACAAGCAGAGATAACGACGAGGTTGCAACCCAGAAACCAAAAAGCTAATGTGATATTATATTATTTAGTTTTGATAGTTTAAAAATAAATTCAAAAATATTTGCTGCGAAATTGACAATCGGATGGATGACATTTAATAAGCTGCTTCTCAGTTGTGTAATAGTATAGTATATATATTGTAATAAAGTGGATATACTAGCTTTCAGAAGATATCCCACAAATTAGCAACTCAATAATAAAAAATTTTTAATTATAAAAATGTTATGTTTTATACTATTTATCTCAGGGTAAGTATTTTATCTTTTTGTACTATTATATTTATTTTAAAATGCCTCGTACTAGTTCAGTATAATTTTATAATATCTACTGTCTATATTTTTAAACAATAAGAACATGAGACTCACTTTAAAAATTATTTGTATTAAACACCTACTTGATGCACTTAATCCGGTCCTGGATCCTTCAGTAGCAATTTTTACTTGTAATAATATTTTTATATTTGGTAGTTGGTATTCTGAATTCAATGGTACTCTATCTCTTATTGTAACCAAACTGTTTTCGTTTACTTTAGGTATAATAAATTACACTTATAAAATTCTATATAATAAATCTGATGACTATAAATTAACATGAACTTCTCATCAGGTAATTATAACTCAATCTAATATTCTATTACCAAATCAATTATTTTTCTCTTTTATTTCTTTTAGAAATGTGATCTGTCAATTCTTTACATAACCTTGATGATGATAAAAATAACACTGGCTATACTAGAACAATATATTCGTTTTTCCATAAACACATATACATATTTACATTAAGATCCGGATTATATATCATAAATATATTCTTGATACTCATAAAACTTGTTCAAATATATAAAGGACTATTTAGGATGAGTTTCTTTTAAAAACGACGTTTTTTACCAAGTAAGTAATTTAATATGACAGAAATTGTTAGGATGTTTACAAACTTTACTAGTTTACGATTAAGAAATTTATTATTTTGAGATAGTTAATTATCTGACTTTGAATAATTGAAATCAGTAATTTTATGATTACTTGACTTTAATACAGAATTAAATATAAATTAAATTTGTCTTTTCAGTGACTACCTAAAATTCTTAGTATACTATAAAACTTTATACGACCTTTCAAAATATATGTCCAGTTGTCACTCGAATTCTTTCATGTATTTAATATGTTTTACTTGTAGCTATAAATCCTACGTTCCGGATGGTTATGAAGATATTTGCCTTCCTTTCTCATGTATCTCTGGATTCTGGGTCTTGAAATTCTTGATGTTAATAGTTGCCTTCTTGATGAAATTCGCTATCTGCTATTACACGTACTATGGATTCTGGAAGTCAATGATTTCCTTCTAGAAGAAATCCGCTATTTTCTATCACACGTACTGTATCAGAAAATTCTCTGCAACTCTTGAAATATCTCTGGATTCTCTGGATTCTGCAATTTGATAATAACCTCTAGATTCTAGAAGTTGATAGTAATCTCGGGATTCTGGATCTCAATATTAACTTCAAGATTCTGGATACACAAAATAATCCAGAAGAACAATCTCCTGTTTCCTCCTTTGTCTCTTAATCCAAATTGGTGAGTACTTGGTATATTTGTATAGTATTATCACTTTTCTTTTTAAATTTTTACAATTCACTTTTGCTTCAATTCTCTATATGTTTATTCGTGTATTCTATCACTCTCTGATTATTTTGGCACTGATATAATGTAATTATCTGAGAAAATGATTACTTTCCCGATAATCACATCCACACCTTATTTGAATTCAAAAATTCTCCCCTATTTATTTTGAAAATTACCTTAGTGATATTACTTAATTCTTTTTGAACCAATAAATTACTTCCACATTAAACTCAAGATCAATATAACTTATAGATATGTAATACTTTTATAAATACCTTACATAATTCAAAGTTTCTATCAAAATAAAATATTTCACGAATTTAATAAAGTTTTTTACACATTCTTTACCATTTTTATACTTTGCTTCATTATTGTAATCAAAATCTGTCACATTGACAATTACTGTCACATCCAATATACAATTTAAGGCGGCAATTTCTTATCAAATCTTTATCGATTTGTTTTCATATTCTAAAAACTTTTTATCCTATTCTCATCATAAATATTATTTGAACAAATTTTTTTACAATGCTAAAATACATTTCTAAACAATTACAATACTAATATAAAATTTTCTTTACAGATTATTGGTACATATGCATAGAAACTATACCTCATCTCCAATAGTATTAATTTTCTACTTAGTCATGTAACTATAAAATTTCCTTTAATTCAATATACACAATTCTTTCAAAAATACTACCAGCTTAATTAATATTTGCAAATTTAACTATTTCTGTCATAATCAAATAAAATTCAAATCTTAGATTAATTCATCCTTAATAGTTTTAAAATAGGCAACTCTTATTACCTCAAAGTGTAACCTTAATAATTTTAAAATAGGCAACTCTACCAACTCTACCTATATCAATTGCCCCTTTAAGAAATTCAAATTACAATTTATTTGTTAATTTATATTTCTTAAATAAGAACTTGTTATGCAAACAATATAATCCGTCTATTATTCTTCATCCTTATAAATTCCAACTAAATATAACTTTTTAGGTATCACACTTGTAAAATACCAACATCAATAATATTTTTACATGTATCTGTAGTGCAAGCTATGGCACTATTCACAATTGTCAGAAAATATGTATATGTTCTATAACAAAACTTTTTATATATAAAATTTACTAAGGTTATATAAACTACCATAATGTATTAAGCGAATATCCTTGTACAAATAATGTCTTGATTACAATTATTTTTAATTTTGCTCTATGTATAAGTTTTAAATATTTTTTATAACGATATTTGTATATAAGAAAAATATCTATTTAGAGTGTTGTATACCTGTATACAATTGAGTTTAATTTTACTACTCTTATAGAAAATATTTTTCCTCTTTTAAATTAAAATATCAGTTTTATTACACTTTTTTGTTGAATGTCATATAATTCAATATGTGTTTTCTTTGAACATACATTTTATGGCCTCTTAACATGCTTACTCAATTATTTATTTTATCCATTTAATCTGTTCTTATTCGAACATAACTCATATTTACTTATTTAAACATTTCTTTCTCATCTTTTACTTTCAATTGGAAAGTTAATAACTTTATATTCGTTTTATAGGCGAACGTTACCTTTATATTTATGTAGACCTTTTGTCCACTATTTTATAATAATGTAGGGATTTTATTTACCCATTCTCATATATTTTACTCTATCATACCATAATATCATGGTTTATTTTATTTAAAATTATTTATAGTAAGCATTTTTATTTTTTAACAAGTATCTTTTCTTCCTAACAGGCCTTTTCCTTTCCCTTAATAATCTATACTAAAAAAACACACCTATTGTTCATAAAATTCAACTTTTTCGTGCAATAATTGTCGTATTATATCCTCAATTTGTTTCAAAAAGTGTTTATTAACTCATTACTTAATAATATTTTCCTTCTTTATAATCAATTTCTCTGTTATTTTTTTTTATATAAAACATCAGGTATTTTAAATTTACTTTTCTTGAGCACACATTAACTTGTACAATCCACTTATTATACATTATTTAACTATTATGTACAAACATTTTACTTGGGAATAAGGGAATAATCATAAAAATATTGTAATACAACTTCTAATGTTTATAACAATCTTATAGTTTAAATTTCAAAAAAAAAACAAATCTGGACGGTATTTCATTTAATCTACTTTTATATAATTGTAATAGGAATTTTTATTCATTTTATAGTTGATTTTCTTGTAACCCTATTTTATCAATAAATATGCCCCTACTTCAATATCTGGAAAGTTATGATATTTATGGAACCTTCTTTATTTGTAATAAATCTATCTATGTTTCCATAATATACTGCTCTGCCCCTATTTCATTATCAGGTGAACTTAATTTCCCTAACTTGGCTAACAATTGCGTTTTTAACGAAAATATTCAAGATCTATCCTTATTCGTAAATAAAAATTTAATTTGTGAGAACAATGCATTACTAAATTGAGCCAATGTAGTAATACCAACGATAATGGTACTATATATGGTACTTTCGTCCTGACTATTCTGACTATATGAGGATATCTATTATTTATTTAGAATGATTTATTTAGAAAGATAATTTTCCAAATGTGAGATCAATTAAAATACTAGGAACCACAGGTACAGTGATACCTTCAGAAGTTGATCTCCTATCTTCTGTCCTGACTATAATATAAGATCAAGGGTTATTACATAAAATATTTTATGTTCGAACACAAAATTTTGAATTTAATGAGATCAATTAAATAGCTAAGATAAGCCGGTGTTGCTATTACCGTCGAGAGTTGATCTCTTTCTTTTTTATAAAAGAAAACTCTCGTCCTGACTATAATTTGAGATCTAATTTATACTGGGATGAGCAGGTGTCGTAAATACCTTCAGAAGACGACCTCTTTTTTCTTCTGTCCTGACTATAATTTACGATTTTAACTATGTTTCCTCTATATAATCATGTAACATGGATATGTGATACGTCCCTTTGAGATATCCAGTATTTTCATCTATTAACTCATAGTTATTTAGTCCTATTTTACGATGTATAGTATATGGTCCGACATAAGGCCTTATTAGTTTAGCAATTATTTTATTTTTTCTGTCTGTTACTCGTAATGCTCGCACAATAACTTTATCCTTTATATTGTATGTTTTGTATTTACGTTGTTTCTCGTTTTTCTTTCTCTCCCATTTTTCTTTCCTCTTTAACAATTTTTGTTTTACTTGCTCATATTTAACTTCCAGATTATCAATATCGTCATTTTGCCAGGGTCTTTGCGAAGGTTGTCCTGTAAAAATCGTGATTGGGCAAGAATCATGCACAGTGCTAGGTGTATTATTCATAACTAATTCAATTTGTTTAATATATTTTGCCCATTTATGATGACAATCCACTAATAAGATACGTAAATATTTAAGTACTTCTTTAATATATCTTTCTGAGGGATTCGATTGTGGATGACGTATTGAAATATGATAGGATTTAATATTCCTACTATCTAAATAATCATGATATCTCTGATTCATGAAATAAGTAGCATGATCTGACAAAATAGATCTAGGTGTACCGAATTCAGTTATATATTCTTGTAGCGCTTGTAGTACTGTTTCTGTATTACACTTTTGTGTTGGTATTAATTTAACATGTTTGGAAAAAATATCACACATTACTAAAATATTTCGGTATCTTTTTGTACTAGGTATTAGATTTGAAATAAAATCAATAGCAACCAATTGTAATCTGTCCAAAGCTATTATACTTAAACTGATGTTTTGATTTGTAAAATTTTTCTCTTTTGCTAAAACGCATGTTTCACATTGTCTTAATACTCTTTTAATTATCTTCTCATCATTATGACAATAAAATGCCTCTCTGTAAATTAACCAGCACTTCCTAGCACCAATATGTATGTATAATACATGAATCTGTTTTACAATTTCTATAGTATGTTCTTCATTAGTAATGTATACTTCAGTATCCCCAATTTTTTTAACAATAATCCCTTCATGAATTCTCATACCTTTATAAGTACCCTCTTCTTGTAATTTTTGTCTTATTCTCTCAAATTCTGGTGATTCTTGAACCTCTCTAATACGTTGTAAAGAAAAAATTCCTTCTGATTCCAATCTTACCACATTAACTCGTACGTTAGTTGATTTTGTTTCTCCATGTTTTCTACTAAGCACATCCGCGGCAATCATTTCTTTTCCTGGTTTATACACAATCTCCATATCATATTGTTGAATCAACAGAGTCCATCTATATATACGATTATTAGTTAGCTTTGTTGTCATAATATTAAGTAACGCCTTGTGATCCGACTCCAATATAAATTTCTTCCCTATCAAGTAATAGCGTAATTTCGTCAAAGCAAAGATAACGGCAAGCATCTCGAGTTCTGATATGCCAAATCTTCTTTCACATGGTTTTAAAGTGCGTGACGCGAAATAAATTGGAACTTCTATACCATCCTTTATTTGAACAAGTTCCGCAGCCACAGCTATACTCGATGCATCAGTTCTAACAATAAACTCCAAATTGAAATCAGGGTGATATAGTTTAAGATTTTCAACAAAATTCGATTTAAGTTGTATAAAACATTCCTCACATTCTGGTGTCCACTTCCACTTTGTGCCTTTCTTTAGTAAATTCAATAACGTACTTGTTTTCTGACTATAATTCGATACAAATTTTCTATAATAATTTAATAGACCAAGAAAACCTCTTAACATTTTAATTTTATTTGGTCGTGGATAATTTTGTATTTCCTCTAACCTTTGAGGATCTAACAAAATATTTTGTTGATTCACTACATACCCTAAATAATTGACCTCTTTTTGACAAAATTGACACTTAGATAAATTTAATTTCATACCATTTTCTTGTAACGTATTTATAATTATCTCAATATGATTAATATGAGATTCAATATCATCCGAAAATATTATAATATCATCCAAATAATGAAGAGCAAATTTCTCGTACTTATCTAGTGTTATATGAAGAAATCTGATTAACCCAGCAGGGCTACTCCGAATTCCGAAAGGGCAAACCTTAAAATTATACGTAATTCCATTCACATTAAACCCACAATATTTTCTCGAATTCTCATCCAACCTAATCAACCAAAATGCATTCTTGAGATCAAACTTACTATACCATTTTTTATTACCACATTTAGTAAGCAATACATCTATATTCTGTGGCATTTCATGCTCAGGCATGATCCTTAGGTTAATTAAACGAGCGTCAATGCATATGCGTAACGTGTTGTCCTTCTTCTTCACAATCACCACAGGATTTATAAAATAAGTATTAGATCGTTCTATAATGTCTGCTTCCTCCAATTTTTGTAATTCCTTATTTACTCGATCTTGGAAAAAATATGGAATTGGATAATTTCTGCACGATAAAGGAGAATCATCATTTATTAATAATTTATGTTCGTAATCTTTAGCAAATACCACCTCATCATTTATCAATCTGATATTATTTGTCAAAATTTCAATTAAGCTTTCTTCTATCCATGGTTCAGGTAAATTTTGTTTAAGTATAAATGTCGTTATATCCATCTTATTTCTGATTACCTTCACCTCTTGTTTTTCTTCAATTATTTCTGCTTTCCCATAATCATCATAACTTATTTCTCTAGGTAACTCTAACATTGCCTCTTCTAAATATTCTTGTGTATCATCATTCTCAGCTCTATCAGCTATTATTACATTATTCACTTCATGCTGAATTTCATCCTTAAATTTCATATATGCGTTAATTTCTTTTATATCTTCTAATTTATTTAAAACAATTTCATTACCTCCTATTTTAACCTTATTTTCAACAAAATCTAAATTCATTCCTAGTAATCTCATATTATCTATTCCTATAATACAATCATAGAACAGATTTGTTAATATATAAAATTGCATAATATAAGTTTGTCCATTTAAAACTACATCAATGCACAATCTTTTATTAATACATCCCATTTTACTTCTATTTGCAGACATAACCTTTGTATTTTTAATCTTGATAATATTTTTTAAATAATCCGGTATATTTACAACCATCTCTTCCTTAATAAGTGAAATCTCCGCTCCAGAATCTAATAATGTTTTAAAACTAATATTCCTAATAATTATAGAAAAGAAAGGTAAACTTTCATAATTATTTATGGTATTTTCCATATCTGTGAAATTAATTATTTCCCCTATTCCCGTTATATCTTGATATTTGGTTATATTACAAATATCCTCACAAAATAAAGAAATATTATCTAATGTGAGGTTCCTGGTACGATCTGGGATTTTCCAAAATTGGCGTTTTTTTTTTCTCTTCATTTATACCACTAATTGTATCCTTCTTGTTAATATTTCCATGTTCATAATCTCTCCAATCTTGTGTTTGTATTGAATTAATTGCTCGAGAGTTATTATATCCATAATACTTATTGTTCTGATCTTGATAACTCTTTTCCTGAGGTAATTGTTTTGGGTTTTGCATATTAACAGAATTATAACGATTTACATTCGGTCTTGAATTAAATCCATTTGTATTACCTCGATTATAGTGCCAATTATCATTTCTGTTTCCCTGAATATTGTTGTTTCTATTATTTTGATAAGACTTTTGATTAAAATTTTGATAATTCTGCCTATCTCCATATCCATTATTATTACTATTATTATTGTAATTATTATTACGTTGTTGGTTATTCGGGTTCTCTTGTCTACCATTCAATTGCCTAAATTCTCTATATTTCAACCCATCGGAATAATCATCAAGACGACGAAGAATATTAATTAAACCATTCATATCGTAGATATTTTGGCATATAATCGCGTGCGTATCCACCGGTATAAAATGTTGCAATAGATGTTGAGAGATAGTCTTCTCATCCAAATGAGATATATACCTGCAATAATTAAACATACGTTGTGCATATGTTTCCCTCGAAGATTTTCCCGGCTGATATCTACCTGTCAATAATCTCTGGTGTGCTCTGCTTTGTTGAGTTTCACTCCAGAAATTATTTCTAAATAATTCCACAAACTGATTCAAATCTTTACATTCGTCTTCAATTCTTTGCAGCCAATCTGCAGCTCCAAAATTTAATGTAGCTCTTATCACATTCATCTGACTTCTAAAATCAGGGATATCTTCAATGTATTTTAGAATATTTGTTAAATACGCCATGGGATGAGTTGACATTTTATCCCCACTAAAATGAGTGATATTTTCTACTCGAATACCTGTATTCAAAATATTATAAGCCGGAGAACAAGTTGTCTGAGGAATCTTAATATTTTGAGCTTTTACTATCAGTTCTTGAATTTGTAATTTCTGTGCATTGCATTCTTCTAAAATATCTTTTATTCCTGCCTTCTGAATATTTGTAGAATCAGCTGTTAATTTTATTTCTTTCAGACAATTATCTTCTGTATTTTCTATTTTTCTAATCAGAGAATCTTCCATTCTTTCTGTTCTATCTTCAAGTACTTTATTTACTTGATCTACTTCTAGTCGTATTCGTTCTGCTAACTCTTTATGTTTCTCTTGATTATTTTTATCTATTTGTTTTACGTTATCTTGTATACTCTTTACCTTATTCTCTACCTGTTGCACTTTATTCGTAATAAGAGTTTTAACTTCTGTATCTTTAATTTGCAACTTTTCATCCATTTCTTTCCGCATTTTAACTTCCCGACTATCCATGTCGATAGTAATTTTTTTTAACATTTTCTTCTGTATTTCTTAATAATGTTTTCTTTAATTCTTCGAGATTTCTTCTATTCTCTTCTCTAATATCAACGCTCGCCTTCTCCAACTTATCCAGTTTTTCTCTTAATTCTTTTTTATCCTCTTCTCTAATTTTCTCGCTTCTCTTAATATCTTCTTCCCTATTTTTCTCGCTTCTCTTAATATCTTCTTCCCTATTTTTCTTATTCTCTTCACTAGCCTTGTCAAATTTACCAATTAATTCTTTTTTATACTCTTCCCTATTTTTCTTATTATCTTCATTCGCCTTGTCAAATTTATCCATTAATTTCTTATTATTCTCTTCACTATTTTTTATATTATCTTCATTCATTTGTTTTAACATTTGTAAAATCAATGTCATATCCATAGCTGTAGTTGACATTTCTATTTTAGAAGTCTCTCCTTGCATTTGCGACTTGTCTCCTCTATCTTGTACCTCTCCTGTCTGTTGATTTTCTTCCTGCATCTGTACAGTAACTTCTCCTCCCTCTTGTGAAATTCCTTCCTGACTAACCTCCACCTCATCATCGCTAGATGAATCTGTTCTATGTATACCAGAGCTACTTTTAGATCTGGTGTTCATTTTAAATAAGTAGAGTACACAAATAAATCAAACAAAATTACTTGTTCCTAAATATACCTGTAATTGACTTTATTATCTTTGAAAATGTAAATTAATGTTTCCTCTGTAAAACAATAAATAAAATATTCAAAATACGATGCTGTGAGTCTTATATTTACAAGGCCCCACGTTGGGCGCCATAAATGTAATAAAGTGGATATACTAGCTTTCAGAAGATATCCCACAAATTAGCAACTCAATAATAAAAATTTTTTAATTATAAAAATGTTATGTTTTATACTATTTATCTCAGGGTAAGTATTTTATCTTTTTGTACTATTATATTTATTTTAAAATGCCTCGTACTAGTTCAGTATAATTTCATAATATCTACTGTCTATATTTTTAAACAATAAGAACATGAGACTCACTTTAAAAATTATTTGTATTAAACACCTACTTGATGCACTTAATCCGGTCCTGGATCCTTCAGTAGCAATTTTTACTTGTAATAATATTTTTATATTTGGTAGTTGGTATTCTGAATTCAATGGTACTCTATCTCTTATTGTAACCAAACTGTTTTCGTTTACTTTAGGTATAATAAATTACACTTATAAAATTCTATATAATAAATCTGATGACTATAAATTAACATGAACTTCTCATCAGGTAATTATAACTCAATCTAATATTCTATTACCAAATCAATTATTTTTCTCTTTTATTTCTTTTAGAAATGTGATCTGTCAATTCTTTACATAACCTTGATGATGATAAAAATAACACTGGCTATACTAGAACAATATATTCGTTTTTCCATAAACACATATACATATTTACATTAAGATCCGGATTATATATCATAAATATATTCTTGATACTCATAAAACTTGTTCAAATATATAAAGGACTATTTAGGATGAGTTTCTTTTAAAAACGACGTTTTTTACCAAGTAAGTAATTTAATATGACAGAAATTGTTAGGATGTTTACAAACTTTACTAGTTTACGATTAAGAAATTTATTATTTTGAGATAGTTAATTATCTGACTTTGAATAATTGAAATCAGTAATTTTATGATTACTTGACTTTAATACAGAATTAAATATAAATTAAATTTGTCTTTTCAGTGACTACCTAAAATTCTTAGTATACTATAAAACTTTATACGACCTTTCAAAATATATGTCCAGTTGTCACTCGAATTCTTTCATGTATTTAATATGTTTTACTTGTAGCTATAAATCCTACGTTCCGGATGGTTATGAAGATATTTGCCTTCCTTTCTCATGTATCTCTGGATTCTGGGTCTTGAAATTCTTGATGTTAATAGTTGCCTTCTTGATGAAATTCGCTATCTGCTATTACACGTACTATGGATTCTGGAAGTCAATGATTTCCTTCTAGAAGAAATCCGCTATTTTCTATCACACGTACTGTATCAGAAAATTCTCTGCAACTCTTGAAATATCTCTGGATTCTCTGGATTCTGCAATTTGATAATAACCTCTAGATTCTAGAAGTTGATAGTAATCTCGGGATTCTGGATCTCAATATTAACTTCAAGATTCTGGATACACAAAATAATCCAGAAGAACAATCTCCTGTTTCCTCCTTTGTCTCTTAATCCAAATTGGTGAGTACTTGGTATATTTGTATAGTATTATCACTTTTCTTTTTAAATTTTTACAATTCACTTTTGCTTCAATTCTCTATATGTTTATTCGTGTATTCTATCACTCTCTGATTATTTTGGCACTGATATAATGTAATTATCTGAGAAAATGATTACTTTCCCGATAATCACATCCACACCTTATTTGAATTCAAAAATTCTCCCCTATTTATTTTGAAAATTACCTTAGTGATATTACTTAATTCTTTTTGAACCAATAAATTACTTCCACATTAAACTCAAGATCAATATAACTTATAGATATGTAATACTTTTATAAATACCTTACATAATTCAAAGTTTCTATCAAAATAAAATATTTCACGAATTTAATAAAGTTTTTTACACATTCTTTACCATTTTTATACTTTGCTTCATTATTGTAATCAAAATCTGTCACATTGACAATTACTGTCACATCCAATATACAATTTAAGGCGGCAATTTCTTATCAAATCTTTATCGATTTGTTTTCATATTCTAAAAACTTTTTATCCTATTCTCATCATAAATATTATTTGAACAAATTTTTTTACAATGCTAAAATACATTTCTAAACAATTACAATACTAATATAAAATTTTCTTTACAGATTATTGGTACATATGCATAGAAACTATACCTCATCTCCAATAGTATTAATTTTCTACTTAGTCATGTAACTATAAAATTTCCTTTAATTCAATATACACAATTCTTTCAAAAATACTACCAGCTTAATTAATATTTGCAAATTTAACTATTTCTGTCATAATCAAATAAAATTCAAATCTTAGATTAATTCATCCTTAATAGTTTTAAAATAGGCAACTCTTATTACCTCAAAGTGTAACCTTAATAATTTTAAAATAGGCAACTCTACCAACTCTACCTATATCAATATATACGTAGTTAATGTCTTTTCGTGACTGTGTATATTGTAGTATTAGGATATTTTCTTGGGTAAGGCAGTCAAGGGGCAATTAAAAACGTGACTCTTTTTTAAAAACCAAGCTTTCGGTCTTGACTTAAAACCTTCATCAGGGCTGTCTATAACTACATACAAAAGAAAATTTTTTTTATAAACATCTCACAATTACAGAAAGTAATTCCACAAAATACTCACAATTCAAATGGGATTGTATACAGAAAGTAGCATCATTGTGTTTCTTAAGTATAATAACAATGGTCACAATTTAAAATAAAACAATGTTAAAAACAATAAAAACCAACAACAATAATGTGTACAAAGGACAGCGCGACATTGAATATTTACATCGGTGATGTCAAGGTTGTGTGTCGGTCGAGTCAAGAGGTCAACAGAGTCAATTTCACGTGTACAAAATTTATGTGTATGAAGGGAAGTACAAAGAGTAACATTAAAAATGAATTAAGTTGGTAATTGATGAGATTCGTGTAAATATTACTTAGGTTCGATATGTCTGATTTTTTGTTCATAGTTTTAGTCTGTTTTGTAATATGAAACATTTCTAAAAACAGGCGTTTCTGATTGTAAGACTCTATTTCCAATGCAATGTTATGCTTTGTGGAATGACAATGTATAGCTACGGCCGATGACTTTTTTTGTTAATATTCTTATTGTCACTTTTATGTGATATTATTCTTGAGTGTAGGGTGCGTGGTGTTTGGCCTATATATACCAGATCACAATCCCCGCAGGGTATTTGGTATACCACTCCGGATTTTAACATGTGTGGCAATGGAGTTTTAGTTTTAGTGAAGAGAGTGTTCGTGGTCACCAAGACTTTGTTCGCAATTTATTGACCACGAACATTCTCTTCACGAAAACTGAAACTCCATTGCCACACATGTTAGAATTAAATTATTAAAAAAATAATGTTGTTCTGGGAATCTTCTTCCAGGGTAACGCAGCTGGTAAACTCACTGGGCTAATAAATAGTTTCTTTGATATTTCTCCAGTACTAAAATACCGTATGAAAATAAAATTGGCAAAAATATATCAAAAAATGATAATAGTTCAGCAATAGTAACGTCTTATATGTTAGTGGTGTAAAATTTAGCAAGCAATTTAAAAATGAAGGCGGTTCCATTTAAAAGAAAAATATTTTAATACAAAAATATGTCGAAATAAAAAAAAAATGATTACAAAATAAGGTAAATTGTTTATTCAAAATTTCTCATAAATTCCATTTTGTAATTACTTAAGAACTAAACATAATCTTAGAACTATATTTAATCGTACATGAAACATGCACGTTATTTTATACGGATACAAATATAATTATGTTTCTTAATTTAATCGCTTTATCGACCCCTTAAATTTTACTATTGAGTTTTCTACATTTTGCTTGTTTAAAAATTTACTCACAACTTGCACTTAATTTTTAAAATATGTATTTACTGAGTTTAATACACCACTTTCATACTAATTTTCTTGGGTAATTTATATGAAAACGCAGACTGTAATATGTAATATCTCTAGCATCGATAAGCTTTTTTTTTTATAAAAAAAAATACAAATCTTTTTTCTCGACAATCATGGGTGTCTATAAAATTTTACCTTTGCGATATTTTAATAATTAATCAAAATTAATGCATAAGCAACAATATACACTCCATTATGTATATAATTCTTACGTCTGATTGTAATTTAATATACATCTACATTAGTACCTTCCTGCCTTTCACCACGTAATTGGTTTATTTTCCCCATGATTTTATATGTTGATTTTTAATATCACTTGAAATAACTTCCTAGTACTAAACTTAAATTCTACTTCTTATAGTAAACATAACTTATACTTTGAAAGTCTAACCGTTTATCAATACATTTCCAATACGAATTTTTCAATATTGTACTAAGAAGTACTTCAATTACAACAAGAAAAGAATTTCTCTCGATGGTCATAAGCTCAATTAAATAACGAAATGTAAGTAAGCATCCTACAAACTAGAAATTAGACATACTTATACGAGTTTCTGGGTTTTTATTTTATTCCGTAAATTACGTAAGCGATTTCTCCATTCTTCTTTAGTTTCTTTATTCAAAAGAATAACAAAAATGAACAAAACAAATCCCTGTGAAGGCACAATAACGTGACATAAAAACAAACCAGCTAGTGATAACCAGTGCCATGGTGCAATTAACGCTAAAAGAAATATCCAGCTAAGTCCTAACATAAAAGGTAAGAAAATTGTCGCACGTATTTTACATCTCCGTGCATTTATTTGGTGTTCGTGTCCTTTACTTGACCATATGTTCTTCATGGCGACAATATATATAATCAAATTCATTAAAATTATTAACGCTATGGGAATAAATATGAAATACACGAATATATCTTTATTTTTATAACAAAGGTTACACTTGATGCAGTCCATGTAAGTTAGTAAACATAACAAAATAATTACAAACGGCACAAGCCATCCAATAATCATAGACTTTAAAATGCCAGGTTTGCGAACTTGAAATATTTTTATGAATCTCTGATACTGTACATAACCCATAAGAGACATCCAGAAGAACTGAGTCAAAATGCAGTAATAGAAGATAAGAAATCCGATATGGGCAATTTGCGGTAGTTCATTTTCTGCTATAAAGAATATGGACTGAAACGTTAGGGAAATTGATAGTTGAATTGTATAAAGTCTTCCTTTGTGAAATTGTTTAAGTACTACTGCAGACATAAAAATGAAGCTGGTCCCTATTAGTGATAAAGTTACACCAGAAAGTCTAAATACTTTAAAAGTCAGTGAATATTTGTTATAAATTTCGTCAATTTCTACTTTATTATGAACAGTGTTAACAGACATCGATATTAAGGACAGTACATCGATTTTGTTCAAAGTTGTTTTACTAATAACACTAATTAATTTCTCTAATTCACTTAACAATTTTGTTTTCACCGAAGTTATTTCTTTTTCATCATTGCAAGAATTACTCTCATCTGCACTAATAAAAGATATTATACTTTCGCCTTCATATAGGGTAATATTAAACGAATATCCGACGCCTGTATGATAAGTCATCTTCCATGTTGTGGAATCGTCAATAAACCGTAAAAAGACAGTAAAATTAAGTTTCACATTCAACTTAGAAGTGATAATTACTGTTCGACTTTTGCAAGAACGTGTTTTTGTTTCAGGTAATACAACGTCGTATGTTACGAGTATGGAAATAGGAAAGAAATACAGAAAATTTTCTTGTGGAGTGTCAAAATCGCCATTTAAATGGACAACAGCTTCAACTTCTTCGTCGGTACTGTAATCATCGGTGACATTTTCCGGTGTTAATACCTTGACTTCGTAATTTAAAAACGAATCAGTCCCGCGTTTGTAGACGACCAAGCCAATAATTTCTGAAAAACGATATATAAATTGCAAAATATAATTGTGTTTAACTACTAGCAAATCATTCCTCCGATCAAATCGCTTTATTGTGTAGGTTATAATAAATTCATGAGCTTTGTCAGCAAACCCAGCAGGTAATAACGTTTTTAATGCATTTAATACATTTTCTAAAGGATAATTCCAATGAATTTCGGTAAGTCTTTGACTGTTATAGATACAATATTCAACACTGTCAAAGAACAGTTTGTAATCAATCATGGTCGAACTGTTGTTATTGAAAAAGGATAGTAATAATTTGTCGATGTTGTAAGTCCACCTTTGACATTCTGTGGCGAATTTATATATACCGAGTGAGTAATTAGATAGGATATAGTCGTTTTTACACTCTAAATCTAAACGAGCTATATTTTTAAATACACCAGTTTCACAAAATAGCCACGGTATTTGGCCGTCTTTATTTATACAGAATGTTTTAGGGAACACTCGACTGTAATGTTGTATTTGGGGCCAATGTGTTACGCCAGAATCAGTTACATTGACAAATGACATGCAATTATGTATCTTCACGCTTTCAAAGTACTGAAGACCACTGAACTGTAACGTAGTATTAGATACAATTCCGAAATAAGAGATTTGATATAATACACAATGATTAGACTGTTCATATTCATCAAAATAATCTTCACCAAGAACATGGATGTTGCCAGAGTTAGAAATTACTTTTAACAAGGGTAAATTGTTTCGTTTGCAAAATAAGGGAATACTCAGACCAATTATATCGTTTTCAACTTTTAAAGAATGTTGATAATATTGAGAATAATATTCAAATATAAAGTTACTTTTGGAAATTATCATAATAATGTATAAATCTTTCTTTTCCGAATCTGTTAAATTTACGACAAGATCTTCCAAAAATTCATAGGGTACATAAGCGGCTAACTTTAACTTACTTCCATCACTTTTCATATGTATTGACTCGCTATTCGTAATATGTACAACTGAGTTACTTAATAAGTTTCCCTCTTCATACATTGCTAAACCAATATTATTATTTACAAAGGGATGCCAAACACTTACAACTAAATTTGGTGTATTTACTGTAAAGTTAGTGTATATTAGGTTTATGGCAAAAATAAGACGTTTAAAATTTTGGAAGAGCTTTTTCTCGTAACAACAATTATACGTATTTAATATGTTACTGAATACATACAAAATATCTTCAAATTCTTCTATTGATAATTTATACAGATCTAAGAGCTCTAACCCGGCCATTACGAGACTTATGTCGGCTTTATCAAGTTTACTGAAATCCATGGTAAGTTGTTTTAAGTGAGCTGTATTTAGCGTCGTAATTGGAAGTCCAAACCAATTTCTTCGCCTCGTAAATGCTGTTGCGATATTGGATACGTTAGAGCAGGTAGTAAACCACTTTTCAACTATGTAATTATGGTAGAGTTGAGAATTATTTAGATAAGAGTGGCATTTCTCAGCTTTTTTGTTCATTTCTACCATTTCGTTTGAAAGAGATTCATCCTAGAACAAACAGTCTCTTTTATTTACTTACAATAACAATACACTGTAACGGTGCAGCTAAATTGAAATATTTTATAATTTTAAATATGAATATTAATTATTTTTCAAAGCATATGTTAGCAACCGACGATAAATTTCTTTAAACTGTTTATTCTAAATGTATATCCATGTGTAAGTTAAGCACTATGTAGATAAGAAAGTATAAGACTTGAAACGCCGAATGTTTGTGTTTGTCAGCGTCTGTAACGTGTTAATAGACATGTGAATTATAACGACTATAAATACGAAGAGAGAAGAGGGATCGCATGTGCGTCCCGGAGAATGAAGCCCGATGGATGAGGAAGTCGACCAAGAGATTTCAAGAAAGCAAGTCAACCACGGGACTTCAAGGAAGAAAATCGGCGGAGAACTTTTAAACGTAACGGTTGACAGCGTATTAAGACTGTCTTAATTAGACCGTTAGAAGTATGTAGCAGGTTCTCTAATTATAAAAAGGTCGGCCAAAAAAACCTTAAACACAACTGTCGACAGTGTATTATACTGTCGTCTTGAACCTCATAAATAATATAAAAGGTTCGTTATTTATATAAAAAGGTTGACCGACTAATAAATGTTAAATGTGTAAAGTTTACTGTATAAGAAGTTTAAACAGTGCAAATTCACCCAGAGAAGAAAGGAAGAGGTGGCTGATAAAGGGCCGACAGTATTTAAAGAGGCTCCGGGTATCTCTACTGTTGGAAGAGAACTCTCACAAAGTGAACCGACAACGAGATCTTCTCTTCAGTGAAAAAAGAAGAAAAGAAGACGAAAAGTAAAAAAAGCTAATTACAAGGTATTATTGTGCGAGTGCTAGACAAACTAAAATATTAAAATTTGTCTTAATATAGAGAAGTAATTAAATAATATGATAATCTAAGATTGAAAAACATATTTAATAGTTTATCATAGATACAGCAATGTCTCGGCATTTGTAAATTGCTTGTCGATGATGTTTTAAAAATATTATATACGTTGTATGTATATTTAAATTTGAGCATAATTTGTTTTCTATCAATGCCTATGTTGTTTGTTTTGATATAGATATAGGAAGACATCGGAAAACAAATGATGTATGATATATATTATTTTGTAAAGGGGCTAATATTTAAATAAATTACAACTAATCCTTCAATATTAAATGAGCTCTGAAATTATTTTATTAATGTGTCTGTTCTGAATAAATGTATGAATACATGTATGTATACCATGAGCGATTTAATAGTGTCAGAGCTTATTCTCCAAGAATTACTTTGTTGCATTTTATTCTTTGATTGTTCTATAATTTACACTAAAAATATTGTTACAATGTAGGCTCATTCTGCATTGCACAAGAGGATGATGCTCAATTCCTAAGTAAAATGAACTTAGAAGAATCGTATGTAACTGCAATTTTCCTGGAAGGTGTTTTTTAAAAAATGTCAGTAAATTGTAAAGAATAGATGCTACTTGTGTACGTACAACTTGCGTTCACAAGCTATCTTAACTATATAATAAAAGATAATATATAATATTTCCTACGTCAGAATTGAAGTCTGTGTTACAAGAGGTTTGTAACGTACAATAAATGTGATTATTGCAGTGATATTAAACCTAATTTGGATAAATTACATTAAAAGTAAATGTAATGCTTATTTCACGTGTTTTTCATGTAATTAACAGCTTATGAAATTGACATAAAACTGCTTTACAGTATAACATTTAAAGTTAACAGTATGTTGACGGAGAAAGTAGTATTGGACAAATATTAGGGATTGGGATTAGCATTATTGAGTGGCTCGTTAAAAAGTCCGATTACCAAAATATTAGAGGCCTATACACAAACTAAAGACATTCAAGAATGTTTAAAACTTCTAGATTTTGTGGCAAAGTTAGAGCAAACGACTGTACATACCCAATGCATTTTTGTAAATGTTACCGTAAATAGCGGAAATACGTTTTTACGCGTACTTACTAGTAAAAATGCGAAGTAACTACGAGCATGAATGCACTTCAATTCCCGTCAAGAGTAATTATAGAAATAATCCCTGGCATACATCACGGACAAGGATTATCTTAAACGGTTAATCCCTAAAGTTAATTCCCCTCAGAATCTCATAATGACTTCTATGATTACCGATAATGTGTATCAGGTAAATAATTTTGATAACCAATAGAAATCAGAGAGAAAAGGCACCACCTACCCCTCTAAATGTTTGTACTAGGTATACAGAGTGATTCTTAATATATGCGACAAACTTTAGGAGCTGATGCCTGGGGTTATTTTGATCATAAAAGTTCATAAGAACATATGTCCAAAACCGCTTAGTTCAGAAGTTATACAATGTTTAATAGAAAGTTAAAATAATAAATGGTTTTATTATAAATTAACAAAATAATTATTAAAACAAAATTAACTTATAGTAACTGTTGAAATTGGCCGCCCCCAACTGTACTACAAGCTGCTATCCTCCGTCGTATTGACTGGCGAGTCCGTTCGAAAATACCAGGGGTACTTCGAATTGTTTCAAAAGCTGCTATAATACGATTTCTTAGTTCATCGACATTTTCCATGGGAGTCGTGTAAACTAATGATTTGAGGTGGCCCCAGAGAAAAAAGTCCAATGAATTTAAGTCTGGAGACCGAGGAGGCCACGGTTGTGGACCTCCCCGTCCTATCCAACGATTTGGATACGTACTGTCCAGAAACTCGCGAGCAAGTAAACTAAAATGTGCTGGAGCACCGTCATGCATAGAATACATTTGTAATCTTAACTGCAACGCAACTTCTTCCAGCAGTAGTGGTAACTCCTCTTCAAGAAAATTGCGGTATACCTCGCCATTTAACCACATCGGTAAAAAATGTGGACCTAACAAGTGATCTGTAACAATTCCTGCCCACACATTGACAGAGAATTGATGCTGATGACGGGCATTTATTATTTCTCGTGGATTTTCTTCGGCCCATATGTGATTATTATGAAAATTAATAATCGCGTTTCTAGAGAAAGTAGCCTCGTCGGTGAAGAATATTTGAGCCAAATGGTTAGGATTTTGTACGACTTCGTGTTGCATCAATTGACAAAAAGCTAATCTTTGTGGACAATCTGCTGGCAATAGAGCCTGCACTCGTTGAATGTGATATGGATACAACAGTTGGTCTTTCAATATTCTTCAAACTGTGGCCTGACTAATGTTTAAATCAAACGCAATTTTTCTGGTGCTTGTTGTAGGATGTGCCTCAATTTCATTTAATACCATTTCTTCAACTTGTGGAGTTCTCACTGTAGATGGGGGCGCGCTATCAGTCGTCCGTTTTTTAAAACTTCCCGTTTCACTAAGACGTTGATGAAGACGGGCAAACATGGAATGATACGGTACGATACGGTTCGGGTATCGTTCTGCAGAAAGACGTCTAGCAACACGCGCATTTCCATTGGCAAGACCGTAAACGAAATGCATATCACACATCTCAGCATTCGTATAATTCATTTTAGAAAACAGAAACTGGCATTAAACTGAATGAATACTCTGACACTATTGACAAATATTGAAATGACAAATAAACAATTCCAAAATACCGTACATAATCACAACACATGCTTCTTGAGCAACTGGTAAACACCAACTGATTAGCATCGACAACACGACCACTACGCATATTAGAGAAACAGGCACAGACTTGTTTACGAGCTTGTATTACAGTTGGGAGCGGTCATTTTCAACAGTTACTATAAGTTAATTTTGTTTTACTAATTATTTTGTTAATATATAATAAAACCATTTATTATTTTAACTTTCTATTAAACATTGTATAACTTCTGAACTAAGTGGTTTTGGACATATGTTCTTATGAACTTTTATGATCAAAATAACCCCAGGAATCAGCTCCTAAAGTTTGTCGCATATATTAAGAATCACCCTGTATAAAATATTTCAGACAGAATTGATTATTCTTGTATTTTGTACTTATTCAACTCCTGTGAAGTAAAGTGTTTTGTGAAATGGCTCTTCAAGTTATGTGGAGCGAAAAAGGAAAGCCCTTAATAATATGTGATGGTTACAAATTTTATAATTTCCGCGAATTAAAAACAACATCAACACAATCAAAAATTACACATCGAGAAGTATGCCTACAACCACAAATGTTGGAGACTCTTACAAGTACTGACATCGCTTATATTAGAAACAGTATGGAAAAACAAAGACGAAAACAATTTTGTAAGTTACCCAAAAGCTCCAAAGAATTTCAAGTGAACTTAAATGCAATATAGGTTAGGACGTCAAAGAACGAGAACTTTCTGCTAGTCAACGATATTAATAAAAATAGTATAATTTTTCATGCACAAGCAATTTAGCATTTATGTGTCAGCAGCAAGTTTTTTACATGGATGGAATATTCGAGTACTGTCCGAAGTATTTTCTGCAATTTTTTACAATCCCTGTATTTCGAAACGATACGTACGTTCCAGTGGTGTCCTGCTTATTGAAAAACAAGCAAAAATTGACATACAGGCTGTCCCAGAAATAAAAAGACGGAGTAGCAGAAATCGGACGCTAGACTGTGTAAAAACGTACCCTCAAAATATCAAGTCTATATTCGTGCGCAGACGGCAGAAAAAAAATAATAAAGAATTCAATTGGCCTTACGCCAACCCTGGACTAAATATCCACCTGCTTCACTTTCACAATCGGTCCTTTTCAGGATCACCATGTTACTTGTGTTAAAAAAAGGAGGGGAAAAAATAATTACATTCTTGATATTTACTGTAATAAAGGCTAGATAAACTAGGATTTACTGAATATTCTAAAATAATAATAATCAGATGTTTCCGACTACAAACACATTAAAGAGCAACAACCTACCTATTTTAAAAATAAAAACAATCTTTTATTGTCTGCAATAAAGTGTGTCGCCCATCTGGGTCAACAACCGACTACATAGTTGCGTTATCTAGCCGGATCGGGCAAAAAATATGTTTTATATGAATGAGTGCGATTTAACGTTTTTTCCCGTTTTATACAAATAAGAGCGTATTTTTCTATGAATGCGTGTTCACTTCTATTTACAAATGAGCATTCTTGCGTGAATGTATAAACATACATTCTGTGGCAGGTCCGTAATGTATTTTTTTTATCTAAAAAACAACATAGATAATTAAATTTTTAATATTTTCGTTATTGCGGTATATTTGGACCTGTTTCTGTTAGGACTTTACATACCTGCTACTCCATCTTATTTCTGGGACCTGTATAAGAAATTATTTGTAACGCTGGTTTCACAATGCAAGGAACTAGGTTTATTGTTAATGATTACACCATACCTTCGGTTTAACATATTTAGTACCAGAAGAAGTAGGAGACGCCTTTTCGTTCGAATTGGCCGAGTTACTGAATTTGCAGATTATTTGATAGACAATTATATAAGCGAAGGCTCAATATTTCCTCCATACATTTGGGCAAAAATCTCCGCTGACCTATCGCGTACCACAAATACCTGCGAAAGTTTTATTAAAATTGTTAAATTTTATCAGTATTGTATTATGCCTCATCCAAATATACATATATTTCTAGAGGCATTAGAAGGAATGCAAACAGATACTTAGATAACAATTAATAATTGTAACGAACAGGAAAGACATCCAATGCGAAAAAAGATTTTTGCTAGCCAACAATTTATAAATTAAAAAATTAATCAATATATTAATAAACAAATCAAACGTTTAGATTACCTAAAATGCGTGTTTTATAAGTTTGGAAATACTATTTTGTAAGAGTTATCTAAGTAATGTTCCAGTAAAGTATCTATCTCTTACTGGTGTTTAATTTCACTTTATAGTTATGTATAATGATATATAATATGTAGATAGAGTCCTGACGGGAATGGAAGTGTAAGTGAAGGGTCAGTTTTAAGTCTTGACGGGAACTAACGTGTAGGATTAGCGAACCCAACATTGACTCAGGTGGTAACGACTATTTTGACGGGAATAGAAGTGCACCGACGAGCATTTATAATTTCGCATTATTACTAGGAAAGACACGAATTAAAATTTTAATTCTGCTATTTCAGTTAGAACCCGTTCTAACTACAGTAGTACCCCCATATCCGCGGGGCTTTGGTTCTGTGGTCTTCCGCAGATACTGAAAACCGCGGATAGTAGCGAACGCTTTATTTTCGAGTACACTATGAAATATGAAACAAAGTTAAAACAATGAAACAAGAAAAAATAAGTTATATAATATTTATTTAAAATAAATAAACAATAAATAAATAAATATTCTTGTGCTGTGGCACAAATAGAATTTAAGTTTAATAAATATATAAGTTCATACATATGTAATATATGTAGTATACAAGTAAAAGCGAGTGGCACCTTAAGCACGTTCCAACTTGTTTAACTTATCATAAGAGAGCGCCGAATTCAGGGGATGACTCATATATAAGACAATATATCGACAAATGCTCCTATAACTTTTATATTTATTGATTTTCTGCTCATCATAGGTAAATCGCGGATGACTGAAACCGCGGATACGGAGTCAGCGGATAACGGGGTACTACTGTACACGCATAACAGTAACTACTGTGCAAGAATTGGTCGATGAATGATCTATGTGCTGTTGGGGGATTGAGTATGTATTGTTCAGTCGGGAGTTATTAAAGTTTGATGTAATTTTTTTTAGTTTTTCACCCTAAAAATGAATACTTTGTTAACTGCGTGGGAAGAGAAGTTTATTAATGATTTACTAAATCGTGAAGATGCCAAGTTGTCTAAATACACTGTAATGAATAGAAAAGTATATGAAAAATTACTTCACGAAATAAAACAAGCTAAACTGGCATCGAAGAAAACTTCATCGCAGTATCGACGTGTAAACCGTTTTGACATAATAGAAATGGACGACGTTCAGCAAATAATAACAAAGTCCAACAGCGAATTATAACACAGACCAAGAGTGATGAAATATTATTACCTGTCAGTTGAAGACATTTTCGATGTAATCGAAGCAGCTCACACAGCAATTGCGACATTGGGCATGTCGCAATAGACTGCCAATGGAAACAAGTAGAAAATATGCCAACATTACTACTAAACTGATTAATTCGTTGCTGTAATTGTGCGATAATAACACCATTAAAGAGTCAGAAGGTCTACCATTTATACAGTTTAAGAAAAACGGTGCGTTTCATTCAGGTATAAATAGTAAACTCAATGTGCTTTGTTTGACATCGAGTCTAGGGTTGGGTTAACTACGTCTTTACATATTGACGTTATTTCTTCTCTAGAACGAGAAGAAGATTTGGAAAATATTGTTGGTGACATCAAAATTACCATGGTGAAAATTCATGGTGAAGAATCAAACATAGAGTGTGAAAATGAAGAAAAAGAACCAATGTCTCACTAATTTGTGTGTAAGTGTAAAAAATACAATTGTTATGCAATTCAAAATGTCACAAGAGTAGCCCATGTAATAATAATAAATACGTCGTCAATTAACTTCCCAACGCAATAAATAATCTTGAAATCAATCGTGTTTTATTATTAGAAGGAAAACTAAATGAAAGATGATCTTTGGTATAACTTCATAAGTGTGTCCTATGTATTTCGGTTACTTACTGCTATACGTCTAGATAGAAAGGGTGCTAACTGAAAGCTGCAGTAAATAGCCGAATTAAAATTTTATTTCCTGTCTTTCCTAGTAAAAACGCGAAATTACAAATGCACGCAGTAAATAGCAAGTTGACTATTTGTGTTAACCTAAATTTCAAATCTAATGCAGGAAATATTTCTTTCCGAAAACAAAATCTTTTAAACACTCAAGCAAATCGCTGCCAGCACTAATCCTTAGAAAAAGTGTCAAGGAAAGTTTAAATAAATTTGCCGCAAACCTAGTTTAGTATTTGGCGTCCGCAAGGTAATTTCTGCTCGCAAGTTGGAATGTGTTTCGTTACACTTATACCTAACTCGCGGGGTGTGTAAGTAAATTGAAAGAAATAATCTTGTACGCGAGTTGGACGTACGCTAGTTAGAAGATACCAGTTGTAAGAATTACTTTTGCATCCTTCTAATTATGTGTGATTATTTTTGGCCTAAATTATCAATTCGTGTATTAAATTACAGACCAAATACATCGCCCTTACGTGAAATATCAATATTTCTGTAACCTAAACAATATTTTTAAAGCACACCCAGGTTTTTAATTTGATCCTCTATTCATATAAGGTGATACTCTAAAATTAATCGCAAAAGCACAGGTAAAGTGCGGTCAATACAATCAATTTCGTTGACTCGTTATCTGAAGTATGTAATGATAAAAATTCGGAAAAGCTAACAAATTCTGTAAAACGATGAGTATCCGTTGCAAAACTTTTGCATGAAGATAATATTCTCTAATATTAAAAAGAAGTATAGGTACTTACATTTCGTGGAAAAAAACTGCAGCCAGAATAAAAAAGTAGGAATAAACACAGTACACTACCCTTCATCATTAGATCTAAACGATTAATAAAAAACATTTTTTAGATAAGTACATTTTCTATGTACACAGTGAAAGCGGAAAGGTTGTATGGTAATTAGATTTAATAAACAGCCTTATTAATTAGCTGTTTATTTCAATTTTGATAACACAAATACGCATGTATAGTAGTAGTATTCCTTTATTACCTCAACAAAGAAATTATACCAATTACAGATTACTAAATTACAAAGAATGCTTTCTAAATGTACTAAATATTAGAAGATATAAATGAAATCAAATGCATATAAAAATAAGTACCTACTCTCTATATTTTTGGATTAGATAAGGTGAAATATGTTTATGTAATATCAAGAAATATAAAAAAAATTACATGTTTAGCCTAGTGCACTTCTCATTTCATAATAACATAATATTATCTTATTTCCGTTAATTATTTACAATTTATATTTATGTGCTAAATTAAAAAAATTGGTCTTTTCGTCAACATTTTACATTTTTTACACTTCACCTATGATGATATGGAATATTTTCAAGCGTACAATACAATCAGATATATTTTATTTTATCTTTACATAGTGAGACAATCTCTTTTATATTCCCTTTATTGTTGGTATAGATGTAACTGAAGATGATTTGTTAAGCCGAAACTATTTCTCAGAATTTAATAATAAATTATAGAAAGGAATATAGGACATCTATTTTAGCTATTTAATATAACTTTTTTCTATACATTATTATACCTTCATATAATGTAATATATACTTGAATGCTTGTTTATAAAAGTTATCGATAAAATCTCAATAGAAGTAAAGTTTAGCATACATTCGGTGTATATAAAACATGTGAAACGTACAATGTTTCAGGATAAAAATTTACGAAACTTCTATCGTACTCATTAAAATTAAAAGATTAGACTAAATTATTTAGTTCTAAAAATATACATTACCCAAAAATGAATGCTAAAGATAAAATACTGTGCAACTAAATACTAAAATAAGTGTTTCCCATAGAAATATCGTGCAGTGAATTATTGCATAAATCAACATTAAATACAAGTATTCATAAAAGCCTACATAAAAGTTATCATAAATACTATTTATATATAACTATATACGTAAAACGTATATGAATATATATACATGTGTTGGGATACACACAGACATCTAGTGTCATTACCGACAGTCAACGCACAGACACCGTGTTTCGGCTTTTAAGGCCTCGTCAGTGTACGTGCGACTGCCGGTAATGACTTTTGAAGTAGTTTCGCTACTTATGTGGGCTTTGCGTGTTAATGTCGTGAGAACATCATAGCGACATCTGCCACCCAAAAGCGACACCTGTGCGTTGATTGTCGGTAATTACACTAGATGTGTGTGTGTATCCCGATACAAGTAAATATACATAGACATTTTGGGTATAAATGTATAAGTTGTTTTGTATAATTCCTTTTCGAACGTGATTTGAAGATATATAGTTTTTAAAGTGTTTTAATATTGTATAAGGATAAAATGAAATTGATATTTAAAGAAGTTCCGTTTTATTCTTTTGTGAGTGTGTCCAGTGACTAACTCTATGTTGTAAGTTATTTTAAAACATTATTTTAAAATAGGAGAGTTTTTTTGTAATTTTGTGTCATTTTGGTCATTGTAGCGTTACTCCTGATGATGACATTGAACAAATGTAGAAATATTGAATAGAATAATTGAGTTTTAATTAGTAATACAGACAGCATTCCTGTAATTTCTCTTTTTTTTATTGTTTGGTACGGTCGATAACATTTGTAATATACCGGGTGTTTCGGAATTGCACGGCACTTTTGTAGGTACTTGTTCTCCAGCATAAAATAAACAAAAAAGTCCATATAAACATATGTCTCAAATTAATTTATTACTAAGATATTGGAGCATAAAGATATTTATTTAACAATACAACATCCAAAAGAACTTTTTAAAGTGGACAGCGTTTTGTTGAATTCAGCATTCAGCACGACAAATTCATGCTTCTTTAGCACATCGTACAGCATCAGGACGATTCTTGATAGTTGCTGTGGCTTCCACGATGCGATTACTAAACTCTGATGAATCTCGATCTCCCGATCTAACGGCGTTAGATCGGTAGTTTAGTAATCGCATCGTGGAAGCCTCAGAAACTATCAAGGGTCGTCCTGATGCTATACGAAGTGCTAAAGAAGAATGAATTTGTCGTGCTGAATGCCGCATTCAACAAAACGGTGGCCACTTTAAACAGTTCTTTTGGATGTTGTATTGTTAAATAAATATCTTTATGCTCCAATATCTTAGTAATAAACTAATTTGAGACATATGTTTATATGGACTTTTTTGTTTATTTTATGCTGCAGAACAAGTACCTACAATAGTGTTGTGCAATTCCGAAACACCCTATATATATATATTAGTAGGGACATGTTATGTTTATAAATTAATTGCGTTTAATTTTACCCAATAGGTTAAGTATATAAGTTTTCCAAGCCTGCCTGGATTCTTTATTCAAAGGAATGACAAACACAAACAAAACAAATCCTTGTGAAGGCACAATAATATGACATAAAAACAAACCAGTTAGGGATAACCAAGACCAAGGAGAAATTATGGTTAGAAGAAGTATCCAGCTAAGTCCTAGAATAAAAGGTAGAAAAACTGTGGCTCGATTTCTCGATTTCCTAGCTTTTACCTGTTGATTGCATGACTTACTTGTCCAAATGTTTTTCATAGCAATACAATAAATACCTAAGTTTATCAGAATTATTAAAGCTATTGGTATAAATATGAAAAATATGAAGATATCTTTATTCTTGTAACAAAGGTTACATTTGAAGCAATCGATGTAAATCAGTAAGCATAACAGAATAATTATAAACGGCACAAGCCATCCGAAAACCATAGATTTTAACATGCCAATATCATGAACTTGAAATATTTTAATAAATCTCTGATATTGTATATAACCGATCAGAGACATCCAGAAGAATTGACACAAAATGCTGTAATAGAAAACGAGAAATCCCACGTGTGGGAGTTGAGTGACTTCATTGTCCACTACAAAAAATATGTTCTGAATAGTTAATGTAACTGAAAGTTGAATAGTATAATATCTTGCATTATACCATTTCTTAAGAACCAAGGCTGAAATGAAAATGAAACCAGTACCGGTTAATGATAAAGTTGTTCCGAATAACCTTAATATCCTAAATATTGTGAAATATTTATCGTATGCTTCTTTAATTACTAAATTATTTTTTTCAGTATTTACGGACATAGCTAACAACGACATTGTGTCAATTTTGTTCAATGTAATTTTACGAATATCTTTAGTTATTTCAGTTAAAATATTTTTGTAGTTGGTTTGCAATAACATTATTTTTCTTTTTTTCTCGCAGTAATTATTTTCATCTTCGATTATGCAAAATGCTGAAGCAGAACCAATATTCAGGGAAATATTAAACGTATAAACATCTCCTGTATAAAAACTCATTTCACTGGTACTAATATCGTCAGTAGCACGTATGAACACCGAAGAGTGAAGCTGGAGGTTTCCAAGGAAAACCACACTTTGACTTTTGCACTTATAATTGCCTAGTGAAATGTTTTGGTGAGGTATTAATATCGGTACAGGAAGATTACGATATAATTCGCGTGTTTCATTTAGTATAATACTTGAGTAAAGAACAATTTCTACATTTTTATCTGTTGTGTAATCACTTGTTACATTTTCCGTTGTCAGTATTTTAACTTGGGAATTTAAAAACGCCCCTTGGCGGCTTTTGTAGACTACTAATCCAACAACAGGAGAAAAAGGGTATAGAGTTTGTAGAATATAATTAGGATTAACTTCTAGCGGAGTTATCCTATTCAGCAACAGAACTACATTCATTATGAGAAATATGTAGTTATTGTCTGCAGAACCAGGTGGTAATTTTTTAAGTATATGCAATGCCTTTTCCAATAAGTCATTCTTAAGCAATAAATCATTCTTACCTGGTCTAAGAAACAAGCAGTACATAACAGTATCAACAAATAACTTAATATCTGTTGTTGATGAATTATTACTATTTAGAGACGATAATATTTTGTAATAATCATAATTAGTATTCCTATCACACTTTGTAATGTTATTATATAATTCGAGAGAATACTTCGAAATAATCGAGCCATTCATACATTCTAAATGCAAATCATTTGAATTATTAAATTTACCATTGTAACAATATAGAAATGGTACTTGCCCATCTTTGTTAATACAAAAATCTCTGGGATATGCTCGAGAGCCATTTAATGTATAAGGCCAATTTATTTTGCTAGAATTTGCTATGGTGATAAATGGCATGCAATTTTTCATTTTTACACTTTCAAAATATTGAATCTCACTCGATGGTGACGCGTTATTAGATATAATCCCGAAATAGTACATTTCCCGTAACATACAATCCCGACTATTTTCATATTCATCAATGTAATCTGCTCCAAATTCATGACTTTGCTCAGAACTAAAGTACACCTTAAGTAATGTCAAATTATTTCGTTTACAATAATATCCGGGAATATGTAACCCAATCACGTCGCTTTCAGCTTTTATAGAATCCCAATGAGCAAATTTTTCAGTAACTAAATTACTTTTAGAAATTGCTATTATGGCGTATATTTCGTCCTTTTCATTGTCTGTTAAGTTCCAGGACAATTTCTGTAAAAACGCATATGACAAACAAGCAGCAGTTTTTACTATACCTAACCCAGTGCTATTCAATGACATATTATTGGAAATACGTTTTGCGGAAACTCTAGAGCAATTGTTCTCTTCATGTAGAGCTAACCCACAGGTTTGATTTACAAATGGATGCCATACATTTATAACTAAATTTGGTGTTATTATGATAAAATCAGTAATTTTCTTAGTGATGAAATCATTAATAACGTCAAATACCTGAGACAACACATTACCATAACCTGAAATATGTGTATTTAACATGTTACTGAAAACATAGAAAATACTTTCAAACTCTAACAGTGAATAACTCATTTCAAAACGTGGTAAACTTCTTAAAATAAAGAACACAAATACATAGTCAATTTCATTAAAGTTTTCTATATCCATAGTAAGCAATTTTAACTGTGTCGCATTAAGCGCTACTTTGTACGGCTGATCTATGTTCAATGCTGTTCCTATTTGTGATACAGCTGTACAAGCTTTTATCCATTCTTGTGTAATGTAAAATAAATCGTGACACCACTGAAATACTAGGTAAAAAGAACAATCTTGTGGACCTCTATATTTGCGTACCTCGAAACAATCTTCCAGCTTAAAGTATTTTAATCCTGCAACTAAATCTGGATATTCCCGACCAGCTCTCACTGTAGTGATTCTGTGGACATCGTCCATGGATTTCGTAGAATGCATGGGACTACCCTAAAATCAATATATACCTGGTCAGTATAAAATAAGAAAAAAGTTAAATCAATTTATTACGCAAGCTACAACGTAGTAGCTTACGAAATGTTTTCATGTTCTGAATTTTACTTAGATATCGCTGTCTAAACAAAACTATGGTGCCTTTAAATCAAAGAAATACAATTCCTTCGAATTATTCGTTTGACTGAAAGAAAGTTTCTTTGAATCAAAAGATTTTCTTTAGAGCTACGGAAGAAAAAATATAACTTTACTGCCTTGTTACATAAATAAGTATTATTAAATGGCCTGCAACCAACAATATACATGAAAATTATATAGGGTGTTTGGTGCATCATTTACCAAATTAAATTGTCCGATAGATGGAGTCAGTCGCTGTCTCTTAAGGCCCAATAGCTCAATATTAGTCGCAAGGGATTATTTTCTAATAGAAATAGATATCTACCGAAAAGAAACCAACGTCAACAAGTTTATAACAGCGGATTCAAATCATAGTTTTCAGCAAAAGATGGCTTTTTAATTTTCTTATCCATCGGTTGTTAAGTTTTCCACTTACAAAAGATAGATATGAAAAAGAACTTAGTTTAATTAAAAAGATCGCGAAGTACAATGGTTTCGATTCAGAAATAGTAACTAAGCTTATTAGGAAACATCAATTTAAGAAACAAATTCGGGATACTACATGTTTGCTACCTCAAAAAACTCTTTGTAATAAGTTTGTTTCTTTGCCGTATCATTCAGTCACACGAAATTTGAACAGCATTTTTAAAGAACAGGAACTTCAAATCGCGTTTAAATCGGGCAATTCATTAAAATCACTTTTAGGGAACGCTAATGATAAAATTGAGGTAGATCAAAAATCTGGTATTTATGAAATAACCTGTAAAGACTGTAATCAAAAATATGTAGGTCAAACTAGGCGTTCAATTTCAACTCGTTACAAAGAACACATTGCACATTTCAGATACAACAGACCGGAAAAATCTAGTGTTGCTCGACATATTTTCGATACAGGCCATGGCATGCCTACAGATAGTCTTAGATTAATTAAAAGAGTAAATAATTTTAGAGAATTAGACAGTTACGAAAGTATTTACATACATAGAAATAGAGGTAAGTTAATGAATTCTGACAATGGACCGATACCCGAGTCCAGCTTGTACGGATTATTGTAATTTAGGGGATTAGTCTGTCACGGTTTAGAGTACTGTTATAGTTCCGTTAGATTTTAGATTAGAGTAGTATATATCGGGATGTCGTTTCTTAAGAAATCAGTGTTATCCCACTGGTGATTTGGTGAAGAGCATATCTTTTAAGGTTACATCTTAGCCAAAAATACCACGTTTAACACTCTTTTTTGTTTTATACAGATATCTACTGAAGATGGCAACTTAGTTGCCGAAATACGTATTTAGATTTTTTGATATATATTTTTTGTGGTAAGGGATTTTCCTTTTGCATTTTATTTCATTCACTTCAAATGGAGACTCTCATTCTTAACGAAAACGATTTTCTCCATTATGCATTCTACATAGATTTATCAAGAGTACAAAAGCATCTAGAGCTGAATTCTGAATAATTTTCATATAATAGAAATTTCAAAATTCGGACTTTAAGTAAAACTTCTATCAAGTAGCACTTTCTTCCTAATATCTCGAAAAGTATGCATTCTATCGAAATTTAATCAGAGAATCGAAGTACTTATAATAACATTTTGAATAATTTTTATATTAAAAAGTCTTAAAATTCTACGTATAAGGAATTCGTGCGGTAGCCACACCCCATTATTTAGTCGAGATTTGACTGTCTCCACGTAACGCCGCACGCATCTCTTCCCATTCTGTTACTGTCATTTTGTTTCTGTCGAGTTTTGTTTGTTTTCGTTTTCTTAGTGTTTTTGTTAAATTTAGTTGATTTGTTGTCTTAGTTAGAATAGGCTGACGTTTTTATGGCTTATGGAAGCGCCAATGGTGATGCTCGTGAAGCGAGCGAGATGGGCAACTCAGCTAACAATTCGGGCAAGTCATTTTGCAAAAAGTTAAGATAATTATTTCCGTTGAAATTATCAGAAAAGTAGTGTGATCCAGTTACGTGGTTTCCAATCACTTCTGCCCAACCTTTGACACTAATTTTTTTTGGAATAATTTGTCTCTTTAGACGTGAGTTTTGATCTTTCGGCGACCAGAGGTAAACATTGTGTAAATTAAGGATTCCCTCTTTAGAACATTTGGGCGCAGCCTTGCACAGAATAAAATGGCGTCATGTTTTGACATATCATGTTTACGTTTAATAACGTTAATTTAGAAATACGAAATTGAAACACAATAGAAAAACTAAATGATAACATTTAACAAAGTAAGTACCTATCACATATGACATTAACATTTATGCACATAATTGCATTATACACATTGAAGCTCTGAATCATCAAAAAGAAGCAAATTCAAATGTGTGACAATATGTCATTTTTAATTGCATAGATTCTTCTTTACATACAATTATACAGGGTGGCGCACCAGATTCCCGTCGGTTTATATATAAGAAGTGGCAAAATATTTTAAAATTTCTTGTATCAAAAATTGTGTGGGTTCATTAAGGGCACGTTTTAAAATTATTTTGATATATACAATATATTCAATAATTTAATGGAATACCTTGTATATTATGGCATATTTTGATACTATGGGTTAAATGACGGCCACTTAGAGTTAAATGTCCTATACCTAACTCAACCTATTTTCGAGATATTTCTGTCTTACATATTTGAGCAAATTAATTTAAATTTTATTATTTATTCAAAGCATCAGACATTAAGATAAGTTAAATTTGATATCCAAATATTATACAGCATGTATAAAAACAAAATTTTTGTTTTGATTTGTATTAAGGACAAATAACTTTCTTATTTTAAATGGAACAGCCTCTATTTATTACCTTATTTAGATTCTAATTTTAATTGTTTTTTAAACTGCACTAGGATTTCCTATACCTGTACCTTATAGTTTATTAGTAATTTAGAATTCTTAATTTCAAACACTATTTCTTGCAATTTCTTTTTCAAAAGTAGGCTTAGATGGTGTTATTATTACTTCGAACAGATAAATTGTTGGACAGTGATAGTACATGTTAGTTAAGACATCATCGCTGTTCGACGTCGTTTAAATAATTGTAATTATTCAAAATGGGAACCTACTCTTAAAGCGAAAATGTGAATATGATTTTAGTAATCGAAGAGTGTGACGAAAATTGCTAGCTAACATCAAGGGTTTATGTTCAGAAATATTCTAACAGGCGTTATCCTGACAGGCGGTCAGTAGAAAATGTATTGCAAGTTTTCCGAAGAACAGGAAGTGTATGTTATGAGACACCAGAACGGCAAAGACCAATTACGGAAAATGATTTTGTTCTTATGGAATCTCTAGGAGAAAATTCGCATACAAGTCAGCGAAAAATACGTGAAGACATTGGAATAAGTAGGAAGACTTGTCATAATGCACATTTCCCCTATCGTATTTAATTACACCAAGCACTTTTGGAAGTAGATTACGAAGGACGACTGGTATTTTGTTTCGGCAAAATTTTATTAAATGACTAAAAAATTTAAAATACTTTACCACTTTTCGTATAATAATAATAATATTTATTAGTTCATGTGACCATAAACATGGTATAGAACAAGTCAATAACATAATCATAAACATAAAAATTAAATAATACAAACACAAATTTAAACATAAGCAACTAACAGCGTAAAGGCATAAAAAATAATGATAACAACGACAACAATAATACTTTCTTTGTACTGATGACTTCTTTATGGGATAAGCCATTGTTACATACAGGGTGTCATTTTGAAAACGTACCACCCTCTATATTTCGGCCCCTGTAGAAATTCCAAAAATATGCAAAAACACGTCAAATTTATTTTTAAGGGGGAGATTTTGTAGGCTGGTTTTCAATTAAATTACATCAACCCTCTAGCGGGGGTGGACATAACCTCTAAAAATTTAAATGGAACTGGGGGTTGAGTGATACCTCATTTTAAAGGTCGTTTAACCCGCTTTTCAAAAATGCTAATTTCTTGTCCTCTATTTTTAATACTTTTGAAGAAATCAAGTCAAACCATGAACATACAAGTATCAAGTGTTTTGCAATAAAACATTAAAAAACTAATAAAAAGTAACTTATTTTTATTTTTATTTTAGACTTTATCACTGTTTAGAAAATAATGGACAACATTTCGAAAATTTTATAAAATAAGTTACTTTTTATTAGTTTTTTAATGTTTTATTGCAAAACACTTGATACTTGTATGTTCATGGTTTGACTTGATTTCTTCAAAAGTATTAAAAATAAAGGACAAGAAATTAGCATTTTTGAAAAGCGGGTTAAACGACCTTTAAAATGAGGTATCACTCAACCCCCATTTCCATTTAAATTTTTAGAGGTTATGTCCACCCCCGCTAGAGGGTTGATGTAATTTAATTGAAAACCAGCCTACAAAATGTCCCCCTTAAAAATAAGTTTGACGTGTTTTTGCATATTTTTGGAATTTCTATAGGGGCCGAAATATAGAGGGTGGTACGTTTTCAAAATGACACCCTGTAAATTTTTATTGAATACTCTATTATAAGTTCGAGTTTTTCTCATAGAAGTGTAGTTTATTTGAGTTTCTGGAACAGGCCTTCCTTTCTTCTAAATTAAAAGGTTTTCCTCAAATGATAGCAGACTCTTATAGACACGTACATCGGATTTTTCTCACTGAAAGCGCATTTGTGCCTTGGTATCTCTAATAATAGATTATAACGTGTACTATATGCATGAAAGCTGCTCAATTTAGTATACTTGTTTTCATCTTTCTTTGCATATAACAATAGCTGATATATGTAAATATACACCGACAGGAATGTTGTGCACCAGCTTGCATTTTTATTTATAGCGTAAGGAGCTAAAAATGTAGAAAATGGAAAAAAAAGCAAACGAATAATAATGAAACCGAATTAGATAAACAAGATATATCATCATCTGAAACACATAATCTTTTTGTGCTTTCAAACAGTGATTCTCTTAAACTAAAATGTAAACAATATGTAAGTACCAACACTGATGTACTATGGTGGACTCCCCAAGGTGGGCACCTAATGTATCCTGTGTAACAAGTACTTAGTACATTACATTGGTATAAGTCAAAGTGACACAACTGACTGAAACGCCACTAATTGAAATCATATTTACAATACATAAAAATAAAAAAAATACTATAGCAACTAAAAGGTGTCCACTTTAAAAAGTCCACCGTTGTACCTGTGGTTTCATTCATTTATATGAAATAATCATTTTAGACATAATTTTTTTACGATAAAGGACACGAAAGTATGGTACATGTTAGTTAAACAAAATAATTTAAGTATCATGGAAAAGAGAAAAGCATCTGAATAACTTTTTTAATAGTTAGTTATATAAAAATAAGCTATATTAAAAAGGAAAACATCCATTCAAATTACTAACACCTTTTGCAAAGGCAACCCATATTACACAAGTAGAGAGTTTAGGTACATAGATTAATGAGGATATACGAGGTATCGTTTTTATATTCCTGGACTAGAGATTTTTCAATTTTAATATAATTTTTCATTATATGTAGTGTTTTATTTACGCCTTTGTAACAACTTTGACAATGCACAAAACAATTGCAGCGGTATTTGTTTTAATATCTGTCAGTGTGTGTTGGCAAGTATCAAAATACACAAACTTGAATATCGAGCAGTTATAAAATTCATGACAAAACAAGAAAACTCTCCATAAATTATTTGTGAAGAAATGTTTGGTGTATGATTGTCCTTCAAAGTCGACTATTTGCGAATGGTCAATCTTGTTTAAGCGTGACCGAGAATCACTGGATGATGATCCTCGTCCAGGTCGGCCTGTTGATGTAATCTTCAGGTCATCTTTCACCACCAGTATAGACCATAAATACAATACACGGCAAAATAATTACCTGTTGCCATTTCAGCATAAAACAGCACTTTTTCAAAGAAATCTTCTTTATAATGGTTGTAAACTATACAATAAACTTCCGTCTGAAATAAAACGGGAAGGTTTAAAGAAATTTAGACACAAGGTTAAGGAATTATTATTAACTTTAAATTGTTACTCCTGTGAGGACTTTTTGAATTAATGATTTGTTACCTATATTTGTAGATTTTATTTTTGACGTTTTCACACATGTATGTTTTTATTTGTATGTACACATGTCTCTGAAATAAATTATATTATTATGATTATTATTATTATAATCACCGCCGATGTTATTGAAAAATCTACGTAAGGGTAGTACGGTAACAGGAGAGTATTACGCAAGATTAATACATCGCCTAAGAGATCCTATTAAAGCGAAAAGGCGCGGAAAACTGACGCAAGGTGCCGTGTTCTTCACGATAATGCACCAGTCCACAAATCAAGACTTGCAAAGCTGCGGTTGCCGAATGTGGCTTCACAAAAAAAGACCATACACCTTATAGTCCAGATCTCGCTCCGTTCGACTATTTTTTCTTTCCAAATCCCAAAAGAACTCTAAGAGGAACAAAATTTATGGACGATGGCGATGGTATTTTGCAGAAAAACCAAAGGAATTTTTTATAATGGATTAAATGGAGATTAAATCGATGTAATAGTTGCATCCAAAAACAAGGCGGTTGTATTGAAAAATAAATTTTTAGATCTGTGTGACACTTTTTTTTAAATACAAATATATAAATAAATATAAAAAATGAGGTGTGGCCACCACACGACTTTCTTATACGGACGAGCGTCTCAAACTATACAATTTTAAGAATTTTTTTTATACAAAACTTATTCGAAATCCTATTCTAAGTACTTTCATTCCCTTAATAAATCGCTATAGAATGCATACTTTGCAAGATATTCGAAAAAAAGTGCTACTCGCTAAGAATAAAAGTGCTACTTCTGGTCCGAATTTTGAAATTTCATTTATGCAAAAAATATTGAAAATCCAACTCTAAATACTTTTGTACTCTTAATAAATATATATAGAATGCATAATTTACGACATATTTGCAAAAAATCGTTATTCGGTAAGAGTAAAAGTGATACTTCCGGTCCGAATTTTGAAATTTTTTTAGTACAAAAGATATTAGAAATTAAGTTCTAAATACTCTTATATTCGTAGCGTACCTGTCTAAAAAGCATGACTTGCAAAATATTGGCAAAAAACTGATTTTCGATAAGAGTAAAAGACCTACTTCCGGCAGTAATTTCAAAAAACTTTTTATATAAAATGGTTCTCAATTTTAATTTTAAGTACATATGAATTCTTTATAAATTTGTTTAAACTTAGTAGTTGACGAAATATTTGCAAAATTCGATTTTATCACTGAAGTAAAGTACTACTTCCGGTCTACCGGTTTTACTGAAAAACTAATCCGATCTCAAGTGGCAGATTATACACGTAAATACAAAATTTGGAATTGATATCTACAGCGGTTTGACCGCTATCGTGGTCACACACACACAGACCAGCCAGACACACACACACACACACACAGAGAGAGAGAGAGACATTTTTTAAAAACCACTTTTTTCGTATCAGGGGACTTCAAAACGTGGACATCTGCAAAAATCTCGAGGTCGAAAATTTTCGTCATCACGGTACTTCCTTATACTACGTATAAGAAAGTAAAAATGAGGTGTGGCCACCACACGACTTTCTTATACGTATTAGCGTTTCAAATTATAGAATTTTAAGAATTTTTTTTACAAAAATTATTCAAAATCCTATTCTAAGTACTTCTATTCTCTTAATAAATCTCTATAGAATGCATACTTTGCAAGATATCAAAAAAGTGCTCCTCGCTAAGAGTAAAAGTGCAGTTTTAAATGCTTTTGTACTCTTGATAAATTTATATAGAATGCATAACTTACGACATATTTGCAAAAAATCGCTATTCGATAAGAGTAAAAGTGGTACTTCCGATCTGAATTTTGAAATTTTTTTTATACAAAAGATATTGAAAATTATGTTTTAAATACTTTTATACCCGTAACATACTTGTCCAAAAAGCATGACTTGCGAAATATTCGCAAAAAACCGATTTTCGATAAGAGTAAAAGACCTACTTCCAGTAGGAATTTCGGAAAACTTTTTAAATAAAATTATTCTCAATTTTAATTTTAAGTATATATGAATTCTTTATAAATTTCTTTAAACTTAGTAGTTCACGAAATATTGACAAAATTCGATTTTTTTGCTGCATAAACTTCTACTTCTGGTCTACCGATTTTACTGAAAAACTAATCAGATCTCAAGAGGGAGATTATACACGTAAATACAAAATATGGAATTGATATCTGCAGCGGTTTGACCGCTATCGTGGCCACACACACAGAGAGAGACACACACACAGACACACAGACATTTTTTAAAAACCACTTTTTCGGTATCAGGGGCTTCAAAACGTGGACATCTGCAAAAATCTCGATGTCGAAAATTTTCATCATCACAATACTCCCTTATACTACGTATAAGGAAGTAAAACGACCCTTCGTATCTATCATAAATCATTTATATAACTTTCTTTGCATACGAAATATTTATGAATTTATATTATTAATCATGTATATATAGTGTTACATATTAGCACCCCAGCACACTTATAATAGCTACACAGAAATATTAATAATGAAATGAAAATCTAGTTTCTGAAAATAAACCAAGTCTACAATTATAGAATATTCAAATATTTTTATATACTTACTATAGTATACCGAGTGTCTTCATTCCACACTTAAATATATCTAACAAGGTACGTGAATAATTTAAAAAAATGAAATGTGAAATTTCCAATAATTAAGAGGAACTTTTTCTCGTACAATTGGCATTTGAAAAATTAATAGTATCAATAATTTTTTGATACCTTAGATCTACAGTATTATGTTATGAAGTTACTGTGTTGCATATCAAATGTAATATTATGCTGTGCAGTGTGTTGTATAACAATACATTGTGGAAATCTCTATCAGATGTGATAATTCATTGCAAAACATGAGTTTTAGTAAGTTAAGACTGACTCATTTAAATTATTACCTGCTTTCATTTCTAACATTTTCATTTTTGAAATTTATTTATTCCACTTATGTGGAAAAAGTAGCTCTCCACATTTTCAAGTAACTTGGTAACATCGATATTAATAGCACTTCCACAACTTACAACATAGCACGTTATATTCATCTTTTCCATAGAAACGCATATCAAAGAAACAAAATGGATGAAAACACATTGATTTACGACATCTAAATAAATCACAAGGAACTGAATTAATATTCACTTTAGTTTAGAATAGAAATATTATTAAAAATTGGATATAGGGGCTTATACCGTAGTCGACTTATTTTAATTTCTGATACGAAAGTAGAAAGAGGAAAAGAGCGCGACGAAATAAACTAAAGATAAACATATGGCGAAGCTGCCAAGACAGTACACTCGACAAATGTTTCCTATGAAATGTAAGGAGTGAGGGTCCCCGACACTGCGTTGCTCTCCCACCACTGTTAGCAAGCAGGCATCGCTGCATATTATGGGATAGAAGTATAAACCGAAATTAAAATTTGACGACTACAGTATAACTTGGCTAAAGACGGCGATATTAATTTGAATTTCAATTTCATCCTCGACAACTCTATTATTATTTATGACAGTACCAAAATGTCTTATGTAAATTATATTACTTCAGAGATAAAATGTTGCAACATCTCCAATTTAACGCCATTTTAATTTATTGCTCAACCATATATATTCAGAATAAACAAGATACAGTGTAAAATAAATGTTTTGGTCACGGTTGTTAAGATGGGAACAGGTGCTTTCTTATTGAAATGTTTTGGGACAAGAATATACGCTTCTATATCCAGATATAAATAGATGCCGATAAAACACATTGTTTTCAGATTCTTTAATATTAAGTGTAACTACAAGCTTAAGGTAAATCATATATCTCCTTCTTTATTATTGACCTTTTCTTATTTTAATTATTTTCAAATTATAATCTTTTAATATGCCTGAATTATGATATCCAAAATTTAGGTTATGTTTTCTTAACTTTATTTCATTTATTTAACAATAGTTTCAAATATTAATTTTTGAGGTTCCCATATATTTTTACTCTTGCTTAACAAATTAAAATTCTAGAAACACATATCAACGTCATAGGCGTGTCTCTCTGGAAACTACAAATTGTTGTTAAATGTATATATTTCTTACTGTATAACGCAAATGTCTGACGGTCAAGAGTGCTTACTTATTTAAGGGGAGTGATTAAAATACCGCCTTCTATAGAATAACAAATATTTATATATACTTGCTAGACTTTGTTTTTTGTAAAGATCAACCAAACTACCCAAAAAAAAAAACAATACCTATTTTTTGAAAATATTTTGTAGGTAAGATATCTTTTAATGTGATTTTCACTAAAGAAGTAATTCATTTTCTTTAATTTCCTTTTCGTTCTGTGCTTGGAAATTCATTAAAAACACCAAATATTTTCTCTAATATAAAAAAAGCAAACATAATATTATTGTCAGTATTCATTGGTAAAGTGATAATATTGCGGTAAGAAAACTTTTTATATTATGACACAAAGCTTTTTGCTGTCCACTAATTAATTTAAAACAACTTTCGTAAATAATAAATTTGTATAGCAATGTATGCTGTTTGTGTGACATATGAAAAATATAATTACATTAAAATATTTCCATTTCATCAATTAATGTACCATACGCGCGTAAGTGTTAAGCGTCTTTAATCAAGTAGAAAGAACATATTTTATAATTGTATCTTAGGTAAGGAGAATTAATTTCATTTTGATTAAATATGATTATTTTAACTCAAATAATTTTATTTTAATTTTTATAATGTAATGTATACTTACGTGTGCAGGAAAAATTGAAGAAAACAACAAGACGAACAGGAATAAATAGTACATATTTGCAAAACTAAGAATGTGTTGATTAAATGAAACAATACCAGCTTTTTTCGAATAGTGTTCAAAGCTGATATATTTTATTTTAATAGGAGTTGTAATTAAGAGATTACATAATCAATGCACCTATCAAAATTTCAGTTGATAAGGCAAATATACATAAACAAATTTATAGTTTTTTTATGGGTACACCTTTTAGTAGGTATTACGTCCATTTATTCTTAGGGTAATGATTATTGCATGTAGAATATAAGAATACATTCAAAATAAGTAAGATTAATTGTCAATGTGAAAATAAAAGATGATTTTTATACATATAGAGGAAACGCGTTACACTCAATTGTACGTCATACTAGATCCATGACGTCTCTTCTTGTTTATGTTGCCGGATATATTTTTATTTCTGTCAGTGACATTTGATATAACCAAAGAAAATTTTATTCACAATACAATAACTATAACGTAATATATTTTGTAATTGAAATGCTCTAAGACTTCAGCCTTTCTCAACTTATTATTATATTGACTTAGATTGTCGGAAAAGCATAAATGTTTCATAACGTATCCATAATAAAATTCAAAATAAGCAATACTTACGATATTTTCATTAATCAGATAATTATAGGAAAGTTTCTAAAAAGCTTCGACTGTTTATAGACACCTTTCGGCATTATATTCAAGGGACGTAAATAGATAATAAACATGATGTACAGTTCTAAGAAGAACTGTTTTTATACAATTTATATCAAAGCAAAAATTAACACGCAAATTTGACAGGCAAAATATACACAACACACGTCTTTTTGACAGATATGATTTATCTGACAACACCGAATTGAACTATTAGTCTATTAAAAATATGTAAGAGAGAAATTTGATATTGAAACGAAAATTATGTGTTTATTTGCCATGAATGCGTATATTACGATCAATGTATACATTTTCTATCTAAACTAATGAAAGAAAAGCCCTCAAATATAATTTAACAAAATAACTTTTTTAGTTTCACTAATACAGTTATGACAATATGTAAATGTCATCAATGACGTGCAATTGAACATAACGCACCTCCTCTATAGGTATGTGCTTTTCGTATTATGCAAAGTTGTTCTAAATTAAGGTTTAAATACTTTTATCTTCTTAAAAAAATACGCATGTATGTAAATTTTACTTCAGGTCCGAATTTTGAAAATTCTTTTATAAAAATTGTATTCAAAATTCTATTTTAAGCACTTCTAGTCTTTTAATCTCTACAGAATGCATACTTTATGAGATATTTGCAAAAAAATGCTGCACGCTAAGAGTAGAAGTATTACTTCCGGTCTGAATTTTGCAATTTCGTTTATATAAATATTCCAAATCCAGCTCTAAATACTTTTATACTCGTAAAGTACCTGTCTAAAAATCATGGCTTTTCCTAGAAATTTCAAAAAACTTTTTTCATAAAATTTTTCTCAAATTTAATTTTGAGCACATATGAATTCTTTATAAATTTGTTTAAACTTGGTAGTTGCCGGATAATTGGCAAAATTCGATTTTTTTACTGAAGTAAACTATTATTTCCGGTCTGCTGATTTTACTGAATATCTAAGCAGATCTCAAGAGGGAGATTTTATTCGTAAATACAAAATTTGGAATTGATATCTATAGCGGTTTGACTGATATCGTGGTCACACACACAGATACACTGACACACACAGAGAGAGAAAGAGACATTTTAAAAAAAACACTTTTTTGGAATCAGGGGACTTCAAAAGGTGGACATCTGCTAAAATCTCGAGGTAGAAAATTTTTGTCATCACAATACTTCCTTATACTGCGCATAAGAAAGTAAAAGTAAAGTGACACGATTCGTACTAATTTACTTACAAAGAAATTATGACAAAATTGTAAAGAAACGCGGACTTTTTTAAATAGCAGTGTTTTGTTAATATGATAATTGGTCACTGACATATTGCAGTGACCTTGAGTTTGGTGGTAGATTATACATAAATATAATCAAGATCACTTCAAGATTTTATTTAAATTAATTTTTATTTTATTTATTTTTATCATGATGTGTATATAAATATTCACTATGTTAATAATTTGCTAAAATTTACTTTTTATTTAAGTAAAATAATAAAAGAATGTTAGTATAAATTTTATAAAAGTCATAATATTAAAATAAGCATTAAATGTTACGTGAAGAATAACGAGAAAGTGTTTTCCCGCACGAAGAATACTGGCACCGGGAGAGATCGATAGTGTGGCCGGTGAAAACAATATCCTGCGCTAGATGCATAGATGACTCATGAACGTGTAAACAAGTTTATATTTACATATTTGTTTACCTTTTTCAAAGACTGTTAATACGCTGCTTTCTCGAGTGACCGATAGGAGCAGCACCATCGATATGCAGTTTTGGAGGTGGTATCGGTATCTGCCGAGGATGACCGTACGTTTTTATAAAGAAAATTATGCATAAAAGGGCCAGCGGACAGAATGGCACTTCACTTGTCAGCTGGTGAAATCCGCTAACCTAGAAGAAAAAGGAAGTAGGTGATAAACCACTCCTTCTTTTTAAAAGGATTATTCTTGAATCTGAACTTAGAATATTTTTGAGATTTTTCGATACTTATAAAATTTTTCAACAAGATTCAAAACTTGTAATATTTTTCGTAATAGTCATGCAACATGTTTTACATTGAGATTTGTAAATATTTTAAAATAATTATTGATGTACGGGACAATTTTATTTTTAAATTCGGACTTTAAATTTATTTAATTTTATTTTATTTTCTTCTTTCTGGAATGTTTTGTTTTGCATGTAGGGGTACTACGCCATACATTATGATAAAACATTCTAGTGATTGTAATGACTAAGTTGAATAGCATAATAATTTTATTTTAGTGTAAAAATTTTTCTTTACTACTTTATTTATCAGACTAAAGGATTTGAGATTAATAATTTTGTTTTATGTATATATAGAATACATAAGTGAACAAGCGTTTGGATTTTTTTTTATGATGGATGAGTTTGAAGTAATGTACGAAGAATTAAGGTGATTTGATAATATTTGTTATAAATGTGTGTATAGTGGTGTACAAAAATTTTCTTGTTTGTAGTGGTGTTTTGTATTGGAATCTCACAGAAGGTAAAGTTTATTTTAATATATATATTTTTCTTGTATGTATATCAAGTATATTTTGTAGTACTTGTGTGTTCAATGTTAACGTGTTGGGTAATACATCAGGGATGTGTGAAATGAATTAAGTTGTTATTTAATTCATAGCATGGAGTCCTGGTGAATTCCAAAGACACGAATTAGTCTTGGTGGTACTGTGTTGGGAGCGAGAAAAGGCACCGGGAAGAACTAATCAGGGCTGAGTTAATTTATTGAATACGCAAAGACTTTATTTTATTTCATTTTATTTATTTAATTTAAATTTTATATATATATATATATACCTTAAAGGATGAGCACATTGTGGTGTATGTTCGGGTTGTGTCCGACGAGTTAAAAAGACATACTCGTAGGGTGGAACTTTGGGGTACCAATCTGTGTGAATTTGCTTTCTGATGGTACTGTGTTGGGAGCGAGAAAAGGCGCCGGACAGGACTAATTAGGGCAAAGCCATTTCCTTAATGTTTATATTTTGTTCGCAAATGGTAAATCGTGTAAATTTTTGGTTATTTATATTCCAGTACAATTCATCATGTGTAATAATTTTTTTTTATATTAAAGATGTTGATTGTTTACATGTATCTATGGCAAATATAAATCATGATAATCACGTTCACATTTTAAAACATAAGTTTTTCATGACATTATGCTTTCATTTATTTTATTTCTTATAATGATTTGTTGATTATGATGTATAGATTTGGATGATGTTTGAGATATTGATTCTTTGTTTGTAAATATATATATATATATATATATATATATATATATATATATATCTGTATAATTTGAAATTTTGAATTCGTTAATATTTATTTTAATAAATTAGATGATAAGATTTATTTTGCATTTTATTTTCTTTACCTGACCTGGAGATAATTAAAGAGCATTCAAAATCGATTGGAGAATCTATTCATATTTTCTGCCCCTGAGAGAATTATCTATTTTAAACTGAGCTAGTTGTATGTAAAAAAATTTGCTTAACCCACTATTCAGCAGAAAATTTGTTGTATCTTAGTCTAGCATAAGGCCTAGCACTGGGATGCGTGCTTGATTCTTACCTACTCATTAATGGAATAATTTAAATTTATTTTATATGAACCTCAATTTGTAAGAGTCACAGCAATATGTACAGTATACAGTTTGTTCACATTTCGATGCTTATCATTGGTATATCGGTTGTTAGAAGAGATAGAAAAACAAATGGGGAATGTTTTGCAATTCAATGCTCGCAACAAATCTCAATTCATTCGGATTATTTACGATTTTGATATATTTTGAAAAAAACATATTTGCCGATTTGAATTTTTCTCAATAATTCGATAGCGCCTAATGTGATCGCTTTTAAACTCTAACATTGTTCAGACACTTTTTTAAGACAATTTTTTTGGTGTTAATAGTAACCCCCGATTTTTATTTGTTTTGAAGTCCTGAGAGCTATCTTTTGTTTTTCTTATGGCGACCATATTGGATTCTTAATTAGTTATATAATCCTTAAAAACAGCATTTCAATAATGCCTAATAAATCTTTATTTACACAAGCATATTTCAATAAAATTCCACTCTAATACAAAATTAGTTAACTATGAAATTAAATGTTATTGTAAAACAGACGATAAATAAGCTCTGTCATTATTATTATGTCAAAGTGCAGCGCAATTGGTGGGAGATTTAGAACTTTGTGTAGTAGTTATTGATAAGGAATTGCCGTTTAGCATTGAGATTAGAATTGATTAGATAAGAACAGATAATGGCACATACATTATCAAATGAAGTAAAGGTTGATATGTTAGAAGTTTATTTCAAACCAAATAGAAACTCTGAAGATGCTTGCACAAATTACGATCAACGTTTTCCGGATAGACCATAACCACACTGGACAATTTTTAACAGAATAATCAGAAATTTAGTGAACTATGGAAGCTTCGAACAAAAAAGATCTGACTACCAAGTTAACAATGCTGATATATGTGAAGATAATATTTTACAAAATGTTATAAACAATCCAAGTACATCACTACGTCGCGTGGTTGAAGAAACTTGAATTCCTTAATCTAGTGTCTATAGAACGTTGAGGAAAAACAAATACCACCCATACAAACCAACAGTTGTACAGGTTTAAGCAATAATGACTATCAGCGAAGATTACAGTTTAGCAGGCTTACTTTGGACAGATGAAACACGGTTTACCAATTGTGGCGTTTTCAATAGGCATAACTAAACTATAATCATCACCGGTCTACTGAAAATCCACATTTGGTAACTCAAAGAAGATTTAAAGTAAGATTTGATTTTAATCCCTGGTGTGGTTTGATCGGTACGAACTTTTATTGGCATCTTTTTTGTTATTTGAGTTTTTGTTTTTCATTTTTTATAATCACTTAATAGGTCCTTTCAGTTAAGATTACAATTTAACTGGCAATTGGTATTTGGAGCTACTAACGCACGAGATAATGCCTGCCCTAAGACAGATTATTAACCCTGAAAACATGCAAAACATCTGATTCCATCAAGACGGCTGCCCTGCCCATAATGCTCTTGATGTGCACCATTTCTTATGAGAACATTTCAATGAGAGAGTTATTTCAAATAATGGACCAGTACAATGGCTTGCAAGATCGCCCGACCTTACCCCCCCCTCCCTTTGACTTTTATTTGTGGAGTGCCACTCGAATTATGTAATTTTAAACCATCAGAGAATCGGGAAATTTTAGAACAAAGAGTGCTCGATGTGCTAAGGTCATTAAACGAAAACACACTACGTAGAGTTTGTTTAATCAAGGTACCAAAATTGTGTGGAGCAGAATGATCGCCATATTGAACAGTTTGTTTAAGTATAATAATCTGAACTTAATTTCGTATTAAAGTCAAATTTATTTTACATGTTCATATTTTATTATCATTATTGAAAGGCTATTTTTAAGGAGTGTCTAACTAATTAAGAATCCAATATCACCGCCATAAGAAAAACAAAAGATAGTGGTATAAACAACTAAAAAGTGTCGAACAATGTTAGAGTTTAAAAGCGATCGCATTAGACGTTATTGAGTTATTGAGGAAAATTGAGATTGGTAAATATTGTTTTTTTCAAAATACCTCAAAATTGTAAAAAGTTCGAATGAAGTTGAAATGAGATTTGTTGCGAGCATTGAATTCCTAATTTAACCGTTACTTTATCTCTTCTAATCACCAATATATCAATGGTGAGCATCGAAATGTGAGCACACAGTATAACTGTATTAAAGATCTAATAATATTGTGGTAAATAATGGAGGAATATTTGTGGCAACTATCAGTGAATGCGTTAAGAGTCAATTCAGTAAAACCGTGGCAAAATCACAATCTGGAGATGATTGATTAGTTGGTTATGAACAATAAGATATCAATAGATTTAATCTAAGAAGTATATAATGATATGGAGCAGGTGGGAAGGTTGTATGGTGGAAATGTTAACTTAAAACATTGAATAATTTTAGATGAATGTTGAATGATTTAAATATGAATGTTAATTAAATATGACTTCAGAACATTTTCAAAATAGGAAAATTTATGATTATATATCAGAAATTAATTGCCACTACTATTTACCCCACCTATTGATAAGTAAGTTCAATTACAGATTTTAAATTGTTATACGCAAGTTTAACATATGGTGGCATTACTGAAACTCCAGATAGTCGTGTAACGTAAGGCTCTTTGTTACAATGGTATAGTTTTACTACTTTTTAAATTCTCGAGGGTCCAAAACTAGGTAATTTACAATATGTTGTTGAAAAGAAGAGTGTACATACCTATTATTCAATTTACTTCGATCTTCTTTATAATGCTTCCAACAATATTTGAGAATGTGTGGCCCTGTATCTGAAACCACCTGTTTGTAATTTATATATTGTTTTCAGTGATATGAAAACGTTCCTTCGCTATTTTTGTAATAATATACCTAATAATGAAACATAAGAAAATGGGTTCAATAAAATTGTACCATAAACAAACAGCATTCCAAATTCAGTAACATGCTGTGAAATTTAAAATCAATGTTATGCTATTACATTTATATTACAGATAGATAGAACAATCGTGAATATTAAACCGTACAGAGATATAATAGTAATATTCAGTTATCAAATTCTTGAACATTTTATGCAAATGACATGTTATTATCAACACTGCCAAAATAAATCAGCGATACATAATAATAATTATAATAATAATAATAATCTTTATTGTCATTGATCACTAAACATGATATAAACATTGTCAATACAGTACATGTACAATTTTAAAATTTTCGAACAAGATATAAAAACAAGATACACATATGCAAATATAAGTAAATGCAACAAATGCTCACACACATACACACACATATATGTATATACAAACACACACATAAAAACATAACTAAGAATTAAAATATTCGGTGATGGAGTAGAATGCATGTGATGACAAGTATGCTCGAAGCTTGTGCTTAAAAAGAGTAAGTGATCTTATAGATTTCAAGCTAGTAGGCAACCTATTATAAAGTCTGTAACATGTATAGTACGGAGATTTCTCCGTTCGTGTCAGTCTGTGTCTAATGGAAGGTATATCATGCGCCTGCCTCGTAGAATAATCGTGCGTAATCCTTCGAGCATCAAACACCCCCACGTGTTGCTTCACATAAACTGCGCTTTTGTATATTAATATGCATGGAAAGGGTAGAATACCACTATCCACAAATGCACCTCTGCAGGTTTCCCTATATTTTATATTGAAAATCAACCGAATTATGCGCTTCTGTGCGATAAATGCCCGCTCCCATTCAACGGCTGTTCCCCAAACGATAATATTGTAAGATAGCACACTGTAAACCAAAGCATAGTAGATATCTAATAGCTCGCTCCTGTCTAGAGAAAATCTAACCCGAGAAATCACATAATACACTGTGTTAAGTTTGCCGCACACATATTGCAAGTGTTCATTCCATGCAAGCCTTTGATCCAATTTGATGCCCAATAAATTTATGCTTTCACTAACATTAAACTTCGTCAACAGATCTGGCATCGGTCTCCGATTATGGAAAAACACCAGAGTGGTTTTTTCGCGGTTCAGTACAAATCTATTTATTTCACACCATTTAGACATATTCGCAATCGTAAGCCCAATACTAGTCTCAAGTTCACCAGCACTTCGGGACGACACAATCACGGAAGTGTCGTCCGCGAAAAGTACTGGATGACCGCATTCGAAACACTCTGGCAAGTCCCTCGTAGCCAGTAAAAATAATAAGGGTCCCAACACCGAACCCTGGGGTACACCAAGAGGAACACTATACTCGTCGGAGCTTGCACCATCGATGGAAACGACCAGACGCCTCTCCAACATAAATGACGTGAGCCAGTCCAGCGATATTCCTCTAAAACCTATACTGTACAGTTTATCGGCAAGAACCTCCATATCCACACAGTCGAACGCTCGCGACATATCAAAAAAAATTCCCACGACATACTTATTTCCATCCAGTTTATCATAAATATACTGGAGGCAGTCAAACAGTGCTGTCTCTGTAGATTTATTTCTTGTGAAACCATGCTGATGAACATCTAAAAGATCATATCTCCCCAAGAACGCCAGGATCTGGTCGTAGGCCAGCTTTTCAATGGTTTTTGAAACCGCACTCAATATAGAAATTGGTCTGTAGTTCTCTATGTTTGTCCTGTCGCCCTTCTTATGCAGAGGAACCACTGACGATACCTTCAAACCAGAAGGGAATTTTCCACTTTCAAAAGATCTATTCACGATAAGCGCCAGCACATCCGAAACGGCCCCCGCAACCGTCTTAAGCAAGAAACTACTAATCCCATCGATACCGCAAGATTTCTTGCATCTTAAACCAGCAATACAGCGCATCACGTCCTCAGGACAGACCGGGGCAAAGAAAAACGTCCTATCACAAACCACGGGATAAGACACGTCAGCCATAGCATGTCCATAGCAGTTAGTCACCAGATCCGCCGCGACACTTGAAAAGTAATTTGCAAAGGCACCACATATCTCGGGGATATCCGACACCGTAACATCATCGAACGCTGACCATCGTTACGGCTGCGGCCACGTGTATCATTAACGAACTGCCACAAAGTCTTAGCCTTGCATGAAGAGGCCTGAATCCTTTTTCTAAAGAAATTATTTTTGGTCTCATGTATTAGTTTCTTATGTTTCTTTTTAGATTCACTGTACAAGTTATGTAAATCGGGCGTATTTATATTACATTTAAACCAGAAAAGATCTTTCAATTCTTGTGCACCTCTCAGCACTTCAGCCGTAATCCAGTTTGACTCACCCTTCCTTTTACTGTTTATGACCGGGCATGACATATCCAAACACCATAGTAGCTCTGCGAGAAATCTACTATATATTACATCTACATCATCATGCTGTGATAAGGATGACCAATCGTTAACTTCCAACAGCGACCTAAAGTGGCACAAGTTAGCCGAACTCATATTTCTTTTTTTAACAGATTTATGCTCATTAGATTGTGCAATGCTGTACATTTTAATACACAACACCGTGGCCATGTGATCAGCTATATTGTGCTGAACAACACTTCCAGATACCATGCCTGACGGTAAATTAGTAACCATGTAATCTATTGCAGTTCTAGACGCCCTACCATTAGCTGTGGTACATATTCTTGTGGCCTCGTTCGTTATGCAGTTCATTTCAAAACAACCAAACACATCCAACAAAACATTTAGTTGCCGCGAAGATCCCAACAGATCAATATTAAGATCGCCACACACAATCAAGTTATCGCAACGCCTACTAAGTGCATCCAAGGATGCGGTCAAACTATCCACGAAACTGTCAAAGGAGGCCAGAGGACTCCTATAGGCAGCCAGTAGACCAATCCTCCTGTCAGATAAAGACATCGAGCAACAGCAGGCCTCAAAATCAAGTTCCCTACACATGTCTGTCACAAACGCTAATTTCTTCACCTCTATGTCAGTGTGAGCATAGATGGCAACACCCCCATGCTTTAAATTATTTCTACTATAACAACAGACCAACTCATAGCCCACAAAGTTAACAGTCTCCATAACATCTTTGCTGCTCCAATGCTCCGATAAGCAAAAAATGTGCGGCAATTCATTCTTAAGCATTACTTCTATATTTACTATTTTATTCAACATACCCTGAACATTCACATGCAAGATTTTGAAATTATTCATAAAAAATGGTCACTCTGAGGAAGAGTTGCAAAATTTACTATGTCGTTCATGATTGCAACATCCTCAGAATTAATCACCCCTCCATGACCATTCTCACACAATACAACTTCAATTAGGTTTTCATGTCTAATAAATTCATTAAGAGAGCGTGCATTATTTAACAAAACCTTACTATTTAACAAGATTTTATTTATTAGGTAACTAACCAACTTTTTTTGTGCAGTAGAACATAATTTACTATGTTTTACATATTCATTCATAGTAATAATAGCATTGACATCCAAAAACTCCAAGTTAGTTAAACCAGCACGCCCCAAGTTGCTAAACAAATGATCATTCAACATGAATATATCATAATTTATATCATTCCTATTATACATATAAGGAACAGACACTATTACACAATTAGTGTTTCTGGTTGAGATTGATAACTTTTTTAAATCACTAAGTTGAAAATATTTCCGTTTAAAAACATTAGACGAACCAGCCACTATAATAACGTAATCGGTTTTCGTAAACGATTTCACCATCGACTGTACATTCACAATCACATCCCCAAATAGTGCATGCGGTTTTAAAAAACTTGTAATTTCGTATTGATTATATATTCAGATCATTCAATTATGACTGACTTATTTTGAAAGTGAAGAACTTTCTAAAATTATTTCTAAATATGACATTAAAGTAGCCTTTAAACTTCACACAGAAGTTGCTAATAACTTTCTTAATGCTAGATAAAATAAACCCCCTATACAGGTTTGAATGTTTCGATTGCAGAGAAGTATATAACGGCTAGACTGGTAGAAGATTTCATGTTCGCGTTAAGGAATATATAAAGGAATTTGTTAACGAAGGCTATAAACGGTTGACGTGTACAGCTCACATAAAAAAAATAATCATACGGCAACAAACGATTTTGTAAATATCTTACATTTTGCCGCCAAAGGTAAGAAAATAGACATCCTGGAGGCCTTCGAAATATTCAAAGCCTCCCCTAATCCAGAAATAACACAGCTTGATGATCAAACTGATTTGATATAAACACCTTTGTTTCCTTGTGGTAGTTAGATTTACATTATTTTCCTCAATGTTCTATTTTCTGGTTTTTTTCATTATTGACTAATCGATGCATAATTGCCGCTTACGCTTGCTAAGCACTGAATTTATAATTTATTTCATATTAGTGTACTCCTTTTCTTGTATCCTGTATGCTGGTTTTCCTAACTGATATACACCGCCTTTGCTACCTTGTAACACGTACATGTATATAATATGTTTTATTTGTAATTTAGTGTTTGTTAATGACCAAGTTCACAAAAACATAATTCTTTATTATTGTATAAATTTAATTTTATTTCAATTCAAATAGAAGTACAAAGTATTATAATATTACTATTATTATGTAACTAGAAACTTAGTTTAATGTAAAAATGTGTCATACTCTTAATTATAAGTGCAAATATATTATGTAAAGTTAATTTTATTTCAATTTAAATAAAAGTACATAATATTATACATTTTACTATTTTTATTTAACTAGAACCTTAGTTTAATATAAAAACGTGCATACTCTTAATTATGAGTGCAAATATGTCATGTAAAGTTAATTTTATTTCGATTTAAAAAAAATTCATAATATTGTACATATGACTATGTTTATGTAACTAGAAGCTTAAATTAATGGAAAAACAGGTTACAATTAAAATGTATCTACGTCCACGTAATTAAAACAGTATCTTGTGTTGTGCAGCCTGCACTTGGGTGTTTAATTTATTTGGAATAATAGATTCCTTTGGCGTTGTATGACTTTGTTATTTCATTTAAAAATAGATAGATAGAGTTGGTACATATTGAAGTTTTGGGGGTAAGAGGCCGTCCAACTCTTTCGTACTAATATTCTTGTTTCGGGATCTCTGTCTGTCAACAAATGCTACATATATGCTTTTTATGATCAAAAATCGATAATAAAATTTCTTTATTTTTAATGGTATATTTCTTGGTGGAAAATTATAATATAAAAAATAATAAGATTGCAAAAAGTACACTTGTAATTATTTTATAGAAATATTTAATTAAACATGTATTTACAAAGAAGATGAATACATAAACCTTTGTAAAATATAACTTTCAAAACAAGTTTAGATAGTTACAATAGCGACTAGATTGTGAACATATAAATACCTAGAGAAACGTTCTTATAGATATCTAATAGAACCACCTCGGGGTATTGCATACCGAGGTGGAAAGTGTTTCATTACTGTCGAGAGATAAAGCAGCAATTTTATATCGAGCGGACTATTTGCAGTCCTGAATAATAAATATAGTTTTCCTCTTTGATATAGACTTTGTTTGCAATATTTTTTTTATCATGCAACCATTAAAAGTAATAAATAAATAAATATTTTAGGACCAAATATTATTAACTACAATTAATTGCGTTTTCAAGAAGTTTTATATAAAAAAATAGTAAATAAATATTTTGGATATTTTGGGAAAATTTAATATTTACAAGAATTTTCAAATTCTTCTCCTTAACAATTTCCAAAATTTTTGTGTCAGGTATATACAGGATGAGTCATCTATGCGGGTAAGGCGGTTTTTTGCTTGTGATAGCTGTTCATTAGGAGCACATTTTAAAAATATTTTGTATTATACAGAGTGCTCCATAACTTGGCGGCTGACCATAGTTATAGTTTTTTAAATAGAACACCCTATATATTATTACATTTTTGTATTCCCCGCATTATTTTTAGGCAAAAAGATATAAGATAGTATAGGCCTAAAATCTAAGGACTTATTAGCATTTTTCAGAAAAATTCAATTTTTTATAAAATTAGATTTCTCGAAAACGACGTATTAGATGAATACAATTTTTGGTAGAGTTGTTTATAATAAAAGGGCCTAATACAAGCATATTTTATTTTTGTGCAGTTATTAACTGAATTTTCAGAAAACTGGATTAAAATTATATGACACGTTTTTGTATAAAAGTCAATTTTTTAAATGGAACATCCTGTATATCAGTTCATTTTTGAATTGTTTATTAAATTCCATGTCAGAAACAAGTAAGACGTTAATACTTTAAATGTGACTATTACTGAGCTACTGTCGTTTTTTGATGTGCTTTTGTTAGTTTTTGCAAAAGAGTCATTTTTTTTAAATGGAACAGCCTGTATATTATTTAATTTTCGAATTTCTTATTAAATTTCATATCAAAAACATGTAAGACGTTAATACTTTAAAAGTGACTATTTTGAGCTATTGTCGTGTTTTCATATAAATTTGTCAGTACTATACTATATTAATTAAAACCACAAACCTGACAAAATTATATCAAAAAGCGACAATAGCTCAGTAATAGTCACTTTTAAAGTATTAACAACTTACATGTTTTTGATGTGAAATTTAATAAACAATTCAAAATTGAAATAATATACAGGTGTTCCATTTGAAAAAATTTACTTTTTTGCAAAAACTAACAAAAGCATATCAAAAAACGACAGTAGCTCAGTAATAGTCACTTTTAAAGTATTAACGTCTTACATGTTTCTGACATACAGGGTGTTCCATTTAAAAAAACTGACTTTTGTACAAAAACATGTCATCTAATTTTAATCCAATTTCCTGCACATGCAGTTAGTAACTGTAAAAAAATAAAGCATGCTTCTATTAGGACCTCTTATTGTAAACAATACAGAAAAAAATTTTGACCATAATACGTCGTTTTCGAGAAATATAATTTTATACAAACACTGAATTTTTCAGAAAAATGGGAATAAGTCAAAAACTTTACACTTTAGGCCTATACTATCTTATAACTTTTTGACTAAAAATTATACAAAATAATTTTAAAATGTGTTCCTAATGAACAACTATCATAAGGAGAAAACCGCTTCGAAATATCTTTACTCATAAAGGCATAATCGGTCTTACCCGCTTAGGTGACTCACCCTGTATATTAAAATAATATCTTTAACATTATGTTTACTGCTATTTTTTTTTGGCACAATCGTGTATACTTACACATCTTACTTATACAGAACTCATCTCCAGGTTGGAATGTTACATATGCTGTTAAACTGAGTGATCTATTTATCGTTCAGTTTTCTGAACTTCTAAAATAATTACATTTTCATGAACATACCTAGTAGATCGTATAAACAATATTATATATAAATGTAGGTATCATTTTATAAATTAATTGCGTTTAATTTTACCCAATAGGCTTAACATACAATTCTTCCAAGCGTGCCTGGATTCTTCATTTAAAGGAATGACAAAAATAAACAAAATAAATCCTTGTGAAGGCACAATAATATGACATAAAAATAAACCAGTCAGGGATAACCAAGACCAAGGAGCAATTATGGTCAGAAGAAGTATCCAGCTAAATCCTAGAATGAATGGTAGAAAAACTGTGGCTCGAATTCTAGATTTTCGGGCGCTTACCTGTTGGTTACATGATTTGCTTGTCCAAATGTTTTTCATAGCCATGAAATAAATAGCTAAATTTATCAAAATTATTAAAGCTATTGGTATGAATATGAAAAACATAAATATATCTTTATTCTTGTAACAAAGGTTACATTTGAAGCAATCGACGTAAATCAGTAAGCATAACAGAATTATTACAATCGGAGCAAGCCATCCAAAAACCATAGATTTTAGCATGCCAATATCGTGAATTTGGAATATTTTAATAAATCTCTGATATTGTATGTAACCGATCAGAGACATCCAGAAAAACTGACACAAAATGCAGTAGTAAAAAATGAGAAATCCCATGTGTGGGAGTTGTGTGACTTCATTGTCCACTATAAAAAATATGGATTGGAAAGTTAATGCTATTGATATTTGGATGGTATAAAATCTTCTTTTATACCATTTCTTAAGAATTGTGGCTGAAATAACAATTAAGCCACTTCCAACTAAAGACAAACTTGTGCCGAACAGCCTGAATATTTTAAATATGATATGATATTTATTGTATATTTCTTGAATCACTATATTATTTTCCGCTGTATTTATGGACATTGATAATATCGAAAGTGTGTCGATTTTGTTCACAGTAAATTTCTTAATATCATCGCTTTCTTGGAATAACGTTTTTAGGAAATCGGTTTCCAACAAAATCATTTTCATCTTGTTGTCGCAGTATTCACTTTGTTCTTCGGCCATGCAAAATAATGATACACTTTTGTTAGACAGGGTAATATTAAACGTATATCCAGCTCCTGTATAGAAACTCATTTTCCAATTACTACTTTTGTCAATAATACGTAAAAATACTGAAAAATTTGGTTCAAAGCTGCTATCAGCAAATATCATCACAGTTTGACTTTTGCATTTATGATTAGGCATTAAGTTTTCATCTAATATGTATATCATGAAATGAGAACAAATGTCTGTAGATTGTAAATTTGGAGTACTCATATAAACAACAACTTCTACGTCTTTGTCTGTAGTGTAGTCCGTTGTCATATTTTCCATTGTCAAAAATTTGATTTGATAATCTAAGAATGAATTTTCGCCGTTTTTGTACACTACTATTCCAACAATACCGTAGCAGAGATCTATTCTTTGCCGGATATAATTTGTCCTAAGTTCTGTTATAGAATCTATTGGAGTAGATAGGAATGAAATAAGTAAAATAAATTTGAATGTATCCCTTATAGATCCAGGTGGTAGTTTCTTTACTAAATATAATGCTTTATCTAACGTATCATTCTTATGGCCTATATAAGCTCCTGTTTTTAAAATACAGTAATATAAAGTGTCAGCGAACATGTTAACATCTGTTGTAGCTATGTTGTTGCTATAGAGAAAGGATAATACATCGTAATATTCATAATTAGTATTCCTGTCACATTTTGTAACGTTATTATATAATTCGAGGGAATACTTGGAAATAACCGCTTTATTAATACATTCTAAATGAAAATCATTTGAATTATTAAGCTTACCATTGTAACAATATAAGAATGGTATTTGTCCATCTTTGTTAATGCAGAAATCTCTGGGATATGCTCTAGAACCATTTACTGTATGAGGCCAACTTATTTTGCTAGAATTGTTTATAGTGATAAATGGCATGCAATTTTTCTTTTTCACACTTTCAAAATATTGCATCTTAGATGATGGTGTAATAATATTAGATATAATGCCAAAATAAGTTATTTTTCGTAACATACAATGATAACTATTTTCATATTCATCAATATAATCTTCTCCAAATTCATGACTTTGTTCAGAACTAAAGTACACATTGAGTAATGTCAAATTATTTCGTTTACAATAATATCCGGGAATATGTAGCCCAACCACATCGCTTTCAGCTTTTACAGGAAATTGGTAGTAAGGAGAAAACGTCTCAACAACAAAATTAGTTTTAAAAATTGTCATGATGACGTATAGTTTGTCTTTCTCATCGTCTGTTAAATTCCAAGACATTTGCTGCAAAAACTCATATGACAAGCAGGCAGCAATTTTCGTCTTACTTAAGTCTATATCATTTACTGAAAAATTATTGGAAATACGTCTTATGGACATTTCAGAGTAATTATTCTCTTCATCTAGAGCTAAACCACAGCTTTGATTTGCAAATGGATGCCACACATTTATTACTAAATTAGGAGTTATTATGGCAAAGTCGTTACTTCTCTTGGTTATGAAATTAGTAATATAGTCAAATACTTCATAAAGCCTACTTTTATAAATAGAAATAGGTGTATTTAACATGTTACTAAAAACATAAAAAATACTTTCAATCTCCAACAGTGAAAAACGCATTTCAAATAGTGATAAAGCTTTTAAAGTAACTAGCACAAAATTATAATCAATTTCATTAAATTTTTCTATATCCGTAGTAAGCAATTTTAAGTGTGTTGCATTAAGTGTTACATTGTATGGCCAATTCGGCTTTACAGAAAATGCTGTTCCAATATGTGATACAGTTGTACATGTTTCTATCCATTTGTCCACCCAATCACCTGGCTGGTAGTCTTCGCACCACTGGAATACTAGGTAAAGACAACAATCCTTTAGATGATCATACCCATCTAACATTTCCCAGTCGTTATTGCGACAATTTTCCATATTGTTCATGATTTCTGCAGAACAAACTGTTTGGACATCTTGCGCAGAATTTGTATAATGCGTGGGATAGCCCTACAACCAATATAACCTCGTTAGTATGAAATAAAACAAAGTAAGGTCAATTACATTCTGTATTCTAGTCAGCAAAATATTTTCATGTTCTGAATTTAATATACAGTGTAACGGTATTGGACAATTTATTAATTTTAATAATTTTATAAGTTTCAAAATATGTATATAAATTGTATTTTAAAATTACGTATTAAAAATCAAAAGATGTATATTTCTAGAACTATTTTTTTATATGTTAATCGATGTATAAAATTAACACTAGATTGATAAGCAGGTATTTATAGTAAGACTATTGGCGCCGAATGTTTGCGTTTAGTATAAGATTAGTGATGTGGTATTTATGCTATTGTGAGTTATACGTGACTTTGCGTGTGAAAACTACAACGTGGATACATGGGCATTCTAGAAGAAAGAGGAACCTTAGGACTTGAACTATAAAAAGTGAAGAGATTTGCAAAGGAAGTCGACGGAGGACTTTGGATGAAATCGGTCACTGTGGTAGAGATGTCAGTTTTACCGCGAAGTAGCAAGGTCCTGTAGTTAAAACGTAAGTCGACTCATAAATAGCGGCCGATAAAGTATAAAACTATTGAGAGAACCTTAAAAGTAATTAAATAGGTTCTACGCTAACGAAGTGTTTGAATTGTTCAGTGTAACAATATCGTCCAATTAAAAAAGTCATCGTTGCGCGATTAACAGTTGTGCAGGCGACGAGCATATTTATCGTCGAGGGACGACTCCTACAGGGCACTTCGACCATAAGAAGATCTTCATTCTAAGAAAGAAGAAAACGATACGAAAGGTATTTAGAAACTATTAGGTTATGTGAGTGTTTAAATAAACTTTAATAGTAAAATTCCTCTTAATGTATAGACGAAATAAATAATAATATAATAATCTGACAATACTAAATCGTTACAAAAAAGAACAATACGGAACATGGTGGGTGTAAGTGCGGGGACGTCTTGTAGGGGTTACTTCACAAGGTTAAATATTATGACGGTTCCCTGTATTTTTATTTACCAAATATTAACTTACGCCAAGCAAAATCTGTTCCAATAAAAATTGGTGATCACCATGAATATTCTACGAGATACAGTCGATTTATAGAAAAGCCCACAGTATTTAATGATAACTGCTTACAACAGAATCGCTAAAAATTAAAAAGTCTACCGTTGGAAAAATTCAAAGTAGAGTTAAAAAATTTACTGATTGCCAGATGCTATTACTCTTTTAGTGATTTTGAAAATGACAGGCAGATCTTCGATTTGCATATCTAAATTGTTTGTTTGTGATTGTTGTTGTATTTTTTTTAATATTATTATATTGTATTGTATTGTATATTAGTTAGTTGCTTATGCTTGTGTTATATTTGTGTTGACTTGTTCCATACCATTTTTATGGTCAATTGAATGAATTATTGTCATTATTATTATTAATATATTTAATAAATTGTTTTAAATATAATAATGTCTCAGCATCTTTAAATTGTTTGTCGATGCTATAATAAAAACTATCATTTGCTTAGTAGGCATATATAGAGGAGACGCGTTATATTCTATTGCACGTCATTGACGACATTTACATGTTGTCATAACTGTATAGTGAAACTAAAAAAGTTACCTTGTTAAATTATATTTGAGGGCTTTTAGTTCATTAATTTAGTTAGAAAATGTACACAGAGATCGTAATATACGCATTTATGGCAAACAAATACATAATTTCCGTTTCAGTATTAAATTTCTCTCTTACATATTTTTAATAGACTAATAGTTCAATTTGGTGTTGTCAAATAAATCATATCTGTCAAAAAGGCGTGTGTTGTGTATATTTTGCCTGTCAAATTTGCGTGTTTTTTTTGCTTTGATATAAATTGTATGAAAACAGTTTCTCTAGACCAGGGGTCTCCAAACTTTCCAGCCTTAGGGCCATACTGATTACTCCAGTAAGTTCCGAGGGCCAAAACCATATTATCATTGTTGCCGGTGGGAAAAAGTGAAATAGTCCACTGATGAAAAAAAGTCCGAAAAAGTACGCAACGTTTAAAAAAGGCTGCAAAACGGCAACACTGCATATTATTAATTTTCCTGTCATTATCTGTAATTTCTAGATTAGTCGTAGAGTACGAGCCATGAGGAGTAACGTGACACGACATCTGGTGGACACAAGCGGAAATAGGTAGTACCTTCTATCGCTAACAGATGGCGCTAATAGCACGTACAGAATAATCTCGTTGGTTCGAGAAAGTTCTGGTGTCTTCCACTCACTTCTAGATGGCAGTAATTGGGTATATAAGAAGGCTAGTGGCGCAACCACAAGTCAGTTCCTATGACACTGTTGTGAAATAAAATAGTGCGTACCTCCATAAAACGTGTTTGTGCGTGTTTAAGTTTAAGACATCTTTGTAACAGTATTTTGATTTGAATTGTTGCTTTTATGTGTGATTTAGTAGTATGGAAAAGAAGCGAAAAATTGATAGTGAATGCAGAAAATTCAAAGATCAGTGGAACATTCAGTATTTCGTAATTGAGTCCAGTAAGAAGGCGCTATGTTTGATTTGCAATGAAAGCATAGCCGTTCTCAAAGAATATAACATTAAACGTCATTATGAAACAAAACATTTTCAAAATTACTCAAAATATACAGGAAGTTTGCGGACAGAAAAATTCGAAGCTATGAAGCGCGGATTGAAATCGCAGCAATCTTCATTTACAAAACTCAACAAGAGGCTGCAACGCGTGCCAGCTTTCGTGTGGCTCTTGAAATTGCAAAACGTGGAAAACCATTCACCGATGGAGAAATGATCAAAGAATGCATAATTGCAGTAGCCGAAGAATGTGCCCTGAAAAGGTAAATTTATTAAAAAGTGTCAGTATGTCAGCAAACACTATGGCTCGAAGGGTAGAAAACATCGCTGAAAATATATCCTCTCAACTGTTCGACAAAAATGGACATGTTGAGTGGTTTTCTTTGGCCTTGGATGAGTCAACGGATGTGTCAGATACTGCTCAGGTGTTGATTTATATTCGAGGAGTAGATAAAAGCTATGAAGTGCATGAAGAACTTCTTGATATGAATAGTATTCATGGCACAACTACTGGTACAGATATTTTTAAAGGAGTTGAAATGGCCATTAATCAAAAGAACCTTCGATGGAAAAACTTGAAATGTATTACAACTGATGGAGGCAAAAACATGAGTGGGAAAGATAAAGGAGTGGTCGCTCTTGTGTCAAAGGCTGTAGAAAATGACGGTGGTTTAAAACCATTAGTCTTACATTGTATCATTCATCAACAGTCTTTGTGCGGAAAATGTTTGGATATGTCTGAAGTTCTGAAACCAGTCATATCAACTGTTAATTTTATCAGATCTTTTGGGCTGAATCACCGACAATTTCGACAATTTATTGCAGAGATTGGAGAAAATGACTTACCTTGTCATACTGCCGTACGTTGGCTTAGTTGTGGGAAAGTCCTTCAGCGCTTTTTTGAACTTCGAGCAGTGATCGAAATTTTTTTGAATGAAAAGCATCGCCCTCTTACTGAATTACAAAACAACGCATGGCTGTGGAAGTTAGCATTCTATGTTGATTTGACAAAACATGTGAACGAACTGAATTTGAGATTGCAAGGAGAAAACCAGCATCTTCCTGATTTATACACTAATATCAAATCATTCCGGAAGAAATTGATACTGTTTCAATCACAACTACGAAGTAAATGTTTTTCACATTTTAAAACATGTGAAATATTCAGCCACACTACTGAGACTGAGTTTCCTATCGATTTTGCAATCGAAACTTTGAGTGCTTTGAAAATAAATTTTGATACTCGTTTCTCGGACTTTGATGCCATTGCGAATCAAATTAAGATTTTTCAGAATCCTTTTGATACTGACATTGAAACCCAAGCCCCGGAAGTTCAAATGGAAATAATTGATCTACAGTGCAGTGATATAATTAAGAACAAATATCAAAACTCATCTTTGTTGGAATTTTATAAGAGTCTTCCACTGACACAATTTGATAATTTGCATAAATTTACTCGTGGGCTGTTTTCTGTTTTTCGTGCTACTTATTTGTGTGAGAAGACCTTCTCCAAAATGAAGTACACAAAAAATGTTTACAGATCTAAATTAACTGATGAGCAGCTTAAATCTCTTTTAATAATTGGTACAAGTAAAATTAGTCCACAACTACAAACTATTGTCAGTGGAAAATCTCAATTACACAAATCTCATTAGTATTTCATATGTCATTATGCTTGTTATAAGTTATGTTTTTATTTAAAATGTATAAAATGTTAGTTGGATTCATTTCAATAATTTGTTAGTTATTATATACTGAAGTAAAATTTTCTGCATATTATACATGTCTTTACTCATTACAATTCTGTGTTTCTTTATCCAACTTATCACAAAAACAATAACAATAAGCCTACAACAATGTTATGAGTAGTTAGCCCATGACCATATCAATGTAGATGTCATATTAATAATTATTCAACATAAAATTAGAATACTTCAGTAAACTAAATTTACATATATAATATGTAATAAATAGAAAGCAACAGTTGTTTATTTATTAATCCTACGTAATTGACATTGAGATTTAAGATACGTTAAAGCTGTGGAAAGACAACGCTTTATGACATATACTATTTTGTAGAATTAATAGTATTGATAAATCACGTTTAATAATTCAGTATTGAAAACGCAATGATGTTATTTTGTTATTGTATTTGTTCTTGTTAAAATTGATCTTATTTTTTAAAGGCTTTTTTTCTTGGGTTTGTATTAAAATATAAAAAAAACTGTTCGTTTCTAATAATACTATATATATATATATATATATATATATATATATATATATATATATAATAAAACAAAAAGGAACTGCGGGAAGCGGTATGTATTATTATTGAAAGTCAATTGTTACACTCAATATTTCGATATGTATTTCATATCATCATCAGGAGTAACTACAATGAACGCAAATTGATAAAAATTACAACAAGAACTCTTATAATTTAAAATAATGTCTTTTAAAAGAAGAATAAAGTAAAAAAAAAATACACATATATATGTCACAAATGGCCATCTCATCAAGACTGACTGGTTCTACTGCCAGTAGTATATAAGCATCTTGAATCAAATAGAGAGACCATATGTTTTCCAATAATATCTTTCATGAAATATAAGAATTAAAAATAAAAGTAATTTGATTTTAATTTTTATAATATAATGTTTACTCACGTATGTAGGGAAAACGGAAGAAAATATTAAGAACAGAAATAAACAATACATATTCGCCAAACTACAAATGTGTTGATTAAATGAAACAATACTTTACTGCACCAGTTTATTTTGCATAGTGGTCGAAGCCGATATATTTTATTTTAATTTGAGATCCAATTAAAAGATTACATAATCAATTACACCTATCAACATTTTAGTTGATAAAGCAAACATACATAACAAATTTCTACCTTTTCCCCTGAGTACGTTTTCTAGTTGTTTATTAATTTAACTTAGATAATAACTGCTACCATTTATTTTTATTGTCCTTAAATTTTACGCAGAATATAAGAATCTATCCAGAATATGTAGGATAAAATGTAAATATGAAAATAAAAAATAAAGAGACACCATTCAATACTAATTTTGTTATACACGAATTATGACAAAATTATCACTGGTATTTCTACAGCAAATAAATGTATTAAATATGTAACAATATTGGTAAATTGTAATGAAATGTACGTATATGACAATTATCATTGAATAAGCTAAGAGTAGATTAAGCAAAATTGTGGAAAAATAAGACCGTTAGTTGACTAATTAAATGTGACTTTAGACTATTTTAAATATATGAAAATTCATAACTAAATATCAGAGAGAATTTGCCACTACTACTCTAATTATCCCACTTATAGATTAATAAATCAGTTACAGATTTCAAAGTGTTACACTTAAGTTGTAGGTATGATGCCGCTACTGACACATCGGCTAGGTTAATCGCAGAAACGTGAAACTCATTCTTTTAAAAAGTCTTCTCTACTGGTCTATTGCATGTTAATTTCCTATAACACGGGCGACGCAATATACCAGCCAAATTATAGAATTTTGGTGTGATCTTTCGTTTGTAGCAACTATCAATCTTTATCTAAAAGATACCTGTGCTCATTTTTACAACTTTTCCCTAATACAACATACAGATTTTTTAAAGTTTTAGTGTTTTGCGAGAAATTCAGTGCAAACCTGTCAACACATTTTGCCTGGGCTATTGAATAAAAGTACGAAAAAGGCGACAGACATAATCTTATCAATACATTCAACGTAAATTTAAATATGTTTTTATTATAATAACAAGTTAATTGCACCGCGGAGAAAATACGTAAAATATCCTGTGTACGGTAGCGACAACTGGCGACAAAATAATGAAACCGAACAGTTCACGTCTTTGAGTAAATATTGCCGTTGTCGTTGGAGTAATAAACTGCAAAAATTCCAAAAATGGAAATTGGTTAGTTTTATATTATCTTGTTTAAAGACTCTTGGGGAGTTTTGTGGGAATTTTCGGCAAATATCTTTCATGAAATATAATAATTAAAAATAAAAGTAATTTGATTTTAATTTTTATAATATAATGTTTACTCACGTATGTAGGGAAAACGGAAGAAAATATTAAGAACAGAACTAACAATACATATTCGCCAAACTACAAATAAGTTCAGTATTTATAGTTAGTTTATATGTATACTTATTAAGTATTTAGACGTATGTATAGGTATATTAATTATAGATAAGAAATTATCGCGGATAAATAAAATATCAGAAAAAGAAAAATATTGGGTATAATCCGCTGTAGAGCAACCGTAAACACGTGTTTCTGACTAATTGGTCGTCATCAGTACGGTGTAGCCAAGGAATAAGGTGGGATACCTTGGAGATGTAAGCTAAACGGAAGACCATCAGGTGACAGACCACCATTTGCAGCTTCAGCTAGAAGATCCTCGGTTTTGAGGACAACAACTAACGTCGCCACGAGGAAGACAATGTCAACCTGCGTGCCATCCGAGACCCAGGAAATGTAAATGAAAGATAAGAAATTATCGCAAAAAAAAGAAATTCCTCGTGGCGACGTTAGTTGTTGTCCTCAAAACCGAGGATCTTCTAGCTGAAGCTGCAAATGGTGGTCTGTCACCTGATGGTCTTCCGTTTAGCTTACATCTCCAAGGTATCCCACCTTATTCCTTGGCTACACCGTACTGATGACGACCAATTAGTCAGAAACACGTGTTTACGGTTGCTCTACAGCAGATTATACCCAATATTTTTCTTTTTCTGATATATTAATTATATATAATAAAACACAATTGTTTAATTTCAAAAAATTATAATGTCACACACTACATAAATATGTTTCGGCATACTGTAGCTTCATCAGGTGGATGAAAATACAATTTCAAAGTACACATTAGCTCCTATATATATGTATCAATACAAAAATAGTCTCATTCTGAGAGGGGCTAGACATATTTGAATTTTAAATTGAATAGGGGGGAGCTATTTATATCTAGTTAGTCATTTAAAATTATACCTAATTTATTAAATTTATTAATTTCTAAACTTTCTAGCATAGGTATTAAGTTTTTTTCTATTTTCTAAAACATGTAAAGTTGTCAAATTGGTATTGAATTTATGATTCTGTTCTAAGCAATGGTTAAAAAAATTTGAGTCTGTCCTTTTATCCTTACAACATCGTTGGTGTTCTTTCATTCTAGTATCGAATGTCCTTCCTGTCTGTCCTACATACACTTTTTTACTGTCTTCACATGTCAACTTGTACACCCCTGAGTTTAATCTATTGTCTGTTTCATCTTTATTGTTTTTTATTGCTTCTTGTAAGGAATTATTTGTTTTGAATGAAATAGTCTCTTCCCTACTTGTTTTTAATTAAGTTCCCCAAGTAAAGCACTTAACGGGTTTCCCATTGCTAAACACTCTGTCTGTTTATAAAATTCATATTGAAAATGACAATAGTTCTGGTCTAACATATTCCTAGCAAATTTAAAAGTTCCGTTGTAATAATAGAATTTGTCTTATTTTTGTTAAATTTTAAATTTTAGGAATACTTGTAAATAGATTAGTGAATGATACCAGTTTACAATTTTAGGTAAATCTATCTTTGAAATTTTATTTATTAATTCATGTGAGTTCTTAATAGAAAAATTGGATTTTAATTTAGTATGTTCAAGTATAAATTTTATTATATATTTTGACAAATTTCTACATGGGTCTTTTACATAAGATGCTACTGGTCATATACCAGAAAGCAGCAATCAATCGACTTCCGTCATAAAGGAAAAATAATGACGTCTGCATTGCCAATTTCATAACAACGAACATAATTATGTTATATATTTCTAAATTTATAGTTTCATTAATGTAGAATATATTATATGTACGTAATAATAATTATAGGATTATTTTAATAATTAATATTAATTGAAAATGATAATGTTAGCGTTATTTCAACCAGTTTTACTAGAAATATTTACGACGGATGTTGGCTTTAGTGTAACGTCGTTTACATTCGGCTAGGCATTTTGAGTCATTCAGTCATTTGACAGCATTGTTTGACAGTATTTCAGGTTTTGGTTGTTGTTTATTTTCGTTCTTTTTATAATATAGTTTTATCAGTAAAAGTATTTCTAAGACACATAAGCAAAATGATGGTCAACAAAGCCCTAAAAAAACACGTCCCAGTAGAAAACCTATATGTGATGTTACTCCTACAATAAAAGCAACAATACGCGATACTGTATACGATATGTATAAAAACAGTAAGATACTTATATAACTCAATGAAAATAAAATTAGTGTTATAATATTAATTATGTAATTTTAGAACAACACTTTACAAGAGCTTCGTTACTATCACTGCTAAAGGAGCGTCATATCTTTGATGGCTCTGTTGATTCTCTTGGTAGAGTACTAGCAGATATTGGCTTCAAATATAAGAAAGACTGTCCATGGAAAGGTTTAATGGAACAAACCCATGTTGCTCTTGCTCGAACTAATTTTCTAAGAAAATATATGAATAATTTAGATTCTGAAAGTCCAATGGAATGTGTCTATTTGGATGAGACTTGGATTTTTGAAAATGGCACTGTAGCAAGATCATGGCAAGGTGATAGTCATAAAAGTGTTCGAAAGTTGAAAGTTGACGGCAAGAGGTAGTACTGCGCATTAAAATTGAAACATGTTCCAAATAATACAAATTTTGTTTTGCCCCTAGATTCATAGTTGTTCATGCAGGTACATGTAATGGTTTTATTGACGGTGCATCTTTAGTATTTTCTTCAAATACTAGTAATCCCGATTATCATGGTGAAATGGATAAAAATAATTTTTTAAATTGGTTTGAAAATGAACTGCTATGTAAACTAGAAGAGCCATCTATGATTGTTATGGATAATGCTAGTTATCATAGCGTTTTATATGATAAATGTCCGAATAATTCTTGGAACAAAGATCAAATAAGAGTGTGGTTAAACAACCATAATATACCTGCTGCAGATGATTTATTAAAGGTCGAATTATTAGATTTAGTCAAGTGGTATGCACTTAGGTATGTAGTTTTCATTTCCTGTAGTAACATTTCATGTTTTAGTAATAAGCCAGAAAAGAAATATGTTGCTGACATATTAGCAGAAAAACATGGTCATACAGTTGTACGTCTACCACCATACCATTGTATATTCAACCCAATAGAGCATATCTGGGGAATATCCAAAACATATTATAATAAACACATTGGAGAACAAGGTTATGGGGGAAAAAATGCAGTTAAGATGTGGAATAAGGCACTAGAAATGATCACACCTGAAATTTGGGCGAATACTGTTAGACACACAAACAGTGAAATCAGAAAATGGTGGGACCGAGAATTGTTGCTTGACAGAGAAGAAGTAACACCATTTATTATAAATGTAAATCAATGTTCAGACTCTGAAGACAGTAGAAACAGTGATAGTGAATAATTCCTGTAAAATCTATTACTTTTTCCTGATAATTTTTTCATATATTACTAAGTATAATTAATTTGTCTTTTTTTACAGAAGTAAAATATTATAGGCATATGTCGTTATTATACAATGTAGCACTGTAAGTGTACTTTGGACGTTAATGATGTAATTAATGACGATTACAGTTAGTTTAATATTTATTGATGAGATGTAATTAGTAATGATGTAGTATAATGTGATATGTTGTTCGGCGATGGAAATAGCACAAACAACATATTAAATTAGTATTTATATTTGTACTGTATACTAAAAAAGTTTCATATTACCAGGAGTTTTATTATTTTATGTGCTCTTCTTTGCTTATGTGACAGTGAGGGGCATATTTAATATGTCATGTAAATATATAAGAATATGTAAATATTTTGAGTATATTTTCATTACAACTTCGAGAATTTTGATTTCAAGTCAAAGATGTATTAATTTATTTAATTGTTACTTATAATTAAATTTATAAGGTAAATACGTAAGCAGAAAATGTACAATATATGTTATAATAAATTCGCTACATATACTGATTTAAATTTTGTACTTAATGTTATACCGATTATAAGAAAAAACAAATATAAAAATAAATATCTACATTTTGTTACTTGCCTGTAACATTTGGAACTTTCTTTTTGTGTATGTCCTAAGTTGAAGAGGGTTGTCATTAATAATTTATTACAAATTTGGATAAGTGACGAGTTAATTTATCTTAAGCTGTACCATCCTTTGAAACAAGTTAATTGTAAAGTACGACATTAATATAAATTGAAGTCAGGTTTAAAAAGATATTTTGAACAATGAAGAATTATTGAAAAAGTTTGCTTCCTAAAATATACATTTTATATAACCATTGTTTAAGTCTTCAGTATTAAGAAATAATCACTAGAAGAAAAGTACGAAGAGTTTGATTTTTTTTTTACTATTTATTAAATAGAATGGTGAATTCAAGATGTAGTTTTATTTCATTATACTCATAGAATACATTGTTTTACTTTATCAAAAGGTATTTAATTTACATTCAGAAAATTTGGTAAATTTTGATGTAAATATAACCTCAAAGTAAACTTCAGAAATCGTAAATTTTATACGTCGATCACAATACTAAGATTGACATACTACAATTGTTACATCATGGATTTTGATGACGAAGGTCGATTGTTTGGTGCTTTCTACCATATCGGTAAATTGTCTTTATGTAATTTAATTAAACCGTATAATTTAGGTGGTTGTGGATTCATACTAGTTAGTTTTGCTCTTAAATTATTATCAATCAGTGGTATATTAATTTATAATATCAGTTAAATATGTAATGCCCTAAAAGATTTATTTATTTGACAAAAATAATGTATTCGACATTATCCAAAACAAATTTATATGCTAAGAAACAACATCTTCATTTAGTAAGCAACCCCCACATTGAAGCAAACAGCATTGAGGAAGTAGAATAAAATACAACAATGATGAAATTATGATGGAAATACAGGAAATGCCATAAGTGAAAATGAATAAATAAAAAGCACCTAACTATTATCGGAAGAACGAATGCATGCGCTGATAACACGCTTATAGCTGCGCCTCGTTTGAATTGGTGTTTTCTTGGAGGTGTAAACCCTGGGTGTACGGTTAATTCTGTTAGAAATTATAATCCGCAAAATGTATGTAAAACTGGAACAGTGAAGTTCGAAGAGTTAAGGATAAGTTCTTTGTGTAGGGGAGACTGGGGTTAGATGTTACAGGGGTTGGTTGTTACAGTCTGAATATTTTTTTTTACAATTATGTATCCGAGTCTCAAACACAGTGTAGTAGTTCTTTTAGTCGACTACTAACTTCATACAATTTTGTAGAGATGGCGCTACAAAAAGTAATATGGTGGAAAACGTGTTTTTGATGGTTCAACGTAATTCTGTGCGTAAGGTAAAAATTTCTTTTTATTAAAATCTCCAAATGTCTGTGAAAGTTCTAACTGCTGTAATCGCTACCTTGATATTTGTTCTTTTTGATATGTACTATATTCCATTTCGCTGGAATAAATTGTTTAGCTGTATTTAACAAAGTCATTGAAAAACTTCGAAATGGGTTGGTTGTTACATCTAAACTGGGGCAGGTTGTGACAGTGTAACAACTAACCCCCAAGGGCTAGAGCAATTGTTCTGAAAGTCGTAATTGGTTTTTTGTTCATTTGCAGACCAAACATGCGGGTTTATAAAAAGAAGACTGATAGGGGAAATGTCCCACAAGACATTTTTATAAGAGCGGCTCGAGAAGTAGAGAAGGGCAGAGGTTTGAGAAAAGTAGCAGCTGATTTTGACATAAATTTCATGACTTTACAAAGATTTTGTAAGAAGTTAAAAAATAAAGGTATAACCGCTCTTTACGAATTAGTCAGATATTTATATTTTTGTTTTTTCAATAACCATAGGTGAAACAGATCCTATACCTAAGGTTGGATATCGGCGTAATCGGCAACTGTTCAATGACACGTTTGAAGAAGAATTAGTTACCTATCTCGACCAAAGTGCTAAGATGTATCATGGTCTTACTCCTAAAGAGACTCGCAAATTAGCATACCAGTATGCAGTAAAAAACAATATTACTGTACATAATAGTTGGCATCAGTTTCAAATGGCTACCTATGATTGGTTATGGGGATTTCTTCGTCGACATCCTACTTTATCTATAAGAAAACCCGAAGCTACAAGTCTAGCTCGGGCAACCAGTTTCAATAAAGCAAATGTCAAAAAATTTTTTGATTTATTAGAAGAAGTTTTGGATAAATACAAATTTGAGTGCCAAGATATATATAATATAGACGAGACAGGCGTCACTACGGTGCAAAAACCTGACAGAATCATTGCACGTAAAGGAATGAAACAAATTGGATCTGTAGTATCCGCTGAGCGAGGAACTTTGGTGACATTAGTAGTAGCAGTTAATGCAAATGGAAGTTATATTCCACCGTTTTTTGTTTTTCCCCGAAAAAATTATAAAAACTACTTTGTTGCAAACGGTCCACCTGGTTGCATAGGCTCAGCTAACAAATCTGGTTGGATGAATCAAGAGGACTTTTACATTTTTTTAGAACACTTTGCTAAACACAGTCGTTGTAGCAAGGAGCGACCTGTCCTTTTACTTCTAGACAACCATGACTCACACTTATCTGTAAAAGGCATCGATTTTTGTAGAGAAAATGGTATAATTGTTTTATCCTTCCCGCCACATACTACGCATAAACTCCAACCATTGGATAGATCGGTTTATGGCCCACTTAAAAAATATATTAATTCTTTCTGTGACTCATGGATCAGAAATAACCCAGGGAAAACGTTAACTATTTACGATATTCCTTCTATTGTACGCGATGCTTTACCACTAGCTGCAACACCAGTGAACATTCAATCTAGTTTCCGTGTCACTGGTATTTGGCCCACAAATAGAAACATTTTTAATGATGACGAATTTTTGAGCTCGTCTGTGACAGACCGTCCATTAGAAGGCACAAATGAACACGAACATGAAGATAATATAAGTCACGATGCAGAAGTTGAAGAAGTGAGTAACACTCACGATCAAAACCCTCATTCTAATGTAACTCCTCCGAGGTTAGTAAATAACAATAAACTTGTTGAAAACGTCAGTGTCAATGAAACTCAACCTGTGTCAAGCTGTTATTATAATCCAGCTGTAGCTTCTACCTCAAACCAAGATCACCAACATATAACTCCAGAATGTATTCGTCCTTTTCCAAAAGCAGGCATGAGGAAAAATACGAATACAAGAAAACGCAGAAAAGCCGCTGTATGGACTGATACACCAAATAAAAAAGAATTGGAAGAAGAGGAAGAGAAAAAAAGAAAAACAAATAAAAAAGCTGATAAAGTTAAAAAAAATTTAAAGAAAAACATTGTGGGTAATAAGAAAAAAGGTAAGAAATCTGTAGCAGATAGTTCCGAAGATGAAAATGAAGAGTGTGTGATATGTGGAGAACTTTATTTAAACTCAAAACCAGGCGAAGGATGGATCAAATGCCATAAATGTGAAAAATGGGCACATGAACTATGTACTCCAGGTGAAACTTACTTTATTTGTCAGCACTGCGATTCAGATGATGACATGTAACAAATTGCCCCAAGCATGTATCAATCAACCCCACCTTGGGGAAAGTTGTTACGTTTTGACTTTTTTTAATTATTATATATTTTCTAAAAAAATAGTTTAGTTTTTATTAAACTGTAAGGCCTATTACATAAATAAAGGTTATTACTTTCTTATGATATATTTCAAATTTTTAAAACAATTACTAAAATAAAATAAAAAATTCATAATCAAAAACTGTAACATCCAACCCCAGTCTCCCCTATTGTTTCAGATTCTTTCTCCAACATTTTTTTAAGTCGAATGTCTTGGCTTTCTTTTTTTCTTTGCTTGGTTTGCTCAAATTTAAGAAGTATGGAATAAGCAGGCTGCTTTAGCTACTTTAGTAGCTAATTAAATTTTAGATATTAGTGAAACGATTCATTTTTACTGATATACTCACATTCAAAATAATAATACTGATACGTTTTGATTAATTTACTGATCACAGAATAAGAAAAATATAAATTTTAACCCTTGATGTCGTGTTTGAACTTTCAACACTGACACACATTCGAGATTTTATTTTTACGCATTCCTCGTAAACGGTATGATTTTATTTATGCGTTTGGTGCGATCACAAAAATGTATTTCTCTGTATTTTTTAATATTCACTTATTATATATATATTATATATTATTCCCAAGACTATATTTAGAATTAAGATAAATATGAAATCAAGACTATTATTATTATTACTCTCTACCCAGACGATTCAACAGTGTACTACAACTTGATGATTAGTTGTTTCCTTCTTATATTTAAATTATGTAGACGTTGATGCAGCGCAATTCGAAATCTCATTTTAGTTTACTTTTAAATGATTTATTCTTATCCTTGTACGCATCCGAATCTAATTATTTTAAAAATAATCTCAAGATATTTGAGAATGTTGAAAAGGCTTCATCGGGACAGCTGCATTTGTAAATAGTAAACCACGATTCCCTCATCTAACATACTAAAAAAGATATTTAATAAATTATTACAGAACTTATGCCCATAAATATATTCATTTTGTTACTAGAAAATAGTAATGATATATTTGACTATATTGGTCAGTAAGGTTATTATATACAAAAGTGTCGAAAAAATTGTATTAGAAATATTTACAAAAAAATTAACCAAAGTATATGCACAATCCTTAACGACACGTGTTGGCTGCTATACCAATTGCTTGCCTGCAAGTTGCGGATGCATTTACTGTGTGATAAAACGACGACACCGAGAGTTTGTATGAGTTAGTACGAGAAAGCAATGTACAAACTGCTTTCTGGTCAAGTGTAGTACATATTGGAAAAGAGGGGATTCGAGTACATTTAAGCTGAGGCTAGACTGATTCTCGTTTAATCAGTGCAACAAGGATAGCAGCTGTACTTGCGCATTTCATTTGAATTTTCTTCACACTTGATCTCTAGTAGACTCGCACATTTTTAAATCGCGTTTCGTCCATCTAATTTAGAACAATTACGCACCAAAATTATTGTATTTTCGTATCATGTTACCCCGGAAATGTTAACAAACATCCGTTGAAATTTTTATAATCAACTGGGTTACTGCTCAGCTCAAGAGGGAGGCTTATTTGAGCATTTAATAAGTAATTACAGTACACAGAGCGAGTCCTGACCGATGGGAGAAGCCTCGACCTATAAGTGGCGCAGAGTTATAGGTCAGCGTGTGACAGAAAAAGTATTCGGAAAAAATAAATGGTAACATTTGTTCATTGTCGCATACATTAGCCCGACGAAAAAGTAAATGCAGATAAGAAATTGTAATATAGTGAAAAGAGATACATATATGTGTAGCGCTTGACAATTTTTCCAGACTGCTCGTGCTTATCCTAATATTATAAGGACCCACTGCGCATCTTGTGGGAGGGGCATCTCACCGGTCAGCTCTCAGTTTGTCAGCTGCACGTACTTGTAGAAATTCATTTTTGTTTAATAATTCCATTCTTAACTTCCAATTAAATTCCTTGTTTGTGCGTTTATACTTCCTGAAACATTTTATTTAGTTTCATACAAATTTATTGTTTACTTTCAGAGTTTTGGATTGTTTCCTTTTCTATTTTATAATACTACGAAATTATTTACTTTTTGTCTTAATAAGAGTTTTGCTATTGTTACGTTTTCGTTTTTTATTTCAGCTAAATTTCTTATCTTTGATATTTTAAAAAAAAAAAAATTAGCTGTAGCCACCACACGACTTTCTTATACGTACGAAAGTGTTACTTCCGGTCCGAATTTTGAAATTTTTTTTATACAAAAGATATTGGAAATTAAGTTCTAAATACTTTTATATTCGTAGCGTACCTGTCTTAAAAGCATGACTTGCAAAAAATTTGCAAAGAACTGATTTTCGATAAGAGTAAAAGACCTACTTCCGGTAGGAATTTCGAAAAACTTTTTTAATAAAATTGTTCACAATTTCAATTTTAAGTACATATGAATTCTTTATAAATTAGTCTAAACTTAGTAGTTGACGAAATATTGGCAAAATTCGATTTTTTCACCGAAGTAAAGTACTACTTCCGGTCTGCCGATTTTACTGAAATTGTAATCAGTTCTCAAGTGGGAGATTATACTACTAAATACAAAATTTGGAATTGATATCTACGGCGGTTTGACCGTTATCGTGGTCACAGACAGACACACACGCAGACAGACAGACACAGACATTTTTTAAAAACCAATTTTTTGGTATTAGGTTACTTCAAAACTTGGACATCTGCAAAATCTCGAGGTCGAAAATTTTCGTCATCACAATACTTCCTTATACTACGTATAAGAAAGTAAAAAATTACTTTCTTATACGTAGTATAAGGAAGTATTAAATTACTTTCTTATACGTAGTATAAGGAAGTATTGTGATGATGAAAATTTTCGACTTCGAGATTTTTGCAGATGTCCACGTTTTGAAGTCCCCTAATACCGAAAAAGTGTTTTTTAAAAAATGTCTGTGTATCTCTCTCTCTCTTTGTCTCTCTCTCTCTGTGTGTGTGTCTGTGTCTGTGTCTGTGTCTGTGTCTGTGTGTGTGTCTGTGTGTGTGTCTCTGTGTGTGTGTGACCACGATAGCGGTCAAACCGCTACAGATATCAATTCCAAATTTTGCATTTACGAATATAATCTCCCTCTTAAGAACTGATTAGATTTTGAGCGAAATCGGCAGACCGGAAGTAGTAGTTTACTTCAGTGAAAGAATCGAAATTTGCAAATATTTCGGCAATTACTAAGTTTAAACAAATTTATAAAGAATTCATATGTACTCAGAATTAAGTTTGAAACAAATTGTCTTAAAAAGGTTTTTCGAAATTCCAACCGGAAGTAGGTGTTTTTTGCGAATATCTCGCAAGTCATGCTTTTTAGACAAGTACGTTACGAGTATAAAAGTATTTAAAACATAATTTTCAATATCTTTTATATAAAAAAAAATTTCAAAATTCGGCCGGAAGTAATACTTTCATACGTATAAGAAAGTCGTGTGGTGGCCACACCTCATTTTTTGTTTTTGTTTTTAGAATTGACGACCATTTCTTTTATACAATCATACAATTTGGGAAGCTGTGATGAAATCCGTTACTAAAATTAATTAGTGCGATTATTTGATGTTTCATCAAGTCTCTACTTATAAATTATCTCTGTACCTTGGATTAAAAAGGGCCAATCTCCAAAATTCCCTATTTTTAGATTATGGCGCCACTGGTATTAAAAAATATCCTTATTTAAGTAGTGAAAGGGCCAATCTTGTACAAATAACATTAAATGAGATACACATTTTAATAAGGGCCAATCTGCCTGCTGCTCCATGCGTATAAAGGCCAATGTGGGAGATTGGCCGTTTGTATATGAAACTTTGTTCTGGCCAACAATACAAAAACGGCCAATCTCCCACATTGTAACACGTGCATAACCTAAATTCTGAGCAATGTTCATGTCAAGTCCTGTTAGTTTGTTGTCTGCTGATGTCGATCTCGTTTGCAAACGTGTGTTTTAGTAGATAATAATTATTATTATAATTATTATCATAAAATGTTATCCCAGAGAACACTTAAAATGGTAAATATGGTTAAATTGATACCTGATTCAAATTCATCTTATACCGAAGGTAAGACTTACGTTGTTGTTACATTTGGTTTCAAATGAAAAAAAATTTTTTAGATGATTGCTGTTATAATGAAACAGGTGAAGTTATGGTACACAATGGTACGCCACTTACACCAGTTACACCAATAACAGAAGAGGTAAACGATGTAATTATTGATTTACCATTCGAAGAAACGGAAGAAAGAACTTTTCTAGATTTAACTCCCACATGTTCAAATATTATTGTTCTTGAGCAAAGTAATGAAATTCCTGGAGCTTGTGGACTCCAAAGCGAAAAAAACATGCAACTACATTCTCACTGTGACAGTGGTAATTCAGATATTATTGTACTTGAGCAAAATATTGAAATTCCTGAAACTTCTGGTCTTGAAATTTCAAAACATGTAACTGGATCTACTACTTCCATACAGCCGGATGACAGTGAATCTGACTATCAACCGTAAGATGAAAACCTTTCTGAGGATGCAGAGGAAAGACTAGAAGTGATTAATTCAGTCGTGAGTACCAATTCACAAACTCACAAGCGCTTAGGAGGTGGTAGAAAGAAAAATGAAGAAGAAAAATCAACTAGAAAACGCTTAAGAAATCTGAACAATTGGGCACAAAATGTTCGGAAATCAAAAAAAGAAAAAGGTGAAGAATACGTTACTCGAAAGGGCATAATCAAGAATGCTAAAAAACTAAAGCTGCCATGTAATTGCAAAAGCAAATGCTATGAAAAATTAAACGAAGGTGACCGAAAGCAGTTGTTTAAAAAGTTTTATGAATTGTCAAGAGATGGACAGGATCAATATATTGCCGAATCTGTCACCGAGCACTTAAAATCAAGAGAGAGAATCAGTCAACAAGCAACACTAAGTCGCAGAAAGTTTTCTAGGAAGTATTATTTAAACACATCAATGAAAAGTGACAGATTAGAAGTTTGTCAGCAAATGTATCTTAATACATTTGATTTGACATTAAAAAAGGTACGAGTCATTGTAGAAAGGAAACGAAAGGCTGGAGGGATAGTTTGCCCACCTGACAAACGTGGAAAACACGGCAACCAACCCAAAATTCCTGAAAAAAATAAAGATATTATTAGAAAACATATTGAAAGCATACCAGCATACACTAGCCACTATTCCCGGGAAAGAACATCAAAAAAATACCTCAGTCCCGATTTGTCAATTTCGTTGTTGTACAGACTCTATTGTGAGCACTGCACTGGTAGTAATATCAAACCTGAAACCGAATTTCAGTACAGGCAAATTTTTAATGAAGAGTATAATCTTTCCTTTCATCCTCCCGCCAATGATACGTGTAGCAAGTGCGACAGAATCAATTTAGCTTTAAAGTCCTTGAATGCAAAACAAGATTTAAGTGAAGAAGATATTAGGACTAAGTTAAAATTAGAAACGGAAAGAAAAAATCATATGGACTTAGCTTCTTCTGCATATAATAATAAATCCGATGATAAAAACCGAAGTAAAGTTGATCCAACATTTATTACAGCTTCATTTGATTTAGAAAAATGCCTGCCTACACCTTACCTAAGAAATAATGTTTCTTTCTACAAAAGACAATTATGGGTATTCAATTTAACTGTGTTTCATACATCTACCACTAAAAATACGGGAACATGTTTTATTTGGGATGAAACTACTGCCGGACGTGGTGGGCAAGAAATTGCGTCATGTATCCGCAAATTTGTTAAATCACTTCCTGAGACAGTAAAAGAAATTCATTTCTATAGCGACTCCTGTTCTGGCCAAAACCGAAATATTTTCATGAGTACAATGTTTTGCATTCTAATGAAAGAACTACAAATGCAAGGTAGCTCTTTAAAGGAAATTCATCACAAGTTTATGGAACCTGGACATTCACACATGGAAGCGGACACGATTCATGCTGCAATTGAAAAAGCTAAAAAAAAAACAACAGTTGATATCGAAGTACCACATGACTGGGTTAATTTCATCAAAATGATTAATAGAAATCCACCACTAGAGGTCATAGATATGAAGCAAGTGGACTTTGTGAATTTCAACAGTTTATTGCGTCAACAGTTAGTATATAGAAAAAAAAATGAAGACGGGGAAGTAATGCCGTGGTTAAAAGTTAAATGGATGAAATATACTCAAGATGATGAATTTCAATTTTTTTATAAACTTAGTTTGGGTGATGATGAATTTAGAAAAATGGATCTGAGACGCGGTATGATTAGAAGACGTTCTTCGAATTTTCGACCGGAATTGCTTCAACCTCTCCATTCTGAGCCTCTGCCACTACCAGATCTTAAAAAGAAAAATCTAATGGAACTTCTTGATTATGTAAATGAACATAACAAAGCTTTCTATGAAAGTATCAGAACTGCTTCAGAATTACCTCACGATGAGTTACCATATGGAACTGAAGCAGAACTGGGAAGTGAATAGAGAATGGCAACATATTTTATTAAATAATAACCAACTCTAAATTTAGTTAGTAGTTTTTGTTCTTTTGTATTTAATTTTTTGATAAGAATAAAAATTTTTCAACAATTTTTTTAAATTTATTTGAGACCAATCTCCAATAAGAATATCCACAAAAAGGCCAATATCCACAAAAAATTCCAAAAATCAAAACCTTTTGAAAAATTATCGAATCACCGTAAAATAGATAATGTTTTAAGACTTTTATGTCTAATCGTGTGTTATCTCAAATATGATAATTGAGAAGATATAACCTTTTGCGTTGTTGTGCCGCATACACTAGTCTTTAACTCAAAACTGCGTAAATGGACATTGGCCCTTTTTGATCCAAGGTACAGATCTACGTACAGCAGTAAATGACTTTATTCTTGGTTAAAGAATTTGTTATGAACAGTAACAGTAGTAATTTTCACGGACTAACGGAGTAGACCGCGTGCACACTGTATAGTTCAATAGAAATTGTACACACACATTTTTAAGTCGCTGATGCATTGGCGAAGATACTTAGATATTTATATTACTCTCCTCCGAAAATACTTTGTCGACTTCTTATGTACAATGTGTCTAACATGCTAGAAAAGTTTTCCAAAGACACATCAAAATCGCATGTCGGTAAAGTAACAATTTTAAGAAGATACGTATTCCCATGCTTTGATATTTAGTTCGTTTTAATGTTAATGGGTACACAAAGAAATGACTATTAGGACTGATATATTTAATCCCTCTGGATAAGATTGCTATTTCTTGTATATTATCTGTGTATCCTCCACTGAAAATGTGGAGTTATGATCGATGATGAATTTACACTTCTAATTAATTAATCGCTTATAGGTAAATCTGTTATTATGTGCATAAATTTAAGTATATGATGTGTTTACATACATTAGGGTTTGTTTCAGTTTGATTTTTTCTGTTTTATTCCCATTTTTGTCTATTAGCATCATTTTTCATATATGTATCTATTAAATGTCAAGACGTGGCAGACATTTTTAATAGTGGGCGTGGTTTATTTTCATTGTAGAAATTTCCAAGATACCACTACATCTTATTGGTAAATTTGGTTAACCTGTACAATGTGTTCTAGAGTGTTCAATTTTTTATGTACTTCCGTTTTAGATAGACAAGGTCGTGATGGCCAATTTTCCATTTAGTGGTAGAGAAAAACTATAAAAGCCGTTGCACTACCGTTTGAAAGGAGAAATATTTTAAGTCACGAGAGATCAGACAACAACTTTTAAAATTAAAATAGCCTCAGCAAATGCGTGATAAAACACAAAGTATTAATGTATGTGGTACATTCTTAAACAATCTATATTTTGTATAATAAATTAAAAAAAAATATTTTAAATTTCCATTTAAAAATGTATCATGGATTATAAGGATTTTGATGAACTCTATGAAAATCTAATGAATTTATTTTGAAATAAAATTTTAAGGACATCTTGCATAATACTTAATATTATTTTTATGTTTTTAAATTCTGGAAATTCATTGTAGATGATATTTTTTATTTATTAATAGCTACTAAAGCGTAGTTGTTAACTTGGACAGGTATTTGTACAATAAAGCAGTTAACAAACAAACGCTATTGTGCTTGTTTGGCTTGACACCCTTGAGCGTGAAAATACACAAACGTGTTATCAATACCGCGTAAATAGTTTGGCGATTTATTCATAATTCTAGCAGGCAATAACGATGAATCAAATCTGTATTCACTGGTTTCAAGATAGATTCCAGAGGATGGATGTCTGATTGACTGTTTGTTAGTTTCAAAGTAATTTCCTTAAAATGATTAAAATAAACTCTCTCTGAATATGAAAAGCCCTTTATTGATAATTATCTTTTACATGACATCTTAGAATTAATATAATAACATTTTCTAATAGAACAATAGCAAGTATGCAAAAATAACCTAACTATAATAATAACAGATTACATAAGAATTACTAAACTTAATATAATTATTAATTTATTAAATTTAATTAAATCCCAAAAAGGAAACCTATACGTCGGGGCCAGTTGAATCAAGTCAAAAAGATATAAATTCAAACATATTAAATTATGTTTATAGATTATATTGATCTGTAAATAATTTAATATGTGTGAATTTCTATCTTTTTGATTTGATTGAACTGGCACCGTGGTATAGGTTTTGTTTTTGCGATTTTTTCATATTAAATAAATTCTCATTTACATACCTAAATATAAATTAATACATTACACAAACAAGAAATTGTATATCTTATAGCACTAAATAAGAACCAGAGTAAAGGTTCTAGAATTTTTCAAGTTGTTACGCTTTTGATTTGCTCAGTAAATTTGTTGGACAGTTTATGCTGAAATGAGACTGCCCTTTTTTTAGTATACCAATTCCGTTTATTGCAAAAATATATTTAGTATGACAAGAAGTCTCATAACCGTACAAGATTAAGTACAAGTAATATAAAAAGGTGTTTGTATAAAGTGCCTTGAGAATGTGCAAATGAATGTGGTGTATATATCAAGAATAGCTTCTACTATTGCTGTGGTACATCCAAAGCGAAACTTGGTCTTGTGATTTGCATTTTATACACTTTCTTACTAACTAATACAAATATAATCTACTCAAGAAAATAAGTTTTGTTGAATTAAAAACAAGAAATTTCGAAATTCTTTTTTGTGGTATAACTTCTCATGTGAACAGAGTTTTGAAAATTTAGAAAACGCTAACAACTCTTCCAATATGAACGAATAATGTATCTAATTAAACTAAATCTGTAATAAAAAAGCTATATTTATATATATGTCGTAGTCATTGAGCGTAATGCGTCATTTCGCGGAAAGCCTAGTCATTGGCCGTATTGCCGGCAAAGGCTGTATTACAATGAATTTTTCTTTGTTTGACTGAAAATTCAGGTCATTTCAGGGATTGCCTGTTTAATTCTCGTCAAACAAAGTAAACGGTGAAACGATTACACGTTACAGCGTTTGACTGACACCTGTTTAGTCATTGGTTGAAATAGTCATTGGTTGAAACGTTTTAAAAGTTTTTGGTAGGGGTAGTAAACAAGTTTACGAAATATTTTTATTTTGTCATTGTTCATTTGCAACAATCCCACGTATAACAAAACAAAAAATATTCTAATACAAAGTGGTACCTCTAACAGTTGCAGGTACCTACATGCATACTATTATTATAGAATAAGTATGTATTTATTTTACTTATTATTTATTTAAACAAGTAGCACTATTATGGCACCTAGAATTGCACATCACTTTTTTTTTAAAGCACACACAGCGATTTGTTTGGCATTGTTTCTTAGATGGCTTGCAAGAGCACTTTGCAAATCCTTGCCCATCATGCAATGAAACTCCAGATACAGCGTCTCGGACAGAAATATATTTATCAGGGACATCTTCCATATTTAAAAAGTGACTATTCGCTGCAATAATATCCGCACGATTATACCATCCTTTAATTTTACCCACGGAAGATCCTAATTGGTATACTCCATTTTTGTAGTCCACAATCACACATATTAAATTCTGCATGTCGCTTGGACCACGATCAATTTTTTCAACTGACAACAGCACGCAGTCCCCAATTTTTAATGACGGCAATTTTTTAACTGTACTTGACACCATTTTTACGGCTGCTCTTTTCTGTCCTGAATGACATTCATTTCTATTACTCAAAATGGAGGCTTGAAGGGAACATAATACACATGATGCCTTTTCTTGATTTGTACAATCCAGGCAAATAACTTGTTGAACGGTTTCTTGAGATTCGCTCACAATTTCTTGTGGACTAGCAAAAGGCAAGGCAACTTCAACGTTTATTTCATCAGCTTCGAGTACTTCCATTATAACATTTGATTCTTTCAACGTTCGTTCTTTTGTGCCTTCAATATCGTCATATCGTTCATTTCCCACTAAATCATTATTTTGTTCATCTGTATTGCCATTCAAAACCTCAACATTTTCATCGGTTTCTTCATCATCTTCGCCTGTAGGTAATTCTGACAAAACCCCGTTAAGATCTTCTTCCGTTTCTAAGGTTTTGATAATCTCGCCTGGTAAATTTGTAGAGGATAGTCCGACCTTTGGGTTTGTACCAAACAGTGCCTTATAAGGGCTGCGCCCAATAATTCTATGATGAGAACAGTTTTTTTGAAATTGTACAAAATAGCAACCAACCGACCAGTTGGTTGAATTTTTATCCATCATCCATGCCCGCAGCATATTTTCCACGTCCTGGTTACTTCTTTCAATGCTGCCTTGCGACTGTGGATGTCGTGGCCGTCCATGAACAATTTTCAGGTCAGGCCATAGTTTTACCAACTCGGTAATTAAACTATTTACAAATTCGCGGCCGTTGTCGCTCTGTAGTATAGCTGGCGCTCCAAGTTCAAGAAAAATTTTCAGCAGTTCCAAGGCCACTTCCTTAGACTGTTTTGATCTCAGTGGACGTAGACAGATAAATTTCGTTAGATGGTCTTGATAATTTAATAACCATTTGTAGTCTCCATCCTGACATGACTGGTAATCAATCAAATCCACTTGGCCCCGAGAGCAAAAGTCTTTTGAAACAATAGGTTTGGTTACAAGATTTGCATGTTTGTTGGCTTTTTTCTTGTGACAAACTTCGCAAGACTGCAAAAATGTCTCAATAACAGGTCGTGGAATTTGATATTTGGATTTTAAACCAAAAATCATTTTGTCTCTAGAACCATGTCCTACTGCAATATGCGTAGAATACAATATTTCGAATAAGTCTTCGTACGGCGTAATATAAATAACGTCATCATTATCTTCTAGCCTTTTTTTAATAACTAACTGTTTATGTCCTACCTCCATCGTATCATACAGGGACAATAAATGATACTGCCTACGAGTTTTCTTGCCACTAGTATGCTTGCCGAGTAAAATATCTTTTGCCACCTAAAATGCAACTATTGAGTTAAAACCTAACATTCAATATTTTGAGGTTAGAATTTTCATACCTCCTTCATTTCTTCATAATTCCACGGTTTTTTGGCATCTCTGTTTGCCAAATAATATCCACTTAACTTCTGATAAAACAAACTCTTATGGTTTTCCATAATTTACGACCAATCACAACGCAATTCCGTGCATTCAGCAAATGACTAAATAGGTGTCAGTCAAGCGCTGTACCGTGTAATTGTTTCACCGTTTACTTTGTTTGACGAGAATTAAACAGGCAATCCCTGAAATGACCTGAATTTTCAGTCAAACAAAGAAAAATTCATTGTAATACAGCCTTTGCCGGCAATACGGCCAATGACTAGGCTTTCCGCGAAATGACGCATTACGCTCAATGACTACGACATATATATATTCTAGAATACTATCAATTAAAAGGTTATTACTAGTTGGTTATGTCATGGCATCGAATAGAACTTTAGTGCTTTATAGATTTTAATTCCCGTAGTGTACGGTTATTTTCCCAACATCCTCCTTCTGTATTGCGAAACACTTGTCACAATCATTATTGTGACAAGTGCCACATTACCATAAAACTTTGATTTCTGTACCTTCTTCAGACCTAATATACATCCAAATGTAAGTCTAGAAGGAAAGAAATTTTCAAACCTAAAAATATGTCATACACGAACTCAAGTATGAAGTGGTGTAGAGCTGTAGAACTGTTTATACAACACTCTTGGTATTCTTCCTAAAAACATTACATACGTAGTTTTTCCATCCTTCTTTGGACTCTCTGTTCAAAAGAATAACGAAAATAAATAAAACGAATCCTTGCGAAGGCACAATAATGTGGCACAAAAAGAAACCAGCCACAGATAACCAAATCCATGGGGAGATCACTGCTGGAAGAAATATCCAGTTAAGTCCTAATACAAAGACGAAAAAAATCGTGGCTCGAATTTTAGATTTCTGTGCATTTCTTTGGTGTTGATGTCCCTGACTTTTCCAGATATTCTTGATTGCGACGATATAAATTGCTAAATTCATCAAAATTATTGAGGCTATTGGTATGAATACGAAGTACTGAAATATATCTTTATTGTTGTAACAAAAATTACATTTGATGCAGTCATAGTACAAATATAAGCACATTATAATAATAAGTAATGGCACAAACCACCCAATAATCATGGATTTTAATATTCCAATATCATTACTATCAAAAATTTTAATAAACTTCTGATATTGTTTGTAGCCGATTAGAGACATCCAAAAGAACTGAGATAAAATGCAATAATAGAAGATAAGAAATCCCTCTTGCGGAAGTTCGGCCAATTCATTGTCGACTATAAAGAAGACACTTTGGAAAGTTAAGGTAATTGAGAGTTGGATTGTATAAAATCTACGATTATACCATTTCTTAAGAACTATGGCTGAAATTAAAATTAAACCTGTGCCAAATAATGATAGCGATGTGCCGATTAGTCGAAATATTTTGAATGTAATGAAATGTTTGTTGTAAATATCTTCAATGTCTGTTCTCTCAAGAGTATTAACGGACATTGATATCATAGACAATAGATCGACTTTGTTCGAGAAAGTTTTGCTGCGGTTCTTTCGATATTCATGTGATTCAATGTCATAATCGTATGATGTCTTTAATTCAACTACGTTTTGGTTTTCACAAGAATTGCTTATATTTTCATATACGTAAGATATAACTGTACCATAAACTGTAGTATTCCAAAAATAACCTACTCCTGTATATGAATTCATTTTCCAAGTTTTTGTTTTATCAGTTACACGCAAAAATATGGAAAAGTTAGCCATCGGAATGCTGAAGGATTCAATAATTACAGTTCGACTTCTGCATGTTCGATCAAGCAATATATTGTTATGAGTTATAATTACAGTTATAGCCTCAGAATCGCAAGAATTATTTAAAGTGCAGTTATTTATATAAACAAGAACTTCAACGTTTTCGTTTGTAGTGTAGTCCATCGACATGTTTTGCTGTGTTAAAACTTTAACATTGTCTTTAGAAAACGATGCTTTTTCACTTCTGTAGACTATTAGGCCAACTATTTCAGAGAATATGTGTGTTACTAATTTAATATAATTGGATTTTACTACTAGCTCTTCGTTTATAAACCGACTATATGGTGGTAACATGCCCAAAATAAATATACGGCTACTATTTGAAAACCTTGGTGGCAATTTCTTTATTATATTTAGTGCCATTTCCAAAGCATAAGTCGTGTTTCTATATTGGCCTCTATAATGCGTCGCACAATATACGTAATTTTCAACAAACATTTCTCTATCTGCCATGGACGAATTACCATCGAGAACCGATAATATATGATTGAGCTTTTGAGCATTCGCACCGCATCTGGTGACGAACTTGTATATTTCCAGAGTACTGTTAGAAATACTAGTGAAATTTTTACACTCCAGATTGAATTGATTCGAATTTCTATATGCACCATTGTAACAACTAAGAAATGGTATCAGTCCATCTTTATTCATACAAAAATTCTTTGGATATGCTCTAGAGTTATTGATTGTTGTAGGCCAATATACCTTGCTGGAATTTGTTGTAGTTATCAATGCCATACAATGTGTTATAGTTGCCGTTTCCATATATTGAGTTTCACTTGACGATGATATACTATTAGATATAATTCCGAAATAAGACATTGTTGACAAAATACAATTTCTATCAGGTTCATAATGATCTAGGTAATCCTTCCCGAAAACGTGACCTTGGTCAGAATTAAAGTAGATGTCAAGTAATGGTAAATTCTTTCGTTTACAATAGTTGGGTATACTCAAGCCAATTACATCAGATTTAACTTCTACTGGATATTGATAATAGCGAGCATAATATTTGACAGTAAAGTTACTCTTTGATATTGTCATAATAACATAAAATTTTCTTTTCTCATCTTCTGTTAGTTGCATCAAAAGGTCTTGCAAAAACTCTTGATGCAAATAAGCAACTGTTCTCACTTTGTTTTGGTGAATTCCATTTTTTAAACAATTGTTTGAAGTTTTTTGCGCAAAAATATTTGGATTAATTTCAAGTTCGTGTAAAGCTAAACCACTGCTATTGTTTATAAGCGGATTCCATGCTTTTACAATGAAATTTGGTGTTTCTAAACTGACATACACTCTGTTATCACTTAAGATCTTAAGAATACTATGAAAAATAAAATTCAGGTCCGTTTCGTAATAGCTGTTAGGCATATTTAATAAGTTATGAAAAACGTAAATTAAACTTTTGGGGTCTAGGATTAATTCAAATAAATTAATATAATATATCCAGTTCAAGATAACTAATACAAACTCATAGTCAAGTTTATTAAGCTTCTTGATATTTGTAGTAAGTAATTTTAAGTGTGTTGCATTTAGTGTTACAACTCGACTGTAGTTGTCTGATTTCAAAGAAAATACAGTTCCAATATGTGACAATGGAGAGCAAGCCAACAACAATTTTTCGAAGCGTGATGGATAATACGAAGTCGAGAAGTAATCCAGGTAGAACGAGCATTCTCCAGTACTGTTATTTTTCAGAATGTATTCGTCTGATGCATGAACAGTTCCACTTTCTAATGTTGTAAGTTTCTGGGAGTCATCAATGGCATTTCTCGTATAAGTGGAATTTTCCTACAATAAGTACATTTTTTTCATTATTTGAAAAGACAGTTGTTTTTAAATAAATATTGTATTTACAAAATAAACATCTTCTCCAATAACTACTCCCTGTTTCGGTTTCGTGAATAAAAAATGAAAATAATATAAAAATTAAATTTTAAAGGAAATGATCCTTTATTTATATTTTATAATTTTACAGAAAACTTTACTTTACAATACTTTCTCTGTTTCGGTATTAGAACAACGTTATTCTAGCAGCCATTTTGGTGTTGGAATGGACTCCATTCCATATAAATAGGTTGGTGCAATAAATTTTTCATATTCCTTTTCATAATTGCTTTTCGTTTTACCTGGTAGTAAATTATTTATGGCGTTGGATTAAAGTCCCTAGATAATAAAGTACCGCAATTACCTCCATTTTGGCGGCAAAGTTAAAAATCTGTCCGTTTTTTTTGACTTTACAAATTTAACTTTAGTATAAATATGCGAAATATTGTATTTTTATTTTCTGAAAAATACTTGCCCCGTGCGGATGCGATCCCCAGCCGACCGCGTGTGAAGCGGACATCTTACCATCAGACCAGCGCGGGTGCTTGAACGTGAGTTGTCTTATCGTCTAGTTGTATACCGGGTGTGTCAACGAGATCATGTATCAGCACGCCATTTATTTATTAGTTAAAATAAAACTTTGAAATTCGGACCGTATATATGAGTGATTGGTGGGCTTCTTCAGGTACACTCAGTTTTTCTATAGCACTTCCGGTCAAACCGGAAGTGACGTTAATTTTGAATTTTTATATTCAACATTTATTATTTCTGTTCATATTCTGTTTCTTCTAAAAATTTGCCATCTAGTGCGGGTTAACTTTTGATATTTCTGTCAAAGATGGCGGTATCTCTTAAATTTATCCATTAAAGTGAAACTGCTTCGCAACAATTGTCGAAATGTAACAACCATCAAAGTTAGCTTTGAAAACAATTAAGAAACGTATTTTTCACATTTACACGCATTGGCGAAGGAAACATGTATTTCACGTTGAAATTACTAAAGAAAATAAGATTTTTTTTTTTCATTTTCAAATGACAGGTACTCGTTTCTTCTAAATAGTAACACCTATTTTTTATTACAGTGCCATATTGGCATAATTTTTAGCTTTCAAGTGATATAAAATATGCTGTGGTTTAGTGGTAGGCAGGTAGTACAAAATATAAAATGTTTTAAAAGTAGTCTAATTCCAAAACAGCAGAGCAATTACATTTCAAATGAAAAAAACACAGTTATCATAGGAAATAAACGACTTCCATAAATTTAATGTTTCCTTCGCTAATGCGTGTAAATTTGAAAAATACGTTTCTTAATTGTTTTGAAAGCTAACTTTGACGGTTTTTGCATTTTGACAATTGTTGCGAAGCAGTTTCACTTTAATGGATAATTTTAACAGATATCGCTATCTTTGACATAAATGTCAAAAGTAAACCTGCACTAGATGGCAAATTTTCAAAAGAAACAGAATATGAACAGAAATAATAAATGTTGTATTTAAAAATTCAAAATTAACGTCACTTCCGGTTTGACCGGAAGTACTATAGAAAAACTAAGTGTACCTGAAGAAGCCCACCAATCACTCATATATACGGTCCGAATTTCAAAGTTTTATTTTAACTAATAAATAAATGGCGAGCTGAAACATGATCTCGTTGATATCCGGTATATGCGTAAGAATTACTAAATAACTATTAATTCACCAAATCAACGCCATTTTGGCGGTGTTATAATGGGACAAACTAACTGCGGTACTTTATTATCTAGGACTTTAGCGTTGGAGACCACGCCCCGCACTCTGGTGGCTCAGATTAACGCTCTTCGTCTGACTTTCTGCCCTCAGATAATATGAGTTTTTTTCTAATTTAAGCAAACTTTTCAATTCAAATAATTCTTACAAAAGTCAGCTGTCAAATATAAATCAGTGCTACCAAGCGACTACGTCACGTTATCAAAATTTCCCTTAATGTATATTTGTAACAATTTTTCTATAAATAAATAATATAAATACAATCCGAAACAGAGAAAATAGTGTAAAACACTCGTAACAGGAGGCCGCTGCGCGCTCGTGTCCGAATTTGGAAATCATGCTGGAATGAAAGGCCTTCTGTTACTTGTATTTTAATATACTATTATATACTCAAATTCTCATTATTTACACGGCAACACTCTTACTACTACATCCTGCTAATAGGTATTTGATTTAAAATAATGTCAAGCTATATTAAATAGTTGAATTTTTAATTACCAATACATGTTACGTTTTCAGGTGATGAGTACTTATATCAAATTCAACGACGGAATACTTCAACAAAGTTAAGGACTACAGAAATATAAAATAAGACAAATTGTACACACTTACTTTGTGTCTTAAAGTGTAAAACACGAATCAAATTATCATGTTGTAATATATTATGAAGCGTTTAAACGGAAACGTGAAAAATTTTGATCTTCATTGGCGTCTTATTATTTTAAGGAATCTGGTAAAATTTTTAATGTAGTGTTTTAGAATACCTATAGTAGATGTATGACAAACTTTGTCAAAGTGTATAATGAACGTAAGGTAGAATTACAGCACCCAAAATATATAAACTGCGTAGAATTCGTACACTAATTGTTAAAAAGCAAAAAAGAAATGTTGGATTGAGGTGATTTTGAGATCATCATTCAGACATTTTTATCTAAGCTGAAATAGTTTTCCCCAGTGGTTATTGCAAGATTTTACTATATGATTTTGATATCGCAGGAACTTTTTATCTACTGCAAATATTGTTATCAGGAAACTTATTGCAAACAAAAAGCAACGCATTATACAAGTTTTGTGTTCATCTTTTTCCTCTGTTTTATTTAACTAACTATATCCTTCCGTGGTCTACATCTTTGTTTGTCTAATAAATTGTAAGTCGCCGTGACGGACCCCATGGTGCGAAGTATGTGACCCCCCGTACTATTTTTTACTGTAATTAGTGTGTAATAGGAAATACTGAAAGTGAATACAAACATTTAACAAGGTCAAAATCAATACCAGTTATGTAAGTTTGATGCATGTGAAGATGATAAAAAAGATACTTCAAAATAACAGCAGCTATGAAAATGACAATTATTGTGTTTGATAAATGAAATTTCCATTTTAAATGGAAATGTCATTTATCAAACACAATAATTGTCATTTTCATAGCTTACCTTAATAATGGTAACTTTTCCATAGTACAGTAACTATGATATTCGCAATTTAATAACTCGAACACGGTTTGAGAAACCGGTATCATATGGTATATTTTCAAATCAAAGTAAAAAGAACATTATAAAAATTTAATAATATACAGGGTATTCCAACAATGTTTTCTTTTTATGCCGTTGTATCTGCACGCTACCGTGTTTTTGATAGCATGCAAATAAAATTCAGTCTCAGCAACACAACTTTTATTTGAAATTTTTTTTTGTATATGCAATAATAAGGGTGGGTAATTTATAATGAATAACCCTGTACGCGGAAAAAATACTTTTATTTTTTAGTGAGAGTGGCGCATATATGTTAAAAACAGACAGACTATTAGAGGAAACATATCCTTATCTGCTGCATATTACATGTATAGCACTTCTCTACGCAGAATCTGTGAATATTTCAGAGATACCTATCCGGAAGTTGACAGCCTTGAACCTTGAGAAAGTATTGCTAGTAAATATTAATACTCCCTTACTTGACTTGAACTACAAAATGAACAAATAATAACGTATTTTGTATTTTATAGATCACCACCCACTTGTTATCCAATTATAAAAATAAAATTAAAAACTCTTTAAAAATACAAAATTTCAATAGTGCGCCCATGGCCGATGAGTCATCGGCCGCTCGTGTACGGCTTATACTTATAAGTGTATTGCCCGTAATATCAAAAATATTTGAAAAAATAATTGCCCCAAGATTATTCGACTTTCTTGATAGAAACAAAATAAAATCAAGTAAACAACACTGGTATAGATGCAAGGTAGATCAACAATTAAAATTACTTCTTCCAGGATTTACAGCGAGTGTTTTGATATATCTAGAAACGTTCCAAACAATAATAGTTTTGGGTATGGTACGATTTAAATGACATGTGCTAGTAAATATTTACATGGTTACGTAATCCTTTGTATAACCAAATACTTATTCAAATAATAATTTGTTACCTTAGCTTCAAGTTTCTGGCAAATTTCGGTAGCAAACGACATTTGCAGAAACAATAATACACAAAAAATACTGTTGATTCGTAATACAGTTTAATCAATTCAAAAGATAGGTATAAAAGTTAAATTGGCGTGGATTCTAAGTGCGAATACTTCAAATATTTATTTTCATGTACGTAAATGCAAAGTAAAAACGTATTCGCAATGAATATGTTGGCATGTATGCTTTGATGTTGAATAATACGATATTTATCAGATGAAGAAGAATGAGTACGTTAATAATCAGAATTACGTTAAGGGGGCGTTAAGATACAGTAGATACCTATCGGTCGGTAACAATTTTATAATCAAATGCCGGTTATAAAATCATTAATTGTTTATCTTATTGTATGTAATAAGTCATAAGGTTTATTTGTATATTTGGGTAAAGAACTGTAGTATTTGTGCACGCACATAGACACTACCTTGGAGGTTTCCCTAAGAGAGGGCGTAAGATCCGAAATACTGTAGTGTAACTGGTTATCTAAGGAAATCAACAGATAATCGTAAATATCTAAGTTATTTAAAATGATTTAATAGTGACCGTATTCGTGTTTCAAACAAATTCTGCCAATTCAATTATTTGTATATTTGAGATGCAGTTTTGATACATCGCGCGACATCTTTAGGACTAAAATGTTGTTATTTTTTGACAGTAACAAAATTGTTTGCATTTAAACCATTATTACTTATGTTTTCTATGATTCAAACGCTCCCTTAAATGTTTTCGATGTTGGATAGAAGATCTAGCAGATAGGTCACTTAGGAAATATGTACAGTATCCACTGGTTTGCATAAAATAAAAGCCTATAATACAACGTTTATTAGGATTTATTGCAAAATCGGAAAGCTTTTAAAATGTGATGATCAAAATGCATTTTAAATTTGAAAGTACTGATCGGGAATGCAATACAGCTCTGTTCCTTGAGGAATCAATTATCTATGGCTTGGTGTATTACAAAAATCTTCTAAGAACATAAACTACAAAGTCGGGATAACAATCGTAACTAACTTAAAATTGTTCTATAGTTATTTGTTTATTGTATTAAATTGCAGTTTTTATTAAGTATAATTAAAGTGTTCCCATTTGCGATATGGCTTTCGGAAACAATATTCCACTATCAAAATGTGTTGAGAACATATAGAAGAAAAATATAAATTTATTTTATAAATACTTCTAAACGTTCTAGTAAAGACTGAAAACCAGACACATATAACTTTACTGGTTCGGTGGTTTCATCTTTTAAACGTTGTATAAGCAGGTGTATATATACTACAAAATAGTAGAATTTTTATTTTTTTTACATGTAATTCTTGACAAGCGATAGTCATTTTTTTTCAGTTATTTTTTTTTACAGGTTGGTAGAGATATTTTTTCTAAATACAATGGTGTGATTCAACCTAATTTTGTAAAATGTTTCTATTAAAAAATGTTCAAGTGTCCTGCGGAATCCAATGATAGCGCACAAAACAATAACTGTTATTTATGAATTTTCAGCTTGTGTCCATTTATGGTTGGTTGTATTATTTCTTGCATTATTATTATTATTTTGTGGCCATATTGTTATTTTACGTATTATGGATAACAATCAATTAACTGATATGGTAGAAGTGTTTTTCGACTGCCATAAAAATTCTGGTCAAGCAGTACGTATTTACGCAGCTCGCTTTCCCGATAGAGAAGTTCCTGGCCGTCAGAAATTTAGAAGAATAGAACAAAATTTAAGAAATTACAGAGCTTTTAAGAAACCAAAGCAAGATGGACGCAAACCTTGTGAAAATGTTGAATTAGATGCCATTCTCAGTGTTCAAGAAAATCCAAGCACTTCAACTCGGAAAATCGCACATGACATTGGCACGTCAAAGGACACTGTTCATAAAATCTTAAAAAACACATTTAAACAGATAAAAATCCGATCTGATTTCTCTAATAAATATTTGTTTGGAAATTATTTATTTAGACTAAACAGCATTTAGTTGAATTGAACATACTTCGTTCAACTGGAATAAATTGATTTATTTGTAACAAGTCTGCCGTTTGTTTGACGATTACAAGTTTGATTTAAATATATATTTATTTCTACTCTTCAATGGAAATCTCAATGTTTTGGATCAAATATCTGTTTATTTGAAGCAAATAAGTGGTGTTTTGAAACGTTGAGTTTATGTTCAGCGCTTGCGTGGTATACAGTTTGCACGTAAACAGACGCCAATGTATTAATGGCGTAGTGCGTGTTTATCTTGTGTTTTGCAGAAATGGAAGTAAAAGCATTATTGGAGAAGTGGAAGCTACCTCATTTATGGCCTTTATTTGAAGGTAAGTGTGAATTATATATTTCAAACTGTTAACTTATAGGAACATGAATATATTCTATTACAATTGGGTAATGTGTATTGGTAGCAAATTAAGAGCTAATGTTTGATACCTACTGTTTCTTTTATATTACTTAATAGTACCAAGCTATACAGCTCTACTCTTATTCGGGAAAGCTTATCTATAACTTCATCTGAAATTCTAAAATCATTATATTATGATTTTCTATCAAATATTTATTAATTAATAAATTACATCTATATATTACCGTAAACGTCCCAGTAGCTGAGGTCTTTAGCTCAACTTTCTGATGCTTTATGATATAATTTTTAAATTCAGAAGCTATTAACGTCGATTTTTTTTATATTGAAGCTAGATATATTGTAAATTATGCTAAGTCTATTACCATCCCGCTATAAGCTATCGTAATTTTTTTACTCAATTTTAAATAATAAAAGTGCTATTGTACCTGTAGCTGACATGTCTTGATCCCGTAGTGGACATTTGTTGTCCCAGTAGCTGATGAAGAGTTTGAAATAATTTAGTTGGGTAAGTAAAAAATATTAAAACGCAGTTTACTTATACAAAATACTTTACAAAATATAAAAATACTGGTAACTACATTTTTTATATAAATTTATTAAATTATATTTTTTGTAACACCAAGGTACTTATTTATTTCAGGTACCGTATATAGCCCCCGAGTACTCATAGTCTTAGGAGTATTTATAATTGTCATAACATTCTCCTCCATTTTATACCATAACTTGTCGGGAGGATTTGACCATTTCCAGAACTTTTTACTTGAACACATTGCACTTACAAATATTTCATTTTCATGGATTTGTTCAACAATACCAGGGTAATATTTGTTTTCATATTTTACTATGACGTAGTCATAAATTTTTAAGCCTTCTAAGTTATTTTTTACCTGCAAATTATCATTTGTAAAAGAGTGATCTGAATCTGAGTCGCTGCTAACATTTTTACATTTTTCCTTCCCTTTCTTCAAAACTTCTAAGGAGTGTCTTTTTTCATCTCTCTTTATTTTTCTTTCAAGTTTCTCTTCTTCAAGTTTCTTTTTTTTATTTTCTTTCTTTGTATGATATTCTTTCCATTGTTGGGAGGTAGCAACAGACGGAATTTTTTCTTTTCTTCGCTTCTTTACGATTTTCGTTTCACTGGAAGGCCAAAATAAGATTCTTTTAAAAGGCGATGGTACAGAGGGACCAACCCGGAATTGCTGTTTCTTGTTACTAAAACCTGTATTTACTTCACCAGGAACATTAGTATTTTTTTCAGGAGTGTGTTCAAGTGCATGCGGTTTTTCAGGTATACTTTCACTCTCACTTCTGGGAGCAGAGTCTTTATTTTGTGAATCATCCTCATAAAGATTTGTATAGTGATTTGTAGAACATGGTTTTTGATATGTTAATAATATTAGGTCATTGGCTGGAACGTCCGCCTTTATATCGCTACTAGTTTTGTCAGGTATTGCTCGAGATACTTCGTAATTTGCATTTTCATCAAAGTCTTTATTTATAGTCTCAATGTCAGACAAATTACTGTGCACAATCAAATGACCTTCTCCATCTATTTGACATTCTATAGCATTATTGTCATTTAACAAATTCTCCAAGTCCATCCAGTCTTGATTTTCAATGTTGTCATTGTTATTTTGATTTGTTTCATTTTCAGCACTAGAATTCCCAAGGTTGATATCATCACGTAGGCTTTTCCAAAACTCATATAAAGCTTTATCCTCGATGTTCCCAGTCCACATTCTACCTTGACAATTTTGAAACAATTGCAATTTATGCCCAAGTTTCTTATCTATGAAATTTATATATTTTATTGTCTCTGTATTTTGAATATCTTTTTTTGGTTCAACATTTCTTAAGAGTCGTGAGTAATCAACAGCGTCTACATCAAAGGGATATATACCACATTTTCTGAAACCATTAACAAACATGTTAGTTGTTAAAGTTTTGTTTAAGGTTTTTTGGAGAAGAGGTGCAAAATTTTCTCTCTTCAATTTCCTACCGTTATTTTCAACTCTAAATTCTAGTACAGACTTTTTCCAAGAAGACTTCAGAGGTCTAAACACAGATACATCCATTGGTTGGAGAATATGTGTTGCATTTGGAAAAGGAGCTATCAAAATGATCCCATGTTCGTTACAGAAGTCACTCAGTGGCATAGTTAGATGGGATTTATGCCCATCAATATATACAATAATAGGAAATTCGATATTTTGGCTGACTACCCATGGATAGAAAATGTTTACCATATATTCATAAAAGTTGGCACTGACCATCCAGCCATTTTCACTTTTTCCTACACTCCAATTTGTTGGTAGCAACAAAGAAACCGCTGCAGGAATTCTTTCATAAGAAAAAATGACCATTGGTGGTGTTTGTAAACCTAAAGCGTTACCACCCAGAAGAACCGTTAGACATTCTTTTTCATCGTTTTGATTAAAACTGTAAATGCACTTCTGTCCTTTTTGCACAATTACTTTGTCACCCTTGAGACACAAGAAGAAAGCCGTCTCATCCATATTAAAAATTCGATTCCCATTTTTAGTAACATCAAGGTTTCCGTCAAATTTCAAAAATTCTTCAACTTCTTTGAACCAGTTTCTTATTTGTCCTTCAGTAAGGACATCTCGCGAACCACAAATATTTGATGGTGTTCTAATTGATAGCTCAGGATGTCTTTTATGGAAATTTTCAAACCAATGCCTGCCGGGTCTATTATTAACAAAAGGATTTGTTTTCTTTGTTTCTTTGAGCAGTAATTGAACGCTATCTAATAATTGATTCTTTGTAGCAGGAAATCCAGCCCTTGCGATATGCAGTATCCATCGCACCAGCGCATTTTCTTCTTCTTCGGATAGTACCGTAGCAGGAGCCATTTTTCTTTTTGTGGGATATTTCCACGAATGTTTGTATAGTAAAGTTGTCCTAGGCACTTTATATGTTCTAGAAGCAGTTGACACAGCCATTCCACTTCTAACTGCTGCCAAAGCGTGCTGCATATCTGATTCAGAATATTTCAAAATCTTTTTGTTTTCAATATGCTATTTAAATACACTCTATACTATTTGCACCTAAAGCTGATGTCCCAATAGCTGATGGAGCATTAAAAATGCATAAACGCAACTGTATAAGCTTGAAGCGCATGTCAGACACTGGTCTCTTGAATTCTATTAGAAAAATAATTTTAATTTTATAAAAATCATCAAACATTCTCACAAACCTTTGGATTAAATGTTAGTGTATTTTTAATACTAGGTCCCAGTACCTGACATGTAGCTATCAGCTTCAGGACACATAGTGTTTTTAATGTACCCAAGCCTGACATGTGATTTAATTACTAAAAAGAGAAACCTTGGAGGTTAAATATTGTTTATAGTCAAACTTTAAGTTAGTCTAAATATATATAAAACGACAATATGTTAAAAAGGTTAAAATGTTTGCGTATAGTGGTTAATAAAATCATACACTTTCTTAGCTTACCTGGTAAGACTCAGAACAAAGCACAAATCAATAGAAACTAGTCACTCTTTACGGCATGTCGCCATTACAACTGTCGACTGAGAGTGAAAACTGTGGTGCCAACAGCACTAACAAAGTCTAAAAATATCCCTAAAATTAAAAAATCTAATCTCACGCAATAGCAGACCTTATTTTATTAATTCAATTAAAAATACTGTCAGCTACCGGGCCACTGTCAGCAACTGGGACGTTTACGGTATATACGTAAAGGTATGTAGCGAAATCTATGTCTATCTCTCACGTTTCATGCTGTGTTCTCCTTTTTTGCAAATGAAAGGGTGTCTAAGAGGCTGTAAACTGACATAGAACATTATTTCTTTAAAGTTGTAATGTAGGTATAGGGTGATATTTAATTTTCTTATTTTAAATTGTGATATATGGTTTTTCTTATTTATTTTAAAAACATTATTTTGGTAAAACTTTATATATATTTTCTTTTATTTATTTATTTATTTATTATAAGAAAGTCCAACTCAACCCAAAATTCACTGTTATATGAATAACAATTTATAGTCGCTTAGAAGCCATACTATTTGATACTTTATTTATTAAAATTGGACAATAAGTAGCGTTTCGAAAATTTAAAAATTCGCCCGATATATATGAACATCAACAATTAAGCAGCTAGTTTGAAGTTTTGATTGAAAAAACTTCTGGAGAGCAGAATAAAAGACAATTTTCATGTACTGAATAAAAAATACCACATAAAAATGATTGTTTTCTTTTTGTATTTTTTCCAGGACATAAAATTGATGAAGTCGAAGTTCTAATTGGTCTTGATATGAACGAACTAGATCATATCAAAGGTGACAAGATCAGACTAAAGAGGGGCCTAGCGGAGCTAAGGAATGTATTAGGAGATATTCATTGTGTTAGTCATGCTGTGTTCAAATCTGTTTGACATATGGTAATTTTTTTTATTATCAATTTATCAAAAAAATAGTTACTCATTATCAGTTTTGTGACAGAATGTCAAAATTTTTACCTGTGTTCTATATTTTAGAAATATTTTCAACAATTTTGACATTATATTTTTTCCATTTAGTTACATGGACTCAGCCCTGATAATGGACCTGCGTTCACCAATGACAGAAGATGAAGGAAAGTCGAAAGAAGAATATATAATTGATATCGAGGAGTCATCTGCCAGCATTGCTAACAAAGATATAGTTATTATTATTATAATATATTATTTAAGCCAGGCTTAGTTATATATTTGAATAACGAGATACTTCCGCATTTTGGAAAGATAAAAACTGTAGTTTAAAACGAAAATAAACTTAATTTTGTGGTATTAATATCACACGCTGTTGGGTACAATAATAAGGCTCAAACATTTGAAATTTGTGATAATAACGGCCGGCAATCTACATGTATTTTCCAATCACTCTTTGGAAAGTCCGTATTTACTTAGCGTTCATTACACACGAGATGGAAAATCTGTTATTTAAGTTATAATAAATAAGCGCTCATTTGTTGTTTTTTGTGTTTGTCGGTCATAAGAAATATTATTGTGTTACTTTATATTAGTTAAAACAGATACATTTGTTAATTTTTTACTTTTATAATACAATATATTCAACAATAATATAACTTTTATTTTTTAGAGTTAATAATGATACGGCAATTTACCCACGACCTTCAGTATATTAACACATCCCATCACTTTATAAATGAAATATGTCACTTCTCTTCTAACTTACTGTATATATATTCATCAATTATCCATTACTGTTACTATATTGTTTAATTTAAATACAATATCCGCTTGAAATAATTAACTAATGCTATTATTATTACTATTAGATATTCTCTTGTCTTCTCATCCAAGGGGCTGTGAAGAACAATTTTGTTTCTTCACAAGCAGCCCTTTGGATGCGAAGACAAAAGAATATCTAATAGTAATAATAACATTAATTAATTATTTCAAGCGAATATTGTATTTAAATCAAACAATTATATTTATTGATGCCAGACAAATAAGAAATAAACGAGGAAATAAATATATATTTCGTTCAAATAAATTGTGGATTTGGTTCAAACAATGCAACCGTTGAATCGCAACCACGATGATCACCAGAACCAAACAAATATTAGTTTGTTTTGAATACTAAATACTACGCACTAAGTGGATTGGATGAAATAAATATGTATATATTTGAGTTCACTAAAAATAGAAACAATGAACCGAATAAATCATGTATTTGCTTTAAAAATTGAATTTGTTTGGCTCATATCAAAACAATATTTGTTTAAATTAACTCCATATTTTTTTGATTCAAATTATTTTTTTTATCTGTGTACATCCCACAAAAAGTACAAGTTTTGTATGAAAACGTTCCAAATCGACGATATCAATTTTGTGTTTTCTATTTAAACATGTTGCGTCAAAATGGGCTGTTCTACAGGGATGTGATTTGGACCGATGAGTGCACTTTTAGCAATAATGGCGTTTTCAACAGAAATATTCACCGTTATTGGAGTCAACAAAATCCAAGAATTATTGTTGACACCAATCGACAACACAGATTCACCATAAATGTATGGTGTGGTATTTTTGGTGACAGATTGATTGGACCCTCTTTCATTAATGGCATCCTAAATCAGGACAAGTATCAGCAACTACTAATTGAAAGTTTGGACAATTTCTTGGATGAATTACCTTTTGCAGCGTTAAATAGAGTGTTTTTTCAAGCAGGATGGCGCTACACCGCATAATATCAGGATAAATGTTAACTTGTTGATTGCTAAATTTTGCCAAAAATTAATAGGGACATACGAGCCAGTTCGGCTGCCTGCGCGTTCACCTGACCTAACGCCGCTCAATTTTTGGCTGTGAAGCTATTGTTCAAGACCGCGTCCGTTTAACACCCCCCGGAATGGACATGTTTTAAGGCAGAGAATTATTCATACTTGTCGAGAGATACCGCCTTTTCTAATCTTGAATGCTACATATGGAGTAACCAGAAGGTGTCAGCTTTTTATTGAGCATGGTGGGAGGCATTTTGAGCAATATTTATAATAATTATGATTTGTTAGGATGTTTCATTTTTGATGTTAATAAAACTTTCCATTGTTTTATATTCCACACACGGCACACTTAAACTTTTTTTAAAAAATAAAATTATTCTCAAGAATATTTTACAAAATCAAATTGAATCACACCATTGTAATCAGAAAAAATATCTCTACCAAACTGTAAAAAAATAACGTGTTGCTATTTAAAAAAAAATTGACTATCGCTTGTCAAAAATTACATATTAAACCTGTCTTATGTAATTTTTGAATTACTGAAATCGGATTATTAATAATAGAGTTTAGCATAGTCCGTCATTCGTAAGACAAACTGTAACCACTGCATTATTGAGTGTGCAAGAGTGTCTCATCATTTGTAGGCCGGCAAAATAACCGTAAATTTATACTTTAAAAATACAAATTTAAAACCATTTGTTTATGAGAATATTAATGTGTGGTTGTTTTAGTAGGCATGACATTTTACATGTTATTTGTGCTAGTTCCATCGTTTGGATTCGACGGACATCACGTCTGCGACATTCATATTGGCACTTTATAATAAATTGTAATTAAACCAAAAAAAACGCAATAAATGTACTATAAATTTATAAATATAAGAATAAATATCTCATGTTTGCCATATGTAAGAATATAATAACTTAATTTTATGGAGAGGTGAGTAATTGTTACGTACATGAATGCTTAAATTACTTAGGTTATCTTTTGTAGGTTAGTTATGATACTAATGACATTAATCAGTAATATTTTTTTAATTGAATGTTCGTCCAAAAAATATTGTACATACCACCTGCTTGAAGACATCTTCGCTTCCTGCCATCGCTTATGCTTTCAAAGTGCGCTCATGCTAGAAAATAGTCTTCCCGCACTTGGTTCGTAAATAACTATTTCGCCCATTCATTCTGACAAAGTGAATAATGTGTAAAAATAGTCGAGTAATTATCAAATTTGACGAGATTTACTCTCAAAAAAGCTTGGAAAATAGAGGCGATTTTGATTTATCAGAAAAAAAGTTTTCATACATATTTGTGGTAGGTAATGATTTCTATGATGATATCAAAATTATCTTAAGTTTTGCAATTACTTATAATGAAAAAAACTATATTTCAGCTTATATCAAAATGAAGTTAGTTATCAAAATTTCCACAGTCGTGTAGATGTGGTTCTGTTCAAAAACGGATATGTCAATTGCAAAATACTATTAACTTAGATTCATAGATTAATTGTGTGGGTATATTTTGATGTCTTAATAATTTCAACTATTATAAAAATCATGCATAGTATTAACTACTGTAATAAAGAAAGTAGCAGTGTTTTCAGTTTTAAGTGCAAAAACTTGATGCTTATCTTAATGTATCAATTAATGATATCTCTGTCCCTACTGAAATTTTATTACAGTTCACTATATTTCTCCAGTGTGATGGATGAATAACCTATTAAATTTATATTCCAAACTATTAACAATTAAAAGACAATGTATACTCACATTTGCAGAAGAATTTGAAGAAAATAGTAAAAGAAAGAGGAGCAGAAAATACATGTTTATGAAGGTAAAATTCTGTTTGTTAAATGAAACAACACTAATTGTACAGAACGAATTATTTTTTATCGCCGAAATAGAAATATATACTTTATTTTAATGAGTGATTAATATGCCTCAAACTAATTACACATATCAAGGTTTCAGTTGATAAGGCGAGTACAAATAAATAATAATTTTCTTTACTATTATATGTAGAACTGTTTCCGGTAAAGTGAGATACGAATATAAGTCATCCTAGAGTCTCCACAATTAATTGTTTGAGCGTAATCTAAGTATAACAGAAATTTCTGCAAAATTTTGACGCCTTAAGCGCATATAGACATATTAAAAATATAGAGAGGGAAATATACAAAGTTTGCAAGTAATTGATATACAGACGCATGCAAAATAATCAGTATCGTGCTTTTAGAGAGCAAGTACACTTTTTAATGAAATTATGTTAAGTGCCTAGACAGTTACATTTTTACGTAACAATCCACTAGGCACAAATATGGAATTTGTTTAATCTTATGTAAAACCAACCATCACCGTCTCTTATTTGTTTTATCTAGAAAATGTTTAAAATATTTATGTGCATCTGTGAGGTTAAAACAGTTGTGTTGGGAGTACATTTACCACTTTGCTTAATCTTATATTTCTTAATTTGAAGTTTATATTTTTGTTATCTTTATTATGCGCTATATATTGCAGTTCTGACAGTTTTTGAAGCTAATAATACAAAAATTGCAACAAGAGGTAAATACTAACTTAATGGAAATGACATTTTCGAGTAGTAGACGAAAATTTGATAAAAGCAAATGAAAAAAGAGTGAAAAGAAAGAGAGCTGATAAAACATTTCGGAAATAATTGGATGTGAAAAAGAAAAACTTTAATTGAATAAGATATAAATAGAAGTGGAAAAAGATTTCAGATAAAAAATCTTTAGCTGCATATCTTGTATTAGCTATCAGTACAATCAAGCGGTCTCTAAGGAAAGAAATACTGGAAGTTGATTGACCAGTATTTAAATTTACTGATTACTAATTTACTAGTAAGAAAGATTGCTTAATTTGCTTACCTTTCGTATTTGGCTTACATTTATTATTTGGAGCTTATATTGTTGTTATTTTTATTATGCTCGCTAATTTGACAGTAAGAAAGTCAAAAGAAGACAAGCAAGAATAGAACTAAATACATTAAGTAAACTATTGAAGGTACTCATACGTTTCAAACGAAAAGATATGCTTGCCTTTTTGTCCAAATATACATGAAAAATATCAGTAATACTATTATAATTTTCTGCTTGGCTAGGATAATTTAATTAGGTAATTCTAATTATATAAATATACACTTCACACAAGTGTTTGTGACTAAAAGAACTTTTCCAGTGTTCTTAGAATATTTTACAAAAATATTTCCATTCTTGTGCAATATGTACGTTAAACATAACTTTTCCCGCCGGGCGAGAATCGAACCTAGGGCTTGCCGAGCGCTAGACCGATACTCTCGCTTCCAGGCTACCGAGGGTTATGAGTGTTCAAATCTTTTAAATTTCGAAACTCGAACAAGTTAAATTAGACTACATTGGTAAATTTGGTTAACCTGTACAGTTTGTTCTAGAATGTTAAATTTTTTATGTACTTCCATTCTAGATAGGAAATGTCGCGTTGGCCAAGTTTATATTTGGTGGTAGAGAAAAACTATAAAAGCCGTTGCATTACCGCTTGAAAGGAGACATATTTTAAGTCTTGAAAGATCAGACTACAACTGTTAAAATTAAGACAGCCTCAGCTAATGTGCGATAAAACACACTAAGTATTAATGTACCGGGCACATTCTTAAACAATTTATATTTTGTATAATAAATTTTAAAAAAATATTTTAAATTTTCATTTAAAAGTGTATACCATAAGACCGCGTGCGTCTGCATTATCGCGATACCTGTAGAGTAAGCGAAACAGATAGAGATGTCTGTGTATTAGAACGGTAAACAAGTGGACCCAGTGTTATACTGGATTACAACAGAGCTAGTATTTCGCATATGCCTATGATGCACTCGATTTGTCCAAAAAATCTACATTTATACGGTGTAGTCGGGCAGTCGCATTCGCCGTCGCTTCCACATATGGGCGTCAGTTCGAGTTTTATTATTGCTTAAGAATAACATTTTTTTAGCTAATTACAGGTTAATTGCAATGTTGAATTACAATTCTGTTTTAAGAAGTAAATATTTTATGTTTCAGTATTTTATTATAGTTGAGTTTTTAGATTATAATATTTGTTGAAAAATATTATTTTAGTTAAGAAGTTTTTTTTATTTTAAAGTCTAGGAGTTATTTATTATTTATTTTTGCTCTTTTATGTTGTTTATGAAGCTGTGATGAGTTACTTCACTGACATATTATCAGTGATTATCTGATGCTTCAAACAACTACAAATAATTACTTACAAGGGGAACGCAATACCTATTACACTGCTTTTCACTTGATTTGCCTACGAATACATTTATACGTATAACTTATACGCCCGCTGTCGGTGTGGCAATTCAAGTTGACATGCCCATTTATAGTCGACCAGTAGTTACTAATACATGCATCGCGCTATGAACGGCGGCCACACGGTATATTAATTTATCATGGGTTCTATGGATTTTCATTAACTCTATGAAAATCTAATGAATTTATTTTGAAATAAAATTTTAAGGACATCTTGCATGATACTTAATATTATTTTCATGTTTTTAAATTCTGGAAATTCATCGTAGATGATATTTTTTATTTATTAATAGCTATTAAAGCGTAGTTGTTAACTTGGACAGGTATTTGTACAATAAAGCAGTTACCAAACAAACGCTATTGTGCTTGTTTGGCTTGACACCTTTGAGCGTGAAAATACACAAACGTGTTATCAATACCGCGTAAATAGTTTGGCGATTTATTCATAATTCTAGCAGGCAATAGCGATGAATCAAATCGATATCCACTGGTTTAAAGATAGATTCCAGAGGATGTCTGATTGACTGTTTGTTAATATCAATGTAATTTCCTTAAAATAACTAAAATAAACTATCTCTGAATATGAAAAGCCTTTTATTGATAATTATTTATTTTATAACATCTTAGAATTAATATAATAACTTTTCTAATAGAAAAATAACATGTGTGTGAAAATAACCTAATTATAAGAATAACACATTACGTAAAAATTACTAAACTTAAAATAATTATTAATGTATTAAATTTGAAAAAATCGCAAAATGAAACCTATACCACGGGCCCAGTTGAATCAAGTCAAAAAGATAGAAATTCACACATATTAAATTATGTTTACAGATTTTATTGATCTGTAAACATAATTTAATATGTGTGAATTTCTATCTTTTTGACTTTATTCAACTGGCTCCGAGTATAGGCTTTGTTTTTGCGATTTTTTCAAATTGAATAAATTCACATTTACATATTTAAATATATAAATTAATACTATACACAAATAAAGAATTATATATATTATAACATTATAAATAAGAAACATACTAAAGGGCCTAGAATTTTTCAAGTTGTTACGCTTTTGATTTGCTCAGTAAATTTGTTGGACAATTTATGCTGAAATGAGACTGCCCTTTTTTTTAGTATACCAATTCCGTTTATTGGAAAAATATATTTAGTATGACAAGAAGTCTCATAATCGTACAAAATTAAGTACAAGTAATATAAAAAGGTGTTTATATAATATAAAAGTGCCTTAGGAATGTGTAAGTGAACGTGGTGTATATATGAAGAACAGCTTCTACTACTGCTGTGGTGTATCCAAAGCGAAACTTGGTCTTGCGATTTGCATTTTATACACTCTCTGATTACCTAATACAAATATAATCTACTCAAAAAAATAAATTATGTTGCATTAAAAACAAGAAGTTTCAAAATTTTTTTTTGTGGTATAATTTCTCATCTGAAGAGAGTCTTGAAAATTTGGAAAACGCTAACAACTCTTCTAATATGAACGAATAATAAGTATATCTAATTAAAATAAATCTGTAATAATAAACTATATTTATACTACAGGTAGGTATATATCTAGAATATTATCAATTAAAAGATTATTACTTGATGGTTATGTCATGACATCGAATAAAACTCTAGTGTCTTATAGATTTTAATTCCCGTAGTGTACGGTTATTTTCCCAACATCCTCCTTCTGTATTGCGAAACACTTGTCACAATCATTATTGTGATAAGTGCCAAAGTACCATAAAACTTTGATTTCTGTACCTTCTTCAGACCAAATATACATCCAAATGTAAGTCTAGGAAGAAAAAAATTTTCAAACCTAAAAATATGTCATACACGAACTCAAGTATGAAGTGGTGTAGAGCTGTAGAACTGCTTATATAACACTGTTGGTATTCTTCTTAAAAACATTACATACGTAGTTTTTCCATCCTTCTTTGGACTCTCTGTTCAAAAGTATAACGAAAATAAATAAAACAAATCCCTGAGAAGGCACAATAATGTGGCACAAAAAGAAACCAGCCACAGATAGCCAAATCCATGGGGAGATCACGGCCGGAAGAAATATCCAGTTAAGTCCTAATACAAAGACGAAAAAAATCGTGGCTCGAATTTTAGATTTCTGTGCATTTCTTTGGTGTTGATGTCCCTGACTTTTCCATATATTCTTGATTGCGACGATATAAATTCCTAAGTTCATGAAAATAATTGAGGCTATTGGTATGAATACAAAGTACTGGAATATATCTTTATTGTTGTAACAAAAATTACATTTGATGCAGTCATAGTACAAATATAAGCACATTAAAATAATAAGAAATGGCACGAACCACCCAATAATCATGGATTTTATTATGCCAATATCATGAGTATCAAAAATTTTAATGAACTTCTGATATTGTTTGTAGCCGATTAGAGACATCCAAAAGAATTGAGATAAAATGCAATAATAGAAGATAAGGAATCCCTCCTGCGGAAGTTCGGCCAATTCATTGTCGACTAAAAAGAAGACACTTTGAAAAGTCAAGGTAATTGATAATTGGATTGTATAAAATCTACGCTCGTACCATTTCTTAAGAATTATTGCTGAAATTAAAATTGAACCTGTGCCAAGTAATGATAAGGATGTGCCAGTTAGTCGAAATAGTTTGAATAAATTGAAATGTTTGTTATAAATGTTCTCAATATCTATTCTCTCAAGAGTATTAATCGACATTGATATCATAGACAATAGATCGACTTTGTTCGAGAAAGTTTTTCTGCTGCTTGTTAGATATTGGTGTGATTCAAGGTTATAATATTTCATGAATTGAATTACGTTTTGGTTTTGACAAAAATTGCTAACACTTTCATTTACATACGATATAACTGTACCATATACCGTAGTATTCCAGGAATAACCTACTCCTGTATAAAAACTCATCTTCCATGTTTTGGCATTGTCAATTACACGCAAAAATATGAAAAAGTTAGCTTGAAGTTTATAGTCAGTAATTACAGTTTCACTTCTGCATGTTCGGTCAAGCAATATATTGTTTTTTGTTATAATTACAGTTATTTTAGAATTGGAGGAATTATTAAAAGTGTAGTTTTGTAAATAAATAACAACTACAACGTTCTCGTGTGTAGTGTAGTCTATCGACTTATTTTGTTGTGTTAACACTTCAACATTTTCTTTAGAAAATGATGCTTCTTTAGTTCTGTAGACTATTAGACCGACTATTTCAGAGAATATGTCTGTTACTAACTTAATATAATTGGATTTTACTACTAGCTCTTCCGTTGTAAACCAATTCTGTGATATCACGAGGAAAATAAATGCACGGCTACTATTAGAAAATCTTGGTGGTAGTTTCTTTATTATATCTAATGCCTTTTCTAAGGAATAATCTCTATTTCTATAATCGAAGTCATAATGCGTGGTACAATATTCGAAATGTTCAAAAAACATTTCTTTATCCGTCACGGACAAACTACCATGGAGAACCGATAACACATCATTGAGTTTGTCGGCATTCCTTCCGCATCTGGTGACAAACTTGTATATTTCCAGAGAATTGTTAGAAATACTAGTGACATTTTTACACTCCAGATCGAATTGATTCGTGTTCTTATATTCACCATTGTAACAGCTAAGAAATGGTATCAGTCCGTCTTTATTAATACAGAAATTCTTTGGATATGCTCTATAGCCATTTCTTGTTGTAGGCCAATATATCTTGCTGGAATTTGTTGTAGTTATCAATGCCATACAATTTGTTATAGTTGCCGTTTCCATATATTGAGTTTCAGTTGATGATGATGTACTATTAGATATAATTCCGAAATAAGACATACTTGACAAGATACAATTACTATCAGGTTCATAATGATCTAGGTAATCCTTCCCGAAAACGTGACCTTGGTCAGAATTAAAGTAGATGTCAAGTAATGGTAAATTCTTTCGTTTACGATAGTTAGGAATACTCAAGCCAATTACATCAGAGTCAACTTCTATTGGATATTGATAATAGCCAGCAAAATATTTGGCGGTAAAGTTACTCTTTGTTATTGTCATAATAACATAAAATTCTCTTTTTTCTTCTTCTGTTACTTGCAACAAATGGTCTTGCAAAAGCTCTTGACGCAAATAAGCAGCTGTTCTCACTTTCTTTTGGTGAATTCCATTTTTTAAAGAATTATTTGAAGTTTGTTGCATCGAAATATTTGGATTAATTTCCAGTTCGTTTAAAGCCAAACCACTGCTATTGCTCATAAGCGGATTCCATGCTTTTACAATTAAATTTGGTGTTTCTACACTGACATACACTCTTTTGTAACTTATGGCACTAACAATTTCGTCAAAAATATAATGTAGATCCGTTTCGTAATAGCTGTTAGGCATATTTAATAAGTTACGAAAAACGTAAATTAAACTTTGGTGGTCTAGGATTAATTCAAATAAATTAATAAAATAAATCCATTTCAAGATAACTAATATAAACTCATGGTCAAGCTTATTAAGCTTTTTGAAATTTATAGTAAGTAATTTCAAGTGTGTTGCATTTAATGTTACATCATGACCATTGTTGTGTGATTTCAAAGAAAATACAGTTCCAATCTGCGACAATGGAGAGCAAGCCAACAACAATTTTTGGAAGTCTGATGGATAATACGCACTTGAGAAGTAATCCAGGTAGAACGAGCATTCTCGAGTACTGTTATTTTTCAGAATGGATTCGTCTGATGAATGAACAGTTCCACTTTCTAATGTTGTAAGTTTATGGGAGTCTTCTATGGCATTTGTCGTATAAGTGGAATTTTCCTACAATTAAATTTTTTCGTTATTTAAATAGAGAGTTAACGATTGTTTTTTTAAATATGTATATATGGTATCCACAACATGAACACCTTCTCCAATAACTACTTCCGGTTTCGGTTTCGTCAATAAGAAGTTAAAATGATATAAAAATTGAATTTTAAAAGTATTCATCTTTAATTTTATAGTTTGACAGAGAACTATACTTAACGAAACTTTTATATACAGGCTGTCCCAGATAGTGTGCTCACCATTGGGATCTCGTAAACGGTAAGAGATAGAGAGTTGGTTAAATGAGACAAAATGTACGTGACACCTGGGTTTACTTTTTTAAATAAAAAAACTTTAAAAAAAAAATGAACGATACGTGCGCTATAGGGGAAAAACTAAAAATCGGCAATTTTAATTTCGTCGTTTAACTTATTTCATGTAAAAGATACCGAAATACTATTTTGACATTATGAAGGTACTTTTTTACGCAGAATTCAAATTTGGTATTGCAACCTCTGAAGCTTTTATACGTTTCGAGATTTTTATACAAACTTTCTTATTTTAAATACAAATCGTAGGCGGCTTTGACTGTATCAAAAAGAGCATAATTTGCTGATTTCAATGATGTATAACACTTTGGGTTTATTTGTAGAAATAACAAAGTTACAAGAATAATTAGCATATTTTTTTGTTTTATACTTACCTATTCCTGGAAACAAAATACAAAAATGACTGAAAAGTAAATAAAACACTAACTTCACATACCTAACTATTTATTTACTACTAGTAAATAGAAAAATTACATTAAATGCTCAAAAAGTCCTCCATTGTTATTGATACATAACTGAGCTCTTCTTAGTGTGGAATTAATCACTTTTTCTAAAATACGTCCATTTATCCGATGAAACTCTCTTAAAACACAAGCTTGCAGTTCCTCCACATTATTAAATTGTGTTTTATACCTTATTTTTTATGTAACCCCAAAGGAAAAAATCCATTGCGGTTAAGTCTGGGGAACGTGCAGGCCATGAAATGGGTCCTCGATTACCAATCCACCGATTACCAAATCTATTATTTAGGTAATTCGTAATAATGTGAGCATTATGTGCTGGTGCCCCATCCTGTTGGAAATACATATTCGCAGTTAGATTAAGCGGAATATCGTCTAGAAGATCTTCTATTTCACCTTGAAGTAAGTTCAAATAGCGTTCACTCGTTAAATTGTTATTGAAGATAATAGGTCCAACTTTCCTTCTGCCGATAATACCGCACCACACATTGAACCCAAAACGTTCTTGATGTCGAGCTTCATGTAGAGCATGGGGATTTTCTGTCCCCCAATAGTGAATATTATTTCTGTTAAAAAACCCATTGTTCGTAAATCGAGATTCATCTGACCACAACACATTAAACAGAAATGTAACATTGTTGTTATTCTGATTAATGTACCAATGACAGAAACGAGTCCGCCTCTCTGCGTCTCCTGGTTGGAGTCCTTGGCTAATGTGGACTTTGTAAGGATGATATCGATGCACCTGATTTAATACAATAACTTGGGTTTCCTCATCTAATCTTTTTCTATTTCTTTTCGGTTTACTAAAGGCACCGTATGTTTTTAGATTTACTTCTAATCTTCGAAATAAAGTTTCGTGTGGTTGCCGTCGATCTGGGTACAACTCCAAATAATGATTAGCTGCATTCCTTGAATTTTTGTGAGCCAATATGTAACTTTGAAGCATATCATATTTCTCTTCATTATTAAATTTCTCCATAACGTGAACAACAATAAACAAGTAATAAAACGAACCAAAACAACAAATGCGGTGATTTTTAAATAAACGAACAAAATAGCAGACTAAATAACACAAAAATAAACCGATACGTAACTTGCTTGTAAATAAATTTGACAGATACTACTTATTGTCTTAATAATTCAATGCTGCCTCTGATGTATAGCCTATGCATTCATAAGGATACCAAAAATTCCAAAAATATCATTATAACTTTGTTATTTCTACAAATAAACCCAAAGTGTTATACATCATTGAAATCAGCAAATTACGCTCTTTTTGATACAGTCAAAGCCGCCTACGATTTGTATTTAAAATAAGAAAGTTTGTATAAAAATCTCGAAACGTATAAAAGCTTCAGAGGTTGCAATACCAAATTTGAATTCTGCGTAAAAAAGTACCTTCATAATGTCAAAATAGTATTTCGGTATCTTTTACATGAAATAAGTTAAACGACGAAATTAAAATTGCCGATTTTTAGTTTTTCCCCTATAGCGCACGTATCGTTCATTTTTTAAAAGTTCTTTTGCTTAAAAAAATAAACCCAGGTGTCACGTACATTTTGTCTCATTTAACCAACTCTCTATCTCTTACCGTTCACGAGATCCCAATGGTGAGCACACTATCTGGGACAGCCTGTATACTCAACTTTTCATTATTTATAGGATAATTCACTCTACTCTTAGGTATTTAATTTAAAATCAGATCAAGCTATATTAAATAATTGAATTTTTAATTATCAGTACAAGTTACTTTTAAATAAATGTTGTGATAGTTCAACATTATTCTAGAGCGCAAAAACTATGAATAATTAAATCGATTCTTTATTTTCTGATTGAATTGTAAAATATTCCAAGTTTTCAGTCGCTGAGTACTAATATTAACCCTTCAGTCGGAGCGCTTCAAATTTTCACATGCGGCCGGGCGCCGGGTCTGAGAGAGCCATGGTAAAAAAATATCTATGATGATTTTGATGATACAGTAATAGTCAAATATCACAGAACCATTATTTATTTATAAAGAAAACGTGTATATTTAAAATAAAAAATAAACAAAAAAAATATAACGAAAGAAATTCTAAACACGAAAATTTAACATGATGCCAAGATATTTAAAAAAAAACAGTAAAGAACTGAACATGCATATGCATTTTTGTTTCTAAATTAATAAAAAGGTAACAAACGTTAATTCCTAGCAGTTTTGTACAATATTCGAACATATGGAACACCAAGCTTGGAGGTGTTCACAGTTTATGCAAAAATATTTTGTTTTTGAATCTTTCTTGCAGAAAAAACACCTTTTTCGTGTTCCGGGATAGAATTTCCTGATCTACTTGTACATTAAGAGTGCCAGCCACCTCTTGTCTTCTTTCTCTTACAGACGGTGGTACATTTTGTTCCAACGAACGCTTTTCCAAATGATCTTTGGTCAAGGATAAGGCCAAATCTCTTAGGAACAATCTTCATTGTATACTGTACGATTTATTGTTAGATGCGTAAATTATTTGTGAATTAACTCCTGCCATATCCATTAAACTATAAAAAATTACCATCGGCCATCTTCTGGTATTTCTAGCTATATCATGGCATGGCACATAGTTTGTCCAAATTGTCCACCCCTCCCTTTGTGTGATTGTAAAATGTTATAACCTCGGGTTTAGATTTCTCAGCAGTAGTTGTATCAATCACATCGTCATGATGTAAACTGGACACTAAGATGACATTTCTGTACTTTTTAGGTTATTTTGTGGTTATTCAGTAATTTATTTATCAAAACAATACTTGTGAACCAGTTGTCACACGTAAGATTTCGGTTCGTGCCGGATATTGGTTCAATTAGTCTTAGAACTATATTACATGGACTGTTACTATTTTCATAAGGACCTTGAGGCTGCTGTCCAACGTACACTTCCATATTTGCGGCATAAGACGTAGCAGAATCAAGTAAAGCAAAAATTTTTACGCCATATCGATTAGGTTTGCTAGGAATATACAGTTTAAAAAAGCATCTTGCTCTAAAGCCCTCCAGCTTTTCGTCAATTGTGGTATATGCTCCAATTGTGTATGCCTTTTTATAGTTTTCTACAAAAGAATCAAATATCGTTCGAATTGGAGCTAATTTATGAAATTGTATTCTTTCTGCTCTAGTATCAACATTAACAAAACGCAAGCATCTAAGCAAAAGCTGAAAGCGATCACGAACCATGACTAACCAAAAACATTCAACCCCCGTTCCGTTTCTTTCCCATAATTCTGTTGTATTTAGTCGACTGCTTCTATGGGTTCCTGCCAAGTATAATAATCCAAGAAGAGCTTTGATCTCGCACATATCAGTAGACTTAGCTGTCCTTTCTCTTGAATAATTTTCACTTAATTTAGATATGAACAAGTTTGTATTATCAACTATTGTCTGCAATATCTCATCGGTGAAAAACAGAGACCAACACTCCAAAGCCGTTTTAGCATTTTGGCCGTAGCTTCTTACTCCAGGTAACCGAACAATGATATTCTCTTTTCTAGTTCTGACTGATTTGTTGGAACAATGCTTCTTCCATCTGGTGATTCCGTCTTTTCCGATAAAAGTTGGCACTCTTATTTTTTTTAGGAACAACAACGTTGCCATTTTCTTCTTCACTATTACAATCTTGTTCTGATTCGCTATCAGTATGTCTAGCTTCAGTTAAATCGTTTTCAATAGAAAATTCTTCCTCCTCATCATCATGTTCTTGCTCAGCCTCAACTTCTTTCCACATTCGAAGTAACATCTCTTGTTCCTTTTCGTAATTCATATCTATAAACCAAGAAAAAAGAAAATCTGAGTATATTACTGCAGGAACCTAAAATATATTGTATAAAGATATGTAAATGTCAACTTACTGCGAGTTAGGGCGCCGGATCTCACAGACTTTAGAGGTAAGTATTTTTTTCACACACGCCACTTGCTAGCCCAGCACTGAACACAAAGACTGACAGGTACTGAGATCCCCACCTCTAGAAAAAAATTTCTCGAGAAATGCCGAATGGTTTACCGAACGCCGGGTCTCACAGACTTGGCGCCCCGGCTGAAGGGTTAAACTCAACGACGGAATACTTCAACAAAGTTAAGGACAAAATAACTATAAAATAAGATGAATTATACCCAGTTCCTTTGTGTCTTAAAGTGTAAAACACTAATCAAATTAACATATTCCAATACATTATGAAAAGCATTTAAACGAAAACAATTTTAATCTTCATAGGCGGTTTTATTATTTTAAGGAATGTGGTAAAAATTTCAATGTAGTGTTTTAGAATACCTATAGCATAAGTAAAATGTATCATAAGCTTTGTCAAACTCTATAATGAACTTTAATAAGGTAAAATAACAGCACGCAAACATACCAATTGCGTAGAATTCGTACACCAATTGTTAAAAAGCAAAAAAAATTTTTGGATTGTAGTCATTTTGAGATCATAATAGAGTCATTTTTATCTAAGCTGGAATAGTTTTTCCTAGTGGTTATTGCAAGATTTTAGAGATATGATTTTGATATCGCAGTAATTTCTTATCAACTGCAAATATTGTATTTAGGAAACCTTTTGTAAACAAAACCCTTATATGGTGTAGTATATAGTGGTAATGCGCATGACGTTTTCATTTCTCAGTTGTGACTCATTACCGCCTGTAAATTCATGTTCACATGTAAGCAACTAATTTATCTAATAATGAGTACCTACCATCATAAGAGAAACCATTGGGGATTACCTGAACTAACTGAAAAGTTTGTAGGTATGTAGGTATCTGCACTATATTTATTTATACGTAGGAAAAGACGTAGGTAATGGCTAACACTTTATTTTCATTACAATTACAGACTTATAAGTGTATTTATCGCCCGTAATACCAAAAATATTTGCAAGAAGAATCGACATTCTTGATAGAAACAAAATAAAATCAAGTAAACAACACTGGTATAGATGTAAGATACATCAACAATTAAGAGTACTTATTCCAGGATTTACATCGAGAAACAATAATAGTTTTGTGTATGGTACGTACTAAATGACACGCTAGTATGTAGTAAATATTTATACATGGTTACGTAATTCCTTCGTATATTTATTCAAATAATAAAAATTGGCGTTACCTTAACTTCAAGTTTCTGGCAAATTTCGGTAGCAAACAACATTTGGCGAAACATGAATACACAAAAAATGCTATTGATACATAACATACAGTATAATCAATTCAAAAGATAGGTATAAAATTTAAATTGGCTTAGATTCTAAATGCTAATAATTAGAATATTTATTTTCAGATACGTCAATGCAAAGTAAAGACGTATTCTAAATGAATATGTTAGCATGTATACGAGTACATATATACTTTGATATTGAATAACACGATATTTATCAGAAATAACTAAGAACGATTATTCAACTTTACTGGTTTAGTGGTTTCACCTTTTAAACGTAGTATAAGCATTTTTACATAAAATTAATAACACATTTAAACAACATTCTAATTGTATATTATGATTTTATTAAGCAGTGAGTTTTTGAGGCAAAAATTAAACACATTTATGTTTTATAAGCTAATTGATTTCCATAAACTCTTTAAAAATGATAATTTATAACAGCTGTTTTGAGAGAGTAGAAGTAATTTTCTCAAAAGCTTATATGACACTACAAGGTTTCTTGTGAAATTTTGGACTATACTCGTTATGATTATAAGATCCTTTTACAGCGAAGAGAAATAATATACAACCATATTTTCTTGAGTGTACACGAGAGTGTATCCTCATTTGTACGCCGGCAAAATAACTATAAATTCGAGATATTTGAAAAATAAAAATTTAAAACCAGTTATTTATGCGAATATTAAAGTGTGGTGTTTGAGTACGCATGGCATTTAACATGTTATTTGTACTATTTCCGTCGTTTGAATTCTGAACAATCGACGTTTCGGCGGACATTGCGTCTGTTGTCGTCAGGGTAGCCCTATATAGGACTGTTTCTTGCCAAAATTAAAACTAAAATGCGTTCTTAAGATGGAATTCGTGTAAAATCCTTATGACAGTTCTGAAGCGTCGGATGTTCAGAATCCAAACGATGGAAATAGCACAAACAACATACACGTCAGGAGTATATGACATATGTCAGAATATGTTTTGAATAAGAAAAGGAATTAATAATCAAACACTAATAAAAGAAGGGAAGGTGAACAAGAATTAATAACAATTCTATTAATAATAATAACATTAAAAGTACTTTTGGCGTATGTATCGCTCGACCAGCAAAGAGTATGTCCCGGTCGAGGCGACTGTAAAAATTGAAAAAACACTGGCTCTTTGGGACATTTAAAAAAAAATCTAACTTGATAGTAATAAAATTTAGTCTATAAAATACTACTTCCTTCGACTATTCTTCACTAAAAGTTGGGGAAATAGGAGTAATAATTAAAAATTCTTCCAATAAAGTTGTGGCGCCATCTATTCGATGACCTCTTAAGCGACATTCAAGCGCCTTCTATTTGACCACCTCTTAAGCGACATTCATATTGGCACTTTATAATAAATTGTATTTAAACCAAAAAACGCAATAAATGTACTATAAATTTATAAATATAAGAATAAATATCTCATGTTCGCCATGTGTAAGAATATAATAACTTAATTTTAGGGAAAGGTGAGTAATAGTTACATACATGAAATGCTTAAATTAATTCGGTAATCTATTTTAGGTTAGGTATGATACTAATGACATTAATCAATAATATTTTATTAATTTAATGTTCGTACAAAAAATATTGTACAAACCACTTGCGTGAAGACATCTTCCACGAACTCGCGCAATTAAAAACACTCGCTCCCGCGATCGCTTGTGCTTTCAAAGTGCGCTCATGCTAGAAAATAGTCTTCCCGCACTTGGTTCGTAAATAACTATTTCGCCCATTCATTCTGACAAAGCGAATAATGTGTAAAAATAGTCGACTAATTATCAAATCTGAGGAGATTTACTCTCAAAAAAGCTTGGAAAATAGAGGTGATTTTGATTTATCAGAAAAAAAAGTTTTCATACATATTTGTGGTAGGTACTGATTTCTAGTTACAATGATATCAAAATTATCTTAAGTTTTGCAATTACATATAATGAAAAAACTATATTTCAGCTTATATCAAAATGAAGTTAGTTATCAAAATTTCCACAGTCGAGTAGATGTGGTTCTGTTCAAAAACGGATATGTCAATTGCAAAATACTATTAACTTAGATTCATAGATTAATTGTGTGGGTATATTTTGATGTCTTAATAATTTCAACTATTATAAAAATCATGCATTTTAGTATTAACCACTGTAATAAAGAAACTAGCAGTGTTTTCAGTTTTAAGTGCAAAAACTTGATCTCTGTCCCTACTGAAATTTTATTACAGTTTAGATCACTATATTTCTCCAGTGTGATGGATGAAAAACCTATTATATTTATACTCCAAACTATTAGAAGACAATGTATACTCACATTTGCAGAAGAATATGAAGAAAATAGTAAAAGAAAGAGGACCAGAAAATACATGTTTATGAAGGTAAAATTCTGTTTGTTAAATGAAACAACACTAATTTTACACAACGAATTATTTTTTATCGCTGAAATAGAAATATATACTTTATTTTAATGAGAGATTAATATGCCTCAAACTAATTACACATATCAAGGTTTCAGTTGATAAGGCGAGTACAAATAAATAATAATTTTCTGCATTTTTTAAAACTACATTTTCATGTTTGGTAGGACCTTCTACTCTATGTTTTTCATGCGTCTCCAACTTTTTATTATTTTTATTACTATTATATGTAGAACTGTTTCCGGTAAAGTGAGATACGAATATAGTCATCCTAGAGTCTCGACAATTATTTAATTGTTTGAGACGTAATTTAAGTATACAGAAATTTCTGCAAAATTTTGACGCCTTAAGCATATAGACATATTAAAAATATAGAGAGGGAAATATACAAAGTTTGCAAGTAATTGATATACAGACGCATGCAAAATAATCAGTATCGTGCTTTTAGAGAGCAAGTACACTTTTTAATGAAATTATGTTAAGTGCCTAGACAGTTACGTTTTTACGTAACAATCCACTATGCACAAATATGGTATTTGTTTAATCTTATGTAAAACCAACCATCACCGTCTCTTATTTGTTTTATCTAGAGAAAGTTTAAAATATTTTTTGCAATTAGTACCGTAATCATACCATTTATTTCACTAGTGCTGTAATAGGGTCTATAACAGCACTAGTTGCGTGATAGAAATGGAACATTTAAACAGATTTATTTTAAGTTGGTCACATTGCAACAGAAATGGAGATGTCAATATGACATTTTGTAAGCAAGTTTGAGGTTTTTATATTGAAATTCATTGTAAGATTTGATATTTTTAATTAATCTTTGAAATAGTACAACTATTATAAACATTTATATTAACGTTTGAATTATCTTTCGAAGTGATAGTGATACCGTGTGCAGTAGAAACATTCTGTTGAAAATTATCAAAAATGTGTCAATTTTAAATTAACTTGTCAATTTAAATCTTGTGCCAAACCAAGGTGACAACCGCCACAAAATTTCCCTTGATTATCAAATTTTTCTCGTTTTACTTTTACAAAAAGAGAAATTTTAAAACTAATTGCAAAAAATAGCATAAAAGACACGTTTCATTTGACATTAAAGCACTCATTCAGTTAAGAAACTCGTGGCTACGCCACTCGTTTCTTAAACTCTGAATTCGTACTTTGAAACGTCAAAATGAAACTTGTCCTTTAATATACTATATGCGCATCTGTGAGGTTAAAACAGTTGTGTTGGGAGTACATTTACCACATTGCTTAATCTTATATTTCTTAATTTGAAGTTTATATTTTTGTTATCTTTATTATACGCAATATATTGCAGTTCTGACAGTTTTTGAAGCTAATAATACTAAAATTGCAACAAGAGGTAAATACCAACTTAATGGAAATGACATTTTCGAGTCGTAGACGAAAATTTGATAAAAGCAAATGAAAAAAGAGTGAAAAGAAAGAGAGCTGATAAAACATTTCGGAAATAATTGGATGTGAAAAAGAAAAACTTTAATTGAATAAGATATAAATAGAAGTGGCAAAAGATTTCAGATAAAAATTTTTTAGCTGCATATCTTGTACTAGCTATCAGTACAATCAAGCGGTCTCTAGGGAAAGAAATACTGGAAGTTGATTGACCAGTATTTAAATTTACTGATTAGTAATTTACTAGCAAGAAAGATAGCTTGATTTCTTAATTTACTTACCTTTCGTATTTGGAGCTTATATTGTTGTTATGTTTATTATGCTCGCTGATTTGCCAGGAAGAAAGTCAAAAGAAGACAAGCAAGAATAGAACTAAATACATTAAGTAAACTATTGAAGGTACTCATACGTTTCAAACGAAAAGATATGCTTGCCTTTTTGTCCAAATATACATGAAAAATATCAGTAATACTATTATAATTGTCTGCTTGGCTAGGATAATTTAAATAGGTAAATCTAATTATATAAATATACACTTCACACAAGTGTTTGTGACTAAAAGAACTTTTCCAGTGTTCTTAGAATATTTTACAAAAATATCTTCATTCTCGTGCAATATGTACGTTAAACATAACTTTTCCCGCCGGGCGAGAATCGAACCTACGGCTTGCCGAGCGCTAGACCGATACTCCCGCTTCCAGGCTACCGAGGGTGATGAGTGTTCAAATCTTTTAAATTTTGAAACTCGAACAAGTTAAATTAGACTACATTGGTAAATTTGGTTAACCTGTACAGTTTGTTCTAGAATGTTAAATTTTTTATGTACTTCCATTCTAGATAGGAAATGTCGCGTTGGCCAAGTTTATATTTGGTGGTAGAGAAAAACTATAAAAGCCGTTGCATTACCGCTTGAAAGGAAACATATTTTAAGTCTTGAAAGATCAGACTACAACTTTTAAAATTAAGACAGCCTCAGCTAATGTGCGATAAAACACACTAAGTATTAATGTACCGGGCACATTCTTAAACAATTTATATTTTGTATAATAAATTTAAAAAAAATATTTTAAATTTTCATTTAAAAGTGTATATATTAATTTATCATGGGTTCTATGGATTTTGATTAACTCTATGAAAATCTAATGTATTTACTTTGAAATAAAATTTTAAGGACATCTTGCATGATACTTAAATATTATTTTTGTGTTTTTAAATTCTGGAAATTCATCGTAGATGATATTTTTTATTTATTAATAGCTATTAAAGCGTAGTTGTTAACTTGGACAGGTATTTGTACAATAAAGCAGTTACCAAACAAACGCTATTGTGCTTGTTTGGTTTAACAATTTTGAGCGTGAAAATACACAAACGTGTTATCAATTCCGCGTAAATAGTTTGGCGATTTATTCATAATTCTAGCAGGCAATACCGATGAATCAAATATGTATTCACTGGTTTCAAGATAGATTCCAGAGGATGGATGTCTGATTGACTGTTTGTTAGTTTCAATGTAATTTCCTTAAAATGATTAAAATAAACTCTCTCTGAATATGAAAAGTCCTTTATTGATAATTATTTTTTACATGACATCTTAGAATTAATATAATAACATTTTCTAATAGAACAATAACAAGTATGCAAAAATAACCTAACTATAATAATAACAGATTACGTAAGAATTACTAAACTTAATATAATTATTAATTTATTAAATTTTAATAAATCGCAAAAAGGAAACCTATAGGTCGGGGCCAGTTGAATCAAGTCAAAAAGTTATAAATTCACACGTATTAAATTATGCTTATAGATTTTATTGATCTGTAAACATAATTTAATATGTGTGAATTTCTATCTTTTTGATTTGATTCAACTGGCACCGAGGTATAGGTTTTGTTTTTGCGATCTTTCAAATTAAATAAATTCACATTTACATACCAAAATATAAATTAATACATTACACAAATAAGAAATTGTATATCTTATAACACTAAATAAGAACCAGAGTAAAGGTCCTAGAATTTTTCAAGTTGTTACGCTTTTGACAAGAAGTCTCATAATCGTACATGATTAAGTACAAGTAATATAAAAAGGTGTTTGTATAAAGTGCCTTGAGAATGTGCAAGTGAAGGTGGTGTATATATGAAGAATAGCTTCTACTATTGCTGTGGTACATCCAAAGCAAAACTTGGTCTTGTGATTTGCATTTTATACACTTTCTTATTAACTAATACAAATATAATCTACTCAAGAAAATAGGTTTTGTTGAATTAAAAACAAGAAATTTCGAAATTCTTTCTTGTGGTAATACTTCTCATCTGAACAGAGTTTTGAAAATTTAGAAAACGCTAACAACTCTTCCAATATGAACGAATAATGTATATAATTAAACTAAATCTGTAATAAAAAAAAACTACATTTATACTACAGATAGGTATATGTCTAGAATACTATCAATTAAAAGATTATTACTAGATGGTTATGTCATGACATCGAATAAAACTCTAGTGTCTTATAGATTTTAATTTCCATAGCGTACGTTTATTTTCCCAACATCCTCCTTCTGTATTGCGAAACACTTATCACAATCATTATTGTGATAAGTGCCAAAGTACCATAAAACTTTTATTTCTGTACCTTCTTCAGACCAAATATACATTCAAATGTAAGTCTAGGAAGAAAAAAATTTTCAAACCTAAAAATATGTTATACACGAACTCAAGTATGAAGTGGTGTAGAGCTGTTGGACTGCTTATATAACACTGTTGGTATTCCTCTTAAAAACATTACATACGTAGTTTTTCCAGCCTTCTTTGGACTCTCTGTTCAAAAGAATAACGAAAATAAATAAAACAAATCCTTGAGAAGGTACAATAATGTGGCACAAAAAGAAACCAGCCAAAGATAACCAAATCCATGGGGAGATCACTGCCGGAAGAAATATCCAGTTAAGTCCTAATACAAAGACGAAAAAAATTGTGGCTCGAATTTTAGATTTCTGTGCATTTCTTTGGTGTTGATGTCCCTGACTTTTCCAGATATTCTTGATTGCGACGATATAAATTCCTAAATTCATCAAAATTATTGAGGCTATTGGTATGAATACGAAGTACTGAAATATATCTTTATTGTTGTAACAAAAATTACATTTGATGCAGTCATAGTACAAATATAAGCACAATATAATAATAAGAAGTGGTACGAACCACCCAATAATCATGGATTTTAGTATGCCAATATCATGAGTATCAAAAATTTTAATGAACTTCTGATATTGTTGGTAGCCGATTAGAGACATCCAAAAGAACTGAGATAAAATGCAATAATAGAAAATAAGGAATCCCTCCTGCGGAAGTTCGGCTAATTCATTGTCGACTATAAAAAAGACACTTTGAAAAGTTAAGATAATTGATAGTTGGATTGTATAAAATCTACGATTATACCATTTTTTAAGAACTATGGCTGAAAATAAAATTACACCTGTGCCAAATAATGATAACGATGTGCCAATTAGTCGAAATATTTTGAATGTATTGAAATGCTTGTTATAAATGTTTTCAATATCTATTCTCTCAAGAGTATTAACGGACATTGATATCATAGACAATAAATCAATTTTCTCCAAAAAAGTTTTGCTGCTGTTCCTTGAATATTCATGTGATACAGTGTTATAACCGTATGATGTCTTTAATTCAACTACGTTTTGGTTGTCACAAAAATTGCTTATATTTTCAGATACGTATGATATAGCTGTACCAAATACTGTAGTATTCCAAAAATAACCTACTCCTGTATATGAATTCATTTTCCAAGTTTTTGTTTTATCAGTTACACGTAAAAATATGGAAAAGCTAGCCATAGGAGTGCTGAAGGATTTAATAATTACAGTTTGACTTCTGCATGTTTGATCAAGCAAGATATTGTTATGAGTTATAATTACAGTTATGGGCTCAGAATCGCAAGAATTATTTAAAGTGCAGTTATTTATATACACAAGAACTTCAACGTTTTCGTTTGTAGTGTAGTCCATCGACTTGTTTTGCTGTGTTAAAATTTTAACATTTTCTTTAGAAAACGATGCTTTTTCACTTCTGTAGACTATTAGGCCAACTATTTCAGAGAATATGTCTGTTACTAACTTAATATAATTTGATTTTATTACTAGATTTTTGTTTGTAAATGATGTATATTGTAACGAGAGCAAAATAAATATTCGACTACTATTAGAAAACCTTCGTGGTAATTTCTTTATTATATTTAATGCCGTTTCCAAAGAATAATTTCTGTTTCTATAATGGTCTCGGTAATGCATGGCACAATATTCGAAATTTTCAAAAAACATTTCTCTATCTATCATGGACAAACTACCATCGAGAACCGGTAATAGATCATTCAATTTGTCAGGCTTCCTGCCGCATCTTGTGACGTACTTGTATATTTCCAAAGAATTGTTAGAAATACTAGTGAAATTTTTACATTCCAGATCGAATTGATTCGAATTCCTATATACACCATTGTAACAACTGAGAAATGGTATGAGTCCGTCTTTATTTATACAAAAATTCGTTGGATATGCTCTAGAGTTATTTGTTGTTATAGGCCAATATACCTTGTTGGAATTTGTTGTAGTTATCAATGGCATACAATTTCTTTTAGTTGCCGTTTCCATATATTGAGTTTCATTTGATGATGATGTACTATTAGATATAAGCGCGAAATAAGACATTGTAGACAAAATACAATCTGTCCTACTAGATTCGTATTGGTTAAGATAATTCTTTCCGAAAACGTGACCTTGGTCGGAATTAAAGTAGATATCAAGTAATGGTATATTCTTTCGTTTACAATAGTTGGGTATACTTAAGCCGATTACATCAGATTCAACTTCTATTGGATATTGATAATAGCGAGCAAAATATTTGGCAGTAAAGTTACTCTTCGATATTGTGATAATGACATAAAATTTTCTTTTTTCATCTTCTGTTAGTTGCAACAAAAGGTCTTGTAGAAACTCTTGATGCAAATAAGCAGCTGTTCTCACTTTCTTTTGGAGAATTCCATTTTTTAAAGAATTATTACAAGTTTGTTGCACCCAAATATTTGGATTAATTCCCAGTTCGTATAAAGCTAAGCCACTGTTATTGTTTATAAGGGGATTCCAAGCTTTTACAATTAAATTTGGTGTTTCTATACTGACATACACTCTGTTGTCACTTAAGATACTAACAATACAATCAAAAATATACTGTAGATCCGTTTCGTAATAGAAGTTAGGCATATTTAATAAGTTATGAAAAACATAAATTAAATTTTGGGGTTCTAGGATTACTTCAAATACACTAATATGATGAATATAGTACAAGATAACTAATACAAACCCATAGTCAAGTTCACTAAAATTCTTGAAATTTGTAGTAAGTAATTTCAAGTGTGTTGCATTTAATGTTACATCTTGACTATTGTTGTCTGATTTAAAAGAAAATATACTTCCAATATGTGATACTGCAGAGCAAGTTATCAAAAAATTTTCGAACTCAAAAAAAATATAATGCCAACTCAAGAATCTCGAGAAGAAATCCACGTAGAAGGAGCATTTTTGCGTACTATTATTTTTCAGAATGGATATTTCTGTTGAAACAGCAGTTTCACTTTCTAATGTTGCTAGCTTCTGGGAGACTTCTATGGCATTTGTCGTATGAGTGGAATTTTCCTAGAATAAGTAATTTTTTTTTGTTATTTGAAAAGACAGTTGACGATTGTTTTTTTTAAATATCATTCATTAAAATCAGATAAAATATAAGGAAGTTACAGCACCAAAGGTTTTTCATAATACACCCGGTATATACAGTGCGTTCGTGATGAAAAAAACAAATTCGCTAAAAATTCAAGTAATTATTTTGCAGAAAAACGCTCGGACAGGTCGATTAGTATTTTTAGTTGTGAATTTTTTGACATAAGAAAATTATATACAGGGTGTCTAAAGAAGAACATATGCAGCAATCATTGTTCTTTTTAAATAGAACATACTGTATGTTATGCCATATTTGAATTGTATGGTAAATTCTCAACACTTTTTGTGTAACATACCATATCCTCAAAATCAGCGGTTTTCGGAATAATGACGTTTGAAATGTGATAAATTAAAAAAAATACATGAAAATCGATTAATTTGAAGTAGAGTTTTTTGTTGAAGATAAAATTTGCATTACCAGGGTGTTTTTGTTGGCTTTTAAAAAAATGTTCAAGGTGTCCTTGTTCAAACATTTTATTTCATTACCTATGTGTATTTTAATTTATCACAAAACTCATTATTCCGAAAACCGCTGATTTTGAGGATATGGTATGTTACACGAAAATGTGTTTAATGTGTTTAGAATTTACCCTACAATTCAAAAATGGCATAATATACAGGGTGTTCCATTAAAAAAAAAACAATGATTGCTGTATAAATACATATGTTCTTCTGTATATAATTTTCTTATGTCAAAAAATTCTAAACTAAAAATACTAATCCACCTGTCCGAGCGTTTTTCTGCAAAATAATTACCTGAATTTTAAACGAATTTGTTCCTTTCATCATAAACGCACTGTATATATATATATAATTATTATTCCAAAGTGTTAACTTCAGTTTCTTTTTCTTGGCCGTGTTAATTGTTATTATTCAATTGAAACCTATTTGCAGGGATTAGCGATGTTTTACATACAAAAAAAAAGCCTTTTAAATTGTTTGTGATGAAATGTAAGTGTATTCTTAAACAGATAATTTTTTGACAAAGACAATAAACAGATTGTCGAAACGTTAAATGTTTTCGTTTTTATTCACATTTATATAAAATAAATACCAGGCCTCTAACCCAAGAAATTATTATTAATAATTGGATTTATAATCATATATATATATATATATATAATTTGGGTATATATGTATATATACTCAAATTCTGTTTTATAAACAGTAAAAAAATCCACATTTCAATAATAGATCACATCAGTGGAGGTGGCTGATTGTTACCAAATCAATCAAAATTATATATATATATACAGGGTGTCCAGAAACTCTCCTGACAAACGAAGACCGGAGATTCCTCAGATAATTTTAAGACAATTTAACCCAATTCACCCTAGTCCGAAAATGCTTCCTAAGGTCATAGGCGTTCGTTTTGTGTAGGTAAACGGTTATTTTAACGCATAACTTTTTTGTCTTTAACTTTTAAGCATTTGTGACACTAGATTATTAAATTTTCAGGTATTGTAGTACTAAAAGGTACTCTTACTTTAAGTCGGTAGGATACACCGTTTTCTAGAAAAATCGATTTGAAAATTTTTGGTTTTTTATCATTAAAATTCAATTTATTATTTTTTGCACTAGTTCGCTCTGAACTGCCAACAGAAATAAAACCTACGTTTTTAATTGTCAAATTGTTGTCAGTTCGCGAAGTTGAAATGACGAAAGATGAAATGACGAAAACACGAAAAATCTTCAAATCGATTTTTCTAGAAAACGGTGTATCCTACCGACTTAAAGTAAGAGTACCTTTTAGTACTAGAATACCTGAAAATTTAATAATCTAGTGTCACAAATGCTTAAAAGTTAAAGACAAAAAAGTTATGCGTTAAAATGACCGTTTACCTACCCAAAACGGACGCCTACGACCGGTACTAGAAATTCGCAATTGATGGAATCGATGCATCTCTGGAGGATAAATAAGCATATCAGTTTTTGTTTTTTTAAATAGAAGCGTTCGGGAGATATTAAAAAAAAAATAATTACAAGGCGCCATCTTCAAAGAGCTCTAGCTCCCTTAGGAAGCATTTTCGGACTAGGGTGAATTGGGTTAAATTGTCTTAAAATTATCTGAGGAATCTCCGGTATTCGTTTGTCAGCGAAGTTTCTGGACACCCTGTATATATATTGTATTTACTACATGAACACCTTCTCTAATGACTATTACCTGTTTAGGTTTCGTAAATAAAGAATGAGGTGTCGCCACCACACGGCCTTTTTATACGCATGAACGATTCGAATTATACAAAAGTTGTTCTAAATTAAGTATTAAATACTTTTATATTCTTAACAAAATAAACCTGTCAAGGTGTGTTACTTCAAGTCCAAATTTTAAGAATTTTTTTATTCAAAATCCTATTCTAAATATTCCTATTCTCGAGTGTTACTCGCTAAGAGTAAAAGTGTTACTTCCGTTACTTCCCGATCCAGCTCTAAATGCTTTTGTAGAATTTATTACGCGCCCACTACACTTCCGGTAAAATAAAATATTTTATTTCCAATCAATTTCATGATACAGCTTTTAAGCAGAACTTTCTTGAAGTTACTTATTGCTTATTTATTAAGTGAAATTTTCAAGTATTTATTTGTTGACATACTAAATAACTCTATATATAATAAAATATAAGTCTTAGCTCCATTACCAAAAATTATTATTTTATCAAATTCTATCAAGGCCAACTGTATGTGCTATTGCTGCGCGATATAAGACAGTCACATAACGAGATTTATATTGATAAATTTGATTCTGGGAACCTCAAAATATTGATCCTTATGTAACGCCATCTTATTAAAATAAACTTTAAAATAACACTTTAACATTAACTTTACAATAATTAATATTAATAATTTTAAAATAATGAACGAAATAAAATGAAAAAAGGCGTTGCTGAAAATGAAGTTTTTGGGTAGCCTCAAGAATACCAATTCAAAAGGAAACACTAATTAGAGTTCAATTACATTGTAAAGTGTTTGTTTGGGTTTTGTATATGACTTCTTGGGTTTTAAAAAATGTTGTGGTATTAACGTAATCGACGCTTTCAACTGTATTGGAAGATTTTGACACTTTACTATTCCACATCGCAATATTTTCCTCATAAAATATTCAACCACTGTGGTACCGGAAGTATCATTTGCACCTCACATATGCAAACAGTTATTCTATAGAATTGCAACTAAATGATCTGTGTTAGGACAAAATTAACTTTGTTATACAGTAAGCTGTTATACATGCATGTACACCTATTAAATGAAATATGGAATATTTCCAAATAACACTGGTTAAAAAGGTAATATTCACTAAACCCTTTTTGAAATGTAAACTTCTTTGGGCGCGTTGCGTTGATTGTGGGTACTGAACAAGACTGAGCCGTCACGCTCGGCTATGTAACGCTCGTTTGGGTAAAGTCGGCTCGAGTCGACTAAGGGAACGAGAGAAATATATCATATAGAGGTATTTAATTTCAATTAAATTGAAATTTAAATGAATAAATAAATTTATGTCCCCGAGCCGCACGGCTGAGAAGCCGACACGTTAGCATCAGACCAGCGCGGGACTCGTAAGCGAGTATTCATATCGTCTATTTATATATATATATAAAATATATTACAATTCTTTGCCAATTATACAAATGTATTGAAAAATTGAAAATCTTCTTGGTAGTAGTGGCATACAATGAATTAAAAGTAATAACAATATGACAACTGGTTGTCAATTAGAAAACAATGACAAATATAAAATGTAACATTTTCATTTATTTTTTAATTTACATTTTATATTTGTCATTGTTTTCTAATTGACAACCAGTTGTCATATTGTTATTACTTTTAATTCATTGTATGCCACTACTACCAAGAAGATTTTCAATTTTTCAATATATATATATATATATATATATCAACAGTTCTACTCTTAATTTTTCTTTACATAGTTGCGTCGTTGTTATTTGTATATTTGGATTGACTGAACAGTTTGTGGTAGACCCCAAGCCTTTTAATGTGATTATAGAAATAATCTCGACTGTCCTATGCTTATTGATTACATTTTCATTTATACATTTTGATTTACATTTTATATTTGTCATTGTTTTCTAATTGACAACCAGTTGTCATATTGTTATTACTTTTAATTCATTTTATGCCACTACTACCAAGAAGATTTTCAATTTTTCAATACATATATATATATATATATATATATATATATATATATACAGGGTGAGTTTTTTTGAATGTTTAGCATTGGGATCTCAGAAACTACTGGAGATAGAAAAACGCTTAAATGGGGAAAGATGCGCAGTTTTACGAATTTGATTTAAAACTGCTTTTGTTTCTCCGATAACTTTCATGGCTTATTAGATATTCAAAGAAAACTAAATTTTACGTTTTTCTTTAAACATGCTTAGCATCGTTAATAGTAATTTTAGAGAAAAAGTGTTCAGACAAAAGTTTTAGATAATTTTACGCCAAATAAAACTATGTAGCTAATATTTTTTTTTCGTTCGCCATTATCGAGTTATGACACAAACTTGTGTTTTTTTTAATGGAAACCATAGTTGGTTTTGACATCGTTAAAAAGCTTATTTTTTGCTGATTACAATGATATAAGGTTTGATATGGTTATTTTAAAAAATAAAGAGGATATAGACATTTTTATGGTTTTTATGGAAAACAATTGAATTTCGAACTGATAAAATACAAACCAAACGAAAACTTATTTTGAAATCTTATGTAGTAATAAAATGAAAACTATAAGAACTTTTATTAAGGGCACACAACATTATTAATGTTCAAAGATACCTCCATTATTATTAATACACAAATTGCATCCCTTCACAACAGAATTTGTAGCATTGCGTACTTTACGCCTACCAATGTTATTAAAAGCAACTAAGACAGCTTGTCTTAAATCGTCGATTGTTTCATATGTTCTTTTGTATACTGTGTCCTTTAGTACACCCCACAAGAAAAAATCCAAAACTGATAAATCAGGGGATCTAGCCGGCCATTCAATGGGTGCATTTCGTACTATCCATTGATTACGGAAGTTCAAATTTAAATAATTTATAACATTCAGTTGATTGTGCGGAGGCGCTCCGTTATGTTGAAACCATTGCATTGCTCGGGTTCTTAAATTTAAATTATCTAACATTTCCTCGAAATCTTGTAAAAAATTAAGATAACGATTGCCAGTTAGTGATCCATCAAAAATAAAAGGAGGAAGAACAGTTGATCCTATAACACCACCCCAAACATTAAACCCAAATTTAATTTGTGGTCTCCTATGTTCAACGTGAAGCGGATTTGTTTGAGACCATATTATGTGCTCATTGTGCCTATTAAACATTCCACAATTTGTGAAACGAAATTCATCAGTCCATAATATTTTCATTGAGCAGTGTGGATCGTTTTGACACTGATCTTTAAACCATCTACAAAAAGCTATTCGTCTGATGTTATCACCTTCATGTAAAGTTTGTGATACTGATAATTTGTAGGGACGAAATTTATGCTTCTTCAACACTCTGACAATAGTGCGTTGAGAGGAGCCCATTTCTGTTAAAATTTGTCGGGTCGATATAGATGGATTCTGAGCGACACATGCTAATATGTTTATTTCTCTATCTTCATCCATCCCTTTTTTTGATTTTGGTTTAACGAACGAACCATAATCTGCTAAATTATCCCATAATCTCTTAAAAGTAGGTAGCCACGGCTGACATCGATCAAAATAATTTTTAAAATAAACTTCAGCAGCTCTAGTAGAATTTCTCTGGCACTGAATGTAACATTCAACCATATCACGCTTTTCTACGTTAGAAAATTCCATAGCCAATGCAAACTTATGATTAACGGCCGTTTACACCGCTTATAGTTAGGTTACAATTAAATTAATTAATAGTTAATTGTCAATGTTTGACAATTAACTATTAATTAATTTAATTGTAACTTATGATTAACGGCCGTTTACACCGCTTATAGTTAGGTTACAATTAAATTAATTAATAGTTAATTGTCAATGTTTGACAATTAACTATTAATTAATTTAATTGTAACTTAACTATAAGCGGTGTAAACGGCCGTTAATCATAAGTTTGCATTGGCTATGGAATTTTCTAACGTAGAAAAGCGTGATATGGTTGAATGTTACATTCAGTGCCAGAGAAATTCTACTAGAGCTGCTGAAGTTTATTTTAAAAATTATTTTGATCGATGTCAGCCGTGGCTACCTACTTTTAAGAGATTATGGGATAATTTAGCAGATTATGGTTCGTTCGTTAAACCAAAATCAAAAAAGGGATGGATGAAGATAGAGAAATAAACATATTAGCATGTGTTGCTCAGAATCCATCTATATCGACCCGACAAATTTTAACAGAAATGGGCTCCTCTCAACGCACTATTGTCAGAGTGTTGAAGAAGCATAAATTTCGTCCCTACAAATTATCAGTATCACAAACTTTACATGAAGGTGATAACATCAGACGAATAGCTTTTTGTAGATGGTTTAAAGATCAGTGTCAAAACGATCCACACTGCTCAATGAAAATATTATGGACTGATGAATTTCGTTTCACAAATTGTGGAATGTTTAATAGGCACAATGAGCACATAATATGGTCTCAAACAAATCCGCTTCACGTTGAACATAGGAGACCACAAATTAAATTTGGGTTTAATGTTTGGGGTGGTGTTATAGGATCAACTGTTCTTCCTCCTTTTATTTTTGATGGATCACTAACTGGCAATCGTTATCTTAATTTTTTACAAGATTTCGAGGAAATGTTAGATAATTTAAATTTAAGAACCCGAGCAATGCAATGGTTTCAACATAACGGAGCGCCTCCGCACAATCAACTGAATGTTATAAATTATTTAAATTTGAACTTCCGTAATCAATGGATAGTACGAAATGCACCCATTGAATGGCCGGCTAGATCCCCTGATTTATCAGTTTTGGATTTTTTCTTGTGGGGTGTACTAAAGGACACAGTATACAAAAGAACATATGAAACAATCGACGATTTAAGAGAAGCTGTCTTAGTTGCTTTTAATAACATTGGTAGGCGTAAAGTACGCAATGCTACAAATTCTGTTGTGAAGAGATGCAATTTGTGTATTAATAATAATGGAGGTATCTTTGAACATTAATAATGTTGTGTGCCCTTAATAAAAGTTCTTATAGTTTTCATTTTATTACTACATAAGATTTCAAAATAAGTTTTCGTTTGGTTTGTATTTTATCAGTTCGAAATTCAATTGTTTTCCATAAAAACCATAAAAATGTCTATATCCTCTTTATTTTTTAAAATAACCATATCAAACCTTATATCATTGTAATCAGCAAAAAATAAGCTTTTTAATGATGTCAAAACCAACTATGGTTTCCATTTAAAAAAACACAAGTTTGTGTCATAACTCGATAATGGCGAACGAAAAAAAAATATTAGCTACATAGTTTTATTTGGCGTAAAATTATCTAAAACTTTTGTCTGAACACTTTTTCTCTAAAATTACTATTAACGATGCTAAGCATGTTTAAAGAAAAACGTAAAATTTAGTTTTCTTTGAATATCTAATAAGCCATGAAAGTTATCGGAGAAACAAAAGCAGTTTTAAATCAAATTCGTAAAACTGCGCATCTTTCCCCATTTAAGCGTTTTTCTATCTCCAGTAGTTTCTGAGATCCCAATGCTAAACATTCAAAAAAACTCACCCTGTATATTGAAAAATTGAAAATCTTCTTGGTAGTAGTGGCATACAATGAATTAAAAGTAATAACAATATGACAACTGGTTGTCAATTAGAAAACAATGACAAATATAAAATGTAAATCAAAATGTATAAATGAAAATGTAATCAATAAGCATAGGACAGTCGAGATTATTTCTATAATCACATTAAAAGGCTTGGGGTCTACCACAAACTGTTCAGTCAATCCAAATATACAAATAACAACGACGCAACTATGTAAAGAAAAATTAAGAGTAGAACTGTTGATAATATAACAATATAGAATGTAAAATAGTCAAGTATAAATGTAAATGAAAGCAAATAAGCATAGGACAATCGATAATTACTCATGTAATCCTTTCAAAATGGCCTAGGTTCACCTAAACATGTACAATTTTGATTGAAATACACAAACAATTAACGATGCAACTATGTATGTGTTAAGATGTATTTGTAGCTACAGACATATATGTTTCTACCTAGTTTGGTTTCGTCAGTGCAGCATAACAAAGAAAGTGTATATTTTATTAACTGCCTGGTTGAAATAAGGCATTACACAGTATTAGGTATTTTCACAGTTGTTTTACACTTGGACATTTTGGATTGACATTTTAAGGTAATACTATATTTTTTATTCACATATTAATGCTTTAACATACACTTTCTTTGTTATGCTGCACTGACGAAACCAAACTAGGTAGAAACATATATGTCTGTAGCTACAAATACATCTTAACACATACATAGTTGCATCGTTAATTGTTTGTGTATTTCAATCAAAATTGTACATGTTTAGGTGAACCTATGCCATTTTGATAGGATTACATGAGTAATTATCGATTGTCCTATGCTTATTTGCTTTCATTTACATTTATACTTGACTATTTTACATTCTATATTGTTATATTATCAACAGTTCTACTCTTAATTTTTCTTTACATAGTTCCGTCGTTGTTATTTGTATATTTGGATTGACTGAACAGTTTGTGGTAGACCCCAAGCCTTTTAATGTGATTATAGAACTAATCTCGACTGTCCTATGCTTATTGATTACATTTTCATTTATACATTTTGATTTACATTTTATATTTGTCATTGTTTTCTAATTGACAACCAGTTGTCATATTGTTATTACTTTTAATTCATTTTATGCCACTACTACCAAGAAGATTTTCAATTTTTCAATACATTTGTATAATTGGCAAAGAATTGTAATATATTTTATATATATATATATATATATACATGCGTCTGAACCGACGAAAATCTCTCCGTCGAGGAACCCTTTAAAGTTGTTCGTACACTCACGCCATTATATTTCGCGGACTGTGTTGCGTTTGTTAATTGGTAACTTCGCGGACAGTTAACCAAAAAATTTGTTGTGTGTGTATGAGACATTATCTCTATAATAATATAATATAATATTTCGCGCTCAGGTAAGTTTTAGCATCAGTATATTCCGGGTGTTAAATAACGTCCACACGCATTTACTATAATTTGTATACCAATGCAAAACAGAAACGTTGAGAATAGAGCATTGCTTTAATTGCTCATTACATACGAATTTATAAGCATTTAATTCTTTTCTGTTACACATGATGCATGAAGAAAATCAAATCGATGACAAATTAAAACGAAAAAGGAACTTGTCTAATGCGCGCGTGAAGAAATATCGTCAAAAGAAGCACACTAAATCTCAGCAACTGAATTCGTCGATGCAGGATGACCCTAATGTAATATAGAACGAAAAAAAAAGTTGGATTTCGTATTATTAACCTCGCCTTGATGAAGTTTTCACTTCTGCCGTGTGGTTTTAAGCACACCCATTTTCTTATTTCTATGTATTTCGGTACATATTTGATGTGCTTTTTTTCCATTTTGGCACTATTAGAATTTGCTAATTTAGTTACTTACCCTGATCCACTCTTTGGTGCTGCCTATACCAAATCTGTATTTCTACTTACACATTTCGGGACAGACCAAAATTTGCTTTATAACACTAATCAGTTTCTTGTTGGCACTTCTCAATCTTACGATGATAACAAGGAGCATTATTGGCAATAATTAAGCATTTTAAAAATTACTATAGCATCTTTATTTATCCATCAGGTGCAAGTCTAATTACAAAACAAAAATTAACAATGTTCAAATATTCATAATAAATCCACATGTATCCTTTTTAAAATTGTTCTAAATCAGCCCTCAATTACCTTAGAGTTCACATATTCAGACTTGATGTTAATATTAATGACCAAATAACGTCTGCTTCACTTCCGCCGGGCAATTCTTTCATTAGAATTTCATACATCTACAAATCTTAAGATATAATTTAACCTAAAAATGCAAATAATTATAACTATTTACTAAGAATTTTCCTTACACTACATTTCGAATATTCAATGCTTATTTTCCGAAGTACCTTGCCTTTTATTGCAAACTATTTTGGTAAGAACTAAATGACCCAGAACAGACACGTTTTTTTCTGTGAGAAACTGGATATACAGTTTTCTATTGGTGCTCGACGTATCTTCCAAAATATATTGATAGTAAATATGTAGTACACCTATGCATTGCGGCGGCCATATTGAGTTATCACTTTGGACAAATATTATTATTAAGGCGACTCTCTCCTATTCTATTCTTTCCTCGTAGACATTAAATGAAAGGACTCAATATGTGTAGTATTAGAATAATTTTGTAGAAAAGAATATGGACTAGACAAAATAAATGTCAAATCAGTAAATGTCAATAACAGTAGATTTGATATAATCCAATCATATTGCATATTTTTATCACGTGATTTTAAAAATGCTCAACGATTACAAAGCATTTTACTGTACTTTGGATAGATGGCGCCACATTTTGAGGTTATAAGAATCAGAAAAATCTCGCTATGTGACGGCCTTATATCGCACAGCGATATTAAATACAGTTGGCCTTGATTCTATAGAATTTTTGCGTCATCTTGTATGTTTTTATTTTATTACTACTGATCATTTTGCCATCTATGAGCAGTGTACGTCACTTAGTCAGTGACAGTTAGTGTCATATGTGTGTTGATATTAAAGGTTTTGTGTTGTGTGTAAACATTATGTCGTATAATTATGAAACTTAAGTAATTCGTTTATTTTTTGTTAACATTTTTTTCATTATAACTTTATCTTGTTAACTTAACAATAAAAAATACTCAGTGAGGTTGAGGCAGGTGCTAGTAAATGACCACGTTTTTGCATTTTCGAAAAGATTGGAAATATTGTTTTGTGGAAGTAAGAGGAAATAGTGTATGTCATCTGTACAAGCGCACCGTAACTACTAAAAAATATAATATTAAAAGACATTTTAAATTAGAACATGAGAACTTGGATAAAAAATGTATGCCTCATAGTGCTATTCGAACTTAGAAAATAATACGCTTAAAGAAGGGATTGTTGAGCCAACAATTATTGTTCAAAAATGTAACAGATAATTCAAAAAATGTAACTATGGCTTATAAAATAGCACATTTTTTTTTGCGAAGAGTAAGAGATCGTATTCAAATGGGGAATTATTTAAACAAGCTCTACTTAGTGTTGCCGATTTTCTCTTTGATACTTTTTCTAGAAAGCCAGAAATAATTAGGGCAATAAACGATTTACAGTTGTCACATAATACCATAAAAAGAGGGACTGTGGCAATATCTACCCATATTAAGGATTAACTTGATGCTCATATGAATGCATTATTGTATTATTAAGTCGCAATTAGTCATAGATTTAGTATGCATTTATTAGTAAGAATTGTGACGCCAAAAGTTTATATTAACGTGATAAACACTCCGATAGTAATATACATTCCCACAGCTAAAAGAACGTGTACGTGCGTGTGAATGTGAATGGAAACACCCGAACTTTGTAGAAAGCGGGGAATCCCAGACATTCTGATATAAAAGGAAAATATACGCGTTCAAGAAAGAGAGAGTCGAAGGCGAGATACGTTAAATGTTGTATCAAAAGGCTAACTCCCAACAATAGACTACTCATAAGAGTCATTGTTAATCTATCTTAAATAAATAATCGACTACTGAGATAATCGGCCACGGTCGGAAGAATCGTGGTTAATTGTAAAAAAAGTAATAAAATAGTGTTCAAAGTTGCACATAAGCAGTAAATGTGTTATATTGTTAAAATAAAAATTGTGCTTCGCTTGGCATACGCTTGGCAGATGATTTCGTTGAAGACAACGCTGATAATAAACAGCCCGAAGTTCCCGCTGAAAACAGTATAAAAAAGAAGCTGAATAAGAAGAGTTAAAATAAGGTATTATTTAAATGATTATTGTTTGATGAATGTATTTTTTTATAATAAAGAATGAAAGATTGTAGAAATAAATTTCAAACAGGGAGTTTTTATATTAATATCGTCTACAAAATATAAGTATAAAGTAACTTGATATGTTTCGCAAGTGTCGATATGTATATAAACACATATAATATAGTATGTACATTGTATGTAATAAATTCTGGCTTTTATTGTTTACGTTTTAATATTGCAAAGAATCTACATAAATATTTGTTTCAGTTTAATATTTGTAAAGAAGAATGTATTGAAATTGTCTTTTAAATATATTTCGTTTCTTTTGTTGTTTGTGAAAATATATATACAAGCATTGATTTTCAATATAAGAATTATTAAAATTTTAAATGGTATGTTCAGGAACCTTTTTACTTAATCATTTCTATTAACTCGAATCGCCCTGAGATAATCTGACTTTAGCTGGCAAAATAAATAATTTTACATTTTATTTTCAAATTTTAACTTTAAATTAAATATCTTAATTTAGATATAGGGGTTTCTTTACATTATGTCGTCCAACTTTGGGGTTGTACCTTTACATCTTGATATTAACTTCAAATGGAGACTTTATTTTTAACAAATATCTCGTAAATTATGCATTATGCAGTACAAAAGCATCTAGAGCTGGATTCTGAATAAATGTAGTATAAGAGAAATTTCAAAATTCGGACCGGAAGGAAAACTTCTATCGAGTAGCACTTTTTTGCAAATATCTCACAAAGAATGCATTCTTTAGAGATTTCTAAGAGAATAGGAATACTAAGAACAGAATTATGAATAATTTTTGTATAAAAAATTCTCAAAATTCGGATTTGAAGTAAGACACTTACAGGCTTATTTTTTCTAAGAAGATAAAAAGTATTTTAAACTTAATTTAGAACAACTTTAGTATAATTTGAAACGCACATTCGTATAAGAATGTCGTTTGCTGGGCACACCACATTTTTCAAGTTTCGGCATTAATTTAAAAGGGGGCGTACATTAATTACGTGGTTTTTTTTTTAAATTTTGACCCGCCCTCCCGCTTGGTGAGATTTGGTAAGATGTGGATAGGACTTCGCCATCTCTCTATTTACCTTATAAGTTCTAAATAATTAAATATATTTGATATTTTCATGTATTTTGCTTCATACCACTAAATATCTCACCGTTAATACTGACGTCTTCTGTGAACTACATTTTTTCCGCGAAATAAGAAAAGAAAAATGATACTACGTTTAAGGTGCATTATAACGAATGCATTAAATTTAGTAAAAGTAAAAAATAGGCTGCGACACCTTCCCTAATTCTTCACTCACTTCATGGGCATTCATGTGCTTTCTCTATCGTAATGATTGGATACATGTCGTCCATGTCTTTTGGTAGTATAGAGACAAGCATTAGATGTATCTACAGTCTCCTCATATAGCCACTTCAGCCTATCGTCAACGGAGCGCAGTAGCTTTTCAGTCCGACGGTGACCACACGCGTTAGTCGAACCCTGACCACAGGTGCTCGTGAGGTTTGCATGCAGTGTCGACCAGTGTTTTTGCAGCTTAACGCTGAACGCCCGCTTCAAGCTGAGTTCGATTTGAAATAGGCGTACCACTGTTTTTCGTGCAACTGTAATAAAAGACAAATGTTTAAGGGTCCGCGTGCTCTGTCTTATGCTGAGGAAAAAGATAGAGAAAAGAACTTGTCACCTAATCTAATCTGTCTGTAATTTATGGCTGCGTTATGGTCTCAGATAATCGCCGGTTGGCCCACATGTTTGACAGTCGGGAAACAACCTCGCCTAAATTAGACAATCTATATTTTCTCAAACACACAAAAAAAGTGAAGCTGAATATGTAAAATCACCTGCCGGATTCAACTTTTGAGTTGGAAAATAAAATCGAAATCGCAAAAAGGTCGAAAAATCGTTTTTTTGTGTAAATTTTAAAATTTTCATTTTCTTCAATTTTTAATACTTATCTCGTGATATCTCAGCAATGCAGAGAGCTAGGGATCTGTTTTTTTAAAGGTTATACCCTAAAGTATTTGGATGATACTAGTGTTTTCGATTTTTCTTTATGGTGTGTAAATCTTATAAAAAAAAAAGTTTTAGTAGACGACCAATTTGTGTAAGGTATTTTTCAGCTATCGAGTAACTAATCTTATTTTTCAGAATTTACCCATATATATGTGAAACAAAATAAAGCCAACATTCCAAAATTATTTTTTGTGCAAGAAATAAATTTCTAGATCGTTTCAGAAGCAAATTATTGCGAGTCAAATATAATAATTATACTCCCTGCCCGCAAGCCGTGTGAGTCCTAGCATGCGCTTCTAGCAGGTATAGCGTTAGGGACGGGAAGAGATATTGCTTTTACTTTCTGATACGTAGTATAAGGAAGTATTGTGACGCTGACAATGTATATGTACACTATATTGTAAAGAAAATATCAACGGTTTCGATAAAATAATGTCCGAGTAACGATTACTTTCTTAACATACACCGATCTCAGAAGTATTTTACAAACTGCGTAGAAACTGCCCTAAATGGTAGACGGAGCTACCTCTCGACACAATGTGCGAGCGTACCACATACTCTATTTGATTTCAGTGAATTTCGCCCAAATTTCAAAATTTTGTTTTCCGTTTCGTGACCTTATTTTTAAAAATTAAGAAAAAATAAAATTTATGTATTGCTGTTGAGTGTTACATAATTTTAAATAAAGACTTGTTTTTTGAAATTTCTTACATTTTTATTTTTATTTAGGGCCCTTTGGACAATTTCGAAGAAATTACGATTTATCCATTGAAAGGCATTTTTTTCTTAAATTAGCGTGTAAATTCGGTAAGGTTTTCATGAAAAATACGATTAGGAAATGGGAAAAACGATTTCGAGGCCGGGCGTATAGCCTTAACACACGATGCAAAGTAAATACTGCACGACTTGCAGCATCTGTTATGGATAGCTGATCAATCACCGAAACAGATGGGCAATAGTAATCGTACGGCAATTGGGCAATACGTGGGCGGAATTGTGGATAAACAGTGTAGTATTGCCGAAGCAGGAATCTGCTCCGGCACAGTTGGTTCTCCGTTGACTGATTTACACGCAATTGAAAGAAGTGTTGAACAAGTGTCAGATTCGTTCGGGAAGTTCCTTGCGTCGCCAGTTAGAATCATTGTATTTCAGTCAGTCGGTCGTAATTGATTTTGTAATACAATAGGTTTTCTGTTAAATAATGCAAATTCTTTAAATTTAAAAGTTGATGTGACCTCACTTCACTTCACTTGAGCTCACGTATTAATGGACGCCCCCAAAATAAGTTGGCCCATAAATAAATATAGGTACAAAATTTTAAAAAAATGTTATTATTCAACGCTTAATAATCTTATATTCATTATTTTCTCTTTTTATGATACTTACTAATGTGCAATTAATTTTGGTGGTAATATTTGAAAAATACAAATTGAAAAGTATTTATTTATGCGAATATTAAGATGGTGTGAATAAGAATATGTTTTGAATCAAAAAGAAATTAATAAGCAAAAATTGTAAATAGAAGAGAAGGAAAATAAGAATTATTAATAATATATTAATAATAATCACATAAAATAGTAATAGAGCAATTATCAAATATATTTAGATTTAGTTTCAAAGTTGAATGCTTGAAAAATACAATTTTAATTTAGCAGAAAAAATATTTTTCATACATATTTGAGGTAGATGAAAATTTCTAGTCACGTTAATATCAAAATGAATGATAATGGATTCCAATTCATATCAATAAGATAGAAATTTTTCAAAATTACCACAATCGAATGGATTTTATTTTATTCATCAACTGAAATGTGAATTGCAAAGTACTATTAATTTAGATTCATAGATTAAATATGAGAGTGCTTTTTGATTTCGTAATAATTTCAAATATTATAAACCTCTTGCATTTTTAGTATTTACTATTGTATGTATTAGTGATCGCAATTTTAAGTGCAAAAACTTCATACTTATATTAACGTATTAAATAATAATAGCCCTTTAACAATTGAAATTTTATTACAATTGAGATTAATATATCTTTCCAGTGTGATGGATGAAAATGAAAATGATTAAACTTATTGAATTTATATTTCAAACTTTTAACTATTAGAAGACAATGTAAGATACTCACATTTGCAGAAGAACTTGGAGAGAATAGTAAAAGGAAGAGGAGCAGAACTTTCTGCATGATTGTTAAAGTAAAATTCTGTTCGATAAATGAAACAACACGAATTTTACAGCGCAAATGATTTTTTATCACCGAAAGAAAAATACATAGGGATATACTTTATTTTAATGAGAGGTCCAATTAGTAGGCTTCCAACTAATTACACATATCAAGATTTTAGTTGATAAGGCAAGTACAAATACATAATAATATTTTCCTTTTTTTAAAACTGTATTTTAACATGTTTATTTTTCATAAGGGCTGTTTCTCTATACTTTTCATGCGTCTCCAACTCTTTATTATTTTTATTACTATTATATATCGAGCTGTTTCTTCTAAACGTGAGATAAGAATAAAAGTCATCCTACAGTCGCAATAATTATTTAATATTTCGAAACATGTTCGGATTAATTTAAGTACACATAAATTTCTGCAAGATATCGACGCCTCAAACATGTAGTTCAGTAAAATGTGTCATTTTGCTATGCCGATACCGAAAAAGTAGTTTTCAAAAAATCTCTCTCTCTCTCTCTCTCTCTCTCTCTCTCTCTCTCTCTGTTTGTGTCTCTGTGTGTGTGACCACGATAAGCGGTCAAATCGCTATAGCCATCAATTCCAAATTTTGTATTTACGAGTATAATCACCGTCTTGAGATCTGATTAGATTTTCAGTAAAATCGGCCGACCAGAAGTAATAGTTTACTTCAGTGAAAAAATTGAATTTTGCTAATATTTCGTCAACTACTAAGTTTAAGCAAATTTATAAAGAACTCATATGTACTCAAAATTAAATTTGGAAGAATTTTATTACGAAAGTTTTTCGAAATTCCTACCGGAAGTAGGTCTTTTACACTTATCGAAAATCAGTTTTTTATCAATTTTTCGCAAGTCATGCTTTTTGGACAGGCACGTTACGAGTACAAAGGTATTTAGAACTTAATTTTTAATACCTTTTGTATAAAAAAAAATCCAAATTCGGACAGGAAGTAACACGCTATTTGCTATAATTAAAGCACTATAGCATGTTTCCACTTATATTTCAAGATAGTTGTTCAACGAAAGGCTTTACAAATTTTTGACATCATGAAACAATAGTTTCAAAGTATATGTACTAAGTTTTTATAACAAAAGTTAAAACTTGGGCAGCAATTGTTAGACATATATCAGATAACACATTGATTGCTCTTTTGTGTTTTAAATAAAAAAAAAAATAATTAGTGGGAGATTCATGGTTTTTTGGGGCGCATATTCTATAAATAGTTTTAAGCTCTGACGCACTACCGGTTTCAGCTTATATTCGTAAATGACTAACCCTCTATACGTTTGTATTTTCTGGTAATCTTTTAAATTACCTATTTAACTGTTTTACCTTATTCAAAATTCAGCAAAAAGTTCTTGAGTTATTATTTCTTTTTGGATTTCTTTACCAAAACACCTATTCAGGAAAAAAATCATAATCGCATGGTTTTTAGAAGCAAAAACAGTAATCGTGGAGGTGTGTGTAGCCAAGAAAATTCTGCATCTTTTCCTATAAGTTGCACTCGATAATACTTCAAAGAACTTTGTTTCTTCAAGTCATACTTCCCGAAATTTTTACATACCGAAAAGTTTTTTTTTAATAGAACAACCTATATTTTATTATAGCATTTTGTTTCTTTTATTCTCTTTCATTTTTTTAACAATGCCCCTTACCCATCTTTTGTAATTTCTGAGATAATTACTATAGGAGCAAATAGCGGTCAAACGAACGCTGTTGTTTGTTGAACGAATATTTGGGTGGAATATTCGTTCAACCAATGCGAAAGTCCGACTACCTGAGCTAACTGTCAAACAGTCTGTAAACCTTTATGTCAAGTTTATGGAAGCATCCTTAATCGTTATCATCAAAATGAATTATTTTCGTAAAAACCTAATAGATATCATTTACATTTTGGGTTTCACCGTAAATTCTAGTACTGTTTTAAATTACTTATTCAAATGTTTTGCCTTATTCAAAATTAAGCCAAAAGTTCTTCAGTTATTATTTTTTTGAATTTTTTTAACCAAAACACCTATTCAGAAAGAAATCATAATCGCATGGTTTTTAGAACAAAAACAGTAATTCTGGTAGTGCGTGTATCAAGAATATTCTGCATCATTTGGTATAAGTTGCACTTGATAATATCTCAAAGAACTTTGTTTCTTCAAAGCATACTTCCCAAAATTTTCATATACCGAAAACTTATTTTTTTTTTAAATAGACCAACCTATATATTTTACTAGGGTAAAGTGGTATAATACGCCCCACATTTCGGAAATAAATATTAAACTAATTGTTTGGAACGTTTATTAAAAACTCAGTGAACAGGAAATAACTAAGATGCGAATTCAATCGAAAACCAACAAAAAGTTTTTCTACAGCACCTTCTCATTAAAAGAAAAATGGATATCTAGAACGATACACTGAATCCAATCATCTTTGGATTTGGTAGAATAATAGTGTTCTCCACACTCAGTGCAGTCAGTGTCATCAATGTCTGAAACCTCATCTGAAGATGCATAAATTACTGTTGAATCCTCTTCGGAAGACGAAGTAGATGGCTTCTTCCTCTTTTTACCTTTTTTCAAGCAAAGGGTTTTAGATTTTACTCCGGATCTGCTAGGAGCACTGGAACATTTGGGCAATGTTTTAGCTGACTTTTTATAAGACAGAATCTGTCGTTTGGCTCTATTTTCTGGAGATGTTAGGATAATAGCTGACTGCTTCCTTTTTTTAGGTATTAATTGGAATAGTTGGCACGGGAGCAATTTCCCTTAAAAGTTTGGATGGAGTATCTTTTGAGTCTTGCTGAGGATCTGTTGCAGGATCATTGGGGATTTCAGCAGCGGCAACTTCTTCGGGAACAACTTCTTTAGATGGAGTTTCTTTCGGTTCCGGCAGAGAATTTGCTGCAGAATCACAGGATATTTCTTGCTGAGGATCTGTTGCAAGATCATTGGGGATTTCGGCAGCGGCAACTCCTTCAGGAAGAACTTCTTGATTTGGTACCTGTACGTTGGCACATGCAGCATCAGAGATATCAAAAAAATTTTCGGGGATAACAAATGGGTCATATGGATGAATACCTGTTGCCTTGAATCCGGATACTGCATTACTAACGGAAGCTGATTTAACCCAAGCCTTTCCTATCAGTGCAGAAACGTTGTGCCTGTTCAACTTTCTGTCTTTGTGATTAATCATCCATGTTCTTGCCTCTTGCGCAAAATAGCTTTTGAGCGGTTTCAAAAAAAGATTTGTCGAGAGGCTGCAATGCCTGCGTTGTATGGCTGGGCAGACATAAAAGTTCAATGTTGTTTTCAGAAGCCAAGTCCAAAAGTTCAACCGCATTGCAATGTGATGCATGACCATCCAATATCAGTAACGCGTTGCCGGTACCTTTTCTTCTAATGAAGTATTCACGGAACCACTTCATAAATAAATCGCTGTTAATGTACGAGGTCTTTTGGTTCATATAAACATCGGAGCCAGGAGGAAGTCCATCTAAAAATCTGGTTTTTTGTATTTACCTTTCATTATTAGGACTGGCGGAAAAAATGTCCCTTCAGCATTGCAGCATGCTATTAATGAGATATTTTCACCCTTTTCTGCACTTGTGAGAGAATAGACATCTTTACTCCCTTTCGTAGCAATAACACGCTCTGCCCTATTGTTCACTTGAATGCCTGTTTCGTCCATATTGAATATTTTGGACGGCTTATCTAATAAGTCATTGTCAGTTAATAGTTTATGCAAGAGATCAAAATAATCACCAACTTCTTTCCTATTCATCCCTTGGGCCCGAGCTAGTGAGAGGCCTTCAGATTTTCTGACAGATAAGCTGGGATTTCTTCTTAAGAATCCATTTAACCAAACTTTCCCTGCTGACTCATCATTTTCAGAGAAACAGTTTATGCTTAACTATTTGGCGAAAGCAAAAGCCATTTTTTCACATCATTTCTACTCGGTGCGAACCCCACTTCTCCCAGTGCCTGTATATGCCGGACCAACCTTTTTTCGTGTTCTCTACTTAGAGCTGGACTTCTACCTAAGTACTTTGTAGAGCTATTCGCAGCTAGATGTCTCCTCAAAGTTCTTGAAGGTATACCATACTCCCTACTGGCTGCATTTATCCCCATCTGACCACTTTTCACTTTTTCCATGGCTGTTGACATCGCAGCTTCGGTCCAAGATGCTCTTGTCGTTTTTCTCACATATACTATGCCCATTATCTAAAAAAAGGGCAATAATGAGAAACAGTAAAATAACCTTCGACTGGGGCGTTTTACAACCAAGCATATGGGGCGTATTCGAAATCGGGTGTACAATACGCCCCACTGGGATATTTCACCCACCACATTTATTTTAACTGCGAAACGTGCTCACAGGCATTTATTTATTTGTCTAGATGAAGGTCAAATCGAAAAAAATCGAAGAAAATGATTTGAAACATAAAAGAGGACATTTACTCAAACTATGAAACAAATGCTTGGCTGTACTTACCAATGAATATTATTTTTCTCGGAAAAATACAAGCGTGCGTCTTTAATTACCGCATACGATGTAAGGCACGTGTAACACGATCGGTGTTCTGCATGATACTGAATCAGAAAAGGAATGAACGCAAAAATATGGCGGCGGGGTGTATTAAGAGCCGGGGCGTATTACACCACTTTACCCTATAGCATTTTGTTTTTGTTTTATTCTCTTTCATTTTTGTTAATAATGCCCTTTACCCATCTTTTGTAATTTCTGAGATACTTACTAGGAGCAAATAGCGGTCAAACGAACGCCTGTTGATTGTTAAACGAAGATTTGGGTGCAATATTCGTTCAACCAATTAGAAAGTCCGACTGCCTGAGTTAACTGTCAAACAGTCTGTAAACCTTTATGTCAAGTTTATGGAAGCATCCTTGGCCGTTATCATCAAAATGTATTATTTTCATGAAGAGCTAATAGATATGATTTATATTTTGAATGACTCCGAAAAAAATCTTTGCAAGCAATCAGACTTAATGCACAGCGGTATCCTGATCGAAGGCATCCAAAGCCGGAGACCTTTGAAAGTGTAAGGGAGCGGTTCGAGCCGACTGGAAGTATTAAATAAAAAAAGCTGACAAAACCAATAATTGGCGAGGACAATGAGTTTATGGTAATTGCGAGTATAGTCTAACACCCCCATATTAGTACTAAGAAAGTTAGTTGTCAGTTAGATAAGTCAAACTTCAGTATCCCGAGTGACTGGAAAACATCCATATCATATTAAATTAACACAGGAGGTAAATGAAGGAGATTTTCAAAATCGCTTACATTTTTGTCAATGAGCAGTAGATGAATTACAAGAATAGCTTTAGTTTCTCAATTTTTTGTTGTTTACCGACAAAACCATCTTTCATAATAATGGATACGTGAATCGTCACAATTTTCATTACTATGACACACAAAATCTTCACTTTATTTGACCTGCGAACTTGCAGAATTGTTGGTCATTAAATGTGTAGGGGGGGGGGGGGAATAGTAGGTAGCTCCATACTTTTACCTTATTTCTTTGATGGAAATGTTTAAGAAGAAGAGTAACTTCGCTTTCTACAAAGGATTTTCAAAACTTTTTGAAAAATCTTCCTGAACAAGTTATTGATCATATGTGGTTTCAACATGACGCACAGTGTTTCGATCAAACGTTGTTATCTGGTCAAAAGTCATTGGCGAATTTCTGAGAAATGTCATTAAAATGTGACAAACAACTCCTCAATAGACATGATTCCAAGATTTGTTTTTCTTTGCATTTAGCGGAAGTGGTAATTAAGATGTGTATGAAAGGAAAATAGTAGAGTGCGTTTGCATTATTCGTTATTCTGCTGTGTTTGCGTTAATTTCTTACAGTGCTTTTTATTACTGTGTATAAACATATTTTGGTTATGGATTGTAAAGTTAAAGGTGAGTACTTTTTAATTTTTGAACGAACTATATAAAACATAGATCAGTAATTACGGGGGAAAAATTAAATCTTAAAATCACAGTACTTTTATCGATTTGTTGTATTTATAAGTCCAGAAACTGAATGCCTCTGTTTGCCCCCGGGCTAAAATTTATTTATGTCATAGCTGCTACTTTCTGCTTTCAAAGTATAATTATTTTTAACTGCACATTTTTGTACAACTATTTTTTTTTATTTTTAAGATTGCGTCTACACTATTTTGAAACTAGAGCTTTTTGAGGAATGGCTGAAACATGGAAAAAAAAAGATCAGAACAGCATGTTGTATCAGCTCTTGTCCCCAAAATATGATTTTTCGCGTGTCACCGAAGCTTTACTGAGGGAAACAAAAAATGCTCTCAGCTGATTTTCCTCAAAATTATCGGAGAAATGGAAGAATTGAGGAAAAAGCCGGGAACGCTTTCTGTTGAAAAATTCATTGTGGATGGCACGAGATTTACGCTTTAATGTTTCCCTTTACCAATCTCAACCATCCACATCAGGATGTGCTAATGCGCCTGGGCGGCCTCGCAAGATATTCGATGAGTCGAGCGACAAGACAAAAAGGAGACGCCTTCAGGACTTAATCGCTTCGCGGACTACATCCGAGTTAATGACTGCCGCGGAATTTTCAGCGCGATTATCTGGTTATAGGGACTTGGCTGCGGTAATTAAACACGCTCACGCTAGTGAATATGCAGAAAAATGCAAGGAAGTGAAAAAAAACACTGACAGCACCAATCAGAGATGTTTAACCATAGAAGAAGCTTTGGCATATTATGTTGACTCAAAGTCAACTATCCACTCCTATAAACAGACTCGAAAGTGGAGCATGAAAGCGGGACATCAAGTATTTGCTTCTTTTTATAGAGTTAGAAAAGCTAAAGCTGTATGTTTTCCTCCTGAGGATCAAATTTTTGTAAATAGAAACCGTGCTGAAATCAAGCTTCAGGCGATTTTAGATAAAACAGTTGAACGTTTAGTTACTGCTAAGCGTGAAGTAATAAGCAATTTGTCTCCGGCCTCATCCTTCACCTTCACCCTTATTAGTAAGTGGGGTTGTGACGGAAGTTCAGGTCACAACACGTACAAACATACACGTTAATAGTGACGATACTGATGAATTTTTATATGTGTTTTCACTTGTACCTACCGCTGTAATTACGTGACGAAAGTGGTAACATTACATGGCAGAATCCTCGACCATCGTCGACTATGTATTGTCGTCCAATTAAGTTTATTTTCTACAAAGAAACTACTGAATTTACCGTGTCTGAGACAAATAGAGTTTTGGAGGAAATAAGCGGGTTGCTGCCGACAATGTCTAATGTTGATGGTTATGAGGTATCTGTGAGGCTTGAATTACTTTTAACAATGATTGACGGTAAACTGTGCAATGCTTTGACTAGAACTTCTTGGACACAAAAGTGTTATATTTGTGAAGCTACTCCAAAATTAATTAATGATGAGTCCAGGGAGTACGTTGCTAATAAATATAATCTTGGATTTGGTTTATCAATATTGCACGCCTGGATTCGTTGTTTCGAATACTTGCTTCATATAAGTTATCGTCTAGAAGTTAAAAAATGGTAGCTGCGAGATTCGGCTGATAAAAGTACTGTGAAGCAACGTTCCGTCAATATTCAGTAACGATTCAAAAATGAGATGGGTTTAATTGTAGACAAACCCAAAGCAGGGTATGGCAACACCAATGACGGAAATACTGCTCGCAGATTTTTTGGAAATCCCGAGCTCAGTGCAAAGATTACAGGTTTGGATGTAAACCTTATACAAAAAATTGACACCTTACTTAGAGCTTTAGCATCGGGCTATGACATAAATATAGCACAAGACACGAAAAAATTGTATTTGAGTCTCTACTCGTGGTATTACATGCCAGTTACTGTGCACAAAATTCTTGTGCATAGTGCCGAAATTATCAAATTCACTCTTCTGCCAATCGGGCAGCTATCTGAGGAAGCTCAGGAAGCTCGCAATAAAGATTGCAGAAGATTTCGAGAACGTCGTACACAGAAGCAATCACGTAAGGCTACGAATAGAGATCTATTAAATATGTTATTGATCACATCTGATCCTGTAATTAACAGTTTGAGAGAAGTAATCTCCTTTCCGAAGTTTTAGATTTAAAAATACCTCCACCTGAAAATATATGTAGAAATATAGCCACTACCAATAAAGATACTATATTACAGGACTATGTTACAGATGATTCATCAGAGGAAGAATTTAATGATAGTGATTAGTTCAGAATTACCTAGTATTAGTAGTAGGTATTTTAAAATTATGCTTATAATTAGGTTTAATTTTGAATTTTCTGGTTACTTTTTTTATCTTTCATAGACACAATAAATTTTTATTTACCCAATAAACGCATTTTTATTTAATAACATCAGTTAAATATATGTAGAGCTTTACGTTTACAGTTTAGAGTGAACAAAATCTTAAAATCAATATTCAATAAATGCATTAGAAACAGAAAATTTACTTAAATAATTTTGTCCAGCTAACTTGTACTGATCGAAACACTGTGTGACGGTGCCCCAGCTCACTATAATCACCAAGTTCGTGAATATCTGGATCAGGATCATCAACAGAGGGCGGGGCGGGCCTGAATGATGGCCTGCAAGGTCATGGGATTTGACCAAATTATACTTCTTTTTGGGGAATACGTAAAATATCTAGTGAACAAACGGTGCCTTCTATCAAAAAATACATAAAAATTAAAATCAGAAATGCCTTTACAAGAATCAGTCAATACGTTTTACGTAACGTTTCTACTTCTTCGGAAAATAGAATACGCATGTACATTGCACAGAATGATTGTTATATTGAACATATTATTTGAGAAATTTGTTTGTCTTACTTTAGTATGTTGTTACTTTGGTTATAATAATTTAGGTTTTTTAAATTGCGTTTTTATATCTGTTTTGTTCTTCGTTATCAATTTATAATTTTGAAAAGCTGTAACCATCTATTCTGAAGAGCATTAACCAAATGAATGAACAGGAGCAATCAGGCCAAGTAAATTGATAAAAAAATACTGCAACTGAAAACGGCTGGACTTGAAAAATTAACTGAAATTACAGTAATCTGTAAAATTATGTCTTTTGGAAAAGTTGGGTTTAGGCTTTCCTTTGTTTGACAGTTGACACAGATAGTCGGGCCTTTCCATTAGTTAAACGAATATTTGAATGTATAGAACAACAACGCTATTATCTCAGAAATTACAATAGGACATGGTTAATAAAAATTATAGAGAATAAAAAAAAGAAAAAAAAACATCGTAATAAAATATAGATGTTCCGTTAAAAAAACAAGTTCTTGGTATGTAAAGATTTCCAGCATTAGGCTTAAAACAAAGTTTCTAGAGGTTTCGTCGAATAATACCAAAAAGCGCAATAAATCTACTATAAATTTATAAATATAAGAATAAATATCTCATGTTTGCCATGTGTAAGAATATAATAACTTAATTTTAGGGAAAGGTGAGTAATAGTTACGTACATGAAATGCTTAAATTAATTAGGTAACCGATTTTAGGTTAGGTTGGATACTAATGACATTAATCAATAATATTTTTTTAATTGAATGTTCGTACAAAAAATATTGTACAAACCACTTGCGTGAAGACATCTTCCACGCATTCGCGCAATTAAAAACACTCGCTTCCTGCGATCGCTCGTCCTTTCAAAGTGCGCTGATGCGGGAAAATATTCTTCCCGCACTTGGTTCGTAAATAACTATTTCGCCCACTCATACTGACAAAGCGAATAATGTGTAAAAATAGTCATGTTATCAAATCTGAAGAGATTTACTTTCAAAAAAGCTTGAAAAATAGAGGTGACTTTGATTTATCAGAAAAAAAAATTCATACATATTTGTGGTAGTTGATGATTTCTAGTTACAATGATATCAAAATTATCTTAAGTTTTGCAATTATACCGAAGAAAACTATATTTCAGCGTATATCAAAATGAAGTTACTTTATTAAAATTTCCACAGTCGAGTAGATGTGGTTCTGCTCAAAAACGAATATGTCAATTACAAAATACTAACTTAGACTCACAGATTAATTGTTGCTACCCTCTTGTATTTAAATTACAAATGGCCAGATCCAATGTAAAACTCCCCAGGTGATAAGAAAATAAGACCAACACACGCTCATTCAAACTTAACAAACAGTTTATTGAAATTTAATCACAGATCTCAACAGCGCATTCCAATTACTGTACATATCCGGCTATATTATATAATCTTTGATTTTCAAGAGATATATAGAACAAAGGAAAAAAAAAAGTGAAAAGTAAATCACAAGCGCAACTCAGTTGCCAGTATTAAATTCTGAAGGAATAATTAAAATTTAAATGGTCACCCAAGGCGATCCACAACTCAAAATTATCAATGACGTACAATTACATAATTTAAGAAATTCGAAATGGTGAACACAAGAAACAATCTTAAAATTAAAATTAATTAACCAACAATATTCTTACAAGCACACAGTTATAAGGCAACTTGCCGGAAGTCCCTCCAAAGTCGAACAGTTTGATCGTGATTTGCAACACGCCAACACAAAAATAAAACACTCTGTATACCAGAGGCAACCGACAATCTATTCGACATCAGAGTGCAGACTCTAAGTTATAAGTATCTAATTCTATTAAAAAAATTAGCGCTAGTTAACTATGCTTTACATAAGGAAATGTGATTCGATTAAATTCAAAAATTTCTTACGAGATTGTACAAAAATAAATTACGATGGTTGACTAAATGCACTAAATAACAACTAAGAAGTTACACAAGACAGATGTGAGGCTACACTGCCCATACACATCCAAAATTTAGTTCAAATTCTGAGTCCAAAAATAAAAGGCTACGTAACGTCTCCAAAAATGTCAAAGTAACCTCCAAATTGAGGTCACTATAATTAATAAAACTACGTTAATTTAATTAATTCAAAACATAAGGCTCATATGCCACAAGAAGTTAAAATAGGAAATTACGATGACTTATTTAATTAGCTAGGCCGGAAAATTGAAATTTACTGTTCAACGTACACGATATTGACATAAATTTTACCAAAACTGTTTAGTCAATAAACTCTACACTCTGGATAATATCAGAGAAATTTACACAGACACAGTACCTTAAAGAAAGTCACATCCACAGCTACCAAACATGATACCTTTTACGGATCCACACGTTAAAAGAAATCTGCTCGCCTATCTTCGGCTAACGACATCTCAAAAAAACTAGCGTATGAAGGCTACAGAATTCCAATAATCTGTACCTTAAATATGTCTTCACCGCAAGATCCAGCAATAAATTTCCTGGCACCGTAAGATTACCATAGCACGTGGTTCTTAAATCTTAACCACCACAAAAGTCCTCAAATGAGGTCTAGGCCATGCACCACACTAACCGCTATATTTGAAGATAGAAACAACACAAATTAAAATCGATTAGACACGTGGAAAAAAATACTTACAGCAATTAAACAATTCCTAGCCAAGAAGAAAATATCCTCGCAAGATTCATTCAAAACGCCAAAATCCAATAATAACACTTGAGAAGTACTATAACATCCGCTTTTGTAAGCGAATACAGACGATAAACCTCCAAACTCTCCAACATTCTCAAGTAAAGCTAAGGAAATTGCTTCTGCTCTTGTGGTATTTAACCCTTCCTCGACGACCGTTAAAGTGCAAGAGAAAGACTCTAACATGTCAAAGCCCGACCATCAAACGGAACACGACAATTGCTCTAAAAGACCGAACGACCCAATCTGATATTTTAAACGTACGACAAAATGCAGGTTCAAATGACAATAGAAAAATGGAAAATAATTATAAATAATTTGTTACATAACTCTAGGCCCAAAAGAAGCACTAAAACTAAATTAGCAACAAATAAAGAAAACAAATTTATTAAATAAAACAACGTACGCCATCTACCCGTCAATGCATGTATACGCCACACACACCTGCGATAAGGCAGAACGCGTGCAATAGGAATCTTAAGCAAATCTACACCAGATGGCAGTAGTAGTAGGAAGATGACATAAATTTAATCCAAAATAAATTACGTATTCCACGACAACCTAAAATAATCCATTAAAGGATAAAATACAACAAAAAAATTGTAACATTGTGTGGGTGCTTTTCGATGTCTTAATAATTTTAACTATTATAAAACTCTTGCATTGTTAGTATTAATTACTGTAATAAAGTAACTAGCAGTGTTTTCAATTTTAAGTGCAAAAACTTGATGCTTATCTTAATGTATCAATTAATGATATCTCTGTCCCTACTGAAATTTTATTACAGTATAGATCACTATATTTCTCCAGGGTGATGGATGAAAAACCTATTAAATTTATATTCCAAACTATTAACAATTAGAAGACAATGAATACTCGCATTTGCAGAAGAATTTGAAGAAAATAGTAAAAGAAAGAGAAGTAGAAAATACATGTTTATGAAGGTAAAATTCTGTTTGTTAAATGAAACAACACTAATTTTACAGAACGAATTATTTTTTATCGCCGAAATAGAAATATATATTTATTTTAATGAGTGATTAATATGCCTCAAACTAATTACACATATCAAGGTTTCAGTTGATAAGGCGAGTACAAATAAACAATAATTTTCTGCATTTTTTAAAACTACATTTTCATGTTTACTAGGATTTTCTACTCTATGCTTTTCATGCGTCGCCAACTTTTTACTATTTTTATTACTATTATATGTAGAACTGTTTCTGGAAAAGTGAGATACAAATATAAGTCATCCAAGAGTCTCGAAAATTATTTAATATTTTGAGAAGTAATCTAAGTATACAGGAATTTCAGCAAAATTTTGACGCCTTAAGCATATACAGGCTGAGTTTCTTTGAATGTTTAGCATTGGGATCTCAGAAACAACTGGAGATAGAAAAACGCTTAAATGGGGAAAGATGCCCAGTCTTACGAATTTGATTTAAAACTGCTTTTGTTAGTCCGATAACTTTCATGACTTATTACATATTCTAAGAAAACTAAATTTTACGATTTTCTTTAAACATGCTTAGCATCGTTAATAGTAATTTTAGAGAAAAAGTGTTCAGACAAAAGTTTTAGATAATTTTACGCCAAATAAAACTATGTAGCTAATATTTTTTTTTCGTTCACCATTATCGAGTTATGACACAAACTTATGTTTTTTTTAATGGAAACCATAGTTGGTTTTGAGATCATTAAGAAGCTTATTTTTTGCTGATTACAATGATATCAGGTTTGATAAGGTTATTTTAAAAAATAAAGAAGATATAGACATTTCTATGATTGTTCGGTTTACAAGATTTAAACTTAAAAAAAAATGTTTGGTGTTTTGTAATTCAAAAAACGAAAAATCTGAGTTACAATAGTGTTTGTTGGAGCAGTCGAGATAAATATACTAACATTGCTTTCACGTTGAGTCACAGAAGTGAGAGCTGTTAATTTTTACTTTTAAGTCAAGTTAATTATCAAACATTGACAATTAACTATTAATTAATTTAATTGTAACTTAACTATAAGCGGTGCAAACGGCCGTTAATCATAAGTTTGCATTGGCTATGGAATTTTCTAACGTAGAAAAGCGTTCTATGGTTGAATGTTTCATTCAGAGCCAGAAAAATTCTGCTAGAGCTGCTGAAGTTTATTTTGAAAATTATTTTGATCGACGTCAGCCGTCGCTACCTACTCTTAAGAGATTATGGGATAATTTAGCAGATTATGGTTCGTTCGTTAAACCAAAATCAAAAAAAGGGATGGATGAAGATAAAGAAATAAACATATTAGCATTTGTCGCTTAGAATCCATCTACATCGACCCGACAAATTTCAACAGAAATGGGCTCCTCTCAACGCACTATTGTCAGAGTGTTGAAGAAGCATAAATTTCGTCCCTACAAATTATCAGTATCACAAACTTTACATGAAGGTGATAACATCAGACGAATAGCTTTTTGTAGATGGTTTAAAGATCAGTATCAAAACGATCCACACTTTTCAATGAAAATATTATGGACTGATGAATCTTGTTTCACAAATTGTGGAATGTTTAATAGGCACAATGAGCAAATATGGTCTCAAACAAATCCACTTCACGTTGAACATAGGAGACCACAAATTAAATTTGGGTTTAATGTTTGGTGTGGTGTTATAGGATCAACTGTTCTTCCTCCTTTTGTTTTTGATGGATCACTAACTGGCAATCGTTATCTTAATTTTTTACAACAAGATTTCGAGATAATGTTAGATAATTTAAATTTAAGAAGCCGAGCAATGCTGCAATGGTTTCAACATGACGAAGCGCCTCCGCACAATCAACTGAATGTTAGAAATTATTTAAATTTGAACTTACCTAATCAATGGATAGAACGAAATGCACCCATTGAATGGCCGGCTAGATCCCCTGATTTATTAGTTTTGGATTTTTTCTTGTGGGGTGTACTAAAGGACACAATATACAAAAGAACGTATGAAACAATCGACGATTTAAGAGAAGCTCTCCTAGTTGCTTTTAATAACATCGATAGGCGTAAAGTACGCAATGCTACAAATTCTGTTGTGAAGAGATGCAATTTGTGTATTAAAAATAATGGAGTTATCTTTATATCTATGTACATAACTATGGAATGTTGACATTTTTGTTTGGAATGATTGTTTTGCATTCACGTGTAGTATAGTATCTGAAAACGTTGGCTTTCTATACATTTTATATGTTATATTATTACCGTTTTTGTATATAGTAATATCTAAGAAATTCAATTTATTGTTTTCTTCTTTTTGTATTGTAAATTGTATCGTAGAGTTTAGTAAATTAAGTAGTTTTAAGAATTCTGTTAATTGTCTAACTGTATCTGTCCAAATACATAATATGTCATCAACATGCCTCGCCCAATAACAAAAATATAGATCCCGTTCTTAAGATATTCCTTCTTTAAAAAATCCAGAATTTTAGCATTTCCCATTTCACATACAATCTCTAGTAGTAGTTCTTACCGTTTCTGTGATCGCTATGTAGAGGATGTTACTTTTCACAGACAGGAAGTATATGTGTAAAAATATTAGATGCTCATCTTTGATACACTTTAATTTTAGCCATGACTTTGACTTTGAAAACCCACAGATTTTACAAATTGAAGAAAATCTCATGAAGAGATTATTTCTAGAAAAAATATATGTTTATAGGGCCGAGGACTCCACCAACATTAAAGATGATTCATCACTGCAGATATTAATAAGACAGTAGTTGTATTCCTCCAATCACCTTAAGTCTGTTAATTACGCAAAGCAGAAAAGAAAGAGTAATGAGTAATATTTGTTCTCTTTTGATTGGATAGTGTGTGTGTGTTTCATTGATATTTAATTTCTATTGACTTGGTATTTTTGCGTTTTGGCTGCCTCTGTATGTTCGATAATGCGTTCTTAAAGCGACTTTTAAGATGGTTTTACTTGTATTTTTTAAAATAGTTATGACAAAAGTAAGAAACATTAATTGTATGGAGCATGTACGAAACACAGGCTTTGCACATTAGTGCTTAGAATCTGATAAGAACATGCTCATCTTAAACAGTGTATGATGTAAATATTAATTAAATGTCACCTCAGACTATTTTAAAAATAGGAAAATTTATAACTAAGTGTCAGAGAGTATTTGCAATTACTACTCTAATTACTCCACCTATTGACCACTAAGTCAGTTGATAACGTTGAGACTCTGGCTAATTGAATCGTAGTGACATAAAACTCTTTGTTTTAGTGGTATCTAAATTTTCGAGAGTGTAAAAGTAGAGTTATGATCGATGATGAATGTATACTTCCAATTAATTAATCGCTTATAGGTAAATCTGTTAATGATGTGCATAAATGTAATTATTACTTTAAGGATTGTTTCAGTCTGATTTTTTTATTTTCGTTTTAGCCTATTAGAATCATTTTTCATAAATGTAAATATTAAATGTCAAGACGTGCCAGACACTTTTAATAGTGGGCGTGGTTTATTTTCATTATTATTATAGAAATTTCAAAGATATCACTACATCTTATTGGTAAATTTGGTTAACCTGTACAATATATTCTAGAATTGTTCAATTTTTTATGTACTTCCGTTCTATACAGGAAATGTCGCGTTGGCCTAGCCTATATTTGGTGATAGAGAAAAACTATAAAAGCCGTTGCATTACCGTTTGAAAGGAGACTTAATTTATTTCTTGAATGATCAGACTACAACTTTTAAAATTAAGACAGCCTCAGCTATTGTGTGATAAAACACACTAAGTATTAATGTACAGGTCACATTCTTAAACAATTTATATTTTGTATAATAAATTTAAATTTGTATAATAAATTTAACAAATTTTTCATTTAAAAGTGTATATATTAATTTATCATGGGTTATATGGATTTTGATGAACTCTATGAAAATCTAAGGAATTTATTTTGAAATAAAATTTTAAGAACATGATACTTAATATCATTTTTATGTTTCTAAATTCTGTAAATTCATCGGAGATGATATTTTTCATTTATTAATAGCTATTCAAGCGTAGTTGTTAACTTGGACAAGTACTTGTACAATAAACCAGTTACTAAACAAACGCTGTTGTGTTTGTTTGGTATGACACTTTTGAGCGTGAAAATGCACAAACGTGTTATCAATACCGCGGGAATATTTTTTGGAGTTATTCATAATTCTAGCAGGCAATAGCGATGAATCTAGTCGGTATCCACTGGTTTCAAGATAGATTCCAGAGGATGGATGTCTGATTGACTGCTGGTTAATTTCAATGCAATTTCCTTAAAATGATTAAAATAAACTCTCTCTGAATATGAAAAGCCCTTTATTGATAATTACTTTTTACATAACATCTTAGAATTAATATAATAACATTTTCTAATAGAACAGGAACATGTATGCAAAAATAACCTAACTATAATAATAACAGATTATTTAAGAATTACTAAACTTAATATAATTATTAATTTATTAAATTTAAATAAATCGCAAAAACAAAACCTATACCTCGGAGCCAGTTCAATCAAGTCAAAAAGATAGAAATTCACACATATTAAATTATGTTTACAGATTTCATTGATCTGTAAACATAATTTAATATGTGTGAATTTCTATCTTTTTGACTTGCTTCAACTGGCTCCGAGGTTTAGGTTTTGTTTTTGCGATTTTTTCAAATTAAATAAATTCCCATTTACATACCTAAATATAAATTAATACATTACACAAAAAAAAAATTGTATATCTTATAACACTAAATAAGAGCCAGAGTAAAGGTCCTAGAATTTTTCAAGTTGTTACGCTTTTGATTTGCTCAGTAAATTTGTTGGACAGTTTATGCTAAAATGAGACTGCCCTTCTTTTAGAATACCAATTCCGTTCATTGGAAAAATATATTTAGTATGACAAGAAGTCTTATAACCGTACAAGATTAAGTACAAGTAATATAAAAAGGTGTTTGTATAAAGTGCCTTGAGAATGTGCAAGTGAAGGTGCTGTATATATGAAGAATAGCTTCTACTACTGCTGTGGTACATCCAAAGCGAAACTTGGTCTTGTGATTTGCATTTTATACACTTTCTTATTAACTAATACAAATATAATCTACTCAAGAAAATAAGTTTTGTTGTATTAAAAACAAGAAATTTCGAAATTCTTTTTTGTGGTATAACTTCTTATGTGAACAGAGTTGTGAAAATTTAGTAAACGCTAACAACTCTTCCAATATGAACGAATAATATATCTAATTAAACTAAATCTGCAATAATAAAAAAACTATATTTATACTACAGATAGGTATATGTCTAGAATACCATCAATTAAAAGATTATTACTAGATGACTATGTCATGACATCGAATAAAACTCTAGTGCCTTATAGATTTTAATTTCCATAGTGTACGGTTACTTTCCCAACATCCTCCTTCTGTATTGCGAAACACTTGTCATAATCATTATTGTGATAAGTGCCAAATTACCATAAAACTTTGATTTCTGTACCTTCTTCAGACCAAATATACATCCAAATATAAGTCTAGGAAGAAAAAAATTTTCAAACCTAAAAATATGTCATACACGATCTCAAGTATGAACTGGTGTAGAGCTGTAGAACTGCTTATATAACACTGTTGGTATTCCTCTTAAAAACATTACATACGTAGTTTTTCCAGCCTTCTTTAGACTCTCTGTTCAAAAGAATAACGAAAATAAATAAAACAAATCCCTGAGAAGGCACAATAATGTGGCACAAAAAGAAACCAACCACAGATAACAAAATCCATGGGGAGATCACTGCTGGAAGAAATATCCAGTTAAGTCCTAATACAAAGGCGAAAAAAATTGTGGCTCGAATTTTAGATTTCTGTGCATTTCTTTGGTGTTGATGTCCCTGACTTTTCCATATATTCTTGATTGCGACGATATAAATTGCTAAATTCATCAAAATTATTGAGGCTATTGGTATGAATACGAAGTACTGAAATATATCTTTATTGTTGTAACAAAAATTACATTTGATGCAGTTATAGTACAAATATAAGCACAATATAATAATAAGAAGTGGTACGAACCACCCAATAATCATGGATTTTAGTATGCCAATATGATGAGTATCAAAAATTTTAATGAACTTCTGATATTGTTGGTAGCCGATTAGAGACATCCAAAAGAACTGAGATAAAATGCAATAATAGAAAATAAGGAATCCCTCCTGCGGAAGTTCGGCCAATTCATTGTCGGCTATAAAAAAGGCACTTTGAAAAGTTAAGATAATTGATAGTTGGATTGTATAGAATCTACGATTATACCATTTTTTAAGAACCATGGCTGAAAGTAAAATTAAGCCTGTGCCAAATAATGATAGCGATGTTCCAATTAGTCGAAATATTTTGAATGTATTGAAATGTTTGTTGTAAATGTTTTCAATATCTATTCTTTCAAGATTATTAATGGACATTGATATCATAGACAATACATCGACTTTGTTCGAGAAAGCTTTGTTGCTGTTCTCTGGATATTCATGTGATAAAATATTATAACCGTATGTCTTTAATTCAACTACGTTTTGGTTTTCACAAGAATTGCTTATATTTTCATATACGTAAGATATAACTGTACCATAAACTATAGTATTCCAAAAATAACCTACTCCTGTATATGAATTCATTTTCCAAGTTTTTGTTTTATCAGTTACACGCAAAAATATGGAAAAGTTAGCCTTAGAGTAGCTGTAAGATGAGATAATTACAGTGTGACTTCTGCATGTTCGATCAAGCAATATATTGTTAGGAGTTATAATTACAGTTACAGGATCAGAATCGCAAGAATTATTTAAAGTGCAGTTATTTAAATAAATAAGAGCTTCAACGTTTTCGTTTGAAGTGTAGTCCATCGACTTGTTTTGCTGTGTTAAAACTTTAACATTCTCTTTAGAAAATGATTTTTCTTCATTTCTGTAGACTATTAGACCGGCTATTTCAGAGAATATGTGTGTCACTAACTTAATATAATTAGACTTTACTATTAGCTTTTCGTTTGTAATCCATGTATATGGCATCGAGAGCAAAATAAATACACGGCTACTATTAGAAAACCTGGGTGGTAATTTGTTTATTATATTTAATGCCTTTTCCAAATTGTTTCTGTCTTTATAATGGAATGGATAACGCATGGCACAAAATTCGAAATTTTCAAAAAACATTTCTCTGTCTGTCATGGACAAACTGTCATCGAGAACCGATAATAGATTACTGAGTTCGTCAGGATTCCTGTCGCATCTTGTAACGTACTTGTATATTTCCAAAGAATTGTTAGAAATACTAGTGACATTTTTACAGTCCAGATCGAATTGATTTGAATTACTATATGCACCATTGTAACAAGTGAGAAATGGTATCAGTCCGTTTTTATTCCTACAGAAATCCTTTGGATATGCTCTAGAATTGTTCCTTGTTGTAGGCCAATATACCCTACTGGAATTTGTTGTAGTTATCAGTGCCATACAATTTGTTTTAGTTGCCGTTTCCATATATTGAGTTTCAGTTGATGATGATGTACTATTAGATATAAGTGCAAAATAAGACATTGTAGACAAAATACAATCTGTCCTACCAGATGCGTATTCGTCAAGATAATCCTTCCCGAAAACGTGATGTTGGTCAGAATTAAAGTAGATGTCAAGTAATGGTAAATTCAGTCGTTTACAATAGTTGGGAATTTTGAAGCCAATTACATCAGATTCAACTTCTATTGGATATTGATAATAGCGAGCAAAATATTTGGCAGTAAAGTTACTCTTTGATATTGTCATAATAACACGAAATTTTCTTTTTTCATCCTCTGTTAGTTGCGACAAAAGATCTTGTAAAAACTCTTGATGCAAATAAGCAGCTGTTCTCATTTTCTTTTGGTGAATTCCATTTTTTAAAGAATTATTAGAATTTTGTTGCAACCAAATATTTGGATTAATTTCCAGTTCATATAAAGCCAAACCACTGCTATTGTCTATAAGTGGATTCCATGCTTTTACAATTAAATTTGGTGTTTCTATACTGACATCCATGTTGTTGCTACTTAATATACTAACAATACTATTAAAAATATATTGCAAATTCGTTTCGTAATAGAAGTTAGGCATATTTAATAAGTTATGAAAAACGTAAATTAAATTTTGGGGTTCTAGGATTACTTCAAATTCACTAATATGATGAATATAGTACAAGATAACTAATACAAACCCATAGTCAAGTTCACTAAAATTCTTGAAATTTGTAGTACCTAAGTAATTTCAAGTGTGTTGCATTTAATGTTAAATCTTCATTATTGTTGTGTGATTTTAAAGAAAATATACTTCCTATATGTGATACTGCAGAGCAAGCTAAACCCAATTTCTTGAATGAATAATAAAAAGGTTTGAATCTCAATAAGTAATCCAAGTGGAAGGAGCATTCTTGAGTACTGTTATTTTTCATAATGGACTTTTCTGATGAATGAACAGTTTCACTTTGAAATGTTACGAGTTTCTGGGAGTCTTCTATGGAATTTGTCGTATAAGTGGAATTTCCCTACAATAAGTAATTCTTTTTTCGTTATTTGAAAAATCAATTGACGACTGTTTTTTAAATATATATGGTATTTACAACATGAAGTCTTTCTCTAATAACTGCTTTCTGTTTCTGTTTCGTAAATGAAGAATGTTGTGTGTTGCCACCACACGAGTTTCGTATGAGTGTTTCAATTATTCAAAGGTTGTTCTCAATTAAGTATTAAATCTTTTTTTTCTTAACAAAATAAGCCTGTGAGTAAGTGTGTTACTTTAAGTCCCAATTTTAAGATTTTTTTATACAAAAATTATTCAAAATTATATTCTAAGTACTTTTATTCTCGAGTGCTACTCGCTAAGACTAGAAGTGTTACTTCCAGTCCAAATTTTAAAATTTCATTTATTATTATATTCCAAATCCAGCTCTAAATACTTTTGTGCCAAGGGTGGGCAACCCCGCGACCGTAAACGATTTCTTACGCGCCCACTACACGATTTTCGATAAATTAAAATCTTTTTGTTATTTTATTTTCAATCAGGTTCAAGATACAGCTTTTAAGCAAAATTTCCTTGAATTACTTTTTACTTATTTATTAACCGAAATTTTCGAGTAATTATTTATTGACATATTAAATAACTCTATATACAAAGAGATCATTTTGAACTTTTGTAACGGAAAATGGAAATCTGGAAATAAACTTGAACACATTCACTTGTCATCGCAATAGAGTGATTGAAAGGTTTAATGAAACGGGGAGTGTTTGTAAATGTAAATCTGAAAAAGTACCAACAGTTTTAACTCAAGATGTCGCAGACATTAGGCAGTGAATGGAAGTTAGTCTCACAAAATCTGTACGAAAGCTGTCTGCTCAAACTGGTAAAGAGATCAAATTAACTTAAACGTAATTTGTCATACAGCATTATGTATTTAAATTGTATGGAGCTTGGATCCATTCGTTGGGTATATCAACTCTCAAAATGATCGTACTTGGTCAACAGAGAATCCACATGTTTTTGTTGTAAATAGTGTCCATCCTATCAAATTTGGTGTTTGGGTTGCAATGTCGAAAAGACAGATTATTGGACCAATTTTTTTCATGATACAAATAATGCAATACGATACCGAGAACAAATATTGGAACCTTTCTTTAAAAGCCTTTACGAAGATAAATTTAACTTGGGGTACTTCCAACAAGAGGGGGCAACTGCACATATTGTGCAACAAACTACCAATTATTTGCAAGGATAGTGTGGTAACCGATTGATTAGTCGAAATCGATAACCAGCCAATTCTCCTGATTTAACCCCACTGGACTTTTTTCTCTTTGGCCATGTAAAAAATAATATGTTTCAGAATAGACTGCATAATCTCGATGAACTTGAAGAGGCAGTTACAATAGATTTGCAAAATATTACACCAGAAACACTCCACAATGTATTCAATAACATGAGAAAACTTTTATAAAATGTATTCATTTGGTGACATAATTATAGGATTATGTTTTACAGTAATAACCACAAAAATAAATAAAAGAAGGCTTGCCAATTACACTGTGTTCCGGTATTAAATTCAGTATGGTAAACTCAGGACAGTTCAAAATGATCAGGTAGAACAGGGGTGTCAAACTCGCGGCCCGCGGGCCGCATGCGGCCCGGCCAATATATCGGCACACGATATATATAATACAATAACAAACCGATGCAGAAAAAAATAAGATAGATAGAATTCGGTAAACGTTATTTTAATTATACTCTTTTTTGCTATTATTAAACAAAATGCGTACATTCATTTTGAATATACCACAATTAGGTAAATACGTTATCTAAGTATAAATAATATCTAAAATATATCAAAAGTTAGGTTACTGCCTGTTGAACGTGGCGAGATGGTGGGGGCGCCACGGTAGGCGGTGCCATAGAAACGCGCGGCGAAAGAAAAAAAGAGACAGTCTAGTTTTTTTTTGTTGCTGTTGATTACTATTCGGAACATTCATGGAAGTCGTGTGCAGGTGGTATTCGAAGAAGAGGTGAGTGCAAATTTCGCTATTATAACCATTATTCATTTAATCCGTAGTCAGAAATATTCTGTATTCGTTAATTCAACCTACACTGCCTGTTTTATACTTAAATGTTCAACTGTTAAATAATAAAACAGTAATTTATTGTTGAACGAAAAGCTGAAAATATAGATTATTAATAAGATGTCCTGGTAGTAAATAATTAACAGTATTTAGCCGGAAAACAACTGATTTGTGTAAAATTTAGTCAGAGTGCAATAATATGCAATGATTTGTAAAGAATTAAATCGCATGTGAATAAACTTTTGAACAAGATTGTACCAGGGATTTATCCCGCCTAAATTAGTTATTAGATCTTCCGTTATATAGCTGGGTCTCAGTTCTCTAACTACAGTCTTATACGACGGATTGGTGCACGTAACGGAAAATAAGTTGTATAGTTTATATAGGATTATTGCTTAATTCATAGTACGATTATTGATTTGTGCAGTTATTCTCTCTCTAGTAAGTTAATGTTCAAGAAAAAAACATTGATATTTTATTAAAACATTTTATTTTTTTCTGTTAACAACTGATTATTTATTTCAGCCCTTTGTATTCAATATGTTCATATCGAAGCCAAGTGGCAGTAAAACTAAACGAAAAATTGCTGATGAACATAGAATATTTCAAGTAAAATGGAAACTAGACTATTTTTGCTGTGAAGTAAGAGATAAAATAATCTGCTTAATATGTAAAAATGCTATTAATGTACCAAAGATATATAATATTAAACGTCATTACGAACAACATCAAATAAAATATGACAATTACGAAGGATTAATGAGGCAAGAAAAGTTGAAAGAGCTCAAGTTAGGTCTGAAAAAACAACAGTTAATAATTAGTAAAGTATTGCAAGAAAGTGAAGCGGCGGTACATGCAAGCTACGTCTTGTCCGAGTTGATAGCTAAACACTCGAAGCCTTTTACTGAAGGTGATTTCATCAAGGAATGCCTAATTAAAGCTGGAGAAATTGTTTGTCCTGGAAATGTGAAGGCTTTCCAAACAATTTCTTTGTCTCGAAATACAGTTGCGGAGAGAGTTACTGACTTGGCCGCCAATTTAAGTGATCAGATCAAAGCAAAATCATCTAGTTTCGAAAGTTTTTCCATTGCCTGTGACGAGAGCACGGACATTGGTGGCATAGCTCAATTGGCTGTGTTTCTTCGTTCTTGCGACACGGATTTTAACATTTTTGAGGAATTATTGGAACTAATACCGATGCCCGGTACTACTACAGGACAAGATATATTTAATTGTGTTTTTGCACTTCTGCAGAAATACAATCTACCTTTGTCAAAATTAAATTCTGTAGCTACAGATGGGGCTCCATCAATGACCGGAAAAAACAACGGCTTCGTAGCATTACTAAGAAAAAAACTAAGTGAAATTCACGTTTCAAAATTCATCATACGCATTGTATTATACAACAAGAAGTACTGTGCACGAAGGTAATAAACATGGAGAATGTTTTGTCATATATAAAAGAAGTTATAAATTTTATAAGATCTCGAGGCTTAAATCAGCGTCAATTCAATGCTTTCTTAAGTGAGTTAGATAGTGCATATTCAGGTTTGTCCTACTATACCGAGGTACGTTGGTTATCTTGCTCCAAGATTCTCAAACAATTCTGGGATTTGAAAGAAGAAGTATGTCAGTTTTTAAAAACTAAAAATCAAGACACAAGTTTGTTTTCCGATCCAATATGGTTGCAGGATTTATCTTTCATGGTTGATATAACCAAACACTTAACCGATTTAAATTTATCGTTACAAGAAAAAGATCTGATCATTACGAACATGTTTGACATAATTAAAGCATTCAAATGTAAGCTACTTCTTTGGGAAAGGCAACTTAAAAATGAAGATTTAACGCACTTTCCGACGTGCAACATGAACAAATCAACTTTAGATGATACTTCATCATATCAAAAATACGCAGAAAAAATTTCAAATCTTACAACTGAATTTGAAACAAGATTTAAAGATTTTGATTCTCTGGAAGACAAATTTTGTTTGTTTTCTTCGATTTTCTCAATAAATATACACTCAGTACCCAGCCATATGCAAATGGAGGTGATCGAGATTCAGTGCGACTCAAATTTGAAGGCAAAATTCATTGAAGTGGGTATTCCTGGATTTTACAAATATTTACCAGCCAGGTTTGAAAATACTCGAAAATTCGCATATGAAATAATTTCCATGTTTGGTAGTACTTATCGGTGCGAGCAGTTATTTTCAGTGTTGAAAGGTAATAAGTCTCCTGTTAGAAACCGTATTAATGACGCTCACCTTGGGTCAGTGTTAAAAGTCATCACTGCGAACAAAATTTCTCCCGAAATAGGAAAGATAGTAGCAGAGAAGAGATCTCAAGTGTCAGGACGTAAACATTAATTTTTCTTGTTCTTTTAATATGTTTATTATGATGTATTATTCAAAATAAACCTATGTTTATTTGAATATTGATTTTTTTTGCGGCCCACCTAAAGTTAAACCTTGTTTGTTTGGCCCAAGTTAGTCCATGAGTTTGACACCCCTGAGGTAGAATAATAAAATACAATTACTTATTTCCACTACCAAAAATTATTATTCTATGGAATTCGATAGAATGTTAGCGCCATCTTGTATGTTTTTATTTTATTACTACTGATCATAGTGCCATCTATGAGCCTCGTATGTCACTTAGTCAGTGACAGTTAGTGTCATACGAGTATTGACATTATAGGTTTTGTGTTGTGTATGTATACAATTATATCGTAACTATAGAGGAAACGCTTTAAGGTGCAAATCCACAATGAGAATATCTCATGAGATTTTTGTCTCACGCAATAAAAATCGCTTGAATTTCATTGTGGAAACGGTCGGAAGACCAATGAAATTGGAGTTATCCTGCGATTTTTATAGCATGAGACAAAAATCTCATGAGATATTCTCATTGTGGATTTGCACCTTTACACTTGAATTCAGCAAAGATGATCCCTGCGTTATATATTTTTTAATATTGTATGATTCAAATTAATACTTCGCCATCATGATAAGTATCTACTCTAAACTATAAAATGAAGATGAAAATTATAATGATGATCATTCATTAAAAATATGTAATATAAACTTAATAGTCTTTTAATGTACTATGTTAAATAGAGTACATTGAAAGACAGAATTAGGGTTCGTAGGATATTCAATTGAAAAACTTTATTTTAGCTTTGAGACTTTTATTCTCAACGAAAACGATTTTTTGCATTGCGCATTCTAGAAAGATTTATCAAGAATACATCTAGAGCTGGATTCCGAATAATTTTTATATAAAAGAAATTTCAAAATTCTGACTTTAAGTAAAACTTCTATCGAGTAGCACTTTTTTGCGAATATCTCGCAAAGAATGCATTTCTTTTGAGATTTTTAAGAGAATAGCAATACTAAGAACAGAATTGTGAACAATTTTTGTATAAAAAGTTCTCAAAATTCGGATTTGAAGTAAGACACTTACAGGCTTATTTTTTTTAAAGAAGATAAAAGTATTTCAAATTTAATTTAGAACAACTTTTGTATAATTTGAAACGCACATACGTATAAAAAAAAGTCGTGTGGTGGGCACATCTGAATTTTAAGTTTCAGCATTAATTTGAAAGGGGGCGTACATTAATTACGTGAGGTGTTCCATTAAAAATTTGGACCCCTTGCTCCCCCTTGGCGAAATTTGGTAAGATCTGGTAGGACGTCGCCCTCCCTCACGTGAGATTTATCTTATAATTTCTGAATAATTAAATATATTTGGTATGTTCATGTATTTTGCTTCATATCACTAAATACCCAAGCGTTAATACTGATGTCTTCTGTGAAATAATTTTTTTCTGTGGAATATGAAGAGAAAAATGATACTATGTTTAAGGTGCACTATAACGAATGTATTAAATTTAGTAAAAGTAAGAAATAGATTGCGACACCATCTTTCCTAATTCTTTACCCACTCCATGGGCATTCATGTGCTTCCTCTATTGAAATGGTTGGACACATGTCGTCCATGTCATTTGGTAGTATAGGGAGACAAATATTAGTCGTATCTACAGTCTCTTCGCGCAGCCTCTCCTGTCTATCGTCCACGGTGCACAGCAGTTCCTCAGACCGTTGGATGACCACACGCGTTGGTCAAATCCTGACCACAGGTGCTCGCGAGGTTGCATGTAGCGCCGATTAGTGTTTCCACAGCTTCACACACGATAAAAAGTAGATACCGCACGTTTTGCAACATTTGTTAGGGATGGCTTGATCATTCACCAAAAGACATGGGCAGTAGTAATCGTACGGCATCTGGGAGTAGGCAGCATGTTTGGGATACATCTTGTGGTATTGTCAAAGCAGGAACTATGCGAACGACTTCCCACCGTGTTCGCCATGCTCACAGTAGGTTCTTCGCTCACTTGGAGGATCAGATAAGGTACGACTGACTGATTGACACGGAATGATTCCAGCCGGTGAGGCAGGTAACTTCCAGAATGAAATCTAACCCTTGTGCAGAGAATTCCCGAATTGAAGGAAGTGTCGCACAAGTGACACAGACTTCATTGAGGAAGTTCTTTGCCTCACCGGTTGAAATCTTTGTGTGTCAGTCTGTAACGCACTAGCCGATGTCAGTCAACATCGATTCGAACCTCCAAGGCCTTTGGAAACTCACAAGAGCAATGAAGAAAGATCAACACATCATTCCACCTCTCATAACAGAACATTCAATAGCAGTCACAGAAGAGGAAAAAGCAGAAGCCCTAGCTACACAAATAGAAGATCAATGCTCACCCAACTGGGACAATATAGACTTACAACACGTAGCACACGTACATAAACATGTCAACAGAAAATTAAAACTCCCCCCTACTCCTACCACCGATTACATCACACCACAATCCTTGAAATCGACCATTAAAGCACTCAAACCCAGAAAAGCCCCAGGTCCTGACCGTATTACCAACAAAATGATCAAAAACCTCCCTTTCAAAGCCTTCATGTTCCTCCTAACAATAATAAATTCCATCATCAGACTCCAAACTTATCCCACAATATGGAAAACAGCCACAATTATTATGTTCCCTAAACCCAACAAAAACCACGCTCTTCCCTCCAACTATAGACCGATCAGCCTTATTCCCGCCTTAAGCAAAGTCTCCGATAAAATAATCCTTCAACTATTAGACAACTTCACCGACGAAAACAACATTATACCTATGGAACAGCATGGCTTCCGAAAGAACCATTCAACCACAATACAGCTTGCAAGAGTATCCGAAAAAATATTAAAAGGTTTTAATAATAACACAACCACTACGGCAACCTTCCTGGACATCTCCCGCGCGTTCGACAGAGTGTGGCATCAGGGCCTAATCTACAAACTTAATGCATTCGGTTATCCAAATCATCTTATTAGAATCATACACAATTACCTCCATAGAAGAAACTTCAAAATCAAAATAAACAGCACATTATCCTCAACAAAAATACTTACGGCTGGAGTCCCCCAGGGATCAGCACTCTCCCCCCATTTGTATGCAATCTTCACTTCAGATATTCCAAAACCCGAAAAAGCAATTTTAGCCACCTACGCAGATGACACAGCCATCTTAACACAATCACCCCAACCCAACAAAGCCCTCAAACTCCTGCAAGGAACACTAGATTTCGTCATAAAATGGTGCCACACATGGAGAGTCGCTATCAACGCCGAAAAAACACAAGCAATTATCTTCAAAAGAAAAACAAAGCCAATTACCGGACAACTTTATATCGACCGCACACCAATACCATGGTCTGCTTTCGTGAAATATCTTGGAGTCACCTTAGACGGTAAACTAACCTTCTCATTGCATCTCAAAAATACCGCCAAAAAAAGCGAAATCAGCAAGAACACGCCTCTGGCCATTATTAGGCAGATTAAGCACCCTATCCGCCACAACCAAACTCCGAATATATAAACAAATCATCAGACCAATCATCACTTACGTCGCCCCCATTTGGATCAACGCCTTTCCCACCCACCTGCAAGCTCTCCAAGTAATACAGAATGTCACACTACGAATGGTACTCAAAGCCCCATGGTACATGAGGAACAATCAAATACACGAAGAAACTAATACCTCAATAATAGAAAGATACATAAAGGAACTTGCCACTCAGACTTAGAAGAAACACTCAATTACGATCCTCATGTACCATGGAGATACAAACGCCCCCGGCAGTCCATCATTCAATACATTTAAACTGAAATAGTGCATCATCAACCCTAAATCAAGATCATCGTCATTCAGATTAGAAGTAAAAGGACCTAACTCACAATCAACTATGAAGAAGAAGAAGAAGAAGAAGAAGAAGAGCCGATGTTATTACCTTCCTTATTAAATATTATCTATGCCCGGGATTAATTTTGTAATACCAAATGTTTTCTGTTATAATAAATACTCCTTAAATTAAAAAGTTGTGAGAATTTTATTTACCTCCCCCGTTATGGGAGATTTGGTGAAATTTTGCCAGATCCACCCCCCCCCCATTTTGAGCTCACGTATTAATGGACGCCCCCAAAATAAGATGTACCTATAAGTAAATATCGGTACAAAATATAAAAAAATCTTATTATTTAACACTTCTACAAATAATCTTACATTTATTATTTTCTCTTTTTATGATACTTAGTAATGTGCAATTAATGTTGGTGGTAGTATTTGTAAAATACAAATTTAAAACCATTTATTTATGCGAATATTAAGATGTGGTGGTGTCAATAAGAATATGTTTTGAATCAAAAAAGAAATTAATATAAAAAATTGAAAAAAGGAGAGACGGTAAATAAGAAATAATTGTGGTGGTTAAAAATTTCTAGTTACGCTGATATCAAAATGATTTTAAATTTTGGAATATAACGGACAACTTATATCAAAAAAATGAAAGTTTATCAAAATCACCACAAACAATTGGATTTGGTTCTGTTCATCAACTGATATATGTCAATTGCAAAGTACTATTAACTTATATTTATAGATTAAATATGAGAGTGTTTTCGATTGCTTAATAATTTCAAATATTATAAACCTCTTGCATTTTTAGTATTTACTGTTGTAACTATTAGTGTTCTCAATATTAAGTACAAAAACTTGATACTTATATTATTATCCCTATCACTATTAAAATTTTATAACATTTGAGATTATTATATCTTTCCAGTGTGACGGATGGAAACGATTAAACTTATTGAATTTATATTTCAAACTTTTACCTATTAGAAGACAATGTAAGATACTCACATTTGCAGAAGAATTTGAAGAGAATAATAAAAGGAAGAGGAACAAAAAGTACATGATTGTTAAACTAATTCTGTTTGATAAATGAAACAATACATATTTTGCAGCACAAATGATTTTTTATCGCCGAAAAAGAAATACATATATAATGAGAGGTCCAATTAATAGGCTTCAAACTAATTACGCATATCAAGATTTCAGTTGATAAGGCAAGTACAAATACATAATAATTTTTTGTTTTCTTTAAAACTGTATTTTAACATGTTTATTTTTGCTACGGGATGCTTTTCATGCGCCTCCAACTCTTTACTATTTTTATTAATATTATATATCGAGCTCTTTCTTGTAAAGGTGAGATGAGAATAAAAGTAATCCAACAGTCTCCATAGTTATTTAATATTTCGATGTAGTTTGAGTAGACATATATTTCTGCAAAATATCGACGCCTTAGTCCACTAAAATGATTCATTTTGGTATGGAAAATAGAGTGACCGAGACACAGGCTTCCAAGACATCCCTATTTTCCCAAAAAGTAGTTTAAAAGCACTATAGGATGTGCCCACGACTTATTTTCAAGATATACAGTTATTCAACGAAAGGCTTTACAAATCTTTGACATAATAAAACCATAGTCTCAAAATATATGTACTAGGTTTTTATAACAAAAGTTAAACTTGGATAGTAGTTGTTCATATAACATGTAACTTAAAGTTTTTGATTTTTTGAGGGGCCAGAACGGACATCTTCAAGTCCTGTTTGCTGCTCCTTGTGCTCTTCATCCAGCTGAAGATGTAAATTCTTCTATATAAAGCTATTTATTGACGATGGCGTGTCATCTTCAGCTTCAATGCTGTCCTCAATTAGAGTGATGTCTTACACGATTTCGCAAGCTCCTCTCAGAAAGCAAGTGCACAGGGAAAAACGTATAAGACCTGCTTTCCGGCAACCACTAGCATGCTTCCATCCTTTCTTGCATTCATTTTAAGGAGTGATTCAGATAAAATACTACTTGAAGCCGTCTATTCTGAAGAGCATTAAGACAAATGAATGAATAGGAGCAATCAGGCAAAGCAAACTGAAAAAAAAATACTGCTACAGAACATTTCTGGAATTAAAAAATTAACTGAATATGTAATAGTCTGTATAATTATGATTTTTGGAATAGTAGCATTGGTAGTTCTTTATTTGGCCGCTAATTGCTCCTATAGTGATTATCTCAGAAATTACAAAACAATTTAAAGAGGTATACGACATGGTTAACAAAAATGAAAGGGAATGAGAAAGGAAAGAAAAATTAATGACTCAAAAACTTTTGGCTCAATGTTGAAAAAAAAAAGTTGAATAGGCAAGTTGAAACAGTACTAGAAAATACAAAATATATAGGTGAGTAATTTAAAAAAATAAGCTTAATGCATTTCCGGTGAAACCGGAAGTATGTAGGGTAAATCGAGGAGAGATGACGCGTTAGGTGAGATGACGCAGTGACTGTTCCTCTATAACTGATGTTTATGCAACAAACCTGGCATCACTGTCCCGTATGATTAGGTATTACCGGCAAGTTGCATGTTTTGGCAATTTACTTTAAGTTGTTCTAGTGGGCGTATTTTTAAAAATTTATTTTAAAGATATTGAACATTTTTTGCATCAACGGGAAGTGAAGAGAATACAGGTATGTTAGAGAATAATTGTATTATGTTATTCAGTTTCTTCGTATAGCTAATTAATGTGTAGTACTTTCTAACCTCATTTCACAGCGTTGATGCAGGTAGGTTGTTAGAAAGCTGGTGCGTCATCTCTCCTCATGAAATAAGGTGAGTTGACGCATTGATATATAAGGAGAGTTGACGCACAGATAGGTACCTACATATAAAATTGCATTTGGTATAGGTTGTGTTAGATATTAAATAATGTATCTTCTTTAGGCATGCCAACAGAGTATAAAAGAAAAGGAAGTACTAAAAGAGGTGAATGGACAATAGAACAGTTGTCTGCAGCAGTTGCTGCTATAGATAGGGGCGATATGGGAATCCGCGAAGCAGGTCGAGAATTTGGTATATCCGAAGGCACTTTACGACGTCGAAGAAAAAGCAGAGACCTCCAGACTAAAAAGCTTGGGCCGTCATCTACATTAGGAACAGAAAACGAGGCTAAAATTGTGGCACACATAAAAAAATTACAAAAGCACGGGTTTGCACCCACACGGACTTCTGTAAGGTCAATGGCTTTTGAGCTAGCGGAAACTTTGACAATATCACACAAGTTTAATAAAGAATCTCGTAAGGCTGGCTATCCATGGCTAGATTCTTTTTTAAGACGAAATAAGGAACTCTCCATACGAAAATCTGAAGGAGTTTCTGCCGCACGTTCTTTAGCGATGACCAAGGAAAATGTTGCATCTTATTTTTCACTCCTAGAGCGTACGTTGATTGAAAACGAGCTGATGAGTGAGCCTGGCTGCATTTTCAATATGGACGAGACGGGGCTCCAATTAAACAATCGTCCAGAACATGTTGTAGCTATCAAGGGGTCTAAAAACGTCGCGTCAGTTACTTCTTCTGAAAAAGGAGAGACTATTTCCGTTATTGTTTGCTGCAATGGTGAAGGAGTTTATATTCCGCCAACATGTATTTTTAAAGGAAAAAACAAAAAACCTGAGTATCAAGATGGAATGCCTCCTGGATCAACAGTTTATATGTCAAAAAAATCTGCCTATGTAAACAGTGAGATTTTCTTTACTTGGCTGAAGGAGCAATTTGTACCTCGGAAACCAGCAGGAAAAGTACTGTTGTTGTTAGATGGACACTCTTCCCATTGTAGCAACATTGAAATGCTTGAATATGCATCTCAAAATGGCGTTATTTTATTTTGCTTGCCGAGTCATAGTACTCAGTTTTTACAGCCTTTGGATAGAGGATTCTTTAGGTCCTTGAAGGGGTTTTATTATGAAGCTTGCGATTTGTTTTTAAGGGCAAATCCAGGAAGACGCATTACCAGGCTTCAGTTTGGGAAATTACTTAGTACTGCATGGGAAAAATCTGCCACAATAAAAAACGCAGTGTCCTCATTCAAGACAACAGGCATAATCCCGTTTGATCCATCTATTATTCCTGATTATGCTTACCTAACAGAGGAGGCATCACAGGCAGAGTTACAATGTCGTCAAAATTCTTTGTCCAATATCATTATGAACAAAACCTCAGATGATCCCACGGTCAGGAGTCGGTCAATCTCACCGCAGCCTAGTTGTTCGACTGAAAAAAAACGTACTCCTGGAAAGCTGTTGGACCAGATATCTCCAGTGCCAGTTGCACGTGCTGTACAAACTACAAGGAAACGTAGTAAACAGCTTGCTGCTATTTTATCGAGCTATGAGCATATATCAGAAAAGAAAAAGAAACAAGAAAAAAAAGGGAAGCAGGCGAAGCCATCAAAAGATGTTGAAAGGAAGTCAAGAGCTGGAAAGCATATTGAAAAGAAAAAACAAGAACGCATTTATGAATCTTCAGACGATGCAGAGGATGAATCTGAAATTATTTATGATGATTCTTCAACCTACGAAGATGAATCAGACCTTTGTGTAGGATGTAGAGAAGAGTATAGCAAAACCAAAAAGACAGAGGACTGGATTCAGTGCATCATTTGTCACCGGTGGTTACACGAAGGCTGCACCAAGTTTAAAGATTTTTGTGATTTTTGTGGCAAGAAGAAAACAGATCATAAAAATAAGTAGTTTTTAGTTCAAAATGTATTTGGTTTTTTCTTTTTTTTTTGAACAGAAATAAATTATTTTTTTAAGCACCATATTTGTAGTTTATTATATCATAAAACTCATAAGAAAGAATGCGCCGTCTCACCTAACACACTGCGTCATCTCTCCTATACACTTAGGTGAGACAGCGCAAGATGTGCAAAAACAAAAACAATTAATTTTATTGATATTAATATGTTTACGCTTATTTACAATACATGACAACTTAATGCAGTGGTTTTTAGTCTCTGGGACTTATTTCTATTATTTTTGGTGCCATACAAATAGCACAGTACCTAATTTTCAAAACATGCGTCATCTCTCCTCAATTTACCCTAAGGAAGTGAAAGTATTTTTAGAACATGTGCTTTAAACAACCATGAATCTTCCACCCATTTCCCCTTATTTAAACTACAAAAAAGGAACCGAGCAAGCGGCTACTAATGACACACCCTGTACATACATAAATTAAGTAATACATATTTTACTAAAAAAATAAATATATTAAAATATTTACACGAACCTATTTTACATTTTTATTTATATATTTTAAAGTATTTTATAATAATATTGAATAGGTGATAAGTTGTTTCCTAATCTTTCCGCAAAAGTTTGTCCTTTGTACGTCCACCTATCGAGTCGTGCGCTCGCAGCAATTTCCATTCCTAACTTCTTTCCTAAGGCCTGAGAAACAGGAGAAGTGAATACCGCGCATATAAATGAAGGTATCGGTTGAAATGGAAGAGTACAATCATTTATGGATTTTTTGATGTTGTACCCGGACAATAGAAAACGTGCTACAGATTCGGCGGCCCTGCATAGATTATAGGCAATTGATCTTCCTCGATAGTTAGGAAGAACTCCCAGAAGCATTATTTCCAAATAACAATTCGCATCGCATAATCCAAACATGTCTACTAATAGATCAGTGTCTTTCATAAAGGTCAAAAAAGATTTAGAAGCTGGATCCTTACAACGCTGTATGTAGTTTTCATAATATTTCTCGCTGGATTTATTCTTAACCTAAAATATGATGAAACAATCGATTAGAATGTTACAATCGAAAAATTATTTTGTGATTTACGTGTATTTTATTAAATAAAACTCCCACAATGTTATTTGTCTTTGTGTCAATAGTTACTAACGAGACTCCATCCTCTGCAACTTTAACGAAAAGTTCTGTAAGCTCCTCCATAGCGGCTTGATTATATTTCAAGTCAATTGCTTTACAAATGGTTTCGTCGGCAAAAAATGATTTCTTCGCAACTTGTATAGCTTCATCTAATTTATCTTTAGTCAATTGTGTATACCTAAGATTATCTATAAAAAAAAAGTAAAAAGACTGTAATCGACAGATAATATAATAATTAATATAATCCGTAGATATTTATTATAAAATAACAATGATAGGAAATATAAAAGCACTCGTAACTGTTAAACTTTGGTTATATATATTGACTGAATTTTGTTGACATCTTAATCAATTTTTCAGTATATGATCTTGCCCGATTAAGTTTCAAAATTAGTTGCGCTGCTGAGATTCATTTAGTATTCTTTTTACTGAACTTAGATTGCCCCATTAATTTCTTCTAATAAATGTTTTTCTCTGTATGTGCAAGATGAGCTTTAAACCTCCAGCGTCGATGGTTTTTTTTTGTTTTGAGAAAAATGTAATAGAAAAAATCAAAATAGGCAATCATCGTCTTTTGTTTTCGAGTTATTTGCAAAAAAAAAGATTTCTTTATTTTTCGTTCTCCAACTATTTAGTATTTACTTTACAGCATTATTTAAGCTTTTTTTGGAGTGGCTTAGTCCACAAAATTTGAGTTTTACCATAAATCTTTCATTTTTTATATGAGAATTATACTTAGCTGTGACATAACTAAAAAAGAAGCAAATATTCAAATTCAAGGGCGGCATTCCCAACAATTAATCGACATCAGTTTACGCTGTAAAATTGTGGCAGACACATTGTTACACCCGCAACAACGTCGAAATTTATATTATTGACCAGGTGAGTCACGATATAGGAAGATCACAATAGTGTAGAGGTGGGTATTGAGAAACGCAGGGCCGAGCTAACTCAAGCCGCAGATGGCGTGTCGGTTCAGATAACTAAACTAATGAAATGAGCGTCGGTCGGCGACGACGCAAGCGACGTTGTCCGGGCACCAGGACTCTGTGCTACCTTACGGTAACCTACCTGCGTTCCCTACTGATCTGCCACTGGCTCTGTCCCTCCAGCGGGTTTCCTACGGATCACCCTGTATAGGTCGGCTGCGCCAAACCTTATTCAAATGCTTGTCACAACAATAGCAAAGAAAAACAAGATGCGTTGAGGTAAAAATAAAAGATAAATTACGATGTGTAGAAAGTTCTATATTAAATTGTATGGTTTTTTTTTTGCAAAAATAAAAAAAAACAGGACAAATTGATATTTAGAAAATTTGGTAAACAAGACAGATTGATTAATTGAAAATTATTAAACAGTCGGATTTAATTAAAAAACAAAAACAAACAGTGTTAAATACTACTGGCATAACCTCTGCACATCGGCAGGAGGATGGTCGGCAGCAGAAACGTTTCGTCGCCTTACAGGCTATTCTGCAAATGGTATTATACAATGCTACCAACGGCGATGTTCAGTATTATGTGTTATTCGTTACACAATTAAAAAAAAAAGATTTAAGATTAGCACTTAAGACTTAAAAAAAATAATTAAGTGAAAGGTAAAGCGTTAAATTTACAAAATCATGGTTTTGATTACAAAATAAAAATTACGAATTAATTAAATAACTTGTTTACAAATGATAATTTATTAAATGACGCATGTAAAAAAAACAAAGGAAAATTTAGTAATTAGTACCAAAGAATCTACTGAGCTTACGGTATAGAATTTACAATTACTTAAATAATGTTGATAGCTCAGAAATTAAAAAAAAACATACATAAAAGTCAAATTTTTAACGGTAAAGGATTTCCTAGAATTTTATTAAATTAAAATTCAACACATCAATGAGAGCCCTTATCAATTCTTCATAGGGTCACTCTGTATACAGCAAAACAATTTACGACATAAAAAAAAACGATAATTTAATTAGGATTGCACGTGACCTCGCAATTGATTAAGTGGTGCATTAGGTATTTATAACCACTCAAATAATCTTAGATCAAATAAAGGTAAAGTAAAAAAATGAGTTGTGGCCACCACACGACTTTCTTATACGTATGAGCGTTTCAAATTATAGAATTTTAAGAATTTTTTTTACAAAAATTATTCAAAATTCTATTCTAAGTACTTCTATTCTCTTAATAAATCTCTATAGAATGCATACTTTGCAAGATATTATCAAAAAAGTGCTACTCGCTAAGAGTAAAAGTGCTACTTCCGGTCCCAAATCCAGTTTTAAATACTTTTATACTCTTGATAAATATATAGAATGCATAACTTACGACATATTTGCAAAAAATCGCTATTCGATAAGAGTAAAAGTGGCACTTCCGGTCTGAATTTTGAAATTTTTTTTATACAAAAGATATTGAAAATTATGTTTTAAATACTTTTGTACTCATAACGAACTTGTCTAAAAAGCATGACTTGCGAAATATTTGCAAAAAACTGATTTTCGATAAGAGTAAAGGACCTACTTCCGGTAGAAATTTCGAAAAACTTTTTAAATAAAATTATTCTCAATTTTAATTTTAAGTATATATGAATTCTTTATAAATTTGTTTAAACTTAGTAGTTGACGAAATATTGGCAAAATTCGATTTTTTCGCTGAAGTAAACTGCTACTTCCGGTCTACCGATTTTACTGAAAAACTAATCAGATCTCAAGAGGGAGATTATACACGTAAATACAAAATTTGAAATTGATATCTACAGCGGTTTGAGCGCTATCGTGGTCACACACACACACACACAGACACACACACACACACAGACAGACACACAGACATTTTTTAAAAACCACTTTTTCGGTATCAGGGGACTTCAAAACGTGGACATCTGCAAAAATCTCGAGGTCGAAAATTTTCATCATCACAATACTTCCTTATACTACGTATAAGAAAGTAAAAAATGAGGTGTGGCCACCACACGACTTTCTTATACGTATGAAAGTGTTACTTCCGGTCCGAATTTTGAAATTTCATTTATACAAAAAATATTCCATATCCAACTCTAAATACTTTTGTACTCTTGATAAATATATATAGAATGCATAACTTACGACATATTTGCAAAAAATCGCTATTCGATAGGAGTAAAAGTGGTACTTCCGGTCTGAATTTTGAAATTTTTTTTATATAAAAGATATTGAAAATTATGTTTTAAATACTTTTATACTCGTAACGTACTTGTCTTAAAAGCATGACTTGCGAGATATTCGCAAAAAACTTATTTTCGATAAGAGTAAAAGACCTACTCCCGGTAGGAATTTCGAAAAACTTTTTTAAGACAGTTTGTTTCAAACTTCTTTATAATATATATATAAAATTCTTTATAAATTTGTTTAAACTTAGTAATTGACGAAATATTTGCAAATTTCAATTTTTTCACTGACGTAAACTACTACTTCCGGTCGGCCGATTTTGCTCAAAATCTAATCAGGTCTCAAGAGGCAGATTACACACTTAAATACAACATTTGGAATTGATATCTACAGCGGTTTGACCGCTATCGTGGCCACACACACAGACAGACACACACACAGAGAGAGAGACACACAGTCATTTTTTAAAAACCACTTTTTTGGTATCAGGGGACCTCAAAACGTGGACATCTGCAAAAATCTCGAGGTCGAAAATTTTTATCATCACAATACTTCCTTATACTACGTATAAGAAAGTAAAAAATGAGGTGTGGCCACCACACGACTTTCTTATACGTATGAAAGTGTTACTTCCGGTCCGAATTTTGAAATTTCATTTATACAAAAAATATTCCAAATCCAACTCTAAATACTTTTGTACTCTTCATAAATATATATAGAATGCATAATTTACGACATATTTGCAAAAAAATCGCTATTCGATAAGAGTAAAAATGGTACTTCCGGTCTGAATTTTGAAATTTTTTTTATACAAAAGATATTTAAAAGTACATTCTAAATACTTTTATACTCGTAATGTACCTGCCTAGAAAGCATGACTTGCGAGATATTCGCAAAAAACTGATTTTCGATAAGAATAAAAGACCTACTTCCGGTAGGAATTTCGAAAAACTTTATTAATACAATTTTTCTCAAATTTAATTTTGAGTACATTTGAATCCTTTATAAATTTGTTTAAACTTAGTAATTGACGACATATTTGCAAAATTCGATTTTTTCACTGAAGTAAACTACTACTTCCGGTCTGGCGATTTTGCTCAAAATCTAATCAGTTCTCAAGAGGGAGATTATATTCGTAAATACAAAAGTTGGAATTGATATCTACAGCGGTTTGACCGCTATCGTGGTCACACACACACACACACACACAGACACACAGACACACAGACACTCACACACACAGACACACAGACATTTTTTAAAAACCACTTTTTTGGTATCAGGGGACCTCAAAACGTGGACATCTGCAAAAATCTCGAGGTCGAAAATTTTCATCATCACAATACTTCCTTATACTACGTATAAGAATGTAAAAAAATGAGGTGTGGCCACCACACGACTTTCTTATACGTATGAAAGTGTTACTTCCGGTCCGAATTTTGAAATTTCATTTATACAAAAAATATTCCAAATCAAACTCTAAATACTTTTGTACTCTTCATAAATATATATAGAATGCATAATTTACGACATATTTGCAAAAAATCGCTATTCGATAAGAGTAAAAGTGGTACTTCCGGTCTGAATTTTGAAATTTTTTTTATACAAAAGATATTTAAAAGTACATTCTAAATACTTTTATACTCGTAATGTACCTGCCTAGAAAGCATGACTTACGAGATATTCGCAAAAAACTGATTTTCGATAAGAGTAAAAGGCCTACTTCCGGTAGGAATTTCGAAAAACTTTATTAATACAATTTTTCTCAAATTTAATTTTGAGTACATTTGAATCCTTTATAAATTTGTTTAAACTTAGTAATTGACGAAATATTTGCAAAATTCGATTTTTTCACTGAAGTAAACTACTACTTCCGGTCTGGCGATTTTGCTCAAAATCTAATCAGTTCTCAAGAGGGAGATTATATTCGTAAATACAAAAGTTGGAACTGATATCTACAGCGGTTTGACCGCTATCGTGGTCACACACACACACACACACACACAGAGAGACACACAGACACACAGACACACACACACACACAGACACACAGACATTTTTTAAAAACCACTTTTTTGGTATCAGGGGACCTCAAAACGTGGACATCTGCAAAAATCTCGAGGTCGAAAATTTTCATCATCACAATACTTCCTTATACTACGTATAAGAAAGTAAAACCAGAGCACTGGCACAAAGATATCGACAATTAGTCGAATGTTACGCCGAAAACTACGAATATAGTTGCACTTATCTGACAAATACAGGTCGTAGGTAGGCACGCTAACTGAAGTCAAGATGGCGGAGGCCCCCTTGTTGGACGGTGAAATTCCACCAGAAGCCACTAAGAAGGTTGAGAAGTACAGCTATTAGTTCGACGATGATAGACACTATGTTCTTCAACAGTAACGTAGGGCGGCCATTTTCTGTGAATGGCGACTGAGGCTTAACTCGTGCCCAGCAGTAAAATCCTATTAAATTAGAAAAGAAAGAAACAAAGATAAAACCCCGTAAATTAACACAAAATTTCAACCACTTACCCCAAATTTTATTGGAGATCCGCGAAACGACTTCACAAGTCACTCAAAAGTGCAAAATTTAAATTCAAAGGCCCATCAGCATGGGATTTCGTAAATTCAAAAGAAACGATAAATGCGGTAAAATTTACGATAATTCACCTAACTAAGGTACGACATTCGCTGCTTATTCCATCAAAGCCGCTTACGCGAAATATCTACATAGACATAGTAATAAAATTACCAAAAAGGAAAATAAGCAGTTTGCACTAATGTTCTCACACAAGAAAGGACTACGTAAGTGAAACGAAAACGTGGTCTTCCTGGATAATCCGATACAGCCAATCAGCACGCACGCTCATAATATAACGCACTCGGAAATGATTTAGAATAAAGGCGGGAGAATTCAAATAAAAGTGACAACCACAAGACTAAATTTACAGAAGAGAGAGTCGACAACGTGACCTATATAATTAAGCATAAACAACCTCAGAACTTACGGCGATGGTAAAATTTATTAAAACACACCTATAATGCACGGAAGATTAAAACGTTAGACGATATGAAAAGGAAAAATTCACGCTTAAAAGTTGGTCACCTGTTTGACACCACACCAAGATAATGCCAACGACGGCAGCATGGTGACAATCAAAACAAACCTAAGATATAGACAAAATTTGTTACGGAATATACAACCGGAACCTGCAGGTAATTACACACAAATTTCAAGCTTTTTAAAACGCTTCGATAAGGCGGTTAGAACCGACCATAACCATATGTTACAGGGCAAACGACGAAAATCTAACCTTAGATATGCATCTGGAAGATATCAGCCGGTGTTTACATTACCGTCGCAGGAATGTCGATGACTAGGGCAAACAAATCAGAACACGAGAACAATTAATAGTATGCCCTTTATTATACCAGGTTTCCTTATTTAATACCTATAACGTTTTTAGGGAGATATTACGATAGAAAAACATCAATCGGACGAATCATGGGTGTGTATGTTTAGGAATACAAATGAATACATGCGGCAGCAAAACACAACAAAGCCTGACTGTTGTCTCGAAGAATTCAATGCAACATCAATCACAAATAATTCCATAAATGCCACATATTAAATGCACTTCGTAGAGTACGGAAGATATAATTAAGCAGGTGTTGATAAAGCTTAAACAAAGCATATAAAAGCAACTGCTAAAGCAGATAACCGAGTCTACAGGTAGGTTAGAATAAGCTAAAGATAAGATAGTTAGTTTACATAACATAAGAAACAGTATTCTTACTCATAAAGAGTGTATTTACCCGATATTGTACATTACACCTCTGTTAGAGCCACAGTACAAAACTCAAAGTCCCGAAAGAAAAATGTTAGGTATAGGACACGCTCAGATAAACAACTAACGGTCCTTTTCACACAGTGAACCGAAAGATATACCAGGTTTGCTCAAATAGTCACGCGCTCTAGTCAATTCCTTAAGAATTTCTTTGATAACACATAACCTTACGAGACATACATACAAAATGAAATTTAGGGCATAACAACATATGTAGACCTTATAAAATAATAAAATAACAACCAACCACCCCTATCGTGAACTACTAGGATTATGTAAACGGTACCTACAACAAACTAAACAAGCTGCCCGAAATATCATTTGGAAGAATTATTTTAAAAATATTGGAAAAAATAAATTAACCGCTATATATAAATAAAAAGAGAAAAAATATCCTTATAACAGTTACAGTCTACTATGACACACAGTGTGCAAGATGAAACTGTCGTGTTCGATGTCGCGCTTGAATGGTAGATGTCGCTGAGATATTCTCATAGGCACTTCTACGATTCAACGGACATAAGACATGGTTTTAGTTGTGGATCATTGCCAGCAGCATCACGTACACTGAAGAGGCCTCAAAGGCCGAAACACCGGTGTCTGTGCGTTCGCTGTTGGTAATGACACCTAAGTGTATGCTGTGTATCTCAACACGTACATATATCCATATACGTTTACGTATAAATGTATATATGTATATTTGTGATAGTTATTATCCGTTAATGTACGTTACACATTCAAGTATTTCCTGTCCTATTTATTTGTGATATGGCGGTGCCACCTATTGGCCTTATATGCAGAAATACACATTTAGCGTACAGGTTTTGTCTTTAGCACAGTGTGCAAGATGAAACTGTCGTGTTCGGTGTCGCGCTTGAATGGCAGATGTCGCTGAGATATTCTCATAGGCACTTCTGCGATTCAACGGACATAAGACACGGTTTTAGTTGTGGATCATTGCCAGCAGCACCACGTACACTGAAGAGGCCTCAAAGGCCGAAACACCTGTGTCTGTGCGTTCGCTGTTGGTAATGACATCTAAGTGTATGCTGTGTATCTCAACACGTACATATATCCATATACGTTTACGAATAAATGTATATATGTATATTTGTGATAGTTTTTTTTACTATTGTTCAAGATAGAAATGTGAAATTTTCTGTACAACTCCAATATAGATATGAGTACACGGAAAGGTTGCCAGATTATATAATTTTTTGTCACAACCATCTATTTTTTTTATTCCAAATTAGAGTAAAATGTACGTGTGTTTCTCCGTCAAAATCTAATATAATTATATGAAATTGATCAAAACGGATGTAAATCCTGTGTAGACCAATGTTTTCTTGTGAGATATAGCTTTTTGAATTGCGGAAAACTTTAATTTGAGTAATTAAATTAAAAAATTCCGGAATGCTGCGGTACTGAATTATTTGTATTTTAGCAGCGCCTTCAGCTCTTACCTACTTCTTGGCCCCGCCTATGGGACTGTCCGAACGTTTTGCGGTAGTCTGGAGTATTTTATTTCACTTATTCTCCTCTCACTCCAATTTTACCAAATCGACTTTAATGTACCCTTAATATGTAGATAGTATAGAATAATGTTTAATTTGTTCTCTACTGAATGTATTTTTTGTTGATAATAATAGTTATTTACTATCAATTGATGCCTAATAAATACTGATGTAAAAGAAAAACTGTTAACGTTACTTATCCCATTGTTGCATCTATTGAAAATAAAGTGAGCAGTCGGTAGTATATCTTATCACATTCTTGCACCACATATGAATTGTTGGCCCTATTATCATAAATTGTACTCATATGTTACTATAGCTTAGATATAAACGTTCTACATATTTATTCAAACAATACAACACTTTAAATACTAACCAAAAAAAATATTTTTTTTGTGTCTCCTGTAAAATTTACATTTTGTTACTTAACCCCTTCTTGCACCGAGGTCTTCATTTGTTCTGGGAATCTTCTTACATTTGAAAAAAAAACTTTTATACAAAAAAAATATGTCGAAATAAAAAAAACAACTGATTATAAAATAAGGTGAGTTGTTTATTAAAAATTTCTCATAAATTCCATTTTGTAATTACTAAACATAATCTTAGAACTATATTTAATCTTACATGAAACATGCACGTTATTTTATATGGATACGAATATATGTTTCTTAATTTAATCGCTTTATCGACCCCTTAAATTTTACTATTGAGTTTTCTACACTTTGCTTGTTCAAAATTTTACTCACAACTTGCACTTAATTTTTAAAATATGTATTTACTAATACACCACTTTCATACTGATTTTCTTGGGTAATTTATATGAAAACGCAGACTGTAATATGTAATAATGTCTCTAGCATCGACAAGCGTTTTTTTTTATAAAAAAAATACAAATCTTTTTTCTCGAGAATCATAGGTGTCTATAAAATTTTACCTTTGGGATATTTTAATAATTAATCCAAATTAATGCATAAGCAACAATATACACTCCATTATGTATATAATTCTTGCGTCTGATTGTAATTTAATATACATCTACATTAGTACCTTCCTGCCTTTCACCACGTAATTGGTTTATTTTCCCCATGATTTTATATGTTGATTTTTAATATCACTTAAAATAACTTCCTAGTACTAAACTTAAATTCTACTTCTTATAGTAAACATAACTTATACTTTGAAAGTCTAACCGTTTATCAATACATTTCCAATACGAATTTTTCAATATTGTACTAAGAAGTACTTCAATTACAACAAGAAAAGAATTTCTCTCGATGGTCATAAGCTCAATTAAATAACGAAGTGTAAGTAAGCATCCTATAAAATAGAAATTAGAAATACTTATACGAGTTTCTGGGTTTTTATTTTATTCCGTAAATTACGTAAGCGATTTCTCCATTCTTCTTTAGTTTCTTTATTCAAAAGAATAACAAAAATGAACAAAACAAATCCCTGTGAAGGCACAATAATGTGACATAAAAACAAACCAGCTAGTGATAACCAGTGCCATGGTGCAATTAAAGCTAAAAGAAATATCCAGCTAAGTCCTAACATAAAAGGTAAGAAAATTGTCGCACGTATTTTACATCTCCGTGCATTTATTTGGTGTTCGTGTCCTTTACTTGACCATATGTTCTTCATGGCGACAATATAAATAATCAAATTCATTAAAATTATTAAGGCTATGGGAATAAATATGAAATACAAGAATATATCTTTATTTTTATAACAAAGGTTACACTTGATGCAGTCCATGTAAGTTAGTAAACATAACAAAATAATTACAAACGGCACAATCCATCCAATAATCATAGACTTTAAAATGCCAGGTTTGCGAACTTGAAATATTTTGATGAATCTCTGATACTGTACATAACCCATAAGAGACATCCAGAAAAACTGAGTCAAAATGCAGTAATAGAAGATAAGAAATCCGATATGGGCAATTTGCGGTAGTTCATTTTCTGCTATAAAGAATATGGACTGAAACGTTAGGGAAATTGATAGTTGAATTGTATAAAGTCTTCCTTTGTGAAATTGTTTAAGTACTACTGCAGACATAAAAATGAAGCTGGTCCCTATTAGTGATAAAGTTACACCAGAAAGTCTAAATACTTTAAAAGTCAGTGAATATTTGTTATAAATTTCGTCAATTTCTACTTTATTATGAACAGTGTTAACAGACATCGATATTAGGGACAGTACATCGATTTTGTTCAAAGTTGTTTTACTAATAACACTAATTAATTTCTCTAATTCACTTAACAATTTTGTTTTCACCGAAGTTATTTCTTTTTCATCATTGCAAGAATTACTCTCATCTGCACTAATAAAAGATATTATACTTTCGCCTTCATATAGGGTAATACTAAACGAATATCCGACGCCTGTATGAGAAGTCATCTTCCATCTTGTAGAATAGTCAATAACCCGTAAAAAGACAGTAAAATTAAGTTCCACATTCAACTTAGAAGTGATAATTACTGTTCGACTTTTGCAAGAACGTGTTTTTGTTTCAGGTAATACAACGTCGTATGTTACGAGTATGGAAATAGGAAAGAAATACAGATAATTTTCTTGTGGAGTGTCAAAATCGCCATTTAAATGGACAACAGCTTCAACTTCTTCGTCGGTACTGTAATCATCGGTGACATTTTCCGGTGTTAATACCCTGACTTCGTAATTTAAAAACGAATCAGTCCCGCGTTTGTAGACGACCAAGCCAATAATTTCTGAAAAACGATATATAAATTGCAAAATATAATTGTGTTTAACTACTAGCAAATCATTCCGCCGATCAAATCGCTTTATTGTGTAGGATATAATAAATTCATGAGCTTTGTCAGCAAATCCAGCAGGTAATAACATTTTTAATGCATTTAATACATTTTCTAAAGGATAATTCCAATGAATTTCGGTTAGTCTTTGACTGTTATAGATACAATATTCAACACTATCGAAGAACAGTTTGTAATCAATCATGGTCGAACTGTTGCTATTGAAAAAGGATAGTAATAATTTGTCGATGTTGTAAGTCCGCCTTTGACATTCTGTGGCGAATTTATATATACCGAGTGAGTAATTAGATAGGATATAGTCGTTTTTACACTCTAAATCTAAACGAGCTATATTTTTAAATACACCAGTTTCACAAAATAGCCACGGTATTTGGCCGTCTTTATTTATACAGAATGTTTTAGGGAACACTCGACTGTAATGTTGTATTTGGGGCCAATGTGTTACGCCAGAATCAGTTACATTGACAAATGACATGCAATTATCTATCTTCACGCTTTCAAAGTACTGAAGACCACTGAACTGTAACGTAGTATTAGATACAATTCCGTAATAAGAGGTTTGATATAATACACAATGATTAGACTGTTCATATTCATCAAAATAATCTTCACCAAGAACATGGGTGTTACCAGACTTAGAAATTACTTTTAACAAGGGTAAATTGTTTCGTTTGCAAAATGAGGGAATACTCAGACCAATTATATCGTTTTCAATTTTTACAGAATGTTCATAATATTGAGAATAATATTCAAATATAAAGTTACTTTTGGAAATTATCATAATAATGTATAAGTCTTTCTTTTCCGAATCTGTTAAATTTACGACAAGATCTTCCAAAAATTCATAGGGTACATAAGCGGCTAACTTTAACTTACTTCCATCACTTTTCATATGTATTGACTCGCTATTCGTAATATGTACAACTGAGTTACTTAATAAGTTTCCCTCTTCATACATTGCTAAACCAATATTATTATTTACAAAGGGATGCCAAACACTTACAACTAAATTTGGTGTATTTACTGTAAAGTTAGTGTATATTAGGTTTATGGCAAAAATAAGACGTTTATAATTTTGGAAGAGCTTTTTCTCGTAACAACAATTATACGTATTTAATATGTTACTGAATACATACAAAATATCTTCAAATTCTTTTATTGATAATTTATACAGATCTAAGAGCTCTAACCCAGCCATTACGAGACTTATGTCGGCTTTATCAAGTTTACTGAAATCCATGGTAAGTTGTTTTAAGTGGGTTGTATTTAGCTTCGTAATTAGAAGTCCAAACCAATTTCTTCGCCTCGTAAATGCTGTTGCGATACTGGATACGTCAGAGCAGGTAGTAAACCACTTTTCAACTATGTTATTATGGTAGAGTTGAGAATTATTTAGATAAGAGTGGCATTTCTCAGCTTTTCTGTTCATTTCTACCATTTTGTTTGAAGGAGATTCATCCTAGAACAAACAGTCTCTTTTATATACTTACAATAACAATACACTGTAACGGTATAGCTAAATTGAAATATTTTATAATTTTAAATATGAATATTAATTATTTTTCAAAGCATAATATGTTAGCAACCGACGATAGATTTCTTTAAACTGTTTATTCTAAATGTATATCCATGTATAAGTTAAGCACTATGTAGATAAGAAAGTATAAGACTTGAGACGCCGAATGTTTGTGTTTATCAGCGTCAGGTACGTGTTAATAGACATGTGAATTCTAACGACTATAAATACGAAGAGAAAAGATGGATGGCATGTGCGTCCCGGAGCATGAAGCCCGATGGATGAGGAAGTCGACCAAGAGATTTCAAGAAAGCAAGTCTGCCACGGCACTTCAAGGAAGAAAGTCGGCGTATTAAGACTGTCTTAATTAGACAGTTAGAAGAATGTAGAGCGTTCTCTAATTATAAAAAAGTCGGCCAAAAAAACCTTAAACACAACTGTGGACAGCGTATTATACTGTCGTCTTGAACCTCATAAATAATATAAAAAGTTCTTTATTTATATAAAAAGGTTGACCGACTAATAAATGTTAAATGTGTAAAGTTTACTGCATAAGAAGTTTAAACAGTGCAAATTCACCCAGAGAAAAAAGGAAGAGGTGACAGATAAAGGGCCGACAGCATTTAAAGAGGCTCCAGGTATCTCTACTGTTGGAAGAGGACTCACACAAAGTAAACCGATAACGAGATCTTCTCTTCAGTAAAAAAAGAAGAAAAGAAGACGAAAAGTAAAAAAAGCTAATTACAAGTTATTATTGTGCGAGTGCTAGACAATATTATAATCTAAGAATGAAAACATATTTAATAGTTTATCTTAGATACGGCAAATTCTCGGCATTTGTAAATTGCTTGTCGATAATGTTTTAAAAATATTATATGCGTTGTACGTATATTTAAATTTGAGCATAATTTGTTTTCTATCAATGCCTGTGTTGTTTGTGCTGATATAGATATAGAAAGGCATCGGAAAACAAATGATGTATGATATATATTATTTTGTAAAGACGATAATATTTAAATAAATTACAACTAACCCTTCAATATTAAATGAGCTCTGAAATTATTTTATTAATGTGTCTGTTCTAATTAAAATTGATATTATTTTGAGTATGTTCTTTGTGTTCGTATTAATATTTGCAAAATGTTGAGTTCTAATACTAATTATTTTTTGATATCTTTCTATCCGGACCGTCCTGTGATAAAAATATGGGCTAGCCAGGTAAAACGATTTAACGTAAAATAAAACAACAAATTTGTTTAAATCTCCACTATATTTACAAAAATGTAAAGGCTGTCACGCGTTTCGCTAACACTGTAGCTTTATCAAACAGGGATGGTATAATAATTACTTTACAAGTGAAATAAATTATGTACTTAACCTTCCGTCGGGCGCGGTCGATCAACGCGCATATTTTGTACCAGCATTTTTTTCAAACTGGACGTATCAATGCGCCGGTCACAGTAGCTTCCTAACTTCCACTCCTCTGTACGAAGCCAACAGTTAGTATTGGATCAGCAGTGTGAGGATCACGACAGATCAAGATTGATCATTTTGATACACCGCGCCCGTTCCTGTCATAATTTAATTTTTTATATTTTTTATATTTAAACTTTGTTTACTTATTTTGGTGAGCACATTTACTGTAGTTATGCATGTAAAATTCGTATTATTTAGCTATATAATTATTCAGACGTCATTTTTGATCAAATATCAAATTGATACACCGCGCCCGTCTAAGACTGTAGTTGTGTATTTTATGTTTTAGATTTTATCATACCCCGATTATGGCTAAATACAAAAATAGTTATAATTCAGATAAAGACAGCGATGTTGAAGAGTTACGAAGATTGCTTTTAGAACAAGAAGACGACGAATTACTAGAGGATTTTCAAGACGAGAGCGACACGGATGGTGAAGACCACGTAGAAATTCCAGAAGATTCAGGAGAATCCGAACTAGATGAGAAAGCGGCACCTGAAGATGATGAAAGAAGACCTGAAGACGATAAAAGTTATTTTTTAGGGAAAGATAAAGAAACAAAGTGGAATAAAAATCCTTTATCGCAAAGAGTACGCCACCGAAGTTTCAATATTACAAAAAAACTTCCAGTCACAATACGGAAGGCAAAAGATGCACGAACGCCTCTTGAATGTTGGAGCTGCATTTTTTCTGAAGACATTTTAGATTCTATTGTCCAATATACTAATCAATATATCGAAACTATACAAGGATCATTTGAACGTGACCGGGACTCAAAACTAATAGACCCAATTGAACTGAAAGCTTACATAGGGCTCCTAATTTTGGCCGGACTCAACCGGAGTAACAGGGAGAATTTGGAAGATCTTTGGGGCTCTGAAGGAGACGGGATTGAAATATTTCGCCTTGTGATGAATATAAAACGTTTCAAATTTATCACAAGATGTCTCCGGTTTGACAACAGAATCACACGGAATGAAAGAAAACAAACAGACAAGCTTACACATATTCGCGAAATATTCACGATTTTTGTTCAAAACTGCCGAAAGTCTTATACACTAGGCGAAAACGTAACAATTGATGAGAAGTTAGAAGGATTCCGAGGACGATGTAGCTTCCGCCAGTATATACCGAGCAAGCCGAATAAGTACGGTATTAAGATCTTTGAACTTGTTGATGCCAAGGTATTTTACGTATACAATCTTGAAATATATGCAGGTTTACAACCTGAAGGTCAATTTCGTCTCAGCAATAAACCCTTGGACATAGTTTTACGTCTCTGTGAACCCCTTTATAAATCAGGCCGAAATATTACTGGGGATAATTGGTTCACCAGTTTTCCTCCAATAGATATATTGCGCGAAAAAAGACTTTCATATGTTGGAACTCCCAAAAAGAACAAACGAGAGCTTCCACCGGAATTTACCACAGCTAAAAAAAGAGAAGTCAATAGCAGTATATTCGGATTCAGGAACGAATGCGCGTTGGCCTCTTACGTTCCAAAAAAGGACAAAGCTGTTATTTTGGCATCTAGTTTGCATGGTGATAATGAAATAGATCCCGACAGTGCGGATAAACAAAAACCATCCATTATAACCTTTTATAATCAGACCAAAGGGGGGGTCGACACCACAGGCAAACTATGTGCTTCGTGCAATGTCGCAAGGAACGTGCGACGATGGCCAATGGTCATATTTTTCGCAATGGTAAATATGAGCGAAATTAACGCTCAGGTCATCTATTTGAGTAACAACATCACAGAAGGAAACAACATCAGGAGGAGGACTTTTTTGAAAAAATTGTCTCACGAGCTAGTTTTACCTCATATTGTTCGGAGAAGTGTAAACACTGTAGGATTGCATCATGACCTTGTACAGAGACTCAGCAAATATAGACCGCCAAATTTATCTGATGATGTAGAAGAAGACAACGTGCAAGATGAAAATCAACGTGGAACAAAAATAAAACGGTGTAAGGTATGCACTGTAAAACATCGGCTGACTAAATATAATTGCAAGAAATGCAAGGATCCCGTTTGCTTGATGCATATTGAACCTTTCTGTTCAAAATGCAGCGAATTTGTGAAGAATTTACAGCAGCGGAATGAAGCTGAGAACAATAATTGACTGATAACTATCTTTATAACTGTAATTTATCTTTTTAGTATAATTTCCATTTAATGTTTTTACAATTAATTTGTTTATTTTTCAGTTATTTTATCGTAAGAAATTGTTAAGAGAGTTCATGTTTTGTAAAGAAAAATATGATTTTGTTATTTTATTTTAATATACCTTTTTTGCGTTATTTCATGTTCTTGTGCATTTTCTTATAATTTCCTTCCAATTTTTTCGTAATATAATTAACTTTCCAAGTTAAATAGACAATTTATTTAGAAAATTCTGCCCGGAAACTAACACTTTCGTAGCGTGATCATTTTGATACACCGCGCCCGTTCTCGTTACTCCAAACCCCGCGCCCGACGGAAGGTTAAATTTGGTAATTACAAGTATATATTGTAATAGTATCGCCCCTTAGTTGGGTGACATATGTAATAGTACGGTCCTTCAAAATTAAATAAAAATGAATAAAATGCCCCAAAGTAGGGTGTTCAGCAATAATAATATAAATTTAAAGAATATAAGTAAAATGACTCAAATAAATAAAATGACTTATTGAATGCTCCGCGTAATTTAGCTCAGTTAAATGGTTCGGTTTCGCACAAAAACTCTTAATTTCAGGTCGGTTCAGGTATTAAAACACTAAAGTAAATTGTTCGGCACGTACTATTACTTCTATTTTATATTTCAAATTTCCTATAGTAAGGTAGACAAATAACACGCAAAAGAATATTTAAACATTATTAATATATTGATTAAAAACACTATCAACACAAATCAGGTTACAAGCAAAGGTTATAGAAACAACACAATTCAAATAGTACAACACAATACAAATAATTCGTCAATTATAACATGGGCAAATATAATAAACTGATTCAACAATGTTGCCTTATATAAATCATATCTCGTGTTTTTTACTAGATTCTAATTTAGTATTTACCAAATTGCATGCATGACAGAGGCCTTTAATTCACACAATGTTGGGTACCTTATACGCTGCAATGACGCTGGAAACAGTGTTTTCACGGGCAGACTGAAATCGTCGTCTTCTTTGTCTGGAGCTACGGCACACACGTGATTTAATAGAACTTTTACTTCACTTGGCCCCACTATTTGTTTTATTAAAACTTGTAACTGTTTTCTCACTAGGCTTTTTTTTTATCACTTTTAACTAATTACTTATTACTAATGCGTAGAATTTCTATATTCTTATACGCATTGTTAGCCTGTGAGAAGCGTTCCCTTTTGTTGGGTGCGGTCTGGTGTTATTCTACTTAACACGGCCTGCGAACCACTTCATGCGCTGACTAGGGAACGTCTTCTTTCTTAACGGGCTAGGGAACATCTATATGCCTACTCCTTGCTTAAAATCACGCCACGCCGTATTCTTCCAGGGAATTCCCCGAGCCACCTATGTGCTTTACATTTCTTCATCACATTCAAGGTTCTACGTGTCGGTTGCACACAAACGGTTTCTTATTTATGTCGCATAACTTCCTGGCTGGCGGCGATAATATCGACGCCACTTGTGTTTTTCATTCTTTCACACCGATACCCTTCGCACTATTTCTTTCTTACATATACAGAATTTACATAGAAACATTTTATACAGAAATATAATAATTTAATACAAATAAATGAATAATACATGTTTCCTGATCTGTGTTGATTCATTATTTACCTTAATATAAATATTTTGGATGTTATATTATATTTATATTTTATTTATTATATACAGGGCCTACCGTTACAGATACCCCCCTTTGCCTTTTCTGACAGGCTGATAAGTCTAAATGAAAAGCAAATAATGGTAACGTGTACATAATAAAATATAAAAAGCTAAAAAAAAATATTTAAACTACATATAACTCTGGTTTGCTAAATGAATAATAATAATTTGATAGTAATATGTATTTTATATTTACAGACTAATTTTCTATACCACCCTAATCTCCGTTGGATCTTTTGGCGGTTTTTTATACTTTCTCAAATGCATAATGTTTTGGGTGCATTTGTATTTGGCGATTGGGTCCCCTAACCAATAAGCCTTTTCACTTACTCTTCGTAAAATTTCATAAGTTCCGTTATACACATGAAAAAACTTTTTTATTTCCTTGGTTAGTGCTGACGAATAGTTGTGATTTTTCACTAACACCTGATTACCCATTCTACCTCGATCTTCTTGCGCAATGATGTCAAGAAGGTTGTCCGGCTTTTTTCTACTTTTGGGATCAAGTGCCAATAGAAAATCTCTATCATATATTTTCTTGAATACGTCACATCTTCCCGGTTTATCGGAGAATATGTCTTCATAGTCGGATATTACCTGTTCCACCCTATTTACCAGATTGCATTCTGTTGTACCCATTGTTAGTGGGTTGACTTTTGCGGTTTCGCAGTTCGACTCAAACAAGCTGGGAGCTATTGATGGTGGTTCTCCTCTTTCGGGTAATACTTCACCAGATTCCTCGTCTTTATCCTTTTCAATACAGATTTGGACCTTGGGTATAATTGAAGAATCTTGTGGAGAATCCTCGAGGTCTTTCTTGTCGTGCTTAAGACAGTGGCTTCGGTTGAGGAGGAGAGGTAGCTGCTGCATATATTGTTTCCAGGCCTCTAATTGGGTGGTCCTGCTCGGTGTGTATTTCCGTGGATTCGGTTCTCTTACAGGCTCCCTCATTTTCATATGCAGAAGGCGAGGAGCGTTTGCTTCTGCATTTATTCGTTTCCCGAATCGACACTCGGTGGTGGACTACGGCGTCCTCGGTTGCTATAATGACCTCTTCCTCTATAGTGACCTCTGTTTTGGTGGATCATTTGCACGTCCCTACGATCATCACGTCTATCATGGTTTCGTGAAGAAGGCCCCTCTCGATTTTGGATGCCCTCGACTATGCTTATCAGCTCGGGTATTGTCTTGGCTTTTGCTGATAGTAGAATACTTTCCACTTCATAGGAGAAATGTTTACGTATTGCTTCTATGAACAATTCTGCGCCGATTGGTGGATCCACATATTGTGTCTTATTTACCCAATGAGTCATAGTCCCGAATTTCGCATTATATGTCCTAGGCCTCAATAATTCCATCCAAATTCTTTTTTGTTCGCTTTCGGACCAATACATCTTCAGTAGTTCTTGTTGGAAATTTTCTATATTGTCCCATTGATGTTTCACTGCATTGGCCCATACTCGTGCATCACCTTCCAATTGGCCTATCGCAAAATCGAGCTTCTTTCTTTCTGGTATCGTTCCAAATTCAAAATGTCTCCTTAGTGCTTCCAGGAATTCCTTTGGGTGAAGCCCTCTTTTATCCCCATTGAACATAGGTACTTTCTTTTCTTCTATTATTCTTTCTATGCTTACTGGCGCTATTTTCTTTAAACATTCAATTTCCTGTTCGACTTCTTGAATGGTCTTCGCTACCTCCTTTTTGGTGTTTTCCATTTCCTGTTCAACTTCTTGTCTGGTCTTCACGACTTCCTTTTTGGTGGTTTCAATTTCCATGTTAGTTTTTTCAACATCTTTATTTACTTGCTCAATTTTCTGATTGACTTCGTGTCTTCTTTCTACTTTTTCCTCCTCTAATTTTCTTTCGAATTCATATGCTTGATGCTGGACCTTTTCGTCGACTGCTTTCAATTCTGTTTCTGTTTTTTCCTTGAAATCGTCGGTTTCTTTTCTTAGTTGTCCTTGGCTCTTTGCTATTTTTTCATACATCTGGTAATTTGCTTCTTGGATGTCTTTCTTTAATTCTTCGAATTTTCCCATATTTTGGTTATTTTTTCACTCATTTCCTTCTTGGATTCTGCCATATTTTTATCTAATTTTTCGAACTTCTTATCATTGTCTTCTTTTAAAGTTTCCATATTTTTATCTAATTTTTCGAACTTCTTATCCATAAAGTCAAAAAGTGCCTGCATATCTCCTACTCCTTTGGGCGTCGCTTCCTTTTCGACCACGTTTTCGTCCGGGGTTTTATATCCGGATGCTCCTTGGTTTATTTTTTCACTTCCATTCTCTACGTCTGAGTTTCCCATGATTATTTCCTTTTCTCCTATCATTTTACCACTTCTTAAATGCATTCACTTCAATTCCTTCTTTAATAATCTTCCAACTCTATTTCCTTTGGGGGCTATGTTTCTTTTATACTACGGCGGCTTTATTTAAACAACGATAAGGCAAAAAAAACAACTAAATAAAAATTTGACAACAACGCTATAAAAGAAAATTCTTTTTCGTTCAAATTTTACTCCCTTTTGCCTTTAAAAGCTCCGCTAATTGTATAAAATGTTTATTTATTTAATTCCAGTGACCCCCCAACCCGGTGTGCCTATTCCTTTGGATCACCCTGTATAATACGTCGCCAATTTGCTTCCAAAATTACCGCTTATTCGTGTAAAATATTTTGGGTTTTATTCCTATTAACCCCCCCAATAAAATGACCTTTCTTTCAAAACACCCTGTATAATACGTCTTATTGTACCGTATACCTTATATGCTATGCGCCCTGAAAATGTTTACACAAACTTTTGTAACACCCTGTATATCAAAAAAAAATATACTTAAATTGTCTACCTTTTAATTCAAATTTAAATTGCGCTTTTATTTAAAAATTAAAATTTTGTTCAAAAGAATTTAAAAATTACGTGAAAATATTTCTTAAATATTTGATAAAGCTTTGTTCCTACCAAACTACTCCACACAAATTTGAAATGAATTGAAAATTTAGTGTCTTTTCGGGCCCACCGGCTGGTGCGCCATATGTAATATAGTAGTACGGCCCCACGTTGGGCGCCATATGTAATAGTATCGCCCCTTAGTTGGGTGACATATGTAATAGTACGGTCCTTCAAAATTAAATAAAAATGAATAAAATGCCCCAAAGTAGGGTGTTCAGCAATAATAATATAAATTTAAAGAATATAAGTAAAATGACTCAAATAAATAAAATGACTTATTGAATGCTCCGCGTAATTTAGCTCAGTTAAATGGTTCGGTTTCGCACAAAAACTCTTAATTTCAGGTCGGTTCAGGTATTAAAACACTAAAGTAAATTGTTCGGCACGTACTATTACTTCTATTTTATATTTCAAATTTCCTATAGTAAGGTAGACAAATAACACGCAAAAGAATATTTAAACATTATTAATATATTGATTAAAAACACTATCAACACAAATCAGGTTACAAGCAAAGGTTATAGAAACAACACAATTCAAATAGTACAACACAATACAAATAATTCGTCAATTATAACATGGGCAAATATAATAAACTGATTCAACAATGTTGCCTTATATAAATCATATCTCGTGTTTTTTACTAGATTCTAATTTAGTATTTACCAAATTGCATGCATGACAGAGGCCTTTAATTCACACAATGTTGGGTACCTTATACGCTGCAATGACGCTGGAAACAGTGTTTTCACGGGCAGACTGAAATCGTCGTCTTCTTTGTCTGGAGCTACGGCACACACGTGATTTAATAGAACTTTTACTTCACTTGGCCCCACTATTTGTTTTATTAAAACTTGTAACTGTTTTCTCACTAGGCTTTTTTTTTATCACTTTTAACTAATTATTTATTACTAATGCGTAGAATTTCTATATTCTTATACGCATTGTTAGCCTGTGAGAAGCGTTCCCTTTTGTTGGGTGCGGTCTGGTGTTATTCTACTTAACACGGCCTGCGAACCACTTCATGCGCTGACTTGGGAACGTCTTCTTTCTTAACGGGCTAGGGAACGTCTATATGCCTACTCCTTGCTTAAAATCACGCCACGCCGTATTCTTCCAGGGAATTCCCCGAGCCACCTATGTGCTTTACATTTCTTCATCACATTCAAGGTTCTACGTGTCGGTTGCACACAAACGGTTTCTTATTTATGTCGCATAACTTCCTGGCTGGCGGCGATAATATCGACGCCACTTGTGTTTTTCATTCTTTCACACCGATACCCTTCGCACTATTTCTTTCTTACATATACAGAATTTACATAGAAACATTTTATACAGAAATATAATAATTTAATACAAATAAATGAATAATACATGTTTCCTGATCTGTGTTGATTCATTATTTACCTTAATATAAATATTTTGGATGTTATATTATATTTATATTTTATTTATTATATACAGGGCCTACCGTTACAATATGACTCACAGAAACGATTAACTAACAAGTACAAAAAGGGCGGGAAAGACATATTAGGCTTTTCATCACAATAGGCACACGGAAAACCCTAAACGAATAAGTTTTGTAATGGAGAACGATTAATATCTAGTTGGCCTTAAGTAAATTCCCAGAATGTTTGGTTTTATTTATTTCAAGGGCATCTAATAGGTTTAATTTATGGGATTTATTTTGTACATGTAAAATTTCAAACTCCGGATCAAACAAATGGTTTTCTGATAATAAGTGATTTGAGTAATTAGAATCTAGTTTTTTGTTATCATAACTACGTTTATGTTCTGAAATTCTAGTTTTGAAATTTCTGAACGTTCTCCCAATATAAATTTTGTCACAATTACTACCACATTTTAATTTATATAATCCAGATTTATTAAATTTTGACGGTTTGGATTTACTGTTTTTAATGAACCTAGATAAATTGTTATCTGTTTTAAGGCATATATTTAGGTCAAAAGTTTCTAAAAATGTTTTAATTTTAACTGAGGGTTTACCTATGTATGTTAAACATTTGTATTGATTATTTTTATTTTTATCCAAAGGGAATATTTCATCTAAAGTTTGTTTATGCGTTTTCTTAGCTATGATATTATCAATTAAATTTGGGTCGTAGTTATTATTAACTACTATTTGTTTAATAATATTTAATTCTTTGTTATAATTATTATTAGTTAAGGGAATTGTTAGAAGTCTGTGTATCATACTATTGTACGCTGCTAATTTATGGCTATGTGGGTGGGCTGAACTGTTATGAATTGTTATATCAGTGTGTAATGGTTTATGAAATATGGAAAAATCATGTTTATTATTTAAGAATTTTTTTATACAAAAATTATTCAGAATCCTATTCTAAGTACTTTCATTCTCTTAATAAATCGCTATAGATTGCATACTTTGCAAGATATTCGATAAAAAGTACTACTCGCTAAGAGTAAAAGTGCTACTTCCAGTCCGAATTTTGAAATTTCAAGTATACAAAAAATATTGCAAATTCAACTCTAAATACTTTTGTATTAATAAATATATATAGAATGCATAATTTACGACATATTTGCAAAAAATCGCTATTCGGTAAGAGAAAAAGTGGTACTTCCGGTCCGAATTTTGAAATTTTTTTTATACAAAAGATTTTTAAAATTTTCATTTAAATACTTTTATACTCGTAATGTACCTGCCTAGAAAGCATGACTTGCGAGATACTCGCAAAAAACTGATTTTCGATAAGAGTAAAAGACCTACTTCCGGTAGAAATTTCAAAAAACTTTTTTAAGGCAATTTGTCTCAAATTTAATTTTGAGTACATTTGAATTCTTTATAAATTTGTTTAAACTTAGTAATTGACGAAATATTTGCAAAATTCGATTTTTTCACTGAAGTAAACTACTACTTCCGGTCTACCGATTTTACTGAAAAACTAATCAGATCTCAAGAGGGAGATTATATACGTAAATACAAAATTTGGAATAGATATCTATAGCGGTTTTACCGCTATCGTGGTCACAGACAGACAGACAGACAGACAGACACAGACACACAGACAGACACACACACACAGACTTTTTTAAAAACTACTTTTTTGGTATCAGGGGACTTCAAAACGTGGACATCTGCAAAAATCTCGAGGTCGAAAATTTTTATCATCACACTACTACTACTACTACGTATAAGAAAGTAAAAAGAGACCCAAAACCAGTGTTTTGCGTATTTTGGAGTAAGTTTTCCTATATATATGTGTTTTTATATCTTTATGTTTTTGTGATTATGTATTTAAATGTGTTTAAAAAAATGTTTAAAAGGAAATCATCTAATGTCGCGTATAGATTTTGTAATTTTAATTAAGGACATTGTTTTACAGTGATCATATTTCTGATGAAGACCCAAAATGAGGTCGAAACGTTAAATTAAACTTAATGAAAAACAACTAAGTGTTTGTTTTTGCCGAAAATTCCCACAAAACTCCCCAAGAGTCTTTAAACAAGATAATAACTATCACGGTAATAAAGAATAATTACATATATAATGTAATATATCGTTGAATGCTTTTATTAAACACCAATTAAATATTTTCAGTTGTAGTAGTCGTTTATATGAGTTTAATTAAAGTAATCAATAAAATCTCAGTAGAAGTAAACTTCAGCCTACATTCCGAGTATATAAAACATGCGAAATATACAATGTTTCAGGACAAAAGTTTGCGAAACTTCTGTTATACTCATTAAGATTAAGGGACTAGACTAAATTATTTAGTTATTCCAAAAATACACATAACTCAAAAATATACTAAAGATAAATTACTTTGCAAATAAATTCTAAAATAAATGTCTGCAATAGAAATATCGTGTAGTGAATTATTGCGTAAATCAACAATATATACAATTATTTATAAAAGCCTTCATAAAAGGTATCATAAAGCAGGTACGAAAATAGAATATATATATTGTATTTGTTTATTGGAGCTGAGATAAATCTTTATACTATTTATTATCAATTATATAAATATCCACACATTCTGGACAAGCAAAATGTAATATTGAGCTATAATATTTGTATTTGATTAATTACACTCTGTATACCAATATTTAATGATTTTATATTCTGCTCAATACCAATTTCATACTACTATTATTATTTATTATAAATCCTCTGGCTAATACTCAAATTAAATAAATATTAATTTTTTGTTTCTCCCTGTTTATTTTATTGAACTGGTAGGACTATATTATTTGAGACCTATACCTATATATTATAAAAATGGGAGGGATATTTCACATTAAATGTCAAGAATTTATAACCTAACTTATGAATCGTTTATCATCGATTAATTTTTAAAATGTTCTTTATATAATACTTTTATTTATCGTCAGGGGTGTTTTTGAAGTTCGCTGTGACTGATTATTCGTTTGTAAATTGTAGAATTACGACTATACATGTAAGTATTCCTTATTTTATTCGGTCTTTTTCAAAGTAAATTAATTTGACATTGGTTATGTTACAGTGTTACACAACTCTTGTGAACCAGTTGTTCTATTCAAGAAAGTACAAAGATAATGCTACAAATGAAAGAAAACAACAATCTCAGGATAATAATGGTATAATAATGTGTTTATCAGAATCACAAATATAAATAAAAGGTTATTGAAAATTGTTTAATAACGATATACTTGTGTTAGAAAATATAAAAATGAACCATTATGGACAATGATACGATTATAGCGAGTAGGTTTGTTGAACGACAACTGGTATATTTTCTACAACTAACAAATAATGCGTTTCAACTCTAGATGTGAATATTCGATTTTTGATGAGATTTCTAATAGATAAAATTCGTAATATTTCTTCAAATAAGGTATTATCCTTCATACATTATTATATAACTTGTATTTCAATTCAAATAGCTATAACTTATTCTGCTAATGGATTCCAATATAAATATTATGTAAACAAACTGAATTTGCAAATAAATCGGTTATTGTATTAATAAATAAGTGTCTTATACAACCTTGAACTAGTTATAAACAGATGTTTCACAAGATCTTCCCATCTGACAATCCTTTTATGTTTTGTAGTTTGTACGTGCCTCGATAGAACCAATACCTACGGTTTACTGTCCCGTCCTGGAGTTATACACTTTTCTTCGTGCGTACAGATGATGGGTATCACCAAAATGGCCTGCTACTAATACTTGTGGATCTTGAATATTGAAATTCAGCTGTACCTTAAAATAAGAAAAACACTTCCTCGAGACTGGATTATATCCATCAGCACATCTAATGGTGAATCTGGATTATATTTCTCAGCACGTCTAATGGATAATCTTGAATTAATTCGAATTTCCTAACCTGGATTTAATTCTTCAGTACATCTAAGAGTTAATCTTGAGATAATACGGATTCTTGAACCTGGACTATATCTTCAAGTACATCTAAGAATTCCTCTTGTAATTATATGGATTCTGGAACCTGAACTATATCTTCAAATACATCTAAGAATTCCTCTTGTAATTATATGTATTCTGGAACCTGGACTATATCTTCAAATGCATCTAAGAATTCCTCTTGTGATATCTTCAGACACTTTATTGGTTTGAGTCCGGATTTTATAAATTAATGGTAAGTGATCTTTTAATTTTTATAATTAAACTTTCTTATACTTATAAATCGAAGAATAGCAATCACTTACTGCTTCTTTGAATTTATTATTCAGAAAAATACTAATGCGTATAATTTTTTATGCGTTTTTTCTCACATAAAAAAATATACGTCCGCACTAAATTACTTTCTGAAAAATTCCTTTATTTTTTTTTTTTTAAAACCAATTCCCTTGACAACCTTTTTAGCTTATCCAAATTCTCCAATCAGAAATCGACACCTATCTTTATAATTCAATATGTCTCTTTACTATTTACTTTCGAATATTTATATCCCTTTAATTTAATACTACGCATATTAATTATTCTTCTTACATTTTAAAAAACCTAATCGCAAAGCATTTTCCACAATTGTCATTCAATTTAAAAATTTCTACTTCAGGAACTGTCAAAATTATCCTTTCATTTACACCTGTTCAAAAAATGGCGGGAAATTTAATTCAAATTAGTTTATACTCTAAATCAATTATTTACGTCTACAATACTTGTCATATCATCGTTAATTAAACAATTTTGTACATAAAACATAATACATCATATTTGACAACAATAATAATATTTTTTAATTTCTTCTGAACAGATTCTAAAAATACAAACATAGAAGAAAGAAAACCTTATTTTTCCTCTACGACAACCAGAACATCAAGAAAATCTCATCAAATAATGAATATTTAAGTATCATTTAAATAATTAATTCTTTATCTATTGATAAAAATATATTTTTAAGAATTGAAAAATCATATGTTTTAACACAATTACAAACCAATATACAGCATGGATATTTAAACCATATCAATATTTATATTTATATAAATTATTATTTATACTAGAATTCGGACCGGAAGTAAAACTTCTATCGAGCAGCATTTTTTTGCAAATATCTGGCAAAGAATGCATTCTTTAGCGATTTCTAAGAGAATAGAAATACTAAGAACAGAATTTTGAATAATTTTTGTATAAAAAATTCTCAAAATTCGGATTTGAAGTAAGACACTTACTTGACTAATTGATTTTTTTCTAAGAAGATAAAAGTATTTAAAACTTAATTTAGAACAACTTTAGTATAATTTGAAACGCACATTCGTATAAGAAAGTCGTGTGGTGGGCACACCACATTTTTCAAGTTTCGGCATTAATTTAAAAGGGGGCGTATATTAATTACGTGAGGTGTTTTTCTTTTTAAATTTTGACCCCCCCTCCCGCTTCACTGACTTCATGGGCATTCATTATGCTTTCTCTATCGTAATGATTGGACATTTATTATTTTCTCTTTTTATGATACTTACTAATGTGCAATTAATTGTGGTGGTAATATTTAAAAAATACAAATTTAAAACTATTTATTTATGCGAATATTAAGATGTGCTGGTGTGAAGAAGAATATGTTTTGAATCAAAAAGAAATTAATAACCAAAAATTGTAAATAGAAAAGAAGTAAAATAAGAATTTATAATAATATATAGTAATAATAACATAAAATAGTAGCTACACAATATCGATTGATTATGATAAAGAAGAAAAACGAATAATGTTTAAAAATAGTAATAGAGCAATTATCAAATATATTTAGATTTAGTTTCAAACTTGAAAGCTGGAAAAATACCATTTTAATTTAGCAGAAAAAACCTTTGTTTGCGCATCTTTATATATTCCTTCAATCAACGATTAAACTTATTGAATTTATATTTCAAACTTCTAATTATTAGAAGACAACATAAGATACTCACATTTGCAGAAGAAGTTGAAGAGAATAGTAAGAGGAAGAGGAGCAGAACTTTCAGCATGATTGTTAAAGTAAAATTCTGTTCGATAAATGAAACAACACGAATTTTACAGCGCAAATGATTTTTTATCACCGAAAAAGAAATATATAGGTATATACTTTATTTTAATGAGAGGTCCAATTAATAGGCTTCAAACTAATTACACATATCAAAATTTTAGTTGATAAGTCAAGTACAAATACATAATAATATTTTGCTTTTTTTAAAACTGTATTTTAACATGTTCATTTTTGATAAGGGCTGTTTCTCTATGCTTTTCATGCGTATCCAACTCTTTATTATCTTTATTACTATTACATATCGAGCTGTTTCTTCTAAACGTGAGATAAGAATAAAAGTCATCCTACAGTCTGGATAATTATTTAATATTTCGAAACATGATCGGATTAATTTAAGTACACATACATTTCTGCAAGATATCGACGCCTTAAACATGTAGTTCAGTAAAATGTTTCATTTTGCTATGGAAAAGGTCGGAAAGCTTTTTACTTTCTTAGGAAGGATTGTAATAATGAAAATTTTCGACCTCGAGATTTTTGCAGTCCCCTGATACCGAAAAAGTGGTTTTTAAAAAATCTCTCTCTCTCTCTCTCTCTCTCTGTGTGTGTGTTTGTGTCTCTGTGTGTGTGACCACGATAGCGGTTAAATCGATATAGCCATTAATTTCAAATTTTGTATTTACGATTATAATCACCGTCTTGAGATCTAATTAGATTTTCAGTAAAATCGGCAGACCGGAAGTAATAGTTTACTTCAGTGAAAAAATTGAATTTTGCTAATATGTCGTCAATTTCTAAGTTAAACAAATTTATAAAGAACTCATATGTACACAAAATTAAATTTGGAAGAATTTTATTATGAGTTTTTCGAAATTCCTACCGGAAGTAGGTCTTTTACTCTTATCGAAAAACAGTTTTCTGTCAATATTTCGCAAGTGATGCTTTTTAGACAAGGTACGTTACGAGTACAAAAGTATTTAGAACTTAATTTTTAATACCTTTTGTATAGAAAAAAATTCAAAATTCGGACAGGAAGTAACACGCTATTTGCTATAATTAAAGCACTATAGCATGTTTCCACTTATATTTCGAGATATACAGTTGTTCAACGAAAGGCTTTACAAATTTTTGACATCATAAAACAATAGTTTCAAAATATATGTACTAAGCTTTTAGAACAAAAGTTAAAACTTGGGCAGTAATTGTTAGACATAAATCATATAACACATTGATTGCTCTTTTGTGTTTTAAATTAAAAAAAATAATTAGTGGGAGATTCATGGTTTTTTGGGGCGCATATTCTATAAATACTTTTAAGCTCTGACGCACTACCGGTTTCAGCGGAAATACACTAAGCTTATATTCGTAAATGACTAACCCTATATACGTTTGTATTTTCTGGTATTCTTTTAAATTACCTATTTAACTGTTTTACCTTATTCAAAATTCAGCGAAAAGTTCTTGAGTTATTATTTCTTTTTGGATTGCTTTACCAAAACACCTATTCAGAAAAAAAATCATAATCGCATGGTTTTTAGAAGCAAAAACAGTAATTGTGGAGGTGCGTGTAGCGAAGAAAATTTTGCATCTTTTGGTATAACTTGCACTCGATAATACATCAAAGAACTTTGTTTCTTCAAGTCATACTTCCCGAAATTTTTACATACCGAAAAGTTTTTTTTTTTAATAGAACAACCTATATTTTATTATAGCATTTTGTTTCTTTCATTCTCTTTCATTTTCTTAACAATGCTCCTTACCCATCTTTTGTAATTTCTGAGATAATTACTATAGGAGCAAATAGCGGCCAAACGTTCTTGAGTTATTATTTTTTTTGAATTTTTTTAACCAAAACACCTATTCAGAAAGAAATCATAATCGCATGGTTTTTATAAGCAAAAACAGTAATTCTGGTAGTGCGTATAGCCAAGAATGTTCTGCATCATTTGGTATAAGTTGCCCTTGATAATATCTCAAAGAACTTTGTTTCTTCAAAGCATACTTCCCAAAATTTTCACATACCGAAAACTTATTTTTTTTAAATAGACCAACCTATATATTTTACTATAGCATTTTGTTCTTGTTTTATTCTCTTTCATTTTTGTTAATAATGCCCTTTACCCATCTTTTGTAATTTCTGAGATACTTACCCGTCTCCCCCCATTATGCAGTACAGGTTTAATAGGGATATTGCATCTTGGATTGAGTTGGTCTTTACTTGATGTAAATCCATTTTCAATGTGAAAATAAAACAAACAAATGTTTAAGATTTACACTGTATTTAATAATAACGACAGCTGTTTCGCTGCACTGTAGCTTCGTCAGGTTAACATATACAATAATAACTATCTGCATACACTTGACTCTTATATATAGTGTGTGGATATTAGGAATTCTAAGAACTGATATGTAAAGAACAATTTCTTGTCTAAAAGTGTCGGGTCTATACAAAAAGTACGTGGAACTAAATCTATTGCAAACAGATGTTATGTGTGAAATTAGGTAAACTGTATTACTAACTAAATATATTTAACAATGGTGATGAGTTTTACTATCTACATACACTTGACTCTTATATATAGTGTGTGGCTATTAGGAATTCTAAGAACTAATATATAAAGAACAATTTCTTGTCTCAAAGTGTCAGGTCTATACAAAAAGTACGTGGAACTAAATCTATTGCAAACAGATGTTATGTGTGAAATTAGGTAAACTGTATTACTGACTAAATATATTTAACAATGGTGATGAGTTTAGGTCTACTTTATCGTTTAATAAATTGTCTGAATATTTATATTTATTGATTTCTAATGTCTCTAGTAAATCTAATTTAATACTTTTATATTATATATAATAAAGATTTTGATATCCTTCATGTTGAAAATAAAAGTATTAAATTAGATTTACTAGAGACATTAGAAATCAATAAATATAAATATTCAGACAATTTATTAAACGATAAAGTATGCTACCGGACCTACGTCGCACTAAGATAAAAGACTAAATTAAGGAAAAGAAACGGAGAATCACAATAGGGGTTGACAAAATCTGGATAGCGCAGGGCCGAGCTAACTCTGTCGCAGACGGCGTGACGGTTCAGAAAAACTAAAACACCTAAAAGTAGAGCGTCGGTCGGCAACGACGCTAGCGACGTTGTCCGGGCACCAGGACACTGTGTTACCTTACGATAACCTACCTGCGCCTCCTATGAGCTACCGCTGGCTGTGTCCCTCCAGCGGGTTTCCTATTGATCACCCTGTATATAAAGAAGCACCCTACCTTATGTACGTGCTTGTCACAATATTGTATGAATTATGTAGAGGTAAAATAAAAGAAAAGATATTACGGAAAGTAGCAAGATTTAATTAAATAGAAATGTTGACTAAGTTATCTTTTTCTTAAAATTTTAATTATAAAAGTTGGTTGTGTTATATTTTTTTTAAAAAGAAGAAGTTAAAATATAACAGAATAATTCCAGCGACACAAAGCGGTCTGAACAGTTTAAATGTAAAAAAAAAGATTAGCAAACGTTGAATGAAATTGATTTACACAACAAAAAAAATGAAAACTAGACAGTTTGATAAATTTTGTACACCAAGCGTTAGGTAATAATAATGAATTATAAAAGGGGAAAAAAACAAGTCTTAATACTAGAACATAATCTCTGCGTTCCAGCAGTAGATGGTTGGTAGCAGAAACGTTTCATTACCTCACATAGTTTAAGTACAAATAAAATCATAGAAAACGCCACAACGGCAATGTTAATACAAAATGAGTAAATATATATATACGCAAGGAAAAGTTATAACATCTAGTACTTACGACTTAGACTAGTAAGTGAAAATTCGTTAAATACCAAACACAAGGTTTGATTACATGAACATAATTAATTTAAATGAAGGTTACTTATTAGCAAAGTCAAATAATTAAAGATAAAATTAGAAAGGAGATTTTATAATATACAAACAAACACTGAGCTTCCCGAACCAAAATTTGCTCCTACAGAAATGATTTTATCTAGCTCAGGAAAATTTAAATGAACAACGTGAAAGTCAAATTTCCTAACTTACGAAAAATAAACGTGCAAAAATTATTATCAAAATTAGATTAATATTCAACACGTCAAAGAGACATACAATTATTCTAAAGGTATGAAAATACTAGAAATATTACTAATTTAAATACTGTCTCCCCAAAAGTGATAGGGATACGATAATGAATGTACTAAAATAAGTTTTTAATTAAATATTGGTCTCAACAAAGAGTTACATAATTATGGTAAAGACATAACCAAAATTTTAATTAAACTGAATATTACATAAAAAATGACAAGTAAGATAACGGTAATTTAATTAGGAATAATATGTGACCTTGCAGTAACCTAAGTGGTGCGATAGTTTTTAAAGCCACTCAAAATTCTTAAGTCAAATTTAGGAAAGCTAAAGTCCTGCACTCTGGCATAAAATCGTCGAAAATCAGTCGTAAATTAATGTGTAAAATTACAACTCTAGTTGCACTTAACTGACAAAATGGACGCTTCCGGAACCAATATGGCGGAGGGCCCCTCGTTCAAAGATTCCACTTCAACAGACAGATAGACATCTAAGAGCAACTACTGCAGCAACGATAGTACCCACCATACCCTTCCATGATATTGCGGGGTGATAACACCAGACAAATGGCTACTGAGGGCTTTTGTGCCCGTCAAAAGAATCCTATTAAATTAGAGAAGAAAAGAAAACCAAAATAAAATCCCGAAAATTTACACAAAGTTTCAAACACTTACCCCAAAATGATAATGGAGATCCCGCGATAAACGACTTCACAAGTCACACGAGGGTGCAAAATACAAATTAAGAAGACCAGCACGTGGCCATGCGTGAATTTTTTGTAACGGTATATCGATAGAAACTCACGAAAAATAACCAAAATTAAGGTAACGGTAATTACTGCTCACTCCAATTAAAGCCGCATATGCGAAAATATCTTCATAGATAATGTAACCAAGTTACTAAAGGGAGATCAGCAATTTGCACACCTTGTTCTTACACAAGAATCGACTATAAAGTGCCGTAAAAAAGCGGGAACCTCTTCCATATCCATCGCGCGTCAGTTACGCATGCCTTCCGAAGCGACATGCCCGGAAACATCTCAGAACGAAAGGCGGGAGATTTCGAAAGAACATAATAGGCACAAAACTGAATTGACAATGAAGGGAGTCGACATCGTGACTTAAATATAATTAAACGCAACCCTACACGTAACTTAGACGAAAAGAAAATAAGCGAAATACTCAACAGTTGTACGTAGAAAATATAAAGTCGGCAGTACGATAGGAAATTCACATACTAAACAGTTGGTAAACGTGTCGCGCACGGTCAGCTGAGCGACATAACCAAGAGTTGACAGAAAGCAACAAAACAAAACCTCAAAAGTATATATACAATTTATTACGGAAGGAAAACAGATACTGCAGGTAACTATTGAAATATGCAAGCTCTAATCAAAACGCTGCAAGAAGACGGTTAAGAGAACCGATCAAAACTTATGTTTCAGAGTATTAGCGACCCTTATCCTCCACTGGGAGTTTCAAGGAAGAATTACAGAAGTTTCTAATACTTAGAATAACGATGATAGGGCAACAAGCGATCTGCAAACAATTAATAGTATGCTCACTATTCCAAGCAATCCCCTATTTTAATACCTCTTACATTTTTAGTGAGATAACTGCGAAGGAAAAAATAATAATCGGACCTGCTCGAGATACTGTGTTTGGAAATACGCAAAAACACGTGAAACAGTAAGCACAACGGCCTGACTGTCGTCTCGGAGCATTTCAAGCCACAAATAAAAGCATTTTGTAGAGATCGGACATAATAAATAAGTAGATATTAAAAAAACTGAAGCAAGGCGTAAAAAGTAACTGCAAATGCAAATTATTCGCATCTACAGGTAGGGTAAAATAAGCTAGAGCTAAGATAATTAGAATTAGTTGACAAGATACAGAGTTTCCTTCACATAAAGAGTGTATTTGCTCGTTAATACATATTACATATCGATCAATCTCACGGTTCGCGACCTAGGGCTCTAAGAGTACAATAGTCGAGTTAGCACACACACATAGATATACGGCAGACGGTCTTTCCAACCGGTAAATCAACGATGTACACGGTTCGCCCAAAAGTCTCGAGCTTATACAAAATCTACGTACTTAGACAATGACACAAAACCTTCGAGAACTAAAAACAAAAGTAAATTTTACAGCGTAACAAGTAGACCTAAACTCATCACCATTGTTAAATATATTTAGTCAGTAATACAGTTTACCTAATTTCACACATAACATCTGTTTGCAATAGATTTAGTTCCACGTACTTTTTGTATAGACCTGACACTTTGAGACAAGAAATTGTTCTTTATATATTAGTTCTTAGAATTCCTAATAGCCACACACTATATATAAGAGTCAAGTGTATGTAGATAGTAAAACTCATCACCATTGTTAAATATATTTAGTTAGTAATACAGTTTACCTAATTTCACACATAACATCTGTTTGCAATAGATTTAGTTCCACGTACTTTTCGTATAGACCCGACACTTTTAGACAAGAAATTGTTCTTTACATATCAGTTCTTAGAATTCCTAATATCCACACACTATATATAAGAGTCAAGTGTATGTAGATAGTTATTATTGTATATGTTAACCTGACGAAGCTACAGTGTAGCGAAACAGCTGTCGTTATTATTAAATACAGTGTAAATCTTAAACATTTGTTTGTTTTATTTTCACATTGATATTGCATCTCTCATTATCTTTAGTAGTCTCTTAATAACGCCATCTTTATATCCGGTTGTCTTGTTGCAAGTTCTATTATGCAAAGTATATGATGGGTATATGTGTAATCGTTGCTGTCACTTGTCAGTTTTTGCCGTAATGTGTAAACTTTTATATTGTCTTTAATTTATCTATATATAATTTCTGTTAAATCGTTCTTTTTAGCAAGCATATTATCTTGTTCAAGCATTTAAAAGTAAGTATGCATACCTATATCTATAATTCTGATAAACGTGATAACCTATATACCTACATATACATATACTTTTTACAGATTGCTACATGATATGGGTTTTGAATTTTAAAAAGTGGGACGAAAGAGTATTCTTATTGAAAGAGATGACATCATTAGGTGGAGACTGTCATAAATACTTACGAGACGTCAGAAAATTCCGAGACGAAGGTATAGTTTATCATTCAATTTGTTATACTTTTATGTTCAATACGCAATTTATTATTTGCTTATGTTTGATTGTGATTGTTTTATTTTTAGGCAGAACTATAACATATTCTGATGAATCATGAGTGAATGCAGGACACTCGGTTAATAAAAAGTGGACTGACGCTACACAAAGCAGTCGACAAGCTTTTACACAAAGACTCAGCACTGGTTCAAAATCACCAAGTGGTCTAGGGCCTCGATTTCCATTAATTCATGCTGGAGGCGAGCAAGGTTTTGTTGTTGGTGCTGAATGTACATTTTTTTGTAAGAAAAGTACTGTTGATGTTCATAGCGAAATGCGATTGGTTCAAGAATAAATCGCTTCCAAATATACCAGAGAACTCGGTTGTTGGTCTCGATAATGCCTTATATCACACAAGAAAATTAGAAAAGTTTCCAGCAGTAGCACGGAGAAGACCAAATTATTGAATGGCTTATTGAGAAGAATTTACCACTAGATAATGACATGTTAAAAAGAGATTTACTGGCTTGTGTGTCAGAGGTTAGGTCTCAGTATGACAGAAACAAAATTGATGAATTTGGCTTCCACTTTATCATTGTGAATTAAACCCAATTGAAATGGTGTGGGCACAAGTTAAGCACTACGTTGAAATGCACAATACGACATTCAAACAAAGAGATATTGAACAATTAATTGTGGAGGGTTATCAGAATGTCACAGTGAACAACTAACTGGCAGAATTACATTGGCCACCTTTGCCAACTTGCAAGACGATGTTGAAGAGTTTATAATTAACGTCACACATCCATCATCAGATCAAGATTCTTCAAGTGATTGAAGAAAAATAAAACAATATGTGTACCTACTCCTTTGTATGGTCATGGTTAGTTTTTTCATAAATGTTATCTTGTATTATTGACTTGTTCTTATAAATGGGAAAGTATGTTTTTGAAAAATGAATTTGTGAGGAATTTGTGTCTTTAAATAAGTATAACGGAATGTAGATTAACATATTAATATTCAATAAGACTATATAAGTCATGTAACATATTAAATAAAAGTACATGTAAATGTGTGGTTATTGTTATTCTTTTCATAAATATGTATTATTTAAGTTGTGTTTATAAATAGAAAAGTCATTTTATGAAAAATAAATTTATGATTAACTTTGTCTTGGTCTGAATTTATAGTGGATAGTTGATTAAGATGTCAATGTTCAGTAACGAAGAAAATTGTATACCTTAAGTGTTTCTTTGAAATATTAATTTATTTACTCTGGCTTACTATATTCAGTTAGATTTTAAATAATTTTCTACAGAACAATCCCAAAGGATTATATTATTACCAATATTTTAACTAATCCATCTTCCCATATATTCTCCCCTTTTAGTGTTTCAAATTACTATTAATTTTTTGTATGCATCAATTAAATGACAAACGGTCGTATAGGTTATGTTTTGATTACAAAAAATGTCAGATATTGAACCGGAACTCTAACGACATTATACAATGAGACGATTTGGCAACCATGAAATCAACTGCCATAAGGAGACCTGCACTGCATAATAGGGTTGAGACGGACTATAGGAGCAAATAGCGGTCAAACGAACGCCTGTTGTTTGTTAAACGAAGATTTGGGTGCAATATTTGTTCAACCAGTTAGAAAGTCCGACTGCCTGAGTTAACTGCCAAACAGTCTGTAAACCTTTTTGTCAAGTTTGTGGAAGCATCCTTAGCCGTTATCATCAAAATGTATTATTTTCATGGAGAGCTAATAGATATGATTTACATTTTGAGTGACTCTGAAAAAAATCTTTGCAAGCAATCAGACTTAATGTACAGCGGTACCCTGATCGAAGGCATCCAAAGCCGGAGACCTTTGAAAGTGTAAGGGAGCGGTTCGAGCCGACTGGAAGTATTAAATAAAAAAAAGCTGACAAAACCAATAATTGGCGAGAACAATGAGTTCATGGTAATTGCGAGTATAGTCTAACACCCCCATATTAGTACTAAGAAAGTTAGTTGTCAGTTAGATAAGTCAAACTTCAGTATCCCGAGTGACTGGAAAACATCCATATCATATTAAATTAACACAGGAGGTAAATGAAGGAGATTTTAAAAATCGCTTACATTTTTGTCAATGAGCAGTAGATGAATTACAAGAATAGCTTTAATTTCTCAATTTTTTGTTGTTTACCGACAAAACCATCTTTCATAAAAATGGATACGTTAATAGTCACAATTTTCATTATTATGACACATAAAATCTTCACTTTATTTGACCTGCAAACTTGCAGAATTGTTGGTCATTAAATGGGTAGGGGGGGGGGGGTAATAGTAGGTAGTTCCATACTTAGACCTAATTTTTTTGATGGAAATATTAAAGAAGAAGAGTAACTTCGCTTTCTACAAAGGATTTTCAAAACTTTTTGAAAAATCTTCCTGAACAAGTTATTGATCATATGTGGCTTCAACATGACGGTGCCCCAGCTCACTATAATCATCAAGTTCGTGAATATCTGGATCAGGATTATCAACAGAGGGCGGGGCGAGCCTGAATGATGGCCTGCAAGGTCATCAGATTTGACCAAATTATACTTCTTTTTGGGGAATAAGTACAATATCTAGTTTATCAAACGGTGCCTACTATCAAAAAATACATAAAAATTAAAATCAGAAATGCCTTTACAAGAATCAGTCAAAACGTTTTACGTAACGTTACTACTTCTTCGGAAAATAGAATACGCATGTACATTGCACAGAATGATTGTTATATTGAACATATTATTTGAGAAATTTGTTTGTCTTACTTTAGTATGTTGTTACTTTGGTTATAATAATTCAGGTTTTTTAAATTGCGTTTTTATATTTATTTTGTTCTTCGTTATCAATTTATAATTTTGAAAAGCTGTAACCATCTATTCTGAAGAGCATTAACCAAATGAATGAACAGGAGCAATCAGGCAAAGTAAATTGATAAAAAAAATACTGCAACTGAAAACGGCTGGAATTAAAAAAATAACTGAAAATACAGTAATCTGTAAAATTATGACTTTTGGAAAAGTCGGGTTTAGTCTTTCCTTTGTTTGACAGTTGACACAGATAGTCGGGCCTTTCCATTAGTTAAACGAATATTTGAGTGTAGGTATAGAACAACAACGCTATTATCTCAGAAATTACAATAGGACATGGTTAATAAAAATGATAGAGAATAAAAAAAAAGAAAAAAAAACATCATAATAAAATATAGATGTTGTGATCTAAGAAAACCTTGTGTTCTAAGAAAACAAATATATAAACTTTTTTTTAAAGTTCCTTCTTTTTTGAACTATTATTTAATACTTTCTTTGTTTATAACTTACATCGTTTACTACCATCGCTCCTATTCCACGAAATGAAAATATTTTACCATAACACTCAAACACGAAGACGCATTTGAATCTTAATTTGGCGCTAAACCGAAGATAGGTTAGATTTAACAGCTTTCTTACCTCTTAAACACGCTATAACACGGTACTAAAATTTAGTTGACAGCTAAGCCTAGTTGCCTATTAAAAACGTCTATTAATACGAACATTTTTATTAGCGACTTAGTATGATGTTAGTGGCTAATAACTTTGTCTATTAATAAGGCAGAACATTATTTATTTAAACTTACTTACAAACTTCAAAAGCTCTATCAGCTGCATCACCTAGGAAGCAGTGAAGAAATGCTTTGGTTTATATTCATTTGTACACTAATATCATCAACAATCATTGTACAAATGAGTACATTGGCGCTTGCCACAGAGTTTATTAGGCTAATACAATTCCTGAGCAGGTTATTTTTCTTATATTTATATTTTATTTGTTCATGCTTTTAATTATTAAATTATATTATTATTACCAATACATAAATATTTCTACTAATATCGTGTTTTATTACCTATATAACCTTGAACACTGAGAAAAGTCACCAACTAAAAATATTAGGTGTTTAAATACATTGTCTCAAATACATGTGATGTGTGAAATAAACGCATTAGCGATCACATGCATTTGGGTAAAAATACTTAAACACCGAATATAATTTAGTGGGCCATCGTCCGTGATACAATTAGCATAGTACTTACGCTTCAGGATTTTTTCGATTGTTAAGTATAAACAAATATGCAATAATACGTGTATACTAAATATTATGCCATTTCCATAATTACTGAAAATAGCTAACATTAAAGAATTTCGAATGTTAGAAAAACGCATTGAATGTATAATACAAATTTCTTTATTAAAATAAAATATTAACTTGTGTACATTTATAAAAACTAACAAACGTTATAAACATTGTAATTTTATAGGTACATATATTATTTCAATGCAATACAGTAGGCATTGTTTTTATATATTTTCAATTTGCAAATGAAAGTTAATGTCTCCAATGACGCAAGCCGTGCTAGAATTCTTATTTGATGCAGGCATTTTAAAGATTATTTCTTGTATGAAATGCCATACATGCTTTGCTTCAGAGGAATATTCTAGATTTAAAGAATGGATGGACTTATAAAGTATTTCTAAGCATCTTAGAACTGAATTACATACATATTTCTTATCATTAATTACAATATAGAAGGCTTCAATATTATTTATGTTTCCTACCGCTACACCAAATGGCTGTAAAGGTATGTTATATCTTTCTAGTTTTTTTTCTTTTTCTTTCGAGAACCTCTTCAAACACAGCAAAGTTCTGAAAAACATAACAAATGCAATATTTATTTGAGAAAGTTCACATATCCATATTGCAGTTTTCGATATATTAATGTTTAAATATTTTGAATATTATTTTCCATATGTTTGGGATATACGGGAAAACCATCTTCATATTGACACTACAGATTTTCCTGCAATGCGCATATCCGCAAATAATCTATTTGATTATTATCGATTTACAAAACTTTACAATGAAGTAAAAGAGTAAACTGTTTTGTTTTTTTCTATATGATAAAGAAAAATTAATACATATATACACATTTGGTGAGAACATTGAACAACTGAATAATGTCTTTGTAACGCTAATTAAATTATTTTACCTGAGCATAAAAAAAAAGCTCTCCTGAACATCAGTTCGAGTAGGACGCCAATTTTTTTCCTTATTTTCGTTTTTTATCGTAATAGGTGAAAATAAGAGCGGTAAAAGTAACAAAACCTGGGTTGAAGTGTCTGTAAAAATAATAGCAATGATTAAACTCACTTATTATATTTGTTCATACAGTAAAAATACCAATTGCTGTGCACATGGAATAAAATATATTTGACTAGTTTAATACCAAAACTCCGTATTAAACTAGTTTTATTGTAGTAACTGCATGAGTAACAGAACAACACTGATAGTGTTACGCTACGGTGTGTAGACAGCGCGATTTTTAATCAGTGCTACTGATGATGACAACTTAGTTGTTGAAATACGTATTTAGCCATTTTTGTGCTTTAGTGTGGTAAAGGTGTTTTAGTATTTTTGTGTAGTTTCAAGCCACAGACTCCAAGTTTAGTTTTTTTCAAGAACGGCATATTTATATTTGTAGGGAATTTTTCTTTACTTTATAAGTAATAAGTAAACAAACAAAGAAGTGCCCCTATCTGTGGGTACATTATTTTCCATGCCTAACATCAAGAATTACTATGCATGCATGCAAGTTACTTAATTATAACTTTTCCTGGCTTTTATAAACAGAAGAAAGAGAAATAACAGATTGGTTTATTAAAACATTATGAATAAAAATATAATAAAAAGAATACTTACGTTCAAAAACTGAATAATAATCTCCTAGCCCCCAGGATGTTAAAAGAACTTCCACATTAGCAGAAGAATCACACATTTTACGCATTTACATATACCTATACTGCCTATACTACAATGCACTAATATCTATTATAAAATGAGGGAAACACGTAACATGATATAATACGCATATAATTTTCTAACGGAAATGCACGATATTAGCCGAAATTCAACATTACCTACCCAATGTAATTGTAACAAGTGTTAGAGTTCACTTTGCACTCTATATTGTTTAATTACGACAGGTATGAAGCTAAGTATGCTAGGTTGACGAGTTTAATAACAGGCACATCATCTCTCATAAATAAATTGTGTAGTTGTCGCTATTATTATTGAATTCCTTGATATACTGTGTAATTGGATTAGTATATAAATTCATGTATGGTAGTAACTTGGGTTTAGAAAACTGTATTTATTTGTAAGTGATATATCGAAACAATAACCACAAGTGAAAATATATTTCCTACCAATAAATTTTTTTAGCAACACAGTTTATTTGACAAATTTTTCTCAGTGTATACGTTTACATGAACACATGAACTAATAAAATAATGTTCCTTTAATATTATAGATTTTTTCCTGTGCTTATGCTTCTTTCTTTAAAAAAAAAGCCTTGAAAGTGGGATAGAACATTTGTCTAATTGCCACCTTACAAAGGGGTAATAAGTAAACAAACTTTAAAAAATATAATAAATAACTACATTTTTAGTAAACACATTACACACACATTATCTTCTTGAATTTTGATGATAAATGGCAAGTTAATTTCCACTTGGATTTATGGTTGATTTGAAAATTCTAAACAACGCAACAGAAAACACCATTGATGTCTTTCACATTATATTTATATAGCACAGATTTTTTAAATCATTGTATAATGACCCCCGCTTACTTTTGAATGATTACAGTTTATCAATTTTATCAATAGAATCACTAAAAGTAGTATAATTGTATTATTTTATATTTTTATAGGAGTGTTATGTAATTTTTAGAATTTAAAATATTAAAAACTAGCTACCATATATTTTTTGTTACCGAATATAGTGTTCAGAATATTATGATTGTATATTTATATCTTTCTCGCCGTCCCTTGTATATTCACTTCCCATCTGTCCGTAGTTCACTGCGCAGTCGTCCTAAAAAAATAAAACTCGAACACGAACATCAAAGGGACCGCTGTAGAGTTGCGGTACTGTATTGTTACTATATTGTGCTATTGCTATCCGCCTCTGTAGTACCTCAGTGTAAGTTTTATATACTTATTTTTCTGTACATCAGGTGATCGATCAGACCATCGCAGATTAACAGATTCGAAGAGCAGTTAGCCAAGGTACTATCAAAATACTTACTTTCTAACGTAGCACTTATAAAGTATCCTAAAGAATTGCTTATGTCTTTAATTTTTAAGTTTAAAATTTTTAAATATGATTATATACTCTACCAGTTTTATAATATATAAATTTTATTTCAACATAAAACAATCATTAATTTTTACATTTTTATATATTAAAATATCAATGTAGTACATTCGAAGCCTAATTGTCATTATAGTAAATTACAAAAACATGTGCCCTAACATACTATCCTGCGGCCCTCTCATTATCACAAAAACAGAGATAATATACAGATTGTCGTAGTTAAAAGTTAATATGCATCTTCAAATACACACACATAAACATGTACCTATGTATAAGACCGGTGGTGTGGGGAGATAGTGGGGAGATCGAGAGCGGGGACAACACATTCGTTTCGTAACTTTAGAGCGTGAACGTACATACAGTATCTGAGCAATCTCGCAAATATTAATACCGCTGAAGGAAATAGAGCGATTGATTTGGATGGCTTAAGAATGCTATCGAATGTACGAAATGGGTTTTATAATCGTTTAGGGTACTGCTTCATGCAAGAGGGACAGACATTTGAACATCTTCAACATTAAATTTTGTATAGTTCATTTAATATTTTGTTTCGTTTTAAATGTGAGAATTTTATTTAATTTTTTTATAAGAATTTTATTTTAGTTACAAATTTTATAGAGTTTTGTTTCAGTTCAATGTTAATACATCAGTTACCAAAATATTATACAAAAGCCGTAAAGAGCGTAGCAATTCCTTAAAGCAAACGTCTACACACTAACTTTCAACGTTTTGCACTAAAGCCTCGGTACCCCGGTGTCCCGATATGAACTGATCTGTACTCCCCTACTATCGTACCCCTCCAATTCATGTTTGCATGCACTTGTGTGCGTGTTTGTGTTTCCCTATATCTACTTTTATTTCAGTCAAACGGTATAGTACCTCTGACTTTATATTTTTCTATGTTATCATATGTTTCGGACATATCTAGTAGAATGCCACAGAGTATTGTTTATTTTCTAAAGCAGATAAAATAGTACTTGCAGCCATCTAGTCTGAAGAGCACTAACACAAATGAATGAATAGGAGCAATCAGGCAAAGCAAACTGAAAAAAATACTGCTGCTGAACATTGCTGAAATTAACTGAAAATGTAATAGTCTGTAAAATTATGACTTTAGGAATAGTTGCATTTAATCTTTACTTTGTTTGACAGAGACAGCCGCCTTCCCATTGGTAGTTCTTTATTCGGCCGCTGATTTCTCTTATAGTGATTCTCTCAGAAATTACAAAGGACAGGTATACGACATGGTTAACAAAAATGAAAGGGAATGAGAAATGGAACAAAAATTAATAACTCAAAAACTTTTGGCTCAATTTTGAAAAAGTAAAGTTGAACAGGCAAGTTAAAACAATACTAGAAAATACAAAATATATCTACAGTATGTTTCACTTTGATACTTGAAAAATCAGTATTTTTTAATGGAACATCCGATTTAATTTTTTCTTTTTTAAAATATATTGCACTTAAAAAGCTCTACACAGTGATGTGCATTTTTTTGATTTAGGCCCTTTGCATGGCCTGCTGTGGTATTAAATGTAACCCCAAAAATGGCAAAATCGTATTAGGCATTTTTTTAACAAAAAAACTATTTATGTAATCGATTTACCCATGCTTCGAAACCCTTAGTACCAAGTTTCAAAGTCGCATCTTATACAGAGTGTTTATAATTTAGGTGCAAACTTCGAAAAATACCAATGTTTGGGAGCACCCTGTATTAACAGAATAAAATATTTTCGAGATTTTCTTCTTTCGATGGTGGTGTAAGTACTATGGCTTTGAAATTATATTCTTTTTATTGGCCTAGTTAATACAGGGTATTCGTAATAAAAAATCAAATTTAAGGAAAAATCGATTTTTTTCATTTTTATTTACTGAACATAACAAACTACAAAATAACCAAATATCTTTAAATTTTCGAGTTTTCTATTACCCCTCCTTCAACTTGAATACATTTTTCTAACCTTCTTTGGCAATGATTCATTACTTTCGCGAGTTCCTGCTGAGAAATTAACTCGCACTCTTCTGTTATCCTCCGCTTAAGTTCTTCCACATTATTGGGTCTTGTACGGTAAACATTTTCTTTAAGTTTCCCCCAAAGATAAAAATCGAGTGGCGTCAAATCTGGCGATCTCGGAGGCCACTTAATTTCTTGACTATAGCGCCCAATCCACTTTCTGGGAAATTTTTGATCAAGCCAGTTGTTAATTATATGCTGCAGTATGGACGGGTGCACCGTCCATTTGAAATATCATGTCGGCACGTCTAGCAATTGGCAGTTCTTCTAAGGCATCCCAGAAATTCGTATTTAGAAAATTCAAAAAAATTTGGGCCTTCAAGTTATGTTGAAAAAAAAAGGGACCAATTATTTGTTTATCAAAAATTCCACACCATACATTAATTTTCTCAGAATATTGCCTTTTACAGTGAATAACCCAGTGAGGGTTTACTTCCGACCAGAATCTACAATTTTGTGAAGATACAACCCCGTTTGTGGTGAAGGTTGCCTCATCCGAAAATAAAATTTTATTTAGGAAATTGTGGTCATTTAGATAATGTCCTTGACACCACAGAGCGTATTCCATTCGAGAATTTTCATCACCATTTTCTAAAGTGTGTAGGAATTTTGGTTTGTAAGCAACCTTTTTATTTTTCTTAAGACATCGCCAAACTTTGCTGGAAGGTATATTAGTGTTTCGCGAAATTTGTCTAACGCTAGTTTTAGGGTTGTGCCGAATTTGATTTAAAACAATGTTTTCTCTGTTTTCAATTAAATTGTTTCCCCTTTTATTTGTGGAAATAACATTACCAGTTCTATCGAAAAGAGAATTAATATTTGCTACAGTTTGAAAATTCACTGGTTCTAGTTCTTGATGTCTCTTGTTAAATTCTTCTGCAGCTTGTTTATAAGTTTTTGCATTGTCACCAACTAGTCTTATTATTTCAACTTTTTGCTGTAAAGTTAGTTTATTTCTAACCATTTTTACACAACTTTAATGATACACACAATAACGTTTTAAGCAATATAACAGCAAGTGTCAAATTGTTTGAAGTTTGATACATTTTTGTTTTCAAGGCCTGCTTCACTAGCGTTAGACAAATTTCGCGAAATACCTTCCACCAAAGTTTGTCGATGTCTCAACAAAAAATTCTGTTCGGATGTAAACCCTAACTGGATTATTCATTTTAAAAAACAATATTATGAGAAAATTAATGTAAGGTGCGGAATTTATGATAACCAAATCACTTGTCATTTTTTCTTCCAACATAATTAAATAATTAATGTCCTCAACTTAAGCAGAGAATAACAGAAGAATGCATGACTAGCACTAAAATATTTTATCGTATTTATTTTTACTTATTTTGTAGTTTTTTGTTGTGTTCAGTTAAATTTCTTTTACTAAAAATAAAAACGAAAAAAATCGATTTTTCCTTAAATTTGATTTTTTATTACGAATACCCTGTATTAACTAGGCCAATAAAAAGAGTATAATTTCAAAGCCATAGTACTTCCACGCCATCGAAAGAAGAAAATCTCGAAAATATTTTATTCTGTTAATACAGGGTGCTCCCAAACATTGGTATTTTTCGAAGTTTGCACCTAAATTATAAACACTCTGTATAAGATGCGACTTTGAAATTTGGTACTAAGGGTTTCGAAGCATGGCTAAATCGATTGCATACATAGTTTTCTTGTTAAAAAAATGCCTAATACGATTTTGCCATTTTTGGGGTTACATTTAATACCACAGCAGGCCATGCAAAGGGCCTAAATCAAAAAAATGCACATCACTGTGTAGAGCTTTTTAAGTGCAATATATTTTAAAAAAGAAAAAATTAAATCGGATGTTCCATTAAAAAATACTGATTTTTCAAGTATCAAAGTGAAACACACTGTATAGGTCAGTAATTAAAAAAAAAGCTTAATGCATTTCCGGTGAAACCGGAAGTACGTCAGAGCTGAAAGTATTTTTAGAACATGTGCTTCAAGCAATCATGAATCTTCCACCTATTTTGCACATTATTTAAACTACAAAAACAGAACCGAGGAAGCGGCTACTAATGACTCACCCTGTACATACATAAATTAAGTAATACATATTTTACTAAAAAAATAAATATTTTAAAACATTTACACAAACCTATTTTACATTTCTATTTGTTTATTTTAAAGTATTTTATAATAATATTGAATAGGTGATAAGTTGTTTCCTAATCTTTCCGCAAAAGTTTGTCCTTTGTACGTCCACCTATCGAGTCGTGCGCTCGCAGCAATTTCCATTCCTAACTTCTTTCCTAAGGCCTGAGAAACAGGAGAAGTGAATACCGCGCATATAAATGAAGGTACCGGTTGAAATGGAAGAGGACAATCATTTATGGATTTTTTGATGTTATATCCGGACAGTAGAAAGCGTGAAACAGATTCGGCGGCCCTGCATAGATTATAGGCAATTGATCTTCCTCGATAGTTAGGAAGAACTCCCAGAAGCATTATTTCCAAATAACAATTCGCATCGCATAATCCAAACATGTCTACTAATAGATCGGTGTCTTTCATAAAGGTCAAAAAAGATTTAGAAGCTGGATCCTTACAACGCTGTATGTAGTTTTCATAATATTTCTCGCTGGATTTATTCTTAACCTAAAATATGATGAAACAATCGATTAGAATGTTACAATCGAAAAATTAATTTGTGATTTACGTGTATTTTATTAAATAAAACTCCCACAATGTTATTTGTCTTTGTGTCAATAGTTATTAACGAGACTCCATCCTCTGCAACTTTAACGAAAAGTTCTGTAAGCTCCTCCATAGCGGCTTGATTATATTTCAAGTCAATTGCTTTGCAAATGGTTTCGTCGGCAAAAAATGATTTCTTCGCAACTTGTATAGCTTCATCTAATCTATCTTTAGTCAATTGTGTATATCTAAGATTATCTATAGAAAAAAAAGAGTAAAAAGACGTTAATCGACAGATAATATAATAATTAATATAATCGGTAGATATTTATTAAAAAATAACAATGACAGGAAATATAAAAGCACTCGTGACTGTTAAACTTTGGTTATATATATATTGACTGAATTTTGTTGACATCTTAATCAATTTTTGAGTATATGATCTTGCCCGATTAAGTTTCAAAATTAGTTGCGCTGCTGAGATTCATTAGTATTCTTTTTAGTGAACTTAGAACTTAAAATTTACTAGAAAAAATCAAAATAGGCAATCATCGTCTTTTGTTGTCGAGTTATTTGCAAAAAAAAGATTGCTTTATTTTTCGTTCTCCAAGTATTTAGTATTTACTTTACAGCTAAATACTGGAAAACAATGCCTGCATTGTTTAAGCTCTTTTTGGAGTGGCTTAATCCACAAAATTTGAGTTTTACCATAAATCTTTCATTTTTTATATGAGAATTGTACTTAGCTGTGACATAACTAAAAAGAAGTAAATATTCAAATTGAGGTGCAGCATTCCCAACACTTAATCGACATCATTTGGTTTTACGCTGTAAAATTGAGGCAGACACATATGTGTAGACCTTATAAAATAATAAAATAACATTAATACCAACCAACCTATCGTGAACTACTAGGATTTTGCAAATGGTACCTACAACAAACTAAACAAGCTGCCCGAAATATCAATTGAAAGAATTATTTTAAAAATATTGGAAAAAATAAATTAACTGCTATGTATAAATAAAAAGAGAAAAAATATCCGCATATTAGTTACAGCCTACTATGACTTCCAAAAAAAAAATATACCTTTATATTTTTAATAAAACTGTATAGAATAGAATAATGCATAATTTGCAAGATATTTTGGTTCTTCTATAAGAGTAAATATTTTGTACTAATATACACAGGAAATAATGTACTTAGTGACAACACGACAAAATTAGGGTTTAAGTTTATGACGTTTCGGCCATTATTAGAACCTTCATCAGACCCGTATTTAATTAAGAGGAACATGTCCTTCTTATTTAAGGAAATGAACATTTCTATTCTCTCCAATACACAATCAGAGACAGGTGACAAAAAGCTTGAGAGTAAACTAAAAATTCTTTCTCATATATAATTTTCTTTGATACACCGGGTGTCCTAATGGAGCCGTAAAGTCCATTATTGGCATCTAATAATGTAGGTAATGAACAATTTTTGATACAAAAATTGTAGATAATCATACGCTCTACAATTTAAAAATATTTTGATTTATACATAGTGTTCGACAACGACGATCCAACACAAACTTATGTATTTTTAAATGGAATGCTAGGCATTTTTTTACATTCTATGGGTCTGATTAAACTAACATCAACTTATATTTATTGATATTCAACTGTTTCCGAGATATGGCGATTTTTCGTTAAAAATTGTACAACATTTGAAAAGTTCCAATGAAATAACGATTGATGATGAAATACCTATTATGTGCTCAATTAGTAGAGATATCTTTTCAATACGTGAAATTGATGTTTATTTCGGCATATCTACGCACAATCTTTAGAATTACATACCATTCGCTAAAGTTAAAAATTCTAAAAAGAAAATAAATGAAATATATCTACCGGGTGTCAACGAGATCATGTATCAGCACGCCATTTATTTATTAGTTAAAATGAAACTTTGAAATTCGGACCGTATATATGAATGACTGGTGGGCTTCTTCAGGTACGTTAATTTTGAATTTTTAAATACATTTATTATTTCTGTTCATATTATGTTTCTTCTAAAAATTTGCCATCTAGTGCAGGTTAACTTTTGACATTTCTGCCAAAGATGGCGGTATCTGTTAAATTTATCCATTAAAGTGAAACTGCTTCGCAACAATTGTCGAAATGTAACAACCATCAAAGTTAGCTTTGAAAACAATTAAGAAACGTATTTTTCACATTTACACGCATTGGCGAAGGAAACATGTATTTCACGTTGAAATTACTAAAGAAAATAAGATTTTCTTTTTCATTGATGATATTTTAACTATTGTTAATTTACGAAATTCCAAGCTTTTCGTTACATGAGTTTTAAATTTTAAAAAAAATTACTTATTTGTAAAAATATTAAAAGTAACCATTCTCGATTAATTTTAATTATCCTATGCGTAATTAAGTCAAGGCAACTCATATTTTTAAATCGTGATAGGGTTTATTCAGATATAATATCCTATAGCTTTTGCAATATCGCACAGAGGCACTAGAAAGCATATATATTTAATTAGTAAATTTTAATTAGTTTTGAACTAGTTTCCACTTATTTTTTTTTAGAATTCTTAACTTTAGCGGTTGGTATGGAATTCTAAAGAACATGCGTAGATATGCTGAAATAAACATTAATTTGATACCTTTTCAGTGCATCAATTGAGCTAATAAAAGGTAATTTATCATCAATCGTTGTCATAGCAACTTTTCAAATGTTGTACAATTTTTAACGAAAAATTGCCATACTTCAGAAACAGTTGAAAATCGACAAATATAAGTTGATGTCAGTTTAATTAGCCCTTCAAGGGATATCATAAAATGTAAAAAAAATACATAGCATTCCATTCCATTCCAACATAAGTTTGTGTTGGTTCGTCGTTGTCGAACACTCTGTATAAATGAACATATTTTTAAATTGTAGAGCTTATGATTATCTACAATTTTTGTATTAAAAATTATTCGCTATTTATATTATCAAATACCAATAACGAACTTTACCGCTCCGCTGGGACACCCGGTATATGCATAAAAATAGTTTTATATTCTTAGAAAAATAAGCCAAATTTTAAGAATTTTCTTATATAAAAATTATTCAAAATCCTGTTATAAGTAGTTCTATTCTCTTAATAAATCTTTGTGGAATGAATACCTTGCCAGATATTCGAAAGAAAGTGCTACTCGCTAAGAATAAAAGTGTTACTTCCGGTCCGAATTTTAAAATTTTTTTAATACAAAAGGTATTGAAAATTAAGCCTAAAAAGCATGCGAAATATTCCCAAAAAACTGAATTTCGATCAGAGTAACACCAGATTCCTGGAGGAATTTCGAAAAACCTTTTAATTAAGTTCTTCTCAAACTTAATTTTGAGTATATATGAATTCTTTATAAATTTGTTTAAACTTAGTAGTTGAACAAAAATTGCCAAAATTCGCTTTTTTTACTGAAGTAAACTATTACATCCGGTTTGCCGATTTTACTGAAAATCTAATCAGATCTCAAGAGGGAGATTATACTGGCAAATACAAAATTTGGAATTGGTAGGTGGGTATAGCGGTTTCACCGCTGTCGGAAAAACACACACACATACACACAGAGAGAAACATTTTTGAAAAACCACTTTTTCGGTATCAGGGGACTTCAAAAGGTAGACATCTGCAAAAATTTCGAGGTCGAATTTTTTTATCATCACTATACCTCCTTGTACTACGTATAAGAAAGTAAAAGTGTTTCGGTCATGTCTTTTTGCTTTATATAATAGATGATATTGTTGATATTATGTAAAGAGTAATTAACACTATTGAGAGTTTCAGATAATTTACAGAACACCACATAATTTGGAAGATACCTAATATGCTTCATAAATAAACGCACCGCTTCTTAATTTGTTTATGATGTTTATTGATTTAACACAAACAACATTTTTTTGAGTTTAAAAAACAATTACAATTCTTCCTATTAAGAACTACATAAAACATACATTTTACGTGTAGAATTTTAATACATTTTATAACATTCTCCACGTATTATGGGAGCAACGGTTCTTTCAATGTAAATATAAATACGTTTTCTGAGTATACATGATGGTTGTTTATCACTCAAATACGACGACACGAAACATCAAGGTATCCGACTATACTGTCGCTTCTCGTTGTTCTCTGGTATTAGCATACATATTTTGATGGTTATACGCTCAGTAAGATTATACCTCAGTTTTACTAAGAAGTAATTTCCTTATTTATTCTTTTAAATAAATGTGAGGAGTCTTTAGCCTGACGAAACTACTGTATAAAATGAAGTTTATGTTTAGCAAACTATATTTATTATGGAACTACATCAAGTAAATGACAAATCTATTCAATATATGCCAAAAATTGCAATTGTGTTCCATATTTTATGTCAATATTAACATAAATATTTTGATGCTCAGAGGCTTAGTAAGATTTATACATCTGCTTAACTAAGAGGTACATAATTTATTTATTTATTCCATTAAGGGTCCTCTATAGTGGATCTGTGAATAATGGATAAATAGCAGATTTTTGATGCAAGATATTTTTGTTGATTTTAAATTTGGAGAAAACCTTTCAACGTCAACTTATGAAGAATTTAGTAATCTACCCCGCTAAATAATAAAATTTAGAAAAAAATTATTAAAGAAAATTAATTAATATGTCAAAATATTATAAACAAGTTTTCTCAAAAATCCTTCGGAGGAGATTTGTTTGCTTGGGTTCACGTTATAAATTGAATAAAAATCTACCCCGCTCTGCACTTATTTTTCGCTGAACTATTCTTTACTTTGTTTTAAATGAATATCAAATAAATTGAAATTGGGCAACCCACATTACAATGGATTGTTATTCTGGTGAAAATCTTTCCCGCGGTTACAAATGTGTAAATATTTGGTTATAAACGAATTTTTATTCCCTTAGATATTGAGTTATTATTTCAAATATTTATTATACATTTTCTATGTGTAATAAGTACTCGAACGTCCTTGGCTTATTAAATTATGTGCTATGCAACCAATATTACATTTCCGATCCACTATATAGGACCCTTAAATGATACTTTTAAAAATGCGCATGTTCTGTTGGTATAATTTCTATTATTATTGTTTGGTAATACATACTATTATAAGTTCTTAAATTTTCATAGTAGAAAATGTATTTGTGCAGACAATTGTAGATGCTCATATTGTAAAAATAAAAGAGAAAACTGTGCGTCTTAAAAACTGTTTTATTTCATTAGTACAATTCTACAAAAAATCAGAGAATGTTTTCAGTCATTCCAAGCTTTCGGTTCCCTTTAATTAATGTAATTTAGATATTCTCATGTGAATATACATATATATAGGTATAATTTAAAAAAGTCTTCGTTTATAAATTCTATAAAGCAATCAACTAAATTAGATCTTTCCAACGTAAGGCAAAAGACGAATTAATTTTTAATAATTCCTCAAGAAATACAAGCTACTGTAAGAAATGCCCATTTAAAAAAAAAATAAAAAAACAACTGTTAAAGAAGAATTTAATATTCAATCATCGATACTAAATTTAGTTTTGTTTCAATTTACTGATGGAAACCGAAAGCCTGGAAAATTTCAAAGGTATAATTTCTGTTTCGTCCTGCCATGCTCGTGGACTACTTTGGAACTGCATACCGCACCTATCTATTAACTAAATAACAGTTTTATTATAATTAATAACTAGAGGTAGAATTAAACCAAGGTCAAAACTTTAGGAAATATTTAAAATTTATTGCAAGCTTGAATATTAGTTATTATAACATTATTTTATAATGTTGTTAATATATGTTCTATGTTGACGTTGGTTTAATTAAAATACGAAACTAATATTAAGAGATGCACATATATACATATTACGCACACATATATCTTATCAAATTAATAAGAATAATATCAACTATGTTATTACAATAAAAAAATCTGTTAATATTTCTTACCTTGTCCAAATAATGTTAATCCAGCCATGGATGACGTTGAAGCGCTAATATTTCTTTTTTCGGTAGTTATTATTAGACGAATTGACCTTGTTCCCACTACGTGCTGATACTTTATTACTCGTAACAGATAACGGGCAGACGTTTATATACACAGCTCCGAACAATTCTCATCTTATCCCTGGAATTACGTATTTATGCGTGATTAATCTGTTTTGTCTTTCCATCTTTATTTACTGATGTTCTATTTCAAGACATTCCCAACGCGTCAGACGATTAGCACTAAGTATATGAACTTGAAATACAATAATAAATAAATTCACGGTAGTGCAACGTCATATAGTGCAGTGTATACACATTCCGCGAAGGAAGCCAGACGGAAAATTACAGAATTCCTTGAAAAAAAGTATATCAATATCGGGTGTTGTTTCGTTTCACGAAGAGCATGTTTTATTATTGCTTTATAGAGGTAGCTATCAAAGATAGAGAAAAATTGACCTTCCATTCTCAATCTTTTTTTTTTTTTTTTGGAAAAAATTCAATGGAGAAATTCAAAATTGGCCTTCGTGTTTTTTTGAGTATAACGGCTCTAACTTCTTTATTTGGCAAAGTAGAAAATATTAACTTCCATAATTCTTTAAGCACTTTTTTGTTAGTTTTATTGTAAAGTTCTCGAAATTCGAGTTGACATACAGTTTATTATTTTGTATACGAAATAGTTCACTGAAATTTAAATAAGAAGACGGTTTTTTTCCTTTCAGTAATATATGACATATAATGATGATTAATTTTTATACAGTTTTAGTAACTTTAATAAAAATAATTCTAATTTTAAATAACCATTGACTGTTCTGTACTAAATAGCATCTAAAATAAGTACAAACACCAGATTATTTAAAATTAATACAGCACTATTTGCAATAAATACTCAACTTGACGTCCGCTATTCACAACACATAATTGACATGGGTTTCAAATAGCCTGAGCTGCGTTTTTTTAAAATTTTATTACATAGTAGTACGCGAATGTTAAAAATACATAATATTTGTTATTGCAGTGTTTTAATGTTGATCGTTATATATATGCAAAAGATTCTTGACGTAGAGGCCTATATCAAACTTGAAAATAAACATGCAATGTGTGTGTTTATTAATTTATGAATTTCAGGAAAAGGAACACATCACCGCAGAGCAAAGCATCTGTACACATACTTTCGCTCACTATAATTTGCTCAACAATATGGTGTATAATTAATATTTTTGACCCTGAAGAAGCTGCACACATACAATGTTGCGAAATATTGGAAGAAAAAATAAAGAACTAAATTAAATTTTGTTTTTTTATGCTAAATTCCCTAATAATTAACTCATACACTGTGTTTTCAACAGCAGATACTCTCTCTTTCATTTCATCAAACAAGAAATACAGAATATTGGGTAATTTCCGCTGTAGAACATCTGTAGGCATGTGTTCCTCACTCATTGGTCGTCATCAGTACGGTGTAGCCAAGGAAGAAGGTGGGATAACCTTGAAGATGTAAGCACATACGAAAGACCATTAGGTGACAGACCATCACTTGCATCTTCAGTTAGAAGATCCTCGGTTTTGAGGATAACTAACATCGCCACGAGGAAGACGTTGGGATAACCTGGGAGATGTAAGCAAATGGTGGTCTATCACCTAATGGTCTTCCGTATAAGACTATATCTCCAAGGTTATCTCACCTTATTCCTAGGCTACACCATACTGATGACGACCAATGAGTCAGAAACAGATGTCTACGGTTGCTCTAGAGCAGCATTTACCCAATATTCTCCATTTCTTGTTTTATTTTATGAATCCGCGATAATTCCTCTTTCAATTATCTTTCCTAGGCTCGAATGGCGAGCTGGTTGACAATGTCTTCCTCGTGGCGATGTTAGTTGTTGTCCTCAAAACCGAGGATTTTCTAACTGAAGTTGCAAATGGCTGTCTGTCACCTAATGGTCTTCAGTATATGCTTACATCTCCAAGGTTATCCCACCTTATTCACCCAATATTCTCTATTTCTTGTTTTATTTTATGTATCCGCGATAATTCCTCTTTTGTATATATTATAGACGGAGTAGCATCGAAACGTGTCAAAATTAGGTAACAGTGGCATCCTCTACAAGTTCGCGCCCGATATACGGATGTCCACTTGTTTCCTACGAAATATTACGTTATTGAGATACTTAGCATTCTAGATATTTTGAAGGAGGGGAATTCCCGACTGCCTACTTTTATAACTGAACGGTACAATTATATCTATGTTTAGATACGCATTAAAAGGCAGTTTAGTATTTGTCGATAAAAAATAGAGAAATGTACGTTAGATAAATATTAGATAATACACAATGATATTGTTAATTAGCAAAATTAAATTATAATATATAAATTATATATATAAACACCGTATCCGGTAAGATTCGAAGATCTGATTCTTAATACAATTTAAGACGTTAAAAATAATCGTACTTATTAAATTTTACGACTTGTTAGTTATTATTCCTCAGATTAATATGTATTTACTTTAGATTTAGATGTTCAAGCTTTCCTATAATAAGCAAATGTTTTGAATTATTGAAAATTATATTCTTCCAATCGACACTGCTGTTCTCTCTAGTTAACCAGACGTACGTTTCATATTCCTGGTCTTACTTAGTACCCGACAAAACTTTTTGCCTCCACTATACATACCTACGTATGTACACGTTTTACTTTCAAATAATTGTGCAATCTTGCGCCCGTTGCCGTTGTATCGTTGCAGTTGGATCTGTATATTGTCAAAGTGGGAAACTTCTAAATTGATGTATGTTGTTTTATAAATAGAATCTAAGTTGAACTCGTGCTTGTGTTTTAAAATTGATTTCAAGGTTGTACGGTTAATTAATTGATTAGTTACTGAGAAGAGCAGGATTAATTTGTAATTTACGTATTTATTCGTTTAGGAATGTACGAATTGGATGGAAATATACTGGATTATTGGTATAATAAAATTATCAAATTAATTCCATGTAGAATACGTCACACAATTTTTTTTATACATATACACATGATAAAAATAAATTTCCTGTTTGGAGTACTCAAACAGCCGTTATTTAACTCTCGTTGTTATTGTGTTATTATTTATTATGATAAAAATTCACAAGAATGAATTAAAAACAACTTGAAATGATATAGATCATATTTTATTAAAATTAAAGATAAAAGTAAATAAATAAGGAATATCATATACCTAATTTATCTAGTTCATTTTAGTATTTGATGTATTGACTGCATCTTCTTTGATGGAACACTTTATTTAAATCTATCTTGAAAATCTACTTGTGTTTTAGCTGCTTAGTGTACAGTGTGTCCCCGGATGGACTGAACAATAGGGAAAAAAATATGTGGGCCTTTACGCAAAAATGTTATTATTTATAAAATTTTTGCTTGTCTCAAAACCACCAATTCTGAAACAATAATCTAAATATTATTTTTAGCAGTTCAGAAAATTACAATAACACTCAACAATTTAAGCGATAAAGTTTCCTGTTTTTGGATTAATCATATTATCTTTTTATCTCCCATGACAAGCTAATATGTAAGTCAAGTTACTTGGCACCTATCATGTTCATTACGTATTTGTGAATCTTTAATGAGACTTAGTTAATAGTAATGCTAACTTTAGAACAAAGAGTTTACTTCGTTCAATGTTATGGAACTGGTGAGGTTTCTTATAAATTTTCAATTCAAAAATTTCAACAAAAATTTATTCATTTTCACGTGTGCATTAATGCTTTACGAAATTTGGTAGAAAAATTTGAAAGAACAGGTAGTGTACATGCCACCAAGAAAAGAAAAAGGATACATGATGCAGAAGATGCTGCTACAATACTGGCCATAGATTCTGTAGAAGCATATCCGAAATTATTTCACATTTACAAATTTTTTTTAAAGAAAACAAAATTAAACCTTATAAACCGATTTTTCTACATAAATTGAGAAATGAGGATGATGCATTGCGTTTAGACTTTTGCTTATGGGTAGGAGAAAATCATTTTGTAAATCGTAATTTCTGCAAAAACATTATTTTTTCGGACGAATTGACATTTACAACCAATGGGATTGTTGCAAAGCAAAACTGTAGATTTTGGTCGAGAGAAAATCCCGAGGGGGAAACTGCTGACTCAGAAGTGTACACCATAATCCCACCATATGTAAATAATCCCACATAATCCAATATAATCCCACATAGTTCCAAATAATTCCAAATATTTTCAAATAATCCCATGTAATCCCACATAATCCCATATAATCCCGATAATCCCAAATAATCCCTAATTATTTCTTTATATGTTCCACGAGTTCTGAGAATTTTGTGCACGTATTAAAGGTAAATTAAGGTTGAATATACATAACACCAGCCTTATGTAAAAAAATGTTTTATTTATACACCACCTAAGAAAAACATAAAAACATATCAGCAAAAGAAAAATTCATAAACTTAAATATTAAAATCGGATTAAATAATAATAATTAGTCTTTAATACAGAATTTAATTTCAGATTTAATATTATCATATTTCTTATAATTTTCGGCGTATGTGATTTTATCTAAATGAAAAGGTTCCATTTCTGTGGCAAATTTAACAGGGCCGTAAAAAATATATTTGAGATCAATCGTAGCAACGTCTTATTTCATTTTTGGCCAGGTAAACATTTTATTTTGCTTTCTTCCAATTGTTAAAAATTTAATTTAAAAAATGGTATCATTGCTAATTTCAATAATTTGACCTACATACCACCGTTCATCATAAAAAATAGCGTAAAATTTATTACACTCAATTACACTTAATAATGACCACTGAGTGATGGGTCTGTGATGGGATTTATTTTCCCTGTCCCGATTTTCTCCACCATCAGAAAATTTCCATTTCGAGCATGAGGCTTCTGGTTCACCTGGTTCCGTGTCTGCAAAAGAATTATCACTAACAATCGAGCTAGCAATAGGACTTTCAATATTGTTAGGACGTTCTTGTTGTTTGATATCATTATTGAACGAAGGAAAAATGAGGAGTATTGCTAATTATACTTATTGCTTTGCAGGCTTTCCCAACATTTTTTGACTTATCATCTTTTGAATTTGGTAACGAAGTCATCACTTGATGAGCTGAATTACCTTTTTCAGCATGTTCTATGGAAGTATTTCCTTCAGCGCTAGAAATCTGATTAAAAAACCACTTAATATCTTTATTCCTACTTTTTTTCTTTGGATCACATGTCAAAGATGAATTTAACTTTGATTTTAGTGTGTTGGTGGTCTTAGATACGGAACAATGTGCAGAATAAGCACTTATATGTCCACATATAACCTAATTTCGCGTATTGGTGCAGTTGGTAGCACACAGATCTGACAAACCTTTTGAGTCGAAATTTCGAAACTTACAGACGGCAAAATTTTTGCATATAAAAAAGTAAGAGGCGGCTATTTTATATTTCACCATCATTTAAATATCTTTCCAATACTATTGTAATAACCCACTAATCGACTAGACCCCGTACATTAAGTACATTTATTATAATTCAACAAAACAGCATTAACGCCATACTTCGACAAGACAAAGGTTATTACCGAGTATACAAATATGCACAAGTAAGCATTTCTTCCAATGCCCAAGATAATGTATTTACTTTCAATCCGAACATGTACATTAATATATACATATAGTTTAGTATATTAAAGGACAAGTTTCATTTTGACGTTTCAAAGTACGAATTCAGAGTTTAAGAAACGAGTGGCGTAGCCACGAGTTTCTTAACTGAATGAGTGCTTTAATGTCAAATGAAACGTGTCTTTTATGCTATTTTTTGCAATTAGTTTTAAAATTTCTCTTTTTGTAAAAGCAAAACGAGAAAAATTTGATAATCAAGGGAAATTTTGTGGCGGTTGTCACCTTGGTTTGGCACAAGATTTAAATTGACAAGTTAATTTAAAATTGACACATTTTTGATAATTTTCAACAGAATGTTTCTACTGCACACGGTATCACTATCACTTCGAAAGATAATTCAAACGTTAATATAAATGTTTATAATAGTTGTACTATTTCAAAGATTAATTAAAAATATCAAATCTTACAATGAATTTCAATATAAAAACCTCAAACTTGCTTACAAAATGTTATATTGACATCTCCATTTCTGTTGCAATGTGACCAACTTAAAATAAATCTGTTTAAATGTTCCATTTCTATTACGCAACTAGTGCTGTAATAGACCCTATTACAGCACTAGTGAAATAAATGGTATGATTACGGTACTAATTGCAAAAAGTTAGTTAACGTGATGTGTTTTAATTAGAAACCCTTTAAACAAATTCCCTATAGGTATATAAATCTTGAAGAAAAAGGTATAACTTTTTTATTCTTAAATGTACCTAATCTGCTAGAGCTAAGAAAACAATAATGGAAGGCAGAACAACACAATATCATCGGCTTTTTGTCTTCTCCATATTCAGACCTACTTATATCGACCATTTTCTTAACACTGAGAGATTATTACAGATCTCCAGATCCAGTCGCTTAGTAGATCTTTTTTTGTCTGTATTGACTAAAATAGAAGATTTAAGTTCCACTTGCATATTGTTGTCTCGCATTTTAATCTGATTAATGAAGTAGTAGTTAATTATCTTACCTTAATGCCTTTAGATAGATGTCTTGTTGAATAAGCACGGATTAAACTGTCCGATATTGTTCATCACACACCTGCAACAAATATATACAAATAATTCAACGTCTTATAAGTGAAATACACTGTTCAATATTTAAAATATATACTTTTTTTTTGAAGATATATTTGTTTGTATGAAACAGAAATTTTTTTTCTTTATTCAGACAAAATCGTGTTTGAGCTTGTATAATCAATCAGACGAATAATAATATTTATTTCTCTTTCTCCACAAGTTACAAAATAATATATAATATACAGGGTGAGTCAACTCCGCGGGGAAGGCAGATTGTGACTTTATGAGAAAAGATATTACAAAACGGTTTTCTTGCTAAGAGAGCCGCTTATTAAGAGCACGTTTTAAAATTATTTTGTATTATACAGAGTGTTCCATAACTTGGTGGCTGACCACAGTTATAGTTTTTTAAGTTGAACATCCTATATCTTATTACAGTTTGTATTCCCCTCATAATTCTTAGTAAAAAAGTTATAGAATGGTATAGGTCTAAAACTTAAGGTTTAAGACTTATTACCATTTTTCTGAAAAATTCAATGCTTTTATAAAATTATATTTCTCGAAAACTACGTTTTAGGTAGACAAAATTTTTGGTAGCGATGTTTATAATAAAAGGTCCTAATCCATTGCGATTACTAATTGAATTTGCAGAAAACTGGATTAAAATTACATAATATATTTCTGTCTAGAAGTACATTTTTTCAAACGGAACCACCTGTATATCGGTTCATTTTTGAATTTCCTACTAAATTTCGGACTGAGAACATGTAAGACGTTATTATTTTAAAAGTGACCATTATTGAGTTATTGACGTCTTTTGATATAATTTTGGCAACTTTATGTTTTTTATTTTAATACGGTCTTTTTGTACTGAAGGAATGTCAAAAAAATTATTATTTATTAGCGCAAAGAATTTACTAGCAGCCTTACCCTGACAAAGGATGTCCCATGCCTTTAGAAGAGTACTGGATGCTTACATTACACTGGTAGTATTGCTAATTCAAAACTCCAGAAAACCTAAATATGTGGTTAATGATGAAAATCAATTAAGCATTCTTATGGCAACAACAGAAAATCAACACGTCAGTATCCATGACAGAAGTCTTTTGCTAGATATTAACCAAACCATCTTTGCAAGGTCCTTAAAATGAAATAAATATCATCCATAATGAATACATTATATAGCAGAGTGTTCTGCCAATGAGCAATAATTAAAATGCATGCCAAAGCAACTCTTTTTGATAGTGTGTTATATGCGCATAAGGCTTTTTTCTATAGTAACGAAATAGGAAATTTTCTTTACAGGCCAAATAAAAACCCTTACTTCAAATAAATACATACATCACCAGCATTGATGGAGCATAAATGTATAACCTGTATATACTAACTATATACAGGAAAAATACGAAACCGCAAGGCGCAGTTGGGCTTTGAGTATATAGTACCACAACCATTCTTACACTTTATCTTGTTCTGATCAAAGAATAGTGTCATCCGAGAAGAGCTGGGCATCTTTTCTAGAAAAACCTACGAAATATTTATCTTCAATGATGAGATAATAATTACTCGTGGGATCTCAACATAAGCTTTATTCTTCTAATTGGCATACTTAAGAAAAAAATTAAGCGTTACATTCGAACAAAAAAAATAAAAATAAAATATTGCTAATCAGTCTGTCTCCCCTACAAGCCAAGGTCCACACAATAAAAATAACGTAAATACGACAAAAACTTTATTTTTTGGCAAGTTTGCCGCAAATATCGCAAGAATTACAAATATTTTGTGCAGGTTTCGTGCATACATTATTCAAATCGATTACGCTTGTTCCAGTCTTCAACTTTTTTGGTTTTTATTACAGTTTTCCCCACAACCAGCGCAGATATTTTCATAATCGTCATCTCCACTATCCTCAGTGTCATTCAGTTCTGGACTCTCGTAATCCATCGACGAATCAGAGTTTTCAAGAAGCTGATATTTTTTCTTGGTTTTCGTTTTCATGTGTTTTGCACCCATCTTTACTGCTTTCTTTACATTTTTTCTTTTTCTTCTGTTTTGAATCACTATTTTCTTTCATAGTTTTAATATTGTTCTAATATGGTCTACACTACAGCTACGCTTTAGACTTTAGGGAGTGAACAAGCAGAGAAGAGTTATACAAAGAACGCGACCTTAAATGCAGCAGCACACATAGGGGCGTGTGAACGAGTTAAATGAGTTTTTTAATATCCACGGTCAGTACCCGTAGTCTGTTGATCAACGTAATCCAGTTATTTACATTGTTAATAGTAAAATACTCACAATAAATACTTGAAAAACAATAAGTATGGATAAAGGAATATGAAAAATCTATTCTAAATATATTAAATTAAGAGCTATAAATTGTATTAAATGTTGTATTTTCTATTTCTTTACTTTTGTTGTTTACTTCTAACTATTGTAGATGCAAAACGTGTTTCACTTCTTGATTTACGAGAAGGAATAATGGAATAATAAAACGTAAGAGAGGTTATGCACCCTTCTACAGCGATTCTAACATCTCAATATCGACGTAATGTCTCCTTTACGCTTGGTATTTTTCTCTTAAGTTGGAAAGTGAAAAAATCCCATTTTGACAGAAGACACATTAAGTTTTAATTTAATAGAATATCCTCTCTCTCTCCTATCGCTCGCTTGTGTTAGCTGAATTAAAAAGGACGTAGGCAAAGAGGTAATCTTTATAATATTTAAGTAATAACTAGACTAGATCAAATTAAATATAAAATTGTATATTATATGTATTTTATTAATCAAAACTCTTCACGGTCAAACTTGTTAAAAGTTAAAAGCAAGTTGCTAAGGCACAAATACTTGAAACAGCCATTCATTATTCTTTTCATTAATATATTCCTGATTATTGAAACTGTAGTACGAGACTGATATATCTGTGAACGTAATCTTATTGTTATATACAAAGTGATCATTTTAAACTGTCCTGGGTTGGCCACACTGATTTTAGTATGGGTACTCAGTGTAATTGTTTATTTATTTTGGTGGTTAGGTTTACTATTCAGTTTTTCCTTGTCATAAATGTCAGTGAAATAGGGTTAGTTTTAAGTTGAATTATATGAAAGAATTGTTGTAGACATATACTAATTGCACTTTATTTTTTTATTATAAACAATAATAAATACGTTACAACTTTATTGTAATACATATTTCATAATTATGTCACAAAATTAATACCCGGACATACTCCCTTCGTAAGGGAGCTAGGATAAATAGTGTCAAATAAAAATTGCATAATGACGTCTCAGTATATTTCCAGTAAAAATTCTAACCTATCTTAAACTTTAATTCAATAGAAAATTGACGAATTTTTAATTTTGCCTGAGAATTACTCGCTTTTGCCGAGATTTTGGAAACTTAAAAATATTTTTATTACCATTTTCTTGGTCTCGTAAATTATCAAAATTTTTTAGCAAGGTTGTAAGACTGATCAACTGTCCCTAGTAGCACACAATATCGGGCCAACGTTGGCCGTCGGTCCTTTATTTATTGGTCTGACATCGGTGTCTGATATCAATCCGATATACAGGTGTTAACATTTTACAACTTTGACACAGACATTTTTCCGATTTGAGCATTTACCTTATATTTCACAAGGCAAATAAAGGACAGATAATTTACTTGATTTGAACTACAAAATGAACAAATAAAAATATGTTTTGTATTTGATAGATCAGAATCCACTTGTTAGCCAATTATGTTAATAAAATAAAAAATTATTTAAAAATACAAAATTTCAATGCTTGCCCGGTCTCTAAAATTATTTATAAAAGGCTGCGTAGTTCTTTTAATGTTAATTTGGCGAGAATCATTATTGCAAATGCTTAATTAACTTTAAGGATCTATATATTTCATTTCACACACCAACAATTATTCATGGTGCAGTGTGTAACATATTCTGTGATAAATTAATATAGACTATATCAATATTGTCTTGCAAAGTTAATACGATGTTGGCGTTTAATCGCAGAATAACAAATTGTGACATCATCCCCTTTAATCTAAATTTATATCGAACACTGACCTATAACCAACATCACAGTGACTTTGTGAACTTGATATTATGTAGACCTTTTTTATTTAATGTTAATAGTATGTAGATTTTTGTTGTCAATAAAATATCAGTATCAGATATTTAACCAATATATTATCAATGTAGACAACGTTGGTCTGATATCAACCCAACGACATAAATTGACATTTACTTGATATAGGAATTTTATATTCGTACGATATTGGGTGGGGGTCACCGATCTTAGAATATTGGAGGGACATTGGCCCGCTTTGAGGCCAACGAATTTGGCTACTAGGGGTTTAACTTTTGAAATGTATTATTAATGTAAACATTTTAAACACAATGGAAGCTTTCTTTATATAAATATGTTGATAAAAATACGCATTTTATTAAATATGTGTATGTTTTAAGACATAAAATCCAGGTGATATCGGAATATGTGTTCTACTTTCTTTTAAAATACAAAATATTTTATATGTAAGTTATGCTCAAATTATAGGGCCATCTACTCTTTTCTTAGACTGAATAAATTATTTTTTAGCTTTATGAATGCCAGACATTTATTGCGTTTGCGTTTAATAACTATACTCAACATTTAGATGTCTAAACTGTGCACATTAATCGTGATTATGGGTGTTTCCCTTTTCCGTCTCTAGATTAAAACGCAAATTAAGTCCTTAATTACATTGTTATTTTTAGTTATCAATAATGGTTTACGCACATACACCGGAATTCATCTCGTTATAATTTTAACGTCAGAAACGCATGTAGTTTTCGAAACAAATGAATGACCTGTATCCAACTGAAATAGAATGAGCTACCTTGCGCTACAATAAAGGATTTCCCTATTTACGTTAATCTTAAACAGCAGCTGAGACATACATAACGTAGATAGGTACGAAATCTGCAAGGTAAATGCGATACGTTGCGGTAATTTTCTTTGTTGACTAAATTGCAACTGTGAATGTATTTTATTATACCGTTTCCTCAAGCTTTTGTTACGTGTTATGCGCTTATTCAAAGCCGTTTGATAAATGTATTCTATTTTATACTACGTAAACATGTTTCCGACGTAAAGTGATAGGTCTGCTTGATTTTCTCTTTTGTGTTAGAAATAAGTATTAAACATTTCAGAATTAACGTATTTAAATAATAATGTAAATTAAATGCCGTAATCTCAGTTGAAATGCACGCGAATGTAATAAGATACTGAATATGTTAGTAACCAGGTCAAGTATGGGGAAAATTGTAGGTTCATAACAATGTAATTCAATCGCAATAACATTTTCATTCTTCACATAATATCTTTTTAACCAGTGCAATTTTTCCATCTGTATGCTTGAATTTTTTTTCAAGAGGTGCGTGATGTTGGAATGACAACTTGTAGAGAAGATGTTCATTTTACTACCAAAAGTTTGGGTCTTCGATATCCAAAGAAAAAACTCTTTCGCATTTATTTTTAACGAAGTTAAACAAAAACAGTTTTTGGTGTCAACTTCTTACCTAAACCGCTACTCGCGGTGCAAATCGCTTGTGCACAATATGCGCCGTCGATACTGAAAAAAAAATTTTTTAAAACGATATAAATAAAAATGTATCTCAGGCAGAAATGTAGTTGTTTATAACTTTGTAAAAACTAAATTCATCAGTGCTTTATCTTCAGATAAAGCGTTATTACTATTTATAGTTATTTATTATTATATTATATTAAAAGATATACTTATATCTTGTCAACTACTAAGTTTAGAGAAATTTCTACGAATACAAAAGTACTAAAAAGTCAATTTTAAAAACATTTTATAAAAAAAGTTTTTCGAAATTCCTACTGGAAGTAGATCTTTTTGTGTTAACGGAAAATTTGCAAATATCTTGAAAATTTTGCATTTTATATGTATTAAGAATACAAAATTCCAACCAGAAGCAACACTTTTACTCTTATCAAATAGCATCTTTTTGCAAATATTTTTCAATTTATGTACCTGTTCTATAAAGATATATTAAGAGCATAAAATTACTTTGAGCTGGGTTTGTGTTAATGTCGGCATAAAAAAGAATTTAAAATTCGGACCAGAAATTATGGAACAAGCCTTAATACGTAAATGATTCTCAACTTATGAATTGGAATGTTCAACAAATAATGTTTTATTATGAGGTCGTAGAAAAAATAGTGTATGCAACTCGCACTTAAGACACTCGTATTCACTACAATACTCGCCTGCCTCTCGTGTCGTAATTTTCACACTCGTGACTTAATAGCCATCATTATATACTCATTCATAATAAACTATTTGTTTATAACTTGTCGAAAATAAACGCGCCAGTATTTTTTCTTGAGATATCATCTACATTATTAAGAGCAAGCGATTCGACGGCGTATATTGGGCACAAACTTTTGGCGCCATTTGCTCCACAAGTTTTGCCGCCTTCATGCGGCATTTCCTTGAAGTCTTGACAATATAGTCAGTCGATGCTTGTTGTCTAATAAACAAAACAAAACTTAAAATCCTGACCTGATGGAGGAATTTTGAGGACATTAGATGAACGTATTAATGTGTATAACAATAAATACCCGAAGAATTTTACTGATTGATAAACAAGAATTAATCTTTCAACCGCGGACTTATTCATAACGCATAATTAAACAACAATTTCAAATAAAAAAGAATGTTCAATTCGAAAAGATAAACTGCGCGTGTCATTCCTTTTCATTAATGTGGCAATTTCGTCATCGCTCCGGGGCAGTCATCATTTACATAGCGCTCATTTTGTCGGAATAATCAGTTTAAGCAACGAAAGTCGTTATCATTTAAATCACCTCCTCCTACGAATCTTATCTCGCATCTGGAGGTCTCATCGGAGCGCCTTTTTTCTCGCGAAATATCCTCGTTAACGCATTCCGTCGCGAATGAAAAGAAAAAAATTGCATGAAAAATTCAACGGTTTAATCTAATCCATTTTTCGACGGAACTGTTAGGGTTATTTTCGATATACGGTTCTGGACAAAATTAAACTTTTCTTTTGTGCGTTGTTTTCATAATTTATAAAGTTGATGTTTCGACGGAACCGAGTTCTTTTGCACAAACTGAGCACACAGCGCGACAAAATGAAGGAATTATAATTGCGTATAAATGTAATGATTAACACATTTCTACCCAAATTATTAAAAGTGAATTACGTTAGATATGTTAGCATATGTCTTTTATGAGACCTCTTGGAAATGAAAATATCTTATTTTGTCAAATCAGTAGTGTACACAAAGCCCTAAGGGTGCTCACCATATGGTGACACTGGGCCTATTAGATATATTGAAAAACACAAATTTTATTGATAGGTTATACAGAGTATATCACGACGAGATTTCGTTAGAACTATATAGAAAAATGAGGTGTGGCCACCACACGACTTTCTTATACGTATGAAAGTGTTACTTCCGGTCGGAATTTTGAAATTTCATTTATACAAAAAATATTCCAAATCCAACTATAAATACTTTTGTACTCTTCATAAATATATATAGAATGCATAACTTACGACATATTTGCAAAAAATCGCTATTCGATAAGAGTAAAAGTGGTACTTCCGGTCTGAATTTTGAAATTTTTTTTATATAAAAGATATGTAAAATTATATTCTAAATACTTTTATACTCGTAACGTACTTGTCTAAAAAGCATAACTTGCGAGATATTCGCAAAAAACTGATTTTCGATAAGAGTAAAAGACCTACTTCCGGTTGGAATTTCGAAAAACTTTTTTAAAGCATTTTGTTTCAAACTTAAATCTAAGTACATATGAATTCTTTATAAATTTGTTTAAACTTAGTAATTGACGAAATATTTGCAAATTTCGATTTTTTCACTGAAGTAAACTACTACTTCCGGTATGCCGATTTTGCTCAAAATCTAATCAGTTCTCAAGAAGGAGATTATATTTGTAAATATAAAATTTGGAATTGATACCTATAGCGGTTTGACCGCTATCGTGGTCACACACACACACACGGTCAGACACACATCCACACACACACACAGACATTTTTTAAAAACCACTTTTTCGGTATCAGGGGACATCAAAACGTGGACATCTGCAAAAATCTCGAGGTCGAAAATTTTCATCATCACAATACTTCCTTATACTACGTATAAGAAAGTAAAACTAATAAGAGTTGAGTTTGAAATTTTGCAGATATAACATATCCAATAACTGAATACATGCACAGATTTAAAATTTTAGGTAATCATTTTGGAAAGTGTACTGCTTCAAATGCGGTGTTATATACTTTTCAAAATAATACAGGGTGATCAGAAAACCATGTTAAACATTTCATCCAGAAAATATCAATATCTTTTCAATTTTAAATAGCAACCTATGGTGGAAACGCGTTACATTCAGTTGCACGTCATACTAGATCCCTGACGACTCGCCTTATATATGTTGTCGGATCTATTTCTATTTCTGTCAGTGACATTTGATATATCCAAAGAAAAAAATTATTCACAATACAATAACTATAACGTAATATATTTAGTAATTCTAAGACTTCAGTCTTTCTCAACTTATTTATTATATTGATTTAGATTGTCGAAAAACCTGAAATGTTTCATTACGTATCCATAATATAATTTAAAATCAGCAATACTTACGCTATTCACATTAAATTTAACACATGATTATACAAAAGTTTGTAAAAAGGCTCGACTGTTTACAGAAACCTTTCGGCATTATATTCGATGGACGCAAATAAATAATAAATACACTTCTAAGAAGCACTGTTTTTAAACAATTTATATCATAGCAAAAATAAACATGAAAAATTTGACAGGAAGAATATACACAACGCACGTCTTTTTGACAGATATGATTTATCTGTCAACACCGAATTGATAGTCTATTAAACATATGTAGTAAAGAAATGTAATATTGAAACGGAAATTATGTGTTTATTTGCCATGAATGCGTATATTACAATCATTTTATGAATCTTCTATTTAAGCTAATGAAATAAATGCCCTCAAGTATAATTTAACAAAGTAACTTTTTTAGTTTCACTAATACAGTTATGACAACATGTAAACGTCATCGATGACGTGCAACTGAACTTAACACGTCTCCAGTACATATTTTTTACAACTGCATTGGATTCCACGTTCAAAATTAGGGGCAGTATGTGTTTACTTTCCTATAAGTATATGTCTTAGTTTCAGAGTTATTTTGGAAAATGATTCAATTCTTTTAAAGTTTTATTTTGTATCATTAATTAGGCTATGGAAATTCATGTGAATAAATAAAAACAAAATAAGTCATTGTTTAATAATGTCCTAAAACATTTAAATTAAAATTAGACAATATCAAGAATAAGTAGTCTTAATAATAGTTTCTAATAATCTTAAATTAAGTTTTAAAACGCATCACCATCTATATCCAAACACTTTCTTATTCTTTTTAAAATGTTCGTACGTGTGGCGCGCTGTATCATTGTACCGTCTAGATTATTGAACGGGCCTCGCACTATGGTCGACACATCTTCTTTGGCGCTAACAGGTATACTGTATACATTATCTTTAATATAACCCCAAATAAAGAAAAGTGGAAAACTATAAGGTCCTTTATTTCCGATCCACCTATCATAAAATATTTCGTCTAATACTTCTCCAACAGCTCTATTACTATGTGCTGGTGCACCATTCATCTGAAACCGTACACTACGATCTCCTTCTACCGACAGTGTATTTAAATTTAAATTTATGATGTTTCTTAAAATGTAAATAAATCGCTCACCTTTAAGTTTTCTTCATAAAAATACAAAGCAAATATTTTATCATGTGAATAGCACAAAATAAATTGAAACTCCAAGACTCTTGGAAAGGTCGTTGCCTAACAAGTCGAGGGTTATCTTTCGACCAAAAATGGCTATTGTGTCGATTAAGTATTCCATTTTTACAAAATTTTGCTTCGCCTGTCCATATTACATTTTTTTGTGAAATTGTCTTGTTCTTTCTTTGATTTCATTAATAACAACATACAGTACTGCCCTCTTGTTACAAAATTGGCTTCTTTAATATGTTGAACAGAATAAAATTTGTAAGCATGCTACGAGTTTGTTTTCAAAATTCGATGTAAGCTTATTCTGGATACACCAACTTTAGCTTTGCATCCTTTAGAGCAGCGATTCCCAAACTTTTTTGGAATAGGAGCCACCTTCTTACTGGAAAATTTTTTGCGAACCAGTGTATACATAGATAAGTAATTAACGTACTGCAAGGTTGTAGAATTATGGTTTATTCGTGGATAAGCTATTAAAACAATTCTATCTTTCAATAACTTTTCGAACAATGTCCTTCTTCAAACGTAAAGTCGTACTTAACCTACATAGCATAACTAAATATAATTAGACAACAACATTTATTTTGGCAAAGAAACCTGAAACTAAAGGCCAGCGTTTCAAGATGCTCCTGCAGTTTACTCGTCAACTTTGATTTCACACGTTTCCAAGAAGTCATTGAGGACTAGGAAAAAATCAAAAGAACTGTCCTCCACTGTATAAATTATGGCTTGATTGATGTTGTTCTCCAGTTAGCAAATTGTTGTTGGTTTGTTACTATAAACCAACGACTTAACGTAGCCCCAGAGAAAAAAAGTCTAAGGGCGTTAAATTGCACAATGTTGGTGGTCATTTCACATCGCCTCTTCTGGAAATAACGCATTTTGGGATCTTTTCTTGCAACAACTTCAATGTAACGCCCGATGTTTCCATGTCATCCAATTCGGGCCACAAAAAGCCAGTTATTATGGCCCGATACCGTTCGCAATTGATAGTCAAAACGCCAATCTGATGGACAAAATGAATAATACAGTTGTGTGTCATCGGCGTAGACATGAAATTTACAATACTTTATGCAGTGTAGTAACTGTGATGTGTAAATATTCAACAAAAAAACAAAATGGCCCAATCACAGATCCCTGCGGCACTCCTCGAGCGAGTGTGATACTACCAGATATATTAGTACCCAGCCTGACAACCTGTCGACGATTCGTAAGATAATTGTACCCATGCCGGTACTCCTTAGTATAGATGAAAGAATGCGATGGTCTATAGTATCAAAAGCCTTGTAATAGTCCAGTAGTATAAGACACGAAACAGGACCATTATCCGACGCCGCAATCAAGTCATCTGTAATTGATAATAAAGCTGTTTCGCAGCCATACCCAGAACGAAAGCCAGACTGAGTGGAGGGTAATATATCGTTATTACGCAATAGATCAGTCAATTGCAACGTAATAACCCTTTCAAATATTAATTTCTATTTCATTGGTTGACTTCACAGATATTTCTTGGTGAAACATTTTGTAATAACTTAATTAATTATTCGAAAATAAACGCTTGGCTCAGTTTCACAACTTCTTTATTAGATACACTAACAATTGTTTCGGCTATGAGGCCATTATCAAAGAGTTATCTAGAACTAAACTTATTCTACTTAAGGGTTAACTTACATACCTGTGTTCATTATGGGTGGGAGGATATGGATAATTGATATTTAAAATTACATCGATATAGGGGGTATTTACAAATTCTAATTGTGTGTTTGTGATAACTCGATTTTGTTTTTGGGCTTTTTTAATTTCAAAAATCTCTAATATATTTAACTTTTTACTTTTTACTACATTATGAATGAGGTTACAGCTATTTACATCTGGTATGTGGTTGTTCTCTATACAATGTTCTGCAAATCCAGTGTGTTTAACACTATATTTTATATCTCTAATATGTTCTTTTACACGTGTATTAATACATCTGCCACTTTGTCCAATGTAAATAGCTTCACAATCCTGGCATTTTATGGAATATACTCCTGATTTATCTAAGTTATTATTTACTAAAACATAAAGAAAGAAAATCACTCCAAAAATTGTTATACCCGGAAATAAAAGATGTAGATAAACCTAGGTGGCATGTAATCACTTATATCTCTCCCATAACACAGAAAATAAAGAAATTACTAAAGAAACTAAATATTAACATAGTGTGGATAAATAAAGTAAATCTAGGTACATTGTTGAATAATGCTAAAGATAAAATGAATAACTTAGATAAATCAGGAGTATATTCCATAAAATGCCAGGATTGGGAAGCTATTTACATTGGACAAAGTGGCAGATGTATTAATACACGTGTAACAGAACATATTAGAGATATAAAATATAGTGTTAAACACACTGGATTTGCAGAACATTGTATAGAGAACAACCACGTACCAGATGTAAATAGCTGTAACCTCATTCATAATGTAGTAAAAAGTAAAAAGTTAAATATATTAGAGATTTTTGAAATTAAAAAAGCCCAAAAACAAAATCGAGTTATCACAAACACACAATTAGAATTTGTAAATACCCCCTATTTCGATGTAATTTTAAATATCAATTATCCATATCCTCCCACCCATAATGAACACAGGTATATAAGTTAACCCTTAAGCAGAATAAGTTTAGTTCTAGATAACTCTTTGATAATGGCCTCATAGTCGAAACAATTGTTAGTGTATCTAATAAAGAAGTTGTGAAACTGAGCCAAGCGTTTATTTTCGAATAATTAATTAAGTTAATTTCTATATTATTTAAGTTTCTTTACAGACTCCAAATCACAAAAAGGAATAGTTTTATCAAAATTAAGGTTAGGAAAGGAACGTATTATTGTGTATAATAATAAATTTTTGTACAATTTTGTATGGCATTCTGTAATTAGCACTTGATCAAGTTGTACCTCTCAAAACGAAACGGGTAACTAACTACCCACTCGATCGCTTTTAAATGAATTTATTTTTGTTCTGTTTACTTTTAATTTGCTCTCAAAACTTCATCGCCCGTTAAGGTTGAGCGGACTCTTCATCCGAAAGCGATATAATAATTTAATGGTATAATTAAATTGCCTCCCTAATGCCTTATATTGATTGAATTTTAAGAATATTACGTATTACCAATTGCACGAGCGTTATAAAACGGCTGCGCTCTTAATGATTCAGATCAATAGATCAATGTCAGTTAGAACACTTCAATTAAATAATGAGGTGTGGCCATCACACGACTTTCTTATACGTATGAGGGTTTCAAATTAGGCAAAATTGTTCTAAATTGTTTTAAGTAGTTTTATCTTCTAGAAAAATAAGCCAGATTTAAAAAAAAAATTATACAAAAATTATTTAAAATCCTATTAGAAGTACTTCTATTCTCTTAATAAATCTCTATAGAATGCACACTTTGCCAGATATTCAAAAGCAAGTGCTACTCGCTAACAGTAAAAGTGCCACTTGCGGTCTGAATTTTGAAATATTTATACAAAAAATATTCCAAATCCAAGTCTAAATACTTTTGTGCTCTTGATAAATATGCAGGCATTATCTTTTGCTTTTCCGCTTTTGTCATTTGCGTTTCACTATTTGTCAAATGAATTTCCAATTACTTTATAGTAGTAGGTAGAAATCGTCAGAGAAGGAATAATAACAAGATAAACAATGAAGTACGCGAAATTCTTTGAATAACGGTGCCATGATGAAGAATGTGGGACAACAGTTTGGAGTTTTGCCGGATACAGTTAGAATAATTTATGCAACATATAAGAAAACTAATAATACTGCAAATGTATGTGCAGGACATCGGCAACAAAAATTATTAAATGCTCCAAAGAAAAAAAACAGACTTGTGACTGGTTTATCTGGGTCGTTCTTTAACCCTCCGCCAGTTGCAAGGAAATTGCTTAAACCAATAGCCACTTCTTCAACAAATATCACTATCTACGATTAATAGCACACTTAAGAACTTTCAGTATGCTGTTAAAAAAGTGTCATTCGTTACTGAAAGAAGAAATACACCGGACACTATTAAAGCCCGCTTTGATTACTCAGTGCAGTATAACAGAATGATGTTGGAAAAAGGAAAATTTTCCTTTATTGACGAATACGGAATACAAATATATTCTCGCGTTTCATACGGAAGATCTGTGAAAAATACCAGAGCATCAAATATAAAAACACAATTAAGAGGGCGCAATTATTCTATTGCCGCTGTAATGAATGTAAATTCTTTGTATTTGTTTCAAATTCAAGATGTACCCTCTCTTTAATGTACTGCACTTTTCCGAATTTCTCACAATGTTAATTCAACACTTACATAATGACGGTGTTATGGGCTCTGTAAGATTCCACAGAAGTGAAGAAGTCTTGGCTCTCATTAGAAGCCATGTTGAATTTCCAGTGTTTTCCCTGCTTCCAGACCTTTTCTAAATCCAACAGAAGAGTTATTCAGCCAGTGAAAGCAGATAATAAAAAAAAACAGCTAACGACTGAAAATGAATTATATGAGGTAGTACACAATGCATCTGAGCTTATAAGCCAAAAAAATTGTTTGGATTATGTTCAATATACGGACACATATTCACACAACTGTTTAAAAAGAAATGAAATTTTCAATTAAGTGTTTATATTACGTAGATGTTACTGTGTGTTGTATCTAAATATAAGTTTCTCATTTTAATGTATAAATTGCTATATTATTTATGAAATGGTAGTGGTATACATTCATACATATAAACAAGAAAAGCAATTGATATAAAGGGAAGGTAATTTAACAAAAAGGAAATTCCATTTGACGAACCCACCAGACGTTTTAAAACATGTAAAGTCAATTGACAAATGGTGAAACGCAATTGACAAAAGCGGAAAAGCAAAAGAAAATTACTGTATACAGAATGCATAATTTACGACATATTTGCGAAAAGTCGCTATTCGATTAGAGTAAAAGTGTTCCTTCTGATCCGAATTTTGAATTTTTTTTATATAGAAGGTATTGAAAATTAAGTTCTAAATACTTTTACACACGTAACATGTCTGTCTAAAAATCATATATTTGCAGAAAACTGATTTTCAATATGAGTAAAAGGCCTACTTCCGGTAAGAATATCGAAAAACTTTCATAATAAAATTATTTTCAAATTTAATTTTGAGTACATATGAATTCTTTATTTCTTCATTTCTTTGACGAAATATTGGCAAAATTGGATTTTTTTAGATGAAGTAAACTACTACTTCCGGTCTACAGATTTTAGTGAAAATACAGTCAGCTCTCAAGAGAAAGATTATACTCGTAAATACAAACATTGGAATTGATAGCTATAGCGGTTTGACCGCTATCGTAATCACACACACACACAGAGAGAGAGAGAGAGACATTTTTTAAAAACCACTTTTTCGGTATCAGGGGACTTCAAAACGTGGACATCTGCAAAAATCTCGAGGTCGAAAATTTTCATCATCACAATACTGCCTTATACTACATACCGTATGTGTCAATTTTCATTAGGTATAGGGACTCAATGTTTACGTGCGATTTATACGTATACAAGTAATACGCGGCAACGTGGCACCCCTACTGTCCGTCACCAATCCCGGCAACAATCGACATCACAACGATTTTCTCCGATCTTCCCACTTCTCCCGACCAGATTTTACATTCAATGTTTAGCTGCGAACACGTTGCGATCTAGTCTGCAATAAAAGCCGACTTGTTACTGGAACGGGAAACATCAAATGGCCGCCGCGATCTCCTGATCTAGTAGTTTATTATTATTTTCAGAATCCTTTTTTATTTACCTTATTTTTAATTTTATTAGAATTACGCTTTTGTTTGTGTCATGCAGCGTGAACGAAGCTTAATAATTTTCTGCATTTGCTGAAAGGAAAAAGAAAAACAAATCCTTGCAACTCGTAAATATTATTTCTGAACGCATTACAAACACCCAAGCCGGTGGTCGAATAGTTACTGCTAACCACGCTAACTTGTATTTACGAGCATGCATCGGTCGTGCTGGCATTGGAAAGGAAAGAAGGGGTACTATGTTGCCACGTACTGTATGAATTAATCGCCTATGGCTAATGAAAATTGACACATGCTGTATAAGAAAGTAAATAGGTACACATGATTGAATTGAATGCATCTTTTTACTATTAAAATAAAAATTACTAAATTACGAATGTACTCAAAAGTAAACATCAGAAAAGTTTTATGTTTTTTGAAATATCTACCGGCAATAGGGTTTCACTCATCGAAAAATAGGTTTTGCAAATATCTCGCAGGTCGTGCTTTCAAGGCAGATACAGTAGTTTGAAAGTATTTATCGCTTGATATGAAACAGAGCTGGGTGATAAGGATTACGATTACAGTAATCCTTATATAAAAGAAAATGTGTTTACGATTAATGTAATCGTTAATCGAACGAAATTAGATTACGATTACAGTAATCGTAATTTTGAAAAAGTTTAAATTGCGATTACTGTAATCGTAACCTAAGTTCGTTCGATTAACGATTACATTAATCGTAATTCCGTTTTCTTTATGTAAAGATTAATGTAATCGTTGGCAAGGATTACTGTCATTAAATATTATAAAAATCACTGTTATTACTTTAGAGAGTGTATTTTATTGTTGTTGGGCACTAATCATTTCGACCGCGAGATATCCTCGTCATGAGGGTCCAGTACGTGCAAAATCCGGTCTGTTTCACGCATTGAATAATACGTTGAATACTGATGATTAAATACTGATGCGGAGGAAGGATACTGATGCGAAGCTTCATTCAGCAGGCACTAATAATTTCAACCGCGAGATATCTTCGTCATGAGGATTCAGTACGTGTAAAAGCCGGTCTGTTTCGCGCATTGAATAATACGTTGATGTAATACTGTTGCGGAGCTTCATTGAACGTGCACTAATAATTTCGACCGCGAGATATCTTCGTCATGAAGATCCAGTACGTCCAAAAGCCGGTCTGCTTCACGCATTGAATAATACGTTGATGGAATACTGAAGCGGAGCTTCATTGAACGGGCACTAATAATTTCGACCGCGAGATATCCTCGTCATGAGGATCCAGTACGTGCAAAAGCCGGTCTGCGAGTAGCACTTTTTTTTTCGAATATCTTGCAAAGTATGTATTCTATAAAGATATATTATGAGAATAGAAGTACTCAAAATAGGATTTTTAATAATTTTTCTATACGCTCATACGTATAAAAAAAGTCGTGTGGTAGCCACACCTCATTATTTTTTTCAATTTCCGATGTATTTTAAAAACTTTTTTGTTTTTGTTTTTTCTTATTCTTATTCGGATAATCATTGCTTTCATATATAACGCGTGCCAGTTTAATTGAGCCGCGTTTAGCTCTCCGACATTTTTTGAACAACTTCGATTACGATTTCTTAGAAGATCGTAATTCAAAAATTTTTAAAGTTAGGATTACTGTAATCGTTTATCGAACGAACTTAGATTACGATTACAGTAATCGTAATTTTAAAAAAGTTTAAATTAAACGATTACTACAATCATAATCTAAGTTCCATCGATTAACGATTACAGTAATCCTAATTTCAAAAATTTTAGAAATACGATTAAAATAATCGTAATCCAAGCCGCAATCAATTACACCTGTAATGCTTATCGCCCAGCTCTGATTTGAAACAATTTTTATATAAAAAAATTTCCAAATTCGGACCGGAAGTAATACTCCTACTGCTATCAAATAGTAGCTCTTTGCAAACATCTCACAAATTTAGGTCTTTATACATAAAGACGAAGGTTCTAATGTAAAGGGGTATTACTTCAGAATGCGATATTTTTAATTGTTTCCTTGAGCAACTTTTACGGGTGAATAGAACAGATTAGAATAATTTTTTTGATTGCATATCTACTGATTTTGTACTTTATTTTACTTTCATGGTGCTCTTGCTTTTTATTTCATTATTTACTGTGCATTTATGTGATATACAGGGTTAGTTAAAAGTATGGAGACGGCGATTTATTGTCGTTAATATTCATTTTAGAGAATTATGTTCAATATAAAAGTTTGTTAGGATATTTTGATCTACATTTGAGAATATTTGATTTTTTTTTTCTTCAATTGTCTTTTAGTTACGCCTGTCCGCGCAGTTTTTTTAAATGGGAACTAGTAAATTTTACTCTATCATTCGATAGAGAATTTTTTTCTCTTTACAATAATATTTTTGTTTTTTTTAAATTCATTTTAATAACTTTTTTATAAGAAAAGGCCGGTTCAAGTGTTTCACAGATGTTCGGTGCATCGCAGATAGACAGAAGCGATGCGATAAACAAACTTGAGCGACATAATTTTATCAGTGGTTATTGTGCACGTCAAATCTTTGACAGAAATAATTCATTTGTGCAATTTGTTGCTGTTAATATTAACAACGGCGAGTTTAAGTGAAGCAGACGAATTGAAATACTTATGATGTTGGGTTATGGAGATAGACGCAAAAGTTTACAAGACGTTTGTAATTTATTTAATGATACGCATCCAAATAGAAATCCAATTTCTAAATCCGTTGTTGGTAAAACTTTAAGACGCTTTGAACAAACTGGTAGAGTTAAAGATTTGCCAAGGAGTGGTAGACCTAGAACAGCAAAAAGCGATGATAACAAACTGGATATTTTATTGGCTGTATCTGAAGATCCTCATTTATCAACCAATCAATTAGCGGCCAATTTCAATATTTCGCAGTCATCGATCGTGTCATTTTTAAAAAGTGAAAAGTATAAACCTTATAAGGTACACCTTGTACACGAGTTAACGGAAGATGATTTTGATAGGAGATTACAATTTTCTGAAGAAATGTTAAATATTTGCAATAATAATGAAAATTTTGTCAACAATATTCTTTTCTCTGACGAAGCTACTTTTTGCCTTACCGGTGAAGTAAACAGACATAACTGCAGATAGTGGTCATCGGAAAATCCCTTTTGGTTTTTGGAGCACCATACGCAGTACCCCCAAAAGGTTAATGTTTGGGTTGGTATTCTTGGCGGTCATATTATCGGTCCCTTTTTCATCAATGGAAATTTAACTTCGGGTCTGTATTTGCAGTTATTGCAAAATGAAATAATACCTGCTTGTGCTACGCTCTATCCACATGAAAACAATGAACGCCTGCCCAATGACAGTATCTGGTTCCAGCAAGATGGCGCCCCACCACATTATGGTGTAAATGTTCGTCAATATCTGGACAACGTTTTTCCCCACAGATGGATTGGAAGACAAGGAACCATTGAATGGCCAGCCCGTTCGCCAGATTTAAGTCCTTTAGACTTTTTTCTTTGGGGATACGTAAAAAACAAAGTTTACGAAGATAAGCCCGATAACGTCGAAGATTTACAAATCCGAATTACCAGAACGATACAAGAAATTCCCCGAGATTTTTTACAGAACTCTGTTCGGGGTTTTGTAAATCGATTGGGTCATTGTCAAATTACTAATGGACAACAATTTGAACACTTACTTTAATTTACTTTGTTATTAATTTGTTTAATTTTTCTTGTAAAAGTTATTAAAATGAATTTAAAAAAAACAAAAATATTATTGTAAAGAGAAAAAAATTCTCTATCGAATGGTAGAGTAAAATTCACTAGTTCCCATTTAAAAAAACTGCGCGGATAGGCGTAACTAAAAAACAATTGAAGAAAAAAAAATCAAATATTCTCAAATGTAGATCAAAATATCCTAACAAACTTTTATATTGAATATAATTCTCTAAAATGAATATTAACGACAATAAATCGCCGTCTCCATACTTTTAACTAACCCTGTATATGTATTCATATTATTGTATTGTTCTATTATTTAATTATTGTTATCTCTTACATAACTTGACTTATTATTGGGTTCAAATGTTGGGCAATACACATTTATTTATTTATTTTTTTGTATTCTTTAGAAATTTGTTTAAATTTGCTAGACGAAACATTGGTGAAATCTCGTTCTCTCATTGAGGTAAACTACTACTTCCGGTCTTGAAAACCTAATCAGTCTTGAGCAAATATTATATTTACGAGCGTAATAAATTTAATATTTGATATTGATAGGTTTAGCCATTCGGGAATGTAAATATTTTAAATCTATAACGTCAGATACACTTAATGCTACTTGAAAAATTGTTAATTCTGAATAATCTAACATTTAAAGACAAATTAAGTAATAACTATCAAGTGTACAGAATAAGCTAAACGACATTTACTGAATCTTATCAAAGTTTGATAACAGTAGATCTAACTAGTGAAATTTAGATGTTCATGAAATCAAAATTCTTTCAAAACATAACAGTGGCTAGTAATATTCAATATTGTTAGTAATTACATAACCCTTTTAGGCTTATTATACTTATTATACTCCTTATTTCAAAACAAGTTTTGAAAACAGCATACTTATGAGATAGCCCAGGTATAAGTGATGGAACATCTATGTTCTTTAGAAAATAATACATCCCCTTTCAAATAAATATTTTTATTTCAGCATTTCTTTGAATAGTTTAATTTTCTTTCAATACATTTTTAAACACAAATAGACAAAACATTCATTGTAATAATTTATTTACACTTAAAAATCATTTAGTCAACATGAAACACACCAGTAATGCACTACAGATCAATAATTTGGCCTAGATTTACCACGATTCTACTGCTTTAACTGCAACTGGAGAAGCATAAGAGGAAACGACAGAAGGAGCGGAGTAGGAAGAGATTACAGCTGGTGCGGAGTAGGATGAAATTACAGCGGGTGCTGAATAGGATGAGACTACAGAGGGAGCAGCATAAGAGGAAACAACTGGGTGTGCAGCATAGGCAGCAACTGCAGGAGCAGCGTAGGAAGCGACGACTGGAGCAGCAACAGATTTAACTAAAGCTGGGGCAGCGTACGAGGTGGTAGCTATGACAGGTTTGCTGACAACATCAGTTCTGGTTTGGTAACTGACTGCAGATGGAACGGCTACAGCTGGGGCGGCAACAGTTTTTACAACTGGAGCTGCAACTACTGGAGCGGCTTTAACAATTGGAGCGGCAGCGTATGTTGTGGCAACTACGGGTTTGCTGATGACGTCTGTTCTTGATTGGTAACTGACTGCAGATGGTACGGCAACAGCTGGAGCTGAATAAGCAACAGCAGCTGGAGCAGCTACTACTGGAGCGGCGGCATATGTGGTCGCAACTACTGGTTTACTGACGACATCGGTTCTTGCTTGATAACTGACCGCGGATGGTACGGCAATACCGGCTGTATATGCGAGAGGCGCATGGCCTACGCTGGCGGCAGCTACGGCCAAGAGAGCGGACAACACCACCAATTTGAACATTTTGTTAATAGGTCTGTGTCGGTTGATCTGTCTACAAACACTGATGTCTTTTTTCGTAAGCACAATCCGTTTTTATATGGGTCGATCCCGGAACAAGAGTGCCTTCGGCCTTCACATTGTTATGATTGTAAACGTACAACGCCCAATTTCTTCGAGACATGTACGGTAGCAATCGAGTGCAAGGTGAAGAAGTTGGCCCGCCGTACTCGACATGAATTTTCTCAAACGTGTTCGCAATGATTAAAAGCGGATTATATTATACATTAATGTACGATAAATGTCATGTCGATTTATGTAAAGGTTGCGGCAATATCATTGAATTGAATACCAAAGAATATATCATTAGTAATAATGTGGTTGGTGCCGAAATTAATTGGACAACATTTTATTTTTATGAATAATTTGGAACACAAAGTAGGTAACGCCTTCATTCAAACTAAATCGCAATTAAATGTTTTTTTCGTATAACATGTAAATCTCTTTTTTACATATAAACTAATATACCTGCGCAAGATATTTTTAGCATAATTTATTTATGCAATTTTTTATACTAAACATAAAGTTATTATTACATTTAAGTTTTCAATTATTTATTCAAACAAAATATATTTAATTTTTTTATACACATCAAATACATCCACAAATCTATGATATTTTTCCATAAACCTCTGGCCGCTTCTTAGAATAAAAACCGAGGATAAATACATATTGTCGGTATCAAGTTGTTTACCTTTATTAATTTTTTTCGGTTTACTCTAAATTACCCACTAGTAATAGTAACAATTACTGATACTTTTCGTATCGAGTCAATTTAGAAAAATTAAACTCAAACTATATACAGCGTGTCCCAGGATTGATGTTACAAGAGGTGTGCGGAACTAAAAATCTTTCAATCTCAATTTGATCTTTTGTAAATAAGCCCTGCTTGGTTTGAAACTTATTTTTAGTATAGTTTCGAGTATGTGAAATCACGTAGGCTTTGACAGTTGAGCAAGATCTATTTCCGTTTCAGGTAAAGTACCTTTCTCGTTCACAGTATGCTAAAATATTACTAAGAAAAGTTATTCAGAATGACAAACTATGGCCCTGTATAAAATTTCAGGAAGATCTATCTACTTTGATTAAATCGTTATTTTTTAGATTCAACAAAATAAAATTATATTTATTCACAAATTAAGTGTTCAAAATGTAATAATAGTATTGCTCTACAATCAATCTTACTATTATTACATTTTGTACACTTAATTTGTGAATAAATATAATTTTATTTTGGTGAATCTAAAAAATAACGATCTAATCAAAGTATGTACATTTTCCTGAAATTTTGTATAGGGCAATACTTTGTCATTCTGAACAACTTTTCTTAGTAATATTTTAGCATACTGCGAACGAGAAAGGTACTTTACCTGAAATGGAAGTAGATCTTGCTCAACTGTCAGGGCCTAGGTACGTGATTTCATAAACTCGAAACTATACTAAAAATAAGTTTCAGACCAAGCTTAGTTAATTTCGCACACCTCTTGTAACATCAATCCTGGGACACGCTGTATATCCTAATTATAATTTTCTGTTTGGTATTGAAAATTGAATTAGGTAATTTTAATTATTATTTTTAATGAATTTAAACAGGGATGAGATTCGAGTCGACAATTTTCCGATCGCTAGTCAGATGCCCTTACCTCCGGCCCCCCGAGGGATGTGTTAGTCTAACTATAAATGTCTTAGTATATCGTTTTATGAATCTGCAACTACCTAGCAAATATTCATATTTGATGTCAAAACTCTTGTCTACTTTAATTAAACTTGGTGATCTATTCAAATGACTACGCCATAGTTAGTGAGAAATTGTGCAGGCATATCCTTCAACTAATTGTACAGAACTTTGAAAAACAGCCGACATTTTTGCTCATTATGAAAGAATTATTGGAAATTCTAACCTTCTATATTAATGCTTATAACAGCAGACACAATTTTTATAAATGAAGACTAAAATTTTAGTATTTTGCATTATTTTAAACATAAAAACTGCATTCTAACATACGGTATCACTGCTATATCTCATTATGAAAGAATTATTGGAAATTCTAACCTTCTATATTAATGCTTATAACAGCAGACACAATTTTTATAAATGAAGACTAAAATTTTAGTATTTTGCATTATTTTAAACATAAAAACTGCATTCTAACATACGGTATCACTGCATATTTTCAAAATAAAATTTTTATCTGTTTTCAATAAGATTAACGTAAAATTTAAAATTAAAAAAGTATTGTAACAAACTCGAGCATGTTCGCGGCTATAACGTGAAGGGGAGCGGCGGGTACAAAGAATACGACGTCACGCATTCCTGAGAGAAGTAGTTATTTGAAAAATTTTTACTGTTTATCTAAATAAAAATTCCACTAAAAGATGTAACTTTCCATGCAAATAACAAGGTCATGATAACAAGCTAACAATAAAGTAGAATAGAGTTATAAATAAAATGTTTCCATGGAAGTGGCTAGCCTGTGGAAGCCCTATTGACCTGCAGCGTCTTCGGACGTCACAACATCAGTTTTATGTTATGGGGATAGGTAAAAGAGCAAATATACAGTATACCTGTAACCACAAAAGAAGTTATGCGGAAACATTCGAAATTATTAGAAATATAAGTACTCAACGCTTCATTAATGTCGACTTATCATTTTGGAAGCATGTTCAAAAACGTCTAAATGTGCATTTGAGCCCTTCTAATTTTTATCTATTTTAATATTTATATTTGTTGTTATTTTATAATTTCTATTCTACTAAATAGTCATCCATTCACGAAACGTTTCAAGATCTACTCAAATCAAATTATTAATTTGGTTGGTTAAAAAATGTTTATTCTGCAATATTTTACATATTTTTTTGAATTATACTGCTGGTATAGAGTGTGTTGTAAATAAGATATATCTAGCTTCTTGTTGTCATTACGCTAATTGCATGCGAAAGTTATATCTCTAAGCTCATTCTTAGAAAAATCCATATGAAAAGCAACTTGATGTCAGTTTCGCGGCAAATATCATGGCTCACTATGCCGTATTCAAATAAAGAACATAAAGTTGGCAAAATTATATCAAAAAACGGCAATAATAATGCTTTGCATGTTTTTGGTGCGAAATTACGTATTCAATTCAAAAATGAAACGATATACAGGCTGGCCTATTTGAAAAAAATCACTTTTAGACAAAAATATATCATATAACTTTAATCCAGTTTTCTGCCAATTCAGTTAGTAATTGCACAAAAAAAAATTAAATTTGTTTGTTTTAGGGCCTTCTATTATGAACAACGCTACCAGAACTTGCGTCCATCTATTACGTCGTTTTCGAGAAATATAAGTTTATAAAAACATTGAATTTTACAGGAAAATGGTAATAAATGGAAAACCTTGAATTTGAAATCTGTACTGACTACTGTCAAACGACTTTTTGACTAAGAATTATACGGGGAATACAAAAGTATAATAATTTGCATGATGTTTTATTTAAGATTTAAGTTATGGAACACCCTGTATGAAACAAAATAATTTTAATAGGTCCTCCTAATAGGTGGCTATCATAGGAAAAAAACCGCTTCTAAATATCTTTTCTCATAAAATCACAATCTGCCTTGTCCTTGGAGATGACTCGCCCTGTGTATTCCATATCTTGTGTATGTTGAAATAAAGCATATTATCCTTATTATTATTATTATATGACAAATATGTTTGAATACAAGATAGCAATACAAACACTATGACGTAAAATACGCTAAAAGGCGTGTGTTGTATTTAATATACTCGTACATCTATTATTAATAACGAAATTTAATCTTGATAAGATCAATCTTTCATTCATACACCTAGTTCACAAGGTTTACATTCCTTTAAACGTAACAATGTCAAGTACACAGTCTACAGTAAATTATATTAATCTCCGACTATATAAATAGCTATTTTCTACTTTACAATATCAGTCGCATATCGCAGACAGATTGTTTAACACAGACCTCTTACAAAATGTTCAAGTTGGTGGTGTTATCTGCTCTTTTGGCCATCGCTGCCGCCAGTATCGCGCCTCTTGCTTATACAGCTGGTATTGCTGTTCCATCTGCTGTAAGCTACCAAACAAGAACCGATGTTGTTAGTAAACCTATCGTAGCTACAACGTACGCCGCTGCTGCACCAGTCATAGCCGCCCCATCTGTTGTTTCTTATTCAGCTCCGGTAGTATCCGCTCCAGTAGTTAGAGCTTACTCTGCGCCAGCTTTTGTTTCGGCCTACAGTGCACCAGCAGTTGTGAAAAGTGCGGCTCTTTGGTAGATGGCTTTAAAGCATAAACTAGTCCAAGGAAAATTAGTCAAATTCTTCAATATATAGTTTAAAATTCCATTTCTCTTCATTTACAATGTCTGTTCCAATATAAACTGTCTATTCTCTTTTCAAATGTAGATAATATTTTATTTCTGTTAAAAATATAATTTACGCCCAAAATATGTAAATATGTATATAATGTACGCTAAAGCTCAACGAAACGTGTTGTTTCTTATTCCGATTGTATAATAAAATTGTTAAAATTCAGAATGATGGAAACATTAAATTTAGTAAAGCAAACTGTCAGAATTTTGTATGCCATTCCTATTATAATATATTATAATCCTAATAGGTCTCCTACATTTATGTAATATCTATTGCACTAGTTCGATAAATGTATATTTTATAAACCTACTGAAAGAAATTTCCCAAAATATATAGATATTATAAGAATGAGAATGACGTTATAAACTATGTATACAGGGTGAGTCATTAGTAGCCGCTTCTTCGATTGCTCTCTTGTGTTTTAAATAAAGGAAAAAGCAATTAGTGGAAGATTCAGGGTTGCTTTGGCACATTTTGTAAAAATACTTTATGCTCAGATGCACTTCCGTTTTCACTGTAAATGTACGAATTTTTTTTAAATGACACCCTATATATTTTTGGATTTTCTAGTACTGCTTTAAATTGTCGATTCAACTGTTTTTGCTTTTTCAAACTTTAGCCAATAATTTTTGAGTTATTAAGTTTTTTAAACATCTGACTAAAACACGTCTTCCGAAAAAAAACATTTTCACATTGTTTTTAAAAGTAGAAATATTAACTTTGGTGGTTCTTGTAGCCAAGAAAATTCTGCGTCATTTGGTATAAGTTGCACTCGACAATACATCAAAAAACTTTGTTTCTTCAAAGCCTGCTTCCCGAAATTTTCACATACCAAAAACTTATTTTTTTTAAATGGAATACCCAGTATTTTTCCTTTTTTTAATTCTCTTTCATTTTTGTTAAGAATGACCTATACCTCTATAGGAGCAATTAGCGGTCAATTAAAGAACTACGAGCGCTGTTGTTCTGTGCCCCAAATATTCGTTCAACCAATGGAAGGCAGGAATGGTGCCCAACTTTCTTAGTCAACTGCCAAACAAAGTGAAGGTTAAATCCAACTATCCCAAGAGTTATAATTTTACAGAATGAAGAGCATCGCATTTCAATTTTTTAATTCCGGCAATGTCCAGTTGCAGTATTTCATTTTTTACACTGTTGGTTAACAACGAAATAAAATAAAGGTTATGTTTACTGGCATATTTGAAGATGCCGCTTCACTAAAAGGTGTATGAAAATTTCCAAAATTATAAATTGATGTCTTAAAACTTTGATAGAAAATAAATTATAACAAAATAACGCAATTTAAATAACCTAAAACTATTGAGCAACGTAACAACAATCAAAACTAAGAAAAACAAATTTCATTGAAGAATATGTTCAACATAACCACAACTTTGTGCAATGCACGTGAGTATTCTGTTTTCCAAAGAAGTACTAACGTTGCGCAAAACGTTTCGACATATTCTTGTAAAGGCTTCTCTGATTTTAATGTCCATGGCTTCAAAAAGATTTGAGAACCTGTCCGTAGAAAACGAAGATACTCTTCTCCATTAACATTTTCATCAAAGAAATAAGGTCCAATTATGTAACTACCCACTATTCCTCCCCACACATTTAATGCCCAACGATTTGGAAAGTTTGCAGGTGTAGTTTTTATGTGTTATAATAACGAAAATTGTGACCATGAACGTATCCACTTTAAAAGAAGGTGGCTTCGTCGGTAAACGACAAAAAATGGTGAAAGTCAGGATAATTTATCTGGTGCCCATTGACAAAAATGTAAGAGATTCTGAAAATTTCTTTCATCTAACTCTGTGTATGAATATGCTACGGATGAATTACATATTTTCAAATTATTCTGGATTCCTAAATTTGCTTACATCGAATTGACGACTAATTTTCGTAGTACTAGTATGGGGTGTTCGACTACACTCGCAAGTACCATAAACGTCTTATCCTCACCATTTACTGATTTTGTACGCTCTTTTTTCATATTCAATACTCTTTGTTCACTCCAACCGTTTCTTTATACTTTCGAAGGTTTCTGGCCTTGGTTGGTGCTAGCAATGAGTTTCTTACAGATTCACCCAAAACGTCAATCTTATCTATTAACTCTTCATAAGAATAATTTATTTGGCTGATAACTAATAATAGCTATTTGTTACAAATTTGACATAAATGTTTAATCTAACAGTTGACTCAGGCAGTCGGCCGTATTGCAGCCTTTATTGGACGAATATTTAGGTGCATAAAACAGCGCTCGTAGTTTTTTATTTGACCGCTGATTGCTCTTATTGTGATTATTTCAGAAATTACAAAAGATAGGTATAGAACATGTTAACAAAAACGAAAGAGAATAAAATAAAGGAACAAAATGCCACAATAAAATACCGGGTTTCCCATTTAAAAAAATTAGTTTTTGGTATGTGAAAATTTCAGGAAGTAGGCTTTGAAAAAATAAAGTTTTTCGAGGTATTGTCGAGTGCAACTTATACCACATGATGCAGAATTTTCTTGGTTACAAGCACCACCAAAGTTAATGGTTTTACTTTTAAAAACAATTAAAAAATGGATTTTTTCTGAACACGTGTTTTCGTCAAAAATTTCCAAAAAAAAAAATTAATAACTCAAAAACTACTGGCTCAAGTTTGAAAAAGAGAAAACAGCTAAATATACAAAGTACTAGAAAATCCAAAAATATATAGGGTGAGCCATTTAAAAGATTAATTTCCATGTATTTTCGGTGAAACCGGAAGTGTGTCACATCTTCCAGATCCCCAAGCAACCATGAATCTTCCACTAATTGTTTTTTTATATTTAAAACACAAAAGAGCAATCGAAGAAGCGGCTACTAATGACTCACCCTGTATATAGAGATATAAAAGAATTGAATAAAGTGATGGATTTTTCTTGGTAACACATTTATGGTTCACTTTGAAATAACATTAGTTGAGTTAATCAAGAAAAGTAACCAATAACAGGAGAAACTTGAATTAAAAAATGAAACAAAAGAAAAACAGATACAAGAAAATATATTTCTGATTTATGGAGCACGATGTCAAAGAATGAAAGCATCGAAGCAATTATAGAATACATTCCACAGAAACTGGGCCTGGCTCAGTAAGAATATAATGTCTTTATAGTGACAGAAATCTTTCCTAGAAAATTCAGGGGTGCACGGTGCAGCACAACTTAGATATCGACAGAAGTTTGCTGGAGTGAAATACACATGGCAAAGAATATTTAGCACCCCCATTACAGATTTATAGCGAGGGCGATTCTAAGAATATTACATTACATAAAGTTAATTTTTGCCAAAGAGACCGTTAAGACGATTACTTCGGAAGTCAAGCAAATAGAGGAACAAATATTAGCTCTGCTTTCTACGCAAATATGAATAAGAAATATGGATTGAGTGATCAAATCTTTGATGGTTTAATGTATGGTGGATGCCAAAGTTTGTAATGTCCAATCGCAAAAATGTTACCTATGTGGAGCAAAGGCTTATGAAATGAATAATCCAGATGTTATTTCGCATAAAGTAGCTGATCAAAATTTTCTGTCATTTAGAATGTCGCCCTTGCATTCGTGGATACATTTATTCGAATGTCTACTCCAAATTTCCTATAAGCTTGAGGTCAAGTTATGGCAAGTGCGAAAGGTAGAGAGTAGAACAGAAGTAGATCAAGAGAAGAAGTTCATATACAAATGTGGACATGCCTTACCAACAAAGTGCAGAAATGCAGAAAAAGCGACCGAAATAACCGGGCTTAATCTGGAATTAATAAAACTCTTTCGCATTATATTGGTATGTTTAAGTATTGTATTTCCAATAAATGAAAAAAAAATTATATGTACGCCGAACAACTCGAGAACTATATTTCAAAGATATTCATTGTAATCAATCCCTGTGTGCGTATACAAAGTACTTTGGAACCGAAAAGATATAATTGCCACCAGTATTTTGCCTATAGGCCAGTTATCCGAAGAGCACAAGAAGCCAGGAACAAGGATAATAGGCAGTATAGGGAAATCTATACAAGGAAAACCTCAAGACTCGAAACTAATACTGACTATTAATTACTTCCGATCCACTAATTGCTAGTTTATATATTCCGCCAGAAACTAAACATGGAAATATTTCCTCCGAAGTTTTGAAGTTAATGGAAGAATAGTTATTAAATATCTATAAAATTGTGTAATGTAGTGGTAAAAAATAAAGAACAGCAAAAAATAAATCATACCATTGGAGAAATATTTTTCTCCCGCTAGATTGTCAATATATCGCACTGTGAGACGTATAAAATGCCAAACTTAAGTATTTAAAATTGTTTAAATTGGCTATTGTATTAGATAATTCTGATAATTCTTGTTATATTTAAATAAACATTTCTTGAGCATTTAAATTAATTACCATATTTGCATGTATTCTATATATTTTTTTTAAATGGACGGAGAATATTTAAAAATATAAATAAACAAAAAATCATATATGCAAAACTGGACGTTTCCTATATTTTTTATTATTAAGGCGTAACAGCGTTCATTAAAATTAGTTTTAATTAAGTTAAACTTATGGTTATACTAAATTAATAAAACGCAGGAAAAAAACATTATTTAAATGTAACTAATTTATAAATAAATAGTACATTTAAAACTAAGCATCAATTTACGGATATTTGTTATTAACGATAATTACTAGCTCCATGACCACTAATGGCGTCACCGACCTTTAGAAAAATGTTAAATGTCAACTTGAACAGTCCAACGAGGAGCAGTATGTTATTCACTTTTCGTAAGAATAACTACTGAAAGAAATCCACCTTTTTTTTTCGTCTTGTCATACCGTTGACGAAGGTCGTCGAGCTTCCTGACTGTCCGGTCTGGTTATCGCAATATCAACACTACAGCGCACAATGCTAAATGAACTTGATCCCATTTCGAATCCGAATTTAATAGAAAGTAGAGCACACAATGTTGTAAGTGAACGACCAATGCATACATACATGTATGTTAACAGTATAAACATGGGTGAATGATGTTTTCGTTGGCGCGGACAGTGCTTCAATTATTACGAATTATACAATTGAAACGGGAGCACATTACCAAATAATAGAATTACCTAAACTTGGATTGTATAACTTCAGAAATTCGTGGTTATCATCCCGAATTGAAATTAAAGCCACTTCGAAAACTGCCAGCGCGCAACGGTACGAAAGTTGAATATAACGAAATCGATAATGATGTATTTGACTTTCGTTTTATATGTAAATGAATTAAACTGTGGAAATTGCTGATGTCACTGAATGGATTCTATTATTTCTTCAGATTTTCGGAGAAAATACAATGCGAACTGTGTACTACTCGTCTCCATAATACACAATCATAAAGAAATAACGTAGTGGGCGCCAAAAATTCACGCCCGAATGTGGTTGTGCATTTATTTATATTATACCTAGTGACCCAAGTTTTATCGCCACCACTAAAATGGAACTTATTTATAAAGAAAAAAGAATCAAATTATATGTAAAGTTATATTGAAATGTGCACTACATATTAATAAAAAAAATTCTGCAAAATGTTTAAAATATGTCAGTGGCGGTCAAAAAAACAAAATATTAATAAAAATTTTAATTTTTGGAATCGACGTCTTTTCACTATTATGATGTAGATATTTTTTGAAGCATATATATATCTAAATTAAAATAAAAAAAAATGCTTAGCTTTCCTTAAATTGAAAGTTTAGTGAAAAGCATTTAAATTGTAATTTAAGGTCCCCGGATTTAACACCACTAATTTTTTTTTGGGGGGCACAATCAAACAAATGTTCTACAGAGAAGTACCCACACCAAAAGAAGATATGTAAAGACGCATGTCAATGCTTTCAAGCAAAACACGTGTACGTCTTTGTATAGAGCGAAAGGGACAGCATTTCGAACACCAGATGTAATGATTGTTTGTTATAATAACCTAATGTTAATCTTCACTTTCTTTGAAGCTTCCAAATATTATTAGGTATTTAATGATCTTAAATTAGTATTCTGAATGTGTGTCTGAGTAGGTACTGTTAATTACATTTTTCGTTCCTGATGATGATATAATTTTTATTTGATTGAGGTAAGTGCCAATAACTGAAATGTAATTAACTGATACACTCACTCACGAAATAAAAAAAATTCATTTCATAAATAAGGGTTATTTTGCCGATGGCGGAGAAACTTAGGTTACGGCCGAAGGTCCGCCTAACTAAGCAAACTTTATTGTGTCGATTAGTGAAGATAAGTTATAAATTATAAATAGAATTCAGATGCTTTCCACTAAACTTCAAATTTAGGGAAAACTAAGCTAAATTTTTGAATTTGATTTAGATGAATATGTTTCGAAAAATATCTGCATTATAATAATGATAAAAAAAACTTTAACAAAAATGAAAATTTTTGTTAAAGTTTTGTTTTTTGGCTGCCATTAACACATTTGCTTCATTCTGCAGAGTGCTTTTACTTTCTTATACTTAGTATAAGGAAGTATTGTGATGATGAAAATTTTCGACCTCGAGATTTTTGCAGATGTCCACGTTTTGAAGTCCCCTGATACCGAAAAAGTGGTTTTTAAAGAATGTCTGCGTCTCTCTCTCTGTGTGTGTCTGTGTGTGTCTGTTTGTGTGTGTGTCTGTTTGTGTGTGTGTGTGTGTGTGTGTGACCACGATAGCGGTCAAACCGCTGTAGACATCATTTCCAAATTTTGTATTTACGTGTATAATCTCCCTCTTGAGATCTTATTAGATTTTCAGTAACATAGGCAGACCGGAAGTAGCAGTTTACTTCAGCGAAAAAATCGAATTTTGCCAAGATTTCGTCAACTACTAAGTTTAAACAAATTTAAAAAGAATTCACATATACTTCTAATGAAAATTTAGAATAATTATATTTAAAAAGTTTTCCGAAATTCCTACCGGAAGTAGGTCTTTTACTCTTATCGAAAATCAGTTTATTGCCAATATTTCGCAAGTCATGATTTTTATACAAGTACGTTACGGATATAGAAGTATTTAAAACATAATTTTCAATATCTTTTGTATAAAAAAAAATTCAAAATTCAGACCAGAAGTACCACTTTTACTCTTATCGAATAGCGATTTTTTGCAAATATGCCGTAAATTATGCATTCTATATGAATTTATCAAGAGTACAAAAGTATTTAAAACAGGATTTGCAATATTTTTTGTATATATGAAATTTCAAAATTCGGACCGGAAGTAGCACTTTTACTCTTAGCGAGGGACACTTTTTTGATAATATCTTGCAAAGTATGCATTCTATAGAGATTTATTAAGAGAGTAGAAGTACTTAGAATATGATTTTGAATAATTTTTGTGAAAGAAATTCTTAAAATGCTATAATTTGAAACGCTCATACGTATAAGAAAGTCGTGTGGTGGCCACACCTCATTTTTTTAATTAAGTATATAGTGTACATTTCAATCTAACTTTATTTAATTCCTTTTTTCTTTATTAATAAGATCTATTTGTCAGTGGCAGTAAAACTTGGGTCATTCGGTACAGTAAAGCAAGTGAACTAACAAGAACTATTGAGTTAAGTTCTGAACATTATTACATAGTGCTTGTCGTAAATCATGTAATGTGAATGGATTCCGTATCAGATATTTTACGGAGGCTGAAATCGGAAGTAGTATAAAATACTTCAAACCTAAAATTAATTATCTTGGGGTAATTTTTTATTGCCTCGTTTTGCTATCTTAATAATACATAATTACGTAGTACTTGTTATTTACTGTGTATTTGGATATCGCATTTTATATTATGTGCTTTTTTTTAATTCCATTACAAATGAGGTAAACGTTATAGAATATACACGGTGGCCAGAAAAATGCGGACAAACGCCACGCAGGCCAAATCTTTGTTTAATTCTGAGTTGACAATCTTAATTGAAAAAAGTAGTACAGTGCTTTCTTAAGTCACACGAGCAGCTTAAAAGAATTGTAAATTTGGCAACACCTAATCAGACAAGTACTGTGGCAGTAATCATTTTATTATTTACTATAAATCAGGTAAATACGCAAATTAGCAAGAATTGTATGTTAACATGGATAACAATTTTATTCAAATTTAAAGATAATATGAAAAAATTATAACAACTGTTCAAATTGGTACCCATCAGTTTCCAGACATAATTCAAATCTTCGAGGAAGCGAATTCAAAACGCGCTGCAACATATCCGGGGTGATTAATCGAACTGCCGCCGTAATTTTATTAATTACATCCTCTTCGTTAGCTGGAGGCGTTGCATAGACCTTTTCCTTTAAAAACCCCCAAACGAAAAAGTCCAGAGGATTAAGATCGGGAGATCTTGCTGGCCATGCTATTGGACCGTTATGCCCTATCCACCGATTCGGAAAGTGTTCGTTTAACCAATCCCTGGAAATTCTGGCATTGTGAGCAGGTGCCCCGTCATGCATGTACAACATGTTGGGTCTCAAATTCAGTGGAATATTATCTAGTACTTCTTCTAAAACGTTAACGTACTCAATTCCATTTAGACGATTTGGTAGAAATATTGGTCCAACAACTCGGAGATTTAAAATCCCCAGCCAAACATTTACCGAAAATCTTCTCTGATGTCCAATTTCCCTTACTGCCTTGGGATTTTCGTCCGCCCAAAAATGAAAATTATGGCTATTAAAGACGCCATCTCTCGTAAACAAGCATTCGTCGCTCCAGAGAATATGCAATAAATAGTTCGGCTCTTCTTGAATCCTTTGTAAAACATTGTTACAAAACATTCTTCTGTGGACATTATCGTTCACATACAAAGGCTGCACTTTCCTTGCATGAAACGGATACAAAAGATTTTGAGATAGTGCTGAGTGCACTGTTGTTTTGCTACGAATATTCAGTTCCCGAGCTATTTGTCTTGTGCTGGCCGTCGGATCTTCGTAAACAGCATCCAATATTTGCTCTTCTAATTGAACTGTTCGACGCTCTCTAGGTCTACCGCTGTTACGATAATTCGGTATAAAGGTGCCAGTTTCTCTAAGTCGCTGATCCAATCTACGGAACGTGTTGGTGGATGGATGTCGCCGTTGTGGATACCGTATTTGATATTCATCTTTTGCCAAGTTTGCATTTCCGTTGCAAAATCCGAATACCATATACATGTCGGCGTATTCTCCAAAGGTAAATAACATATTGTTCAGTATTACAAACAGCACAAAATGTTTATCTTATTTCAACAGCCAAATGTCACATGAGAAACGTCAAAAATTGACAACTACTTATTACTTTTAAACAAGCAGCCTTACAGTACCACGTTGCCATATGTACTTTAATTTCAAAAAAGCCAATGAAGAAATGTTAAAAATGTAAACCATTGGTATTAATCGATTAGTTACATCAATGCATTTGAGATAATTCCATTTCTAAATTTCACCACAATGATTTTACATAGATAAATTTGACGAATTTTGCTAAATTTTAGCCGTACAACTTAATGTTTGATGGTCTCGTATGCCGTAAGGAAGGACCGTATAACTTTTTTGGATTAAGATTATCGCCTCAGAATTGAACAAAGAATCGTTCTACCTGGCGTTTGTCCGCATTTTTCTGGCCACCGTGTATAATGAAATATTACAAGCATTTTTAACAGAGTATCAATCGCATATTAACAAATTTGAAAATTTAATTTTCGCTCCTCATCGAGAAATTAACAACCTTTTTTACTTTCTTATACGAATTATAAGGAAGTATTGTGATGATGAAAATTTTCGACCTCGATATTTTTGCAGATGTCCACGTTTTGAAGTCCCCTGATTCTGAAAAAGTGATTTTTAAAAAATGTCTGTGTGTCTGTGTTTGATCACGATAGCGGTCAAACCGCGGTAAATATCAATTCCAAATTTTGTATTTACGTGTATAATCTCCCTCTTGAGATCTGATTAGTTTTCCAGTAAAATCGGTAGACCGGAAGTAGCAGTTTACTTCAGTGAAAAAATTGAATTTTGCCAATATTTCGTCAAATACTCAGTTTAAACAAATTTATAAAGAATTCATATTGTAACGTTTTCGGGTTCGCAATAAACAACTCGTGCAATTATTTATTTAAAGCAGTATGTATATTTATACACTTAAAATTAATTACAATATAAAAATGTAAAATTAATTTATCACACTTAAACTACTACGATTTAAATTAACACTTGTATTTATTTCTATTACTAATATTTAATGTCCGTATATTTATATCACTTTCTATTTATATGACACGGTATTATTTATGTCTTTATTGCACTACCACTTAAGAACTATTTATTTCTTCCTTATATTTATTTCTACGCGCGTCGACTACCTAAGGAACTTCTTAATCCCGAATTACTCATCCATCCGTTCAACTGCCTTTTATATACACATACGAAACATCTGGAAGCTTCGCGTAAATTCCATCTCCCTCTCGATGTTTGTAGTACATTCCACAGACATTCTGTCTTTGCAGTACAACGCAAATGGATGATTTATTGCGGTTTGTAAACAAGAGCGTTTTATACGTCGCCCGGTAGTACACATGTGTGTGATTTACGACCTTGTCTGTTTTTTATACGTCGCCTGGTCTGCCTCTTTTTTGTGGGACTTGTTTCATTACAATATGTACTTAAAACTAAAATTGAGAACAATTTTATTTAAAAAGTTTTTCGAAATTCCTACCGGAAGTAGGTGTTTTTACGGGTATAAAAGTATTTAAAACATAGTTTTCAATATTTTTTGTATAAAAAAAAATTCAAAATTCAGACCGGAAGTACCACTTTTACTCTTATCGAATAGCGATTTTTTGCAAATATGTCGTAAATTATGCATTCTATATATATTTATCTAGAGTACAAAACTATTTAGTACCAGATTTGCAATATTTTTTGTATAAATGAAATTTCAAAATTCGGACCGGAAGTACCACTTTTACTCTTATTGAATAGCGATTTTTTGCAAATATGTCATAAACTATGCACTCTATATATATTTATCAAGAGTACAAAACTATTTACTGCTTGATTTGCAATATTTTTTATATAAATTAAATTTTAAAATTCGGACCGGAAGTAACACTTTTACTCTTAAGGAGTAGCACTCTTTTTCGAATATATTGCAAAGTATACATTCTATAGCGATTTATTAAGAGAATAGAAGTACTTAGAACAGGATTTTGAATAATTTTTGTGTAAAAAAATTCTTAGAATTGTATAGTTTGAAACGCTCATGCGTATAAGAAAGTCGTGTGGTGGCCACACCTCATTTTTTTATTTGGCAGCAAGAATAATTATTTGACATCTCTTTCAAGATTTATCTATTACTAAAACAATATGGAAAGGACACCACATACAGGGACCTTCGGCAGTTCTTTTAAAATACGAAGTGATATGGTCTTACATGCCTAACATTTAAATTGAGTCTGCCATGTAGAACTCGGCTTTTTCTATTAGTAGATAGGATAGGTTGTGTTTCTTAATAATGTTAGATTGGTCAAGCGCTTAATAGTAATAATAAGTTTATTCCATAATACACAAAGCGTAGAACATGTCAATAACATATAGTAAAATATTAATAAAAATATTGAGGGGTCTTACGCAGAGGCGCCGATTACCTGCTGGGAGGTAGGACGTAAGGGGATGGCGCCATAAGCGCTAATGTAAATTCTGGCCTTTGGAAGGTTTTGTTCAAACATTAGTACCGCTTTCGTCTACGAAATATCAAAACGAAATTTAAAACACAAATAAACAAAGGTTCAATGCCCGTTGGACTGGAATTACTTTTTAAAATAAAGTTTCTGAAAATGTGTTATGAAGTTGTAAATTTTGCCAACTTTGAGAGTGAAATGTAGGAGTAAATAATTTGAATTAGAAGAAACTATTCCCAACGAAACCTTAATTAACCCTTTTTAATCAATTTAATGAAAAAATGTAATAATAAAAACAAAAATTTCTGCTGTTTGTTTTATTTTAACGAATACCTTACAACGGTGGAATTCACATTGGCGCATATTACATTACAAGTGCTATATAAAACAGATTAAAATTCATAATTTGAAAAGTCTGTATTGTGTAAAAATTATTGACGGAAAGCAGGTGGAACAGCTCCTTCTTAAATTCGTTTAGTGGTATTTGTTTTAAGTTTATTGGTAAATGATTGTAAACCTTTATCGCTTGCATTAGCACACTCTTATTAATTAAACTTTTTGTTGTTTGTGGAGGTACAAGATATGCATCAGCAGTACCTCTGGTATCATATCTATGTCTCAATTCTTGTTCTCTAAAGAGATTGTAGTTAGTTTTTACAAGAAAAAATGCACATTCCAATAGATACAAGGATGGAAGCGTTAGTATTTTATTAAGAATAAACACCTATTTACATGAATCTGAGTAATACGCACTTAATGCAGCGTCTTTGTTCACAGAACCTGGAATAGTGCAAAGAGCCTAACCGAACACAGATATTTTTCCAGATAGATACTCTATGTGTCGTTTCCAGTTCAACAGGCTATCTAAATATAAACCCAGAAATTTTATTTAATTTTTAGTTGAAAGTTTTTCTTCATTATAATCTAATGTTAGTTTATTCTTTTTAAAATAGCCAAATTGAAGAATTTGCGTTTTTTAATATTGAGCTTCATCATTGTGCAAAAATCACCTATCAAATTTATTACCTGTTGTGGTTATTTCTTAGATTAGGAGGTTTTTATCTGCTTGTATTTTAACTGACGTTCATAGAGCGTAGTCAAGTAGCTGACGATATTCGGTATTTCATTGGTATACAATAAGAACAGAAGAGGTCCCAAAACCGAACCCTGCGGAACTCCCCTCCGTACATTAGAAAATAAGTACATTATTTTAAAAATAAACATTTAATATGAAACTCAAATTTAGTTTACTGAGGTACAAATTGTCTTTCAAAATTGCGCAATTTTCTACAGACAAATTTTTAAAAACGTATCGTATTTAAAAAAACTAACATAATTTAAAATTCTCCAATATAGGTATAGCGTTTTCGTCGCAGTTCATACTACAATAGGTACCTTCGTGAATAAGGAAGTCTTACTACAACCGGTGCGCCGTCATAAACTTAAGAATACTCTTATGCATTCGAAATTCTCCCCTATTCACATGGGAAAAGTATTATGTTGTTGTTATTCGATGTTATATAAAGTGCTTCGAAAATGGGTTGCTGCTCATACACTGTATCGAGTCAATACATCACGACCGTACCGAAAGAAAATGTACTCGTATTTGACACGCGAATATTTCAAGGAAATGTAACTTTTTCTCTCGATTTCACATCGACCCATTTCCAGTTCATATCCGGTTTAATAGCCTACATGTACACTTGTATACCGTGGGCATAATATAGGTGGATGATAAATTGGAAATCAGGTGCTGACATACGTCCATAACGTAATATTATACGTGTTGTGAAGTTTTTAATGAGAAACTTCGAACCTGTGTCAACTTCAGTTTTGCGAATTGAGACAACATTTATCCATGTATTGTTTTTATCTCCTGTTCTTTTTTTTTTTGGTAAAACATGAATTTATTTTTTTACCCACGCCATACTGAAAGACACAAATAGAAATATTATATTATATTTCCATTCGCTGGATTTATCCTCACCATATTTTACAATAGAATTTTTTGATTGACATTTGTATAAGTATATACTGTTTTTATACAGATTGTATATAGCATCGCGTATTGCTGCTTTTATTGCAGGAGTAACATCACATTCAGGCTTTTTCCTGGGACGTGTTTTTTAGGGCTGCTTTGAGCATCATTTTGTATACGGTGTTAGAAATACTGACTGATTCAACGCAAATACTTAAAGCTTCTACAACTCTCAAAAATGATAAGATTTTATTTGATGTCATGACAACAAAAATGAACATACCTCCCGCACACTTGACAACGGTAAAAAAGGACCACCAATATATCTCGTTCACGTCCGAAATATGTTATCAAAGACTTAATGAGCTCCTTTGACTGACTGCTGAACGGCAGTTCTAAAAAGATTTTTATTGCTAATACTACAATATATAGGGGAGAACTACGTACCTTGGGACAGCAATTGTTGAAAGTTGTAGTTTTCGAATAAAAAAAGTAATCTTTGTTGGGTGATACCGGATTGCGCTATCTTGAAAATAAGGTATGCATTTTCTATATTTATGTATTATTTGTTAATATGCAATATATGTTGCTTATTTATCATATTGTAAAACATTCTAACCTTAAAGTGTTCAACGTAGATCAGGGGTGGCACTACGTGTGTCATAGATATCTATACGTCGACTTCTGTCTACCTAATTCGTACCACGTGTGCATATCTACGATAGAAAGCGATACTAATTCTCGCCTAAATATATCGCCTTCAAGCGACAGCATTGAGGGTCTCGCCTTAGACAGAGACATCATTGCTTGCGTATTTAGAAAATGTATAAGAGCGAGATATAATAAATGGCAGTTAAGGCGGTAATAAAATATTTCAAATGTAAGCATAAAAAAAAACGGCAGGTTATAATAATTATATGATATGATAGGTAATAAAAATCTAAAGATATTCGAAAATGTCTATTCATTTGTAAATAGTACATCGTCCTGGTAAGTAATAACAATAACTAATAAGACAACTATATATGAACTTATTGTGCATAATTTGTATTGTAGAATTATATATTTTTTCATTTTATTTGTAGGTATTTTCGATAATATAATTAGGTAAGTCAGTTAGGTACTCAATAAAATTAAAATGAAGGTGATCAAGACCATTGGAAAGCATTCCTAGATTTTGCAGAATAATATCCAGTGTTGTTAACAAATAAATTCCACACAGCATTTGGAAACTATGTGGCATCAAGTCAGTGATCAATTAAATAGTTTACGACATAGTAGGAAAGTTATTGAAAAGTGGAGAAAAAGTAAAACATTCATATTTAATATTTAATGATGACTTCATAAATTAATTTAATAATTTTCTGAAACTACAATCACAAGTTGTTCAAAATATAATGATATACTAATTATATTATTATCCAGTTTATTAATATGTATTATATCGAGGTAACAGTGTGCAGTATTAATTGTTCTATAGGCTGTGCAATGTAAAAGCTAAAGCTGCCAAAATTAGTAAAAATGCAAGTATTACAGCTGGTGAAGCTGTAGATTATCTTCCTCTTACAAATGCAGATAACCGATTACTAAAAATAACTGGAACAAGCAGCATAAAAGGTGAACCAGAGTAAAATAAAATTGGTAATTGAAGATTGTACTGATTAATATCTTTTTTTTTTAGTCACAAGAACATATAATATGGATATTGCTTATTCGATTGTATTGCGAATGCCCTCAACAAGTGCGTTAGAAGAAACCAATGTACTAAGTACTACCTGCTCACCAATATAAATATTGTTGTTTTGGAGTGTCTGACAAATTATTAAAATTAAGTGACGAATCACTCGATGTAATAAAAAATATTGATAACTAATTACACACTTAATTCTATCTAAAATAATTTAACGAATGTTTTAAATTCCATAGCTCAGTCTATGAAAATGCTACTACGTACTATCTGCTCACCAATATAAATATTGTTGTTTTGGAGTGTCTGACAAATTATTAAAATTAAGTGACAAATCACTGGATGTAATAAAAAATATTGATAACTAATTACACACTTAATTCTATCTTAAGTAATTTAACGAATGTTTTAAATTCCATAGCTCAGTCTATGAAAATGCTGGCAAAAAAATTGTAATGTTTACTTTAAATAAAATGAGTATATTATTCAAAATACAATTTTATTAAATTGTGTTGTACAACATTTCCCTCGTTAATAATATTTAGGTAAATTATTGTCCATCTTCATCATCCAGTGGTATATCATAATTGTTTTCCAACTAGGCATCTACATATTATAACAGCAAGAGCGCGCGAGGTATGATCACCCGATGGTATACGTAAACTCGCATCTAAACGTGGTCCGATAATACATATTAGAGTTACGGCACAACATACTAGCATTGCCTGCTCATATTCGAACTCATAGTGATCTGATTATTTTTTCGCAGATTGACAAAAAGAACAAATTAAATTTTCTCTTTAAGTGATGACGATTGCTTAGATAACTAAGTCGATAATAACGCGAAGATTGTAATACTTATAACGTAATTATGATTCTCCGTATGAAATTAAATAATAATGTAGTTGTGTAAAAAGTTATAGCAGTACAACTGGGTTTTAGAATGAAATAAAAACAACCCGCCTGAAACATCTGCAGAATAAACTAAGATGTCTAGAGAAAAATAAATAAATAGAAATTTCATGGTAAAAAAAAACTATAAATAAGTATAACAGAAATACCATAAAATAACACAAAAACCTACGTGCATTCCTCTTTGCAGCCAGTACGCAACTGGAACTGATGTAAATATGTATCTATATCTGGCGAACACAGCTGGCGGAGATCAATTTTCCGAATATACGTCCGAAGAATATCGACTGGCACGGGTGATCATACCCCGCGCGCTCAAGCTGTATGTACAAATATGATGCAATATAGAGCACATATTAACAATTAAACCAACTTTAATTGAGGCGTAAAACTTTCTTCAGCAGTAATCACATTGATGTGAATAAATGACATCTAAGTGGTAAACACATATACACTTGTAATAAATGTAAGATATTTCTCCACTTGTCTTGAATTTTTGTGAAAATAAGGTTAATACTCCAATTAAACAAGGACTTTTTTTTTTATTATTTCATTTTATTCAAGTATAAATTTGAAATTTTTATTAAAAGACTTGGTGATTTTAACGGCTTTCAACTTTTAGACGTAATATTTACTAAAAATTGAGTCAATACTTTTAGAAAACGTAATAACTAGCCGAACATAACCGAATGGCAAGCGATAGTCAAGCAAGAGACACACATGGTACCAATTTTTAAAACTCTCGCCTGAAAGTGTCTACAATAGACAACGATCGCTTTAAGTCGATCGCACACGTAGTCCCGGCCCAGTACGTACCATAAGACATGTCCCAAGGTACGGTCTTATTTTTTGGTGTGCAATATTTCTTTGTTTTTTCCTGACATTAACTTTACGAGGGAAATTTATTTTGATGCAAATGCCTCGAAGTAAGAATCATGTTACAAGGTGGAAGGAGTTGTAAATGCTGCAAATATGGTATTATCAGGACGATTGACATTAAGAAAAACTGCGGAAAATTTTGGTATTTCGAGGTCTACCCTAGGCAGCCATATTAGAAAGTATAAAAGTAGTGGTAACGAAGAAATTTCATACGAAGCTAGAACCGACACAAAAAATTTTTTTAGTGAAGCGAATGAAGAAGAAAGTAAACCATTTAAAAACAGCGGCAAATATGCATTGCGGGCTTACTTTAAAAGAAGTTCGCAAGTTGGCTTATTCTTATGCAACTGCTAATGGAATAAGATGCTCTCAAGCCTGGATTGAAAACGCAATAGCTGGAAAACGCTGGGTAACTTTCTTTATGAAGAGACATGGAGATTTGTCTTTGCGTAAGCCGCAAGCAACAAGTCTTGCCAGGTCAACGGCATTTAATAAAACAAATGTAAATTTATTTTTTGATAAACTTGATGAAGTAATGGATAGATACAAGTTCCAGTCTAATCAAGTTTACAACCTTTATGAAACTGGACTATCTACAATTCATTCTCCAGTAAGAATTATATCAATAAAAGGAACGAAACAAGTAGGTAGTATGACCTCCGGTGAGCGAGGATGCAATGTGACTATGATAGCTGCAGTTAATGCGACAGGGAACTCCATACCGCCCATCTTTGTGTTCCCTCGGGTACATTTCAAACATCCAATGTTGAAAGGTGCTCCACCGGGAAGTATAGGTTGCGCCAGAGTTAGTGGTTGGTCAAATACAAGTTCCTTTTTGGAATATCTTGAACATTTTATTGCACAATCTACACCAAGTGTAGAAAACGAAATACTATTAATACTTGACAACCATGAAAGTCACGTATCGATAGAAGCTATAGATACAGCTAAAGAAAATGGCATAACATTGCTTACTTTTCCCCTTCACACCAACCACAAGCTGCAACCTTTAGATAGGTCAGTTTTTGGACCGTTAAAGAAATATTACAACACTGCCATGAATGGTTACTCAATAATCCTGGAGTGCCTATGACAATATACCGTATGTGTCAATTTTCATTAGGTACAGGGATTCAATGATTACATGCGATTTATACGTATACAAACAATACGTGGCAACGTGTGTCACCCCTACTCTCCGTCACCAATCCCGGCAACAATCGACATTCCAACGATTTTCTCCGATCTCCCCACCAGATTTTACATTCAATCTTTAGCTGCGAACACGTTGCGATCTAGTCTGCAATAAAAGCAGTCGTATTACTGGAACGGGAAACATCAAATGGCCGCCGCGATCTCCTCATCAAGTAGTTTATTGTTATTTTCAGAATCCTTTTTTATTTACCTTATTTTTAATTTTATTAGAATTACGCTTTCGTTTGTGTGATGCAGCGTGAACGCAGCTTAATAATTCTCTGCATTTACGAAACGAAAAAGAAAAACAAATCCTTGCAACGCGTAAATATTATTTCTGAACGCATTACAAAGACCCAAGTCAGTGGTCCAACAGTTACTGCTATAACTTGAGCTTGTATCGGTCGCGCTCGCATTGGAGAGGAAAGTAGGGGTGCTATGTTGTCACGTATTGCATGAATTAATCGCCTATGGCTAATGAAAATTGACACATGCTGTATGATGTTGCTGAATGTGAAGGAAAAGCATATCCCTTAGCATTTACACGATATAATATTCAATCTAGATTCAGAGTTTCTGGATTTTTTTCTGTCAACAGATATATTTTCACAGATGATGAATTTCTAACGTCATACGTTACAGATAGGCCACATGATGATTCAAATAATATTCCTAAGGAATGTGCAACTCTGTCAAGGGATTTACCAAGCTGTTCAAGTACTCACATTCTGAACTCAGAGGAAGAACCTGAAACCCACGTAACAACCGAAAGTATTCGCCCTTACCCCAAATCAAAGCCCAGGAAAACCAATCAACGCGGTAGATGACCAGGGCGATGTCGCATATTAACAGACACACCCGAAAAAAATAAAATAATGATGAATTCTGCTAATAAAAATAAATGTAGTAGCACTAATCTTAAAAAGCAGAAGGTGAAGAAACTAATAATGAGAAAAGATTCTACAAGTTCAGAGGAAAGTTTGCAGCTAGAGTCATCAGATTCATTGGAAGATATGAGCATCGGTTCTGACATAAATGGGGAAATCACTGCTTCTGAATCTTGTAATGTAAATGATTTTATTTTGGTGCAGCTTAAAGGAAAAAAGTCTGTTCGTTATTACGTATCTCAAATTATTTCTGTCGGTAAGGATGTTCTAGAAATAAGGTACCTGAAAAGAGTTGCAGAATCTACTATCAAATTCATTTACGAAAACGATGAAGTCCCTGAAATATCTATGAACGATGTCATCATGCATGTACCTCACCCCAAATTAGCTGGTAAAAGTAATCAGTTTGAATTTGGCATTGATTTTTCTGCATATAATGTTAGTTAAGGTTCACTATTTCATGCTTTAGAGTAATGTTTCTTATGTCCCAAGGTATGTGACTACTCATCCCAAGGTACGTGCCACTTACTGTACCTTGGGACATTAGACACGATAAATAAAATGTATTAATATCACATTGTTATGCAAAAGTTAAACCATCTGAATATTGTATTTTGTTCATTAAAGTTTCCTTGTATATCCTCTATGGCTGCATTTTATTTGGTTGAAGGTATATATTTTTAGCATGAGAAAAGTAAAAGTTGTCCCAAGGTACGTGATTCTCCCCTACTACAAGAAATAACGAAAAGAAACAACAACAATCAACACTTCTAATACTGTCAAACAATGCAGTCAAATGATTGAAATGACGCAAAATGACCAGCAAACGACGTTTCATGTAAGCCAACATCTCTAGTGTTTTACGTACTTATCGACGTCCGTCGATATTTATGAATT